>CAWUFW010002483.1:1200000-1800000 GCA_963921515.1 Calotriton arnoldi
TCCTACTCACAACTCTCCACACATCGCTCGCTGAGAACTCGCTGATAGCTCGCTCGCTGGAGACGGCAGGCCAGAACACATAGTATTGTACTGTGGTGTGCTTTTGATGGAGCCTTTATGCCTCTATGCCACAATATGAAGGCAGCAGCCAAGAGAAGCAGGGAGGCCCAGGGGAGTATGAGCCAGCGTGAAGGAGGCAATAAGAGGAGTAGGGGAGCGCCTGGTAAGGCTGTGCGTCCTCTCATGCTGACAGCCTAGACCTAAGTGCAAGCCACATCAGCCACTAGGCTGGCAATTCTACCCTCTATTGTTAGGGCTGCCATGGCTCGTGCACTGCGGATTGCTGGGTGCTCGCTCCCCTTGATTCCACTTTGGACATGCCCTTATGCTGCCTTGCACTGCTCTACACTGCACCGACGCCGCTAAGCCACTACAACTGCCACCGTGCCCACCTTCCTGACCGGAGCAATGCCTGTGGCAGGAAAAGTCAAGCGCCAAGTCACCGCCTCAACGGCGAAGCAAAAGGGGCGGCAGAGGTGAAAATTGCCGTGGTATTGGGCAGGTGGAAGGTGGCAGTCAGTCGGGTAGGCGGGCAGGTGAAAATCCCTTGGCTAATGACATCACTCCAATCCAGCGGCGTCACTAGGGTTGGCGTCACCCAGTGCGGTAACTCGGTAACTCATGGTGTCACCCCTCACGACTTACCCCATGACACCATCACATGGGGTGACACCTTTCCCAAATGAGACTATTTAGTAAATAGTCTCATTTGGGAAAGGTGTCACCCCATGTGATGGTGTCACCCGGTGCGGTCCGCACCCCCCTAGTGACGCCACTGTTCCAATCACTCCGGCAGCTCTGGCTGCTGACTGATTGCCTACTCCTCCTCCTGCATCGCACAAGCGTAGCGTCCTCCCAAGATTTCACGCTCAAACCAGTCTGTAGATCAGTACTAGAAGGAATGGTCATAACAATACAAAGAAGATGCAGAAAGTTATGCATGCTGGAAAGCAAGAAGGCAAGAGGTTCTGGTTACATCCTCATCGCAGAAAAAGGAATTGATAACTAAAAGAGAAAGAAGAAAGCGATATAGGAAACAGTCGATAGGGAAAAAAATAAAAGGGGAAAAATTAAATAACCTTAAGAATAAAGGACTTACCTGTACTTTCATTCTTTCCAAGGGCTCCGTTTGGGAAAATAACCGATAAAAGAGAAGACAAAAGGAAGAAACCATTCCTACACCGTTAGACTATCAGCACGGCCAACTCTAAAAGGAATTGGGGAAAAGAAAAAGATAGTTATAAGTGACGAAGACAAGCGTTTTACTAATACAATAAAGGGCTTTGAAACTTGATACACAGTGTACCGGGGCTTCGCGTCTCACTCAACTACCTCAGGCGACCCATGTCATTGCATTTTAGTCTCCCTTAAAGTTGCACTCACCTTCTACGCCGTGCATTCTCAAAGTTTAATCTTTCTCTACAGACTATTCAAGAAAGCGATTTAAGCCAGATAAAGTCTGATTATGATGTGGTCGGTGTATTCTTCCCCGTATGTAAACCTCTCTCTACCCATGGTATGGAATTACAAGTTAAAAGGTATTTAACGTATCCGATAATAATCGGATGCGTTAAATACCTCAAGGCTTGTTATATTTCAGCAGGTCAAACCTGCCAAAATTTAACAGGGGAAAAGCATACAATATTTGCCATGAGCGCTCAGGATGAACGACAACGTACTCAGTTTCAGGAAACAGCTCACGACACATCTGTTTGCTTAAGAACATGACCTAGAGCCTGGAGGACTTTGTAGCGCTTGGAAGCCTGTTTGCTAGCCATGCACTTAAGAAATGCCCTGATAGAATCATGCGGATTTTGGTGCGTTAAACATCAAGATCCGCATGTTAATCCCCATAAACCTATAATAGGCGCTACTTATCACACTGGATAAATAACGAAGCCGTCATATCATTATTTATCAGGTGCGCTAAATAGCCCCTACACTCGTAATCAGGGCCATAGGGATTTTATTTTAGTGCTAAAAAAGGGCAATGTTCTCTGTACTGAAAATTGTTCCACAATGCTGCTTACAGGAAGAGATATTAAGAAATTAAAATTCAATGAAGATGCCCATACTGGAGAACTGAAAGTAAGTAATTACTTGACTACAATATAAACAACTTTGGTAAATTAATCCTACTTTGGTTAAAGCTTTCCTCTTATTATCATCTAATTGATTCTTACAGTGCCAAATGATTCATCAGTTGATGTTCTGTTTTTGGACTTCAGCTCAAATGAAAAATGTGGGTAAGAGGGATGTGCTTTATGAACACTGCGATATAGCTGTTCCTCTCCGAGTCTCCTATGCTAAGGAGAAAGAAGAAGATAGATCCAGGCCCTGAACTGATCAAGAGCTTCTTGAGCACTTACATCATGTAGAGGAAATCCTCAGCATTGGCCTGCTGTGTTAAGATCCGTTCTGGAAGCGCGTGGCACTGAAGGCATTCTCACAAATGGCCAAATGGCTCAATCCTGCACCATTTGCCTGTTGGCACAGCCCATAAACACCATGGCATTATGCGCTTGGCAAAGCTGGCCTTTAGTTGGACATCATCTTGAAGTCAGGTAAACTGTGAAACCAATAGTGGTTATGCCCCCTGAATATCGAAGCTAGAGTATTGAAGTATACAAATATCGAGGACAAAATATCGAATCTAAAATATGGAATGTTATGTAATATAGATTTTTTATACCTAACTCCTCAGATATGTATCTTGACAATATACATATCTTCAAGAGATGTAGATGTGGATTTAGGAATAGTAAATCTATACTTCCTATATATGCACTTTCCTTTCAATATTTTGGTCTTCAATATTTTTTCCACTCTATTCTGTATCATGGTATACATATCCTCGCTATTCAGTAATAACAGTCACAGCAGTGGTTAACAGTGGGTCACATCTTGGAGTTAATTGAGGGCTGCGGATAGAGATAATGTGAAATCTCTTGAGGAGACTTACAGACACCCTAGCAGTAGGGTACTGCCCTTAACTACTTGCAATCTTCAGCCATTAGAGTGGTGTGCACATTTAATTGAATTTGCTAACATATTTAATGGCCCTCCTCCTTGTGCTGGCAAAGATACTGTATGACAAGTGCCAACACTAAAAGCCCTAAAGTTATATTTCTGCCCTGGATGAATCTGCGTTTGCAGCAAGCGATTAGGGCATTTCTTTGTAGTTGTTATTTTGAATATTTGTAATTTACAACATTTGCCAAGGATTCAGCTTTTAGACCTAGCTCACAATAAACAAGCACAGAAAACTAAAACAAGCAGAAATTATTGTAAGCATAAAGCAAACAAACATGGAAATAAAATGTGCGATAATGACAGCATGGAGGAAAGCACGTGTGATGTGTTTGCAGTGTCACTAGATGTTGCATGGCCCCAAGAAACACCTGCAGGTTGGCGGAGGGGTCCAACCTCTTCTCTCCAAAGAGAGGTCAACATAGAGAGACTTCGATAAGAACTGGACCCCTAGGTACTCTTCTCCCTTGAATCAAATATTACTGGAGATGCAGTCTTGCTTATGCCAAGACTAGGCTAATTAAAATAGAGAGCAAAATCTGATAGCAGCAAAGTGGACACATGAGCTTCGTCACCGAGGTAAAGAAGAAGAACAAGGTGAATAGTAGGCAAATGAAGGGTAATACAGCCCAGAAGTCATTTGGAGCTAGCGTAGAACCACATATAGCTGCCTACATGAGGATCATTGGGTTTTCATCAGGTGCAGAAGAAATGGAAATTAATATATTTTTAGATGGAGGATTAGAGGAGCAATATGGTTTTGAACAGGAAATCTTCTATTTGAAGATTGTCATTGAATCCAAGTGAAAATGAGGGCAACGCAAGGGGGCCCTGTGGTTTCACAATCCTAGTTCTGCTCAGCAATGAGTCTACAACTAAACATGTCTTGAGTAGTGTTTGAAGAATGGGGAGTTTCACAATCAATGCCGCTTAGGTCCTAAATTTCCACGATGTGAGCAGCAGCAGTAAGAAAATTCTTTCTAGTCTGTGGAGCAAAGGCGGTGATATGGTTTCCTGCTGAACAGAGACTTCAGGATCGGCTAATAAAAGTATGTGTTTTGGAATCTGGACAAGGCTAAAGCTCTGTTGCAGAAATGGCAGAAAAACTGAACGGTCTCTGACGGGGTAGGTGAGTAAGGTGGGGGGTACCTGCTATAGTGAGCCGTAGAGATGTGTCTGATTAGAGTTGGCCACAGCTCAAGTTAGCTAGATGTCTCGCTGCGGTTCCAGTTCTTATGTCATTTCCAGTTGTAGATGTCGGTCAGAGTTCCTAGATGAACAGGTGAGATGTGAAGTTGAATTCCAGCCAGAAGTATACAAGCCGTTGGGGGATAATCTTACCTATTGAGGTCTTTGCTTATTTTCAAAACCCGATGTATTATTAACAAATATGGGAAATCGAAAAATATCAGTATTTTCTAATACATGAATTTGATCCGTTTCTGTTGCCATCGTACAATGAATGCATATGTGTAACTTTGGAAAGGTACAAATCAAATGTGCAGCAAAATAGTTGGAATTATGAATGTAAATGTTAGTAACAGAGCAGTGCAAAGTAAATGAGCGTATGAAACATGTACTATGCATTGTAATTTGCTTATCACAGACATACATCCTAGTACCAATACTCTCAGTGGGCATGTCCACTTTTTGTGTTAGGTTAGCACTACGTAATGCACGATTCCTAAATCTAAGATGCCAATCAATTTATCAAATGCATAGAACATGACTTAAATGTTACTCTTTTTTCATACAAAATTCGATGGGGACTTTTTATTTTTGCGGCTTGCGCTCGTATTTTGTGAGATGTGTGCCTAGAAGTGGTTCAATAAGGGCTCGATTTTTTATACAGTCTGTTCAGTTCCCCTCTTTTTATGAGTAAGTCAACTTTACTTTGTCATTAATGTGTTAGGAACTGGGGTAACAACCATTGCTTTCTTAGTTTTCCTATCTACCATGACTGGAGTTCTGTTACCTTTTACTATGTAGTACATCCATGGACTAGGGTCCTGTGTTCTGGAGAGGAACATTGCCAGAATACTGTTAGACTTGGCCCTTTTTGCAGGGTCATCCCAGAACTTTTTGCCTTCCTCCTGGTATTTTTCTGACCTGTTGTTGGTGGTTTTAGGACTCTGGGCACTTTATCACTGCTGTTCAGTGCTAAAGTGCATGTGCTCTCTTTGGTGAACTTGGTAAGATTAGGCTACACCTGTTTGGCATATTTAGTTTACCTATCAGTCCCTTGTATAGTGGTATCTCATATACCAGGGGCCAGTAAATTAAGTGCTACTGGTGGGCTTGCAGCGCTGCTTGCGCCACCCACCAAAGTAGCCTTTCAAACCTGTCTCAGGCCTCTGCCACTGCAGGGCCTGCGCGCGCAGTTTACTGCCGCTGTGACATGGCACATAAAGTGGGTGCCACGTCTGTGACTCCCCTTTTACTACATATCAGTCACCCCTAAGGTAGGCCCTAGCTAGCCCTATGGGCAGGGTGCGGCGTAGGTAAAAGGTAGGACATGTGCCTTAACTGTGTGGCATGTCCTGGTAGTGACAAACAGCCTATTTGGTTTCTCACTACTGTGAGGCTGCCCTCTCATAGGAATGCATTGGGGATTCCCTGATATGTGTTTCAGTGGTAATTCCTGACATGAGAGGAGTAGCGTGATCAAGTTTGGTATGTATGGAATGGTGGCAATAAATACTGTGTAATGGTGTTCGCAGATTTATTATCACTATTTTAGAAATGCCACTTTTAGAAGTGGGCATTTCTGTGTGCTATGTGTCTTTGTGCCTACCTGTTGTGTATTGCATGTCTGGCTCTGGATGACAGGGGCTGGGGAGGTGAGGTGGCTCCAGAGGGGCTGGGTGAGTCAGCGCTAGGCTGAATAGGCTAATCTGCATTTAGAGTAGTGGGAGGAGTAGCACCTGACCCTGAATAGGACTGTGCCTGCCTTCCACAATGCTGGCTCCGCCCCCCTGTGGTGTGTCTGGGGCCAGAGCCTACACTAACAATGGGGACTGTTGTGCACTTGTAAAGTGCCCCCCAGAACTGGTTTGGACTAGGTCCAGGGCCCTGTGCCAGGGCAGAACAAAGACTTGCAGTGGTATAAATATTGGGGCTGTGACCCCATGTTTGGGGGTGTGCTTACTTGAAGACAGGACAAAGAGAACTGCTGGGCACCAGGAGGAACAGCCATGAAGGACTTCCCCTCTGCTAGAGGGCCCTGTGAGCTGGCCTGCCTGGGCCCAGCTCTGCCCCTTGTGACCTTGGACTCAGCGCATGGTGAGTGCTGGATTTTTACCCCTGCCTTCAGAAGACTGAGGGCCCTTGCTCTGGAAAGCATGCCTGGCACAAGAAGAGCGCTGTCGGGCCTCTGGGTGGTGTCTCCAGGGTGAAGACAGGCTGAGCGCTGTGTTTACCCCCCCCCCCATGAGGAGGTGTCCGTCAGCCCAGCACGGGGAGCACTCCTATTTTGTTTGTGTGCTGCAAGGTGCGGTGACTGCACCGCCGAAGTGCGTGGGGGCACTTTTTATTTATATTCCCCGAGCCTGAGAAGAGGGCTCCAACTTCGCTCGTACCGAGCGCAGTGGCCAGGAAGGCGCCGGAAGTCAGGCAGCGTTTGGGCCTGATTGTGGATGGGGGTCATGAGCAGAAACAAGCTGGAAGCCGGGCAAAGGCTAAGCCTGGCTGTGGGCGGGGCCCCCGTGAGGAAAGGGAGAGCCCCGCGTGTTGCCAAGTTGAAAGTAGGCAGGGCTGGGCAGGAACGGTTCCCCAGAGAAGACGTCAGCGGAGCCGACGGAGACTCAGCTCCATGTCCTGCCCCTTCTGGCTCAACTGAGGGTGGAGACGTAGCTTTGTGGCCTTCCAGCCCGACGGGGCCCGACCGGAGTCTTCCTATGACCGGCCAGTGAGTTGAGGCGCAAGGACGGCACCGTGAGTGGGGGGCCGCCCCTACTAAGGAGTTACAGATGAGAGACCCAGGAGGAGTCTTCCCATCGAATGGTGCAGAGGAGCTCGGGATGAAACCTCGACGGAGGCCCCTGAGCAGAATTGCTCTACATTGCCGGCTTGGTCGCAGCTGCGCCGCATGATCGTGAGCAGCTGCATTTTTTTCTGCAGTGAAGGAGATCGGGTGAGCTGCACCCGCCCCCTTTCTTGTGGCACTGGGTGGCGGGGACATTCTCTAGCAGCCGCAAGGGAGGCACGTGTTTGTCCTCCACCCCAGCCGGCTGCATTTGTGCCCTAGTATTGGGGTACGTTCCAGGTGCCCTCACCAGGGACAGAGGGGAGACCTGGCTATGGGTCATGTGTCTGGGAGTATTGGAGGTTACATGATGCTCATGTGTGGTGCCCTGATTACTGCGGTGCCCTGATTACTGTTGTGCATTGTGCTGAGGAGATATATGCATAATGTGCTATGCTGATGTGGCTATAATATGTGGCATACTGTGCAGTTATGTTATGCCTAAGAGCGGCATGATGGGTTATGGGTCTGATTCACTGCACTACTGCTGATTATGTTTTGCAAAATATGCAGTACTAGGTAATGCTGTGATGTTCATGCCTAAGGTGTTTATGCTAAGTGTACCCTTACCAGTAGTTACTGGTTGTTTTCACTAATTGTGAATTCTGATGATTATGACAGTGGCACGATTGGCCCTGTAGTGTATACAATCCCTGTAAAGTCATACTAAGTGCCAGGTGGCACCGTGTATATATGTGATTACGTTCTAATGTATTTGATGAGTAATACAAAGGCTATTTTTGATATAACCTTGTGTGGAGTTTCTTTTGTGGTGTGCCTAGTGTGTCACTGCTGTGTGAGTGTGTTGCGCAAACGCTTTACACATTGCCTCTGGGATAAGCCTGACTGCTCTGCCAAGCTACCAAGGGGGTGAGCAGGGGTTATCTGCGGTGTGTAACTCCCTTGCCCTGACTAGAGTGGTGGTTTCTGCCTGGCTTAGGCGCATGCCCTAGCCAACCAGAAATCCAATTTCTAACAAATACTTTCATGGTTCCACATTCAAACTAAACCAAGTACATTGTATTGCGTTAGAGTTGAATCAGACCATTTTGTAATAAAGTAATATACCTGAACTGTAGAATTCTCTTCCAGTGCATCTGACAGGCAAAAAGGTTTTATGTGTATTTCACAAAAAGAGAAATACCTGGCTTTCATTGCCTAAAACACCAATTTTTGTACTCTGAATATTGTTTGTAAAGTTTGATGCATGTTTTTATTTTTAGTGGTTGTGATGTAACTATTATAATTTACATTCATATATATGTATTCAGAAGCTTTAGAGGTCTTTATAAAAACCATTAACAAATACGTAATACATATCCATTTTAATCAATAAGAGCTCCTAAAAATCGCTGTCCGAAGCCTTTGCCTATAGGTTCAGTATCGCTCAGTATCATTCAGTATCGCTTTACTGTGAGATGCTTGGAACTCCAGAGGTCTGTAACCTGAAAGATAACGCCTCTGCAATAGACCCGAAATTGTACAATCTGTGTAGCCTGAGACAGGATTGCTGGAGGTGTGTAACCTTAGTAATAACTCTGGGGCCGATTCACAGAACTAATCTGAGACAAAATCCTAAAAGTTAGGACTCCCAACTTTACTACTACTAAATGCCTTCTGTGAATACCAAAAGTAGTACGTTTAGGATTTTATCTCAGATTAGTTCTGGGAATCTGCCCCTCTGTTGCCATAGGATTGAGCTTGTAAGATCTTCTAACATTAGAAATAGCTTTGCTTTGTGAAGTCTGACCCTGTACAATCTCTGAAGCCTGGCTGATAGCTGTGCTCTTAGAAGCCTGGCCATTTAAGGTTGTGTAATCTTAGGGAAATATTTGCTGTCATGTGTGAGCCTGTAAAAGCTCTTTGGCAGGAGGGAAATTTCTGCTGCTAGCTTCTAAGCTTCTATGATCCCTGTTAATTGAAGACTATCCCCGTCGTAAAGGTTTGAACTGTAGCCTGAAGACTAACCTTGCTTTAGATGCCCAACACTGTAAGATGTTTGTATCCCAACTGATGGATCTTCTGTCATAGGCCTGAATCATTTGTAGCTCTGTACAATGAGCTCTGCTGTCAGACATGAGAATCTAGAAGATCTGTGTAACCTGAGAACATCTTCACTGTCAGGTGCCTCATCTTGTAAGAAACACATGATTTAATGCATATCTTAGCTCTCACAAGGCTGTCTGTAAGATCATTGTGAACTGGAGAATAGTTCTGTGACATTAGGCTGTAGGGTCTTTGTATCAGATGTCTGAGTCTATAGGATCTCTGTTAACAAAGTAAAGACTTTACTGGTAGATGCTTGAGCCTGTAAGTGCTATGTTAGATGAAGGACAAGTAAGATATGTATTACAAGAGGGGAAGTTTTGCTGACAAATGTCTGAACTTATAAATCTCTGAAAGCTGAGTGACAGATCTGTTGTCTTAAGACGGTGTCTGTAAAAATCTGTAAAGTTCACAGGGCAGCTTTGTTGTCAGATGCCTGAGGCTGTAAGATCTCTGTATCCTCGCTGAAGGATTTGTTGCCACATGCCTGCACCTGCCTAGACAATTGTGCTTGTAAAACATGTTACCTAAGATATATATTTGCTGTTAAAAGCCAGAGCCTATAACCCAGAAGAAGCTCTATGGCATTAGGTTATAAGACATCTGTAAAGAAGGCTTACTACCTGAGTCTATAAGATATGTATTATCTAAGGAGTAGCTTAATGTCCCAGACCTAAGTTTTTTAGATCAACGTAGTTTGTATATCCGACTATTGATAGCAAAAATACTGTGCAACATAAATATCTAGGCCTAAATATCATTTTCGAAATTATACTGCTTCATTAGGTGTAGATTTTCCATTTGTATCTCCAATGAGAAAATATTTTCCGAAAATTATATTTAGGATACCATATTTTCGCCAAATGATATTTAGGCCATGATTTTCTGGTACCATAGCTTTTGGAACCTTAGTAACCTGAATGAAAGGTTTTCTTTAGGAACCAGGCTGTGTATAACATGTGGTAGCTCTATTTTCAGTAGTCTCAGGATGTATATTTTCTGTATTCAGATAGACAGGTCTGAAGGCCGTAGACTATAGAAATTCTGTAACCTGAAAAATCGTGACAAGAACCTGTATGGTATGTCTACCCCAAAAAAGATTTGCTGTTTATGGTTCAAATAATTTTTTATTGAATTTTAGCATTTAACAATCCCTCTCACCTACAACCCGGACTCAGATGAGGAGGTGAGCGAGTGTGGGGTGCTGGGGACATAGATGGGAGTTTGGAAAAATGGGGGAGGGAACTTGGCCCGGGTTTGGAGGAGTAATGGGATCTCTTTATGTACGTAGCCACATACGAGCGATGAAGGTGGCCTGTTGCGTCGGTTCTCAGGTCTCTGTGCCTGGTGACAGTCCAGTCCAGTGTGAAGCGGTTGAGGTCTTGGAAGCCGTGATGTAATAGTACTCATAAGTATATAGGACTTATGAGCTCCCTGAACTCGTTCACCAGAAAGTATATGCAGGGTTCCCATGTCTTGTCGGCCTGCAGGAGTTTGTTCTCGAGAGAGGCCTTTAGTTTCTCCATTGCCACAAGATTCCATAGTTTATGGAGGCACTCGAGATGGGTTAGTATTTATTCCATGCCCCAGTTGGTTAGAAGGACCTGTTTGGCTGTACAATGGGCCAGTGTGATGGTCTTTCCTTTGAGGGAGCGTAAAGTGTACATCAGTCCGTTAGACAGGCCTAGCAAAATGAAGGTGGGAGGTCGGTGTCAAAGATGTCATCAATGTCCCTTAGGACCTCGTCTCAGTAGTGTTTCAATTTAGGGCAGCGCCAAAGGAGATGAGTTAATGTTCCATTCTCGCCACAGTTATGCCAGCATTTATCAGAAGAGCCAGCCCTCCGCTTCGCTACATTGACGGAAGTATAGTAGCAGTAGTGGGTGGTCTTGAGGGTCTCATTGCCAGTTTCACTGCGGGCTGAGGAATGAGTTCTCCTGAGGATGTCTGACCACTCTTGTTAGTGAATGGGTGGTCCAGCTCCAATTCCCATTGCCTTTGTGTTGCCAACTTGGTCAGAGGCAAGGCCATGTTCAGGAAGCTGTAGATGTCGTAGAAGAGCTGATTATCTTCTGAGCGTGCGATGATCCATTTCTCAAAGGGCATCAGGTGCCTACTGATGTGGGGGTGGACACCTGGGTCAAGAGCCCAGTGCACTATTGTTGAGTTTCCCCATTCCTCGCAGTCTGGGAGGCCATTAGAGGTTTTCAGCTGGGCGAATGACTGGAGTCCATTATGGTCAAACAGGTCCTCTAGTATTTTAAAGTTCACCTCCATCCATGCCTAGTAGTCCCTACCCTCGTGTGCTGGTGGGCAGGTGGGGTTACCTAGGATCGCTGTAAGTGGAGATGGGTATGAAGATAGTTGTTTTTTGTTGATTACTGAATCCCAGGCTTCCACTGTTGCACTCACTACTGGGGATATATAGTCCCAGAGATCTATTTTTCTTGGGAAGCCATGGAGTTTTCCAAATATGAATCCCGACTACTGATTGATCAATGAAGCACCAATGCTTCTCTGTGAGGGATCTCGAACATTCCACTATATCATATATCTGCACCACCTCATAGTAGTTGTATAGATGTGGAATGCCCAGGCCACCCTGTGTTCTCCTCTTCGCCATCCATGGTTTCTTGCCCTCCCAGATGAAGCCCTCCATGAGATATAATTTGGCTTGGACGGTGGGTTGTGGCCGCAGTGTCTGTGTTTGCATTACATATAAGATTTGAGGATGGAGTGCCATTTTGACAGCTGCTATTTTCCCCGACCATGAGAGGTCACCGCTCCACCAGGACTGTAGCTCTATCCAGGCTGTGGCGAGGAAGTCTGAGTAGTTACGTTTGACCATTCAGTGCATGGTAGGGGGTATGATTGGTCCAGGTAAGACCTGCCTTCCAATACAGTGGAAAGATTCAGGATCTTGGACTTTTGGATGTTGACCTTGGAGCCCAACACCTGGCCTCATGCTTTCAAATACCCAAGGAGAGTGTGGACTGATGTTCAGTGCATCGTTAGGGTCACCATGACATCATTCACATATAGTGCAAGCTTATGCTCTCGGACTTCCATCAGGATACCAGTGATACGTGGTTATGCTTGAATCCTTTCAGCCAGACACTCCATGTATAGGGCAAAGAGCAGTGGAGACAGGGGGCAGCCCTGCCTTGTTCTTCTCTGGATAGTGAAGGCGCTAGATGTGATGCCATTGACCCGGATGCAGGCGTTTGGCTGGTGGTAGCTGCCATTTCCATTTCTTATAGCGGGGATCTACGCCCAGCCTGTCCAAGACGTGAAGCAGGAATAGCCAGTGGACCCAGTCGAATGCCTTGTCCGCATCAATCGATACTAGAATGGCAGATGTGCGCATGCATGATGTTTTGTCCCTTAAGTGTAGAAGGCATTTCGTGTTGTCGCTGCAGGTCCGTTCAGGTATAAGCCCTGTTTGGTCCAGGTCAATGAGGCCTTGGATATGCGGGCAGAGCTGGGCAGCCAGCATGCCAGTGAAAAGCTTGGCATCCATGTTGAGGAGGGAGCACTTTTGCTTGGTACCAATGAGTGTGTATTTGGCTCTATCCACATTTAGCGCCTTGAGTTGTTTCATGAACAGATTCAGCCCTCTGAAAACCCTGTTTGCCCCTGTTTGCTTATGCTCCTCTTCTAATGCTGCCGCCCGGTCCTTGAGACTTGTTCCCTTTGCTTTCCTTTCCTTGTTATATTGAGCAGCGATGGTTATAATAGTACCTCTAATCAGTGCCTTGAGAACGTCCCAGAGTAGCGAGGCCCGCACCTCTGGAGTGCTGTTAGTTTGAAGATATTGCTGTATTGCCCGAACCTCCTTCCTGACGGAATCATATGTGAGGAGTTTGTTGTTTAGTCTGCACAGTGGGGAGGGCATGGTGGTTCAGGGTATCTTAAAGGAGATTGTTATCAGTTCATGCTGTGACAGCGCCAAGACACTGACCTCCGTCTGCATGATTGCATCCTTCATCTATGAGGATGCGAGAAAGTAGTTGAGTCTGGAATATGTCTGATGGGAGGCAGAAAAGTAGGCATTGTTTTAGTCATGGGGTAGAAGGAGTGCCAGATGTCGATGAGGCCTATGTCTTGCAGCCACTGGCCTTTGGGTGAGAAAGCCCTCGATTGCCATGTTCTTTGGATGGACCTGCAGATGGTGTACCAGATTGAAGTCCCCCAACCATGAGAAGGTCTTTGTCTGAGGAAACGAGAATCTGTCCGATGTCTGCTGTAATGAATTGTTCCTGGTAGTGGTTGTGGGCATATGCTGTAGCCAAAGTGAAGATATAGCCTCCCAGCACAACCTGCAAGGAAAGAAGCTGACCTGGGATCTCCGCAAGTGTTTGCGTGACGTGGTTCCTGAATTTGTTGGCTAGAGGGATGGCCACTCCCTCCTTATTGTTGGGGCTGAAGGACAGGTATTGGCAAGGGAACCATTTGGATTGCATTCTCCCCCAGTCCTTCTTCAGCAGATAGGTTTTTTGTAGGAGGGCAAGATCACATTCTGAGTCTTTCAGCATGGCTAGTACTGTGAGACGTTTTGCTGTTGCATTCAGTCCTCGAACGTTATGGCTCTCTTCTTTGATCATGGAGTCACACAGAAAAGTATCTTAAGTACTGGAGCTAGTATCCAGTGGCTCATGATGCACCATCATAGTGCAGAGGTCCAGCAAGCCGTGGTGTGAAGGGTAGTCAGCGAGGTCCCTAAGGAAAGGAGAGGTTATTTAACAGGATGTTAACGAATAACTTGGGGGTTCCCAATTTGGGAGCCGATGCATCCATCGTGGTAAGGTCTGTGTTGGAGGACCGAGATCTGTAGCCTGCTCCGTCTCATATGCTGGCCCTCATCAGGATCCAGGGTTAGAAACGTAGCGAGGTTTGGTGGACCCGGCATCTGGGTTTATCGAGTCTCTCTGGGGAGGGCCCGGGTATGGCCCATGTAACAGCACACCAGTTAGTGAATTAAGTGTTCCTGTTCCCCGGGTGTCTTCCTTTGTATGTGTTGCAACAATCCAGTGCGCTCCCAATGGCTCTCTGCTGCAGTGGGTTTGTGGGTCCTTGATTTGTTGGCTCTTCGGGCAATCAGTTTAGGACCCCTCGTTGGGGCAAGACTGGGGAGGCGTGGGATGGGCCCTCGGCATTTCTTGATGGGGTCAGACCTAGCATGGATCGAGCTTCCTCCATTGTGCAGGTGATACGTGTTTAATTCCTCCACACAAAGATGAGTCGAAAGGGGTATGCCCATCTATACTTGACTCCCTTGTCCTACAGGAATGTGGTTTCCAAAGGCGCAGCATCTTTGGAGCGTGATAGGGGAAAGATCCTGAAAAATCCTCACTTTGACACCTGTAAATATTATGGGACCTTGGTTGTGTGCAGCCAACATGAGGGCCTCTTTCTAGTTATAGTAATGAAGGCAGGTCAGTATGTCCTGAGGCATGCTGGGTGTGCAGGCAGGGCAGCCTGCTCTATGTGTGCATTTAAGGACAATGGTTGCATCTGCAAGGTTTGGGAGGATCTGTTTGAAGAGGCAAGTGACATACCCCTCCAAGTCTCCCTTTTCGCCATTGATAGGGACTCCTTTAAACCTAATATTGGAGCTGTGTGATCTGTTCTCCAGATCCTTTAGCTGGGTGTAGAGGTCGGAGTTTTGCTCTTGTAGGTCTAGGAGGGCTTGCCAGTGATTGTCCAGTTCCTCTTCCTCGGCGTCACCATTGTCTTCCAGTGCCACAACTCATTGGCCCATGTCTGCCACTTCTCACTTGACTTCTTTAAATTCCGCTGCCACCTCTTCCCTCAGGGCAGCGAAGTTGTCTCACAGAGTATGAAAGATGCCTTCCTTAAAGGAGCGTGTAAGGGTTGCTTCGGGGCAGTCATGTTCCTTGTCTTGCGAAGCGGCTGCCCATGGCAGGGACTCCCACATTCCTGTGTCCCGGTGGAAATTTGCTTTTTTAGCCAATGCCTTGGAGAGCATGTCCCTCAATGTAGAGTCCATTTTCTGCTTATTATTGGCACCATGGGTCCCCCCGTGGCCAAGCCGTTGATGGGGAGGTTGGGCAGACGACAAACTGCTCTTGTGGTTCTTCTCTCTAGACGCCAAGTGGCTGTGTAGCTATGAGATGGGGCCACCCTAATGGTGGAGGACAGACACTCTTGTGGGCTGCTGTGTTTCTCTGCCCAGGATCTGTAGGCCACCCGCACCATGCGCTTGCCGCCCCTAGTGAATTCACTTACCTGTTGGCTTTGGTGAAGTGGTATGGGTGGGCCCCTTTGTCCATCTGGTCCTGTAGAAGTAGAGGAGAGTCACTCTTTTCCTCTGCCCCGGCATGGCCCCAGCCCTTTTGTGCTTTGTGGGGGTGGGCTTCTCTGAGGGTCTGCAATCCGGGCCCCCCGACCGGCTCCTCTCTCACTGTTGCGCCTGTAGCAACAGGTCCCAGCTGCCTCCAGTGGCTCAAGCAGTGTCCCTTCCCACACTTTGCCTGCCTCCATGGCCCTTCCCTCAGCGTCCCCCTTAAGGGGCAGACACAGATGGGCAGGAAAGGCAGTCTGCACGGGCCCCGTGGTCCGACTGGTGTCTGCTGCTGTGCGGCCTCTCTGACGTGCCCATCTCCAGCCTTGCTGTGCAGTCGTGCTGCATGACCTGTTGTCTATCCTTGCCCTGGGGCTGACTGTCTCGGTGTCTGGTGAGGTCCGGAACGTGAACACCTCTTCACTGCTCTGCCCTGTTGGGCCATCAGCACCTGGCAAGTCTAACCTTCGGTGTCTACACTGCGGCCACCATTTTGCGAATGCGGGTTGCAGCTCCAGCAGAAGGTGGAATCTCTTGAGGAAGAAGCAGTCGGCAGCCACTCCGGATCTAAAGCGGTCTTCCCTGGTGTCCAGGAGTGAATCTGGGCCGCCATCTTGGACACACCCCTCTAGATTTGCTGTTTAAAGCCTTTCTGTGATCTGCTTCTTATGTTTGTTTGTCAACCCTACCGAATCTGAGATGGTCATGAGCTAGCATTAGTATGCTGAGGATGTCATTTGTGGGTAAAAACTCAGTTGGAAAACGTATGCTGAACGTAATCAGGGAAGTTGATCCCACACCTGCTGGACTAGATTTTGTGGTGTGCGGCTCTCTACAAGATTCTGAAGGGCCCCATTATACCTATGTAGCAATAGATAGCTTTGCTATCTTTTTTACCTGAGGTACCTGAGGTACAGTTCTGAGGACTGAGTCCTTAACCTCTTTGTAACATAAGGGACTTAGACTGTAGACTATATTCAACCAATTGAACAGGTTTTCTCATTCACTTTTCACTCTTAGTAAAATTTACTCAATTTGAGAAGTTGCTGTAATTTCTAAAGATTATCTCTATATTATTTACATATTTTGGGCGACAGCACTAGTATTTTCTAAAGTCAAAGCTTATGGTAACCCCATAAAACTTATGTAGAATCCCTGCTTAGAGATGGGAACTATAGACCAGAGCTGTACAGGTTACTACTACAATTAAATTGTTAAAAACCATCTCACTCTTTGTCTGTAATTCTATGTCAGGACCGGAGGCGAGGATTATGCTATACTTTCTCTATTCCTTTTCCAGCAGCTTCAACTTTAAACAATAAAAAACTAACATTCCCATAATGCATGCTGTACAGGTCATCCACAATCCACCAATAGGCAGTCCACATGGTCTACTAGGGTGTATGCTTCCTGCATGACTTCCTCTTTCTTTTCCTGCTTCCAGCAGATAAGTACCTTTTCTCTCGCGCTTGTCTAAAGCCGGGAAATTAAGGGTTTACTTAACTTGTAATGCGTTCTTTTGTGTTGTGCTGCACTGTTGAGTGTTGTGGTATTGCTGTGCTTCTTTGTTTCAGCCTATATCGGACAGCAGGAGTGCTTTCACACGCTCCGCTCGCGGCACCTCATTTGACAGGCAGTGCGGTGTTCATGTTGGAATCCTAGAGGGCGCATGTCCGTGTCTCGTTGATCTGAGCCGCGCTGTCAGACAGGATCAGCAAGAGCTCGACGCGGTGCCCGTGACGCCACTTGCTGCCTGGATTGCCTGGAAGCCATTACGCCCACAACTCGCGGGTCAGTATTAAATATCTACTGCCTCAATTGACGCCCGCTTGGCGGGTCTGTATTTCAGCGCGCCTGAAGACGCAAGTGCCCTTGGGGGATGGAGGCGGTTTGGGGGTGGGCTCAGGCATTTTAGACACCCGGTGTACTGAAGGGTGAGTCGCCCTTTTAGCTGATCATTAATCCGACTCGCTCCTGTGGGCGCACAAACGTTAGTGACTCCAGTCACCCAGAATTCAGCCTTGAGCTGCTTTAACCTCCTTGCTAGCGCATCGAGCGCCTAGGTTAACAGTGGCCTGAGCGAGACACCATCTGCTGGGTGCTCGCGTTTATCACTCCTAAACCAGCCTTGAGCTGCTTTAACCTTTTTCTAGCGCATAGAGCGCCTAGTTTAACAATGTCCCTGTGAGGGACACCAACTGCTAACTGCTCGCATTCACCGTCATGGAGGCGGATTTTACAGAGGAGGAGTCTCTGCAGGCTCTCCCCCTTGACAATGAGTTTTGCGATGCAGTGGACGCATCCATCCACCAAGCTGTAGCAGCAGCTATGGGCCCTTTTGAGCGCCGCATAATGCAGTTCGCTTACGCTTGCCAGGGTGATCAGCCACAGCGAGTCCTGAAGCGTAAAAGCACCTCAGGCATGGACGTGGGGGCTTTTGAACGTTTGAAGAGGGCATTCTTAGCCAGAACAGATACAGGGTTACATGAGGTCATCCCGGAGACCCCATAGGCCCCCAGTCTACACGACGATGGGGAAGAATCCTTGGGAGAATCAGCAGACGAGGCAGGTCCCTCCAGACCCTGGCGCCCCAGAGGGTCGCCCTCCTTAGATACACCCAAAGGCTCGGAAGAACTCTCGGACATGTTAGTCCCAGAAGATCTAGTACATCCCTGGTCTGCAGAGTGGGCACCTTCCCCCAAAGTCTCAGCGTTCGTGGCAGGACGACTCTGCAAGCTCCTTGAGAAGGAGGTGCGAGCCTGCCTCCGAGCGGAATGCCCCCGCCCGCCCTACTAGGCAAGGTGGTGTTAACTCCTGAGGTTGACCCAAAAATGGCCACTTTCCTGCAGAAGTATATAAGGGACCCAAAAAAGGGGATAGATAGGTCATGGAAATCCTGTCAGGATAAACTATTGGATATAGCTGGGCCCATTACTAAGATTCTAGAATGGGCAGAAGAGGCCAAACTGGCTGGTACCCCTCTTTCCTCTGAAAGGGTTTCTAACTGGGTGCAACACGCAATAGTCTTCCTCTGGAATGCCAATTGTGCCCTCTCTACCGAGAGGAGGCGCTCTTTTCTCTTGAAAGTCGATCCCAAGCTGGGAGACTTGGCTTCCTCGGAGGCGGGCTCAGTGGCGCAAGGCGGGTTCTTTGGGTACCCGTTTATCAAAGAACTGACAAAGTTTGTCGCCACATTCACGTCCTTGGATAAGGCGCAGGCCTCCATTAAAAAGGTTTTCCACCCAAAATATTTTGTGGGGGCCGGCCGTGGCAGAGGGCGCTCGGCCAGCCATTTTATACCCAAGGCCCTCAAAGAGGCGGCAAGAAGGCCCAAGAGCCAGGCAGACAGGAGTTCTTCCAGTCAAGAAGAGGCTATAGAGGCCGTGGTGGCAGAGGAGCATCTAGAGGCCAATCCCTGGCCACATCAGGTGAGCCTTTCCCCTCTTCCCCATCTAAAGGTGGGTGGCAGGTTGGCGGTTTTCAAACACAATTGGAGGTCTATCACATTCCGACTCATGGGTGTTGCAAACCATTCAAGGGTTTCAAATAGAGTTCTACAGCTCTCCCGTTCAGAAGGTTCGCCCCCGCCTGCTGGTTTTTGCACAAGATCAGGTCAATCTCATAGAGCAGGAGGTGACGGATCTGTTGCAAAAAGGAGCGGTCGTGCCAACTCGGCTCCATCCAAGGGGCTTCCTCAGTAAAACATTTCTCATAGACAAAACAGACGGCCGTCAGCCTCCAGTGATAAACTTGACGGAGTTCAACCAATGGTTGGTTTACCGCCACTTCAAGATGGAGGGTATCCATCTGCTGAGGGACCTCCTCCAACCAGATGATTGGATGGCCTGGTTGGAATTGAAAGACACGTACTTGGCGGTCCCTATTTTTCCTCTGCATTGTTGGTTTCTACAGTTTCAATGGAAGGATCAGGTGTACGAGTTTGCATCCATTCCTTTCGGTCTTTCTTCAGCCCCATGGTGTTTCACCAAGGTTCTCAAGCCGGTGGTGGAGACAGTAGAGGGAAGGGCTCTTGTCTCATCATTTACCTGGATGATAATTCTGCTTTAAGAGCAGTTCCCGCTCCACCTTTTACAGCTGTTGCAGAAGACAGTAGATCTTCTCCAGAGCCTGGGGTTCGTGATCAACGCCAAAAAGTCACTTCCGAAGCCTTCAAAGCAGGTGACCTTCCTGGGGTTTGTCATAGACTCCGTGTCTCGCACCCTGAGTCTCCCAGCGAGGAAATGACCAAGATTTGCAGGGAACTCAGGAGGGTGCTAGCACGTTCCTCATCCTCTTTGAGGCAGATAGCTCACTTGGTAGGCATCCTGGCATCCTCAATTCAGGCAATCTTCCCAGGGCCGCTCCATTACAGAGCGTTGCAACGCCTGAAGGCCTCTCATCTTCGCAGAGGGCTGCAGTATACCGACCAGGTACCTATTGCGGAAGAGGTCCGCATGGAGATGAGATGGTAGCTGGATCATATGGAAGCCTGGAACGGCAGAGCCATCTTTGGATGCGATCCAGACTTGGTGATAGAATCCGACGCCAGCAAGTCGGGGTGGGGTGCTCGATGCGGCGACTCCATTACGGGAGGAAAGTGGTCCACCGAGGAAAGCTATCTCCATATCAACTGCCTGGAGCTGATGGTGGGTTCCTACGCAATCCAGTGTTGGACAAAGGACAAGGTGTTGTGCAATGTCCTCTTGAAGATGGACAACGTCTCGGCCGTCAGCTACAACAATCATCTCGGAGGGACGAAGTCCAAGGCCCTAGCGGACCTTGCCAAGGACCTCTGGATGTTTTGTCTCTGCATCAACATCTTGTTGACGGTGAAATAACTCCTGTGAGCTTCCAATGTAATAGCAGATTGGTGCTCCAGGAGTTGGTCAGACCTGAGCTTGTGGCAACTACATCCACAGTCATTTCGGAGACTCCACCGCTTGTGGGGCCCGTTCTCGGTAGACCTCTTTGCGTCTCGTCTGGATCACCAGCTTCCTCAGTTCTTCAGCTGGAAACCAGATCTTCTCGCGATGGATGCTTTTCTCCAGGATTGGTCCAGGGAGACGGGATACGCCTTTCCCCCGTTTGCGATGATAATGAGACTCATGACACATATACGCAGACAACAGACGAAGGTGGTGTTGATCACCCCGTATTGGAGGTCTCAAGTGTGGTTTCAAGTTCTTCTGGAACTTTCCTGGGATTCTCCAATCCTTCTATCCCGAGATCCATTCATTCTGAGGGATTCCCAAGGCGCTCCTCAACCCCTGGTCCAGCAAGGGTGAATGCCTTTAGTGGCCTGGCGGATTTCAGACATCGCTGGAGAGTTTCAGGCCTATCGAACGAGGCTCAGAGATTACTGGGAGCAGCTTGGGCCGACAGCACAAACAAACGCTCCAGATCAGCACTGACCAGATGGGTCAGTTGGTGTGTTTACTATTTACTATTATGAACTGCTTGGCGTCTCTGGCGACGCAAAGCCTAACATACCGCACCATCAATTCTTATAGATCGGCGATCTCAGCGGGCCACCTGCCCGTCCAAGGGACCCCAGTCGGGGAACATCAGATGATCTGTAAATTGATGCAGGGAATTCGCCTCATGCTTCCTCCGGAACCCAGGTACTTGTCGCTATGGGACGTCAATGAGGTTCTACACCTTTTCCAAACTTGGCAACCCAACAAGTACTTGTCTCGCAAGGAACTGTCAGCTAAGCTGGCCATGCTCTTGTGCCTAGTGTCATGCCGACGAGTGTCCTTAGTGAGGGCCCTAGACATATCGGGAAGGGTCTTTACCCCTGGAGGGATCACCTTCCATATTGTTCGAAGAACCAAATGATTCCAGAATGGGGTCTTACCCAGCTTTTGATAATTCCCCTAAGCTGTGCCTAGTCCGCTGCCTCAAGGAGTATGGGAGTATGACGGAAGAGACACGTCCACCAGGGGAACGACAGTTGCTGATCTCTCTAAGGAAGCCTTTCAAGGCGGTTTCGCCACCAACTATAGCCCGTTGGATCAGATGGGTGATGCAGGA
Organism: Calotriton arnoldi; assembly: GCA_963921515.1. Classification (NCBI taxonomy): domain Eukaryota; kingdom Metazoa; phylum Chordata; class Amphibia; order Caudata; family Salamandridae; genus Calotriton; species Calotriton arnoldi. Next base: position 1,221,498 of record CAWUFW010002483.1, read on the forward strand.
GGCGGGTATAGACGTCTTGCAGTTCGGCGCCCACTCAGTGAGGAGAGAGGGACAGAGCGGTGTCTGCGCCCTCCTCAGAGACCTGGCACCGGTGAGATGCTGCGCCAGATAACTGTGCACTGTAAACACATGGGCCGGGGTTGCTTCTTTTGTTAAGAGCACCAGCTGTTTTTTTGCAATCTTAACCTATATTAGTAACACTTGTTTATCCTGCGTGAATTCCAATTACTTGCTCTCAATCTCGCGTGCTGTTTCCTCTTTCAAATCCCTTCATTCCATACTTTCTGTGTTCCTCCCCCGCTGCCCACCCTATCTGTTGCTCTCCCACACTACCACACAATCTAACTTTTTTTGTAATAGCAACCGCCACCAACTGTGGTTCCTCCATTGCTTTCCCAGCCCTTCCTTGTCCAGCTTTTGCTTTTTTTCTCCACTTCTATTACCCCCCAACCACCAAGTCTTTCTGTTTCTCCCATCTGGCTCCGGTAATTTTTCCCCGCCTGCTTTGCCATTTCTTTCCTGCCCTTTTTTAGTAGAGCCTACCAGCTGCAATTTGCTGCCAGGTTGTACCTAAAACGTTTTATTTGTTTTACCGCACCAATATGGGTTTCTACCATCTTGCAATGATAATTAAAAAAAAAGTCATCAACGGTGTCATGCCATAAGGGCGTGTGTACATGGTAACACAAGTGTGCATATAAGTCATAATACTGGCCCACCGATGCATCACAGCACAAACATGCACATACGCGTGATTATGCTTTCACTCATACTCAGCATTGCCCTTTTTTGCCTATGCTGCACACTTTCAGAAAAAGATGTATTTTTCTTATTGTTCTAAGGTTGAACAGCATCGACAGACAACAGTTTCTGACTTTGCAATGCAATAGGTCTCCCATTACTGAACGTTTGAGCTAATGGCGTTGCATTATTATTTGCAACACCAATAGGTCACTCTTTCATTAATGAGAGACCTATTGCATTGCAAATGCTTGTTTTTCTTGCCAACAAGGGGGAGGTAAGAATGTGCTCAGTGAAGCTAGTGTTGGTGCTCGCGCTACAGATTATTTTCTCACAAATTTCATATGACCAGGTGTCTATGAAATAAATGCGTTAGCTGTGTGAAATTGCACTTCTAGTAGGAATAAGAAATATATAACAGTGATAACTGTCTAAAGGTGCATAATTTAAATACCAACCCGGAGTATTCTGGCAGAAAGATAGACATACATAGACCTGAAGACATATCTGAAAAACACTACCAAGGTTATATTAACCAATTCATGGAAGATATATAAGAATGCTCTAATATTCTAATCCCTTCTTCAACATAGAATCATATCTCCTGGGGAAAGTATTTTTAAATAACAAATGCTGATCTTCTCTACAGCTGGGGTTATTCACTTCCAGACAGATAATCTGCCTTTCTTTTCGAACTCTAGAAAACAATGCCATGTATTTGGCATATTGTTCCAACTGAAAAGTTCTGAATATATTTGTTTCCCTATTTTAATAATTTTGTTTCTGCTTTTATCACCTATCTTGCACGGTTTCAGAAATGTGCATTGCTCTACTATAAATTCAGTACAAAACTACGTTTTTAAATTCTATCCTTTTAACGACACTTTTAGGAGTACATGATTTTATCAGTTGCACAGTGCCTCTATTTCTTACTTAACGTACGACTGTTAATAAAGATCCAAGTGCAGCAACATATGATCTGGAGAAATGTGAACATATGGAAAGACATCTTGAAGAATAAAATATTTATGTACATTTTGCTTAGAATGCATATGAATTCACAATGCTTCTAAAATATGTTTTTGCAAAATTGCTAATGAAAGCCATGCTGCATAGGCCCGATTTACAAAGCCGTTTGCAAATTATAAGTTCAAACTACAAGTATACTTGGCGTTTTTAGGAGTTTATTACACGTTTATGGTACACAAAAATTATTTACCTACAGTACGATTTTCATTTGAGTAGATTTTATCCCAGTGGCAGTGTGTGTGTTTTTAGGGTATACATTCCCAGGAAAGATTGTGGACATTCACATATTTTTTCATGAACCTTTCCCGCATTCGAAAGAGTCCATGATTGTGAAGAAATAGGGTGTATTATATGGTGTGGTTGTGCAATCTCACCGTATAATAAACTTACCAACCCCTGTAGGACCCTTAGGTTTCGCCTGCCAAAACCTCAGCTCAATGCTGGGTAGCTATGGCACTGAGCACCAAGGCTTACATAGAGGAACAAGTGTAAAGCATTTAACCAACACTAAAACAATTGAAGAAGAAAATAACACGACACTCAAGAAATCCGAAACCGATTCATGAAAATAGATTGTACTTTTATAAGAATTTAGACACTAGGATGACAAAGATCCACTGGGGGTGGGGGGGGGGGTGGTCTAGAGATATGGAGTTTACAAGTAATAATAAATCAAAACATTTTCACTCAACCGTGAACAAGCCTTGGCAAATTCAACAAATTTGACACTTACACTTAGAAAAGTTTTCATGCTCAACTTGGGTGTCAATGCAGTCGGTTAGAAGTACTTGGAGTGGCCAACTCTGGCAGGGAGCTAGTCAGGGGGACCAGCAAGGTCCTTCGAAACAGTTTCCTCCACAGAAGAAGCAGTCCTCTAGCAGTTCCAGGCACTTTATCCGTGTTTCAATGGATTCCTATGGAGTGATCCTGATGCAAGGGATGAAAGATGCTAAAGATGCTTTAATAATACTGTGGCTGTGAGGCAGTTGGCAGGGGTCTTCCTTCCCGGCTTCTTTGGTCTATGAAGATGGTGAGGGAGTCCTGGTTGCAGGGTCGACGTCCCACAAGGTTCTCTCCTGTCTGGCCGAAGTCCAGTCACCACTGGACTCCCTGTCACCCAGTGTCGTAATCACAAGCAGTCCTTCCGGGGTCAATAACTAGTCTTTTGAGTGTCCCAGGAAACTCTCTGACAGCACTCCCAGGCTCAGCAAACTCAGGTGCAACTCTGTTCGTCGGGTTGTGGTCCTTGATGCTGCACGACAGCTGTGGTAGCGGCTTGAAATCTTTGGCCTACCAACTTGCCTCAGCGGGTTTCCTCAGCTGTTGTGTCCCTGTGCTGTGAACAGGAGTCTAGTTGGCTGGCCCTTGGAGTCTCTTAGATTGACTGGGCTCTACACACAGTTTCTCCTTGAGCAGGACATGGCAGGCACAGGCCCTCTCTTCGCTAGCCACCAGGTGCAGTCTTTGACGGTGTAGCTTCCCTTTGCTGGTTCTTCAGTGCAGCAGGGCAGTCCTTCGGTGCTTCTTCCAAGTCGGTTAAAGCATCTCTTGGCTTGACTGGGCTCTGGACACAGTTTCTCCTTGAGCAGGATACAGCAGGCACAGTCCCTCTCTTCGCTAGCCAGCAGGTGCAGTCTTTGACAGCGCAGCTTCTCTTTGCTCATTGTTCGATGCAGCAGGGCAGTCCTTTGGTCCTTCTTCCAAGTCGGTTAAGATCTGACGTCTGGGTGGCAGGGGTGCCCATTTTATGCTCAGAAAATACTCTCAGGGCAGAGTGCCGTTGATAGTCAATGGGTCACCAGGTTTCTTCCACCTGTTGACCACTTCCTGTTGAGGTTAGCATCTGGCTATCCCAGGATGCACCATTCGCCCACTCCCAAGATGGCGAGACCCCTCTTTTGGTGTTCAGACCTCACTAGCCCTCCACTGGGCTGTGGCTACCTCAGGGCTACATGCCCATGTGAAACAGTTTGGCAACTGGTTTTCCCTCTCTGCTCCCTGTGCCAGCCTGTCTACCTAAACAATGGGGCAGCCCTCCCCCAGGTGTTACACATCTGCCCTTCAAAGACGGCTTCTCCTTTGAAGCCTGCCCTTTGAGGCTAACACCCAAGTGGCTTCCTGCAGGAGGGAGGTAACACCTCTCTACCATGCAGGCCCCTATTGTGTCCTTTCCTGTGAGTTGTTAGCACATCTCCCAAGGAGGGCAGAAAGCTGTCTGCAGGACAAGGCCCATGTACATCAGTAAAATGGCACTGGAAGACAATGGGCAACGAAGTGCAACTTCTGAAGTTGGACATTGCTAATTAGTGACATTAAATCCGATTTAACGATTAAATTGGATTTAATCCATTGATGCTTTTTATGCAAATAAGTACCAACCTTAACAACCCGGGGCAGGACTGGAGTGAAGAGGAGAAGAGAAGTGACACTTTACAAACAGAGGATGAACAACCCAGGTAGTTGATAAACCAGTTAATAGTTAAATGGCGGTTCGATAGCAGGGTAACTGTAGAAACTACACATAGATACCCCAAAATGACTGTACAGGCAGAGCCCACACACACACACCCGCCTACTGACAAGATATACCATAACTACGACTGAATTTATACAATGGAGGAGTGGGGGCCTGGGTCCCCCCCGCCCCGTCTTGCTCCGCATTGCTCCCCTCAACAGCCGACATGACCATAAAGGACACAAACAGACAGAACCCCACTGCACAACTAGTTGGTTAATAGTTGTTTTAGTTTTAATGTTACACACAAACTGAGTGATATCTATTCGTCGACCCCCTATACTGATATGTATGCATGCAGACCATGTACAATTTCCCTTAGACCACATACCAAGTAGGATGTTAGAATGTTGTATCCTTGGAGAGTTATCATTTATACTGGTCGTGACTATCACACCAATAATACGATTATAGTGAACAGGGTGGTTATTAGTGCCACATAGCGTTACATATATACAGGTGTACCATGTTGATTTGCTGTATATTACTAAATATGATAAGTATTGATATGTACCAATACTCCTGCATATGATGAACCAAATGCCAAATAAAAAAGATGTTTTAAAAATAAGTACCAACCTTGGCAGTCCCATTCAGAAGTTAGCGAGCTGGGGTGCCAGCCCGTAACTCTGTACTTACCAATGGGGCTACTAGCCTTTCCACTGTAAAAACTGCAATTTAAAGTTTTTACTGCTTGAACATGTAAAAGTACAGGTTCCACTTTTTAGCATACAGCACCCTACCTTAGGGCTCATTAGGCCTGCCATAGGGGTGACTTACATACATTAAAAAAGGGAGGGTTGGGCTTTGTCATTACCTTAAATGTCAAAGTCGAGTTAGCAGTTTCAAACCATCCTTCCAGTCTGCAGTGGCAGACTGAAAGCCATGTTTTACCGTGTCATACTCATAGGGGCACAACTAGTGCTGCAGTACAGAAGAGACACCTCAACCTATAGGCCCTAGGTACCCCTGGTACCATATACCAGGAACTTACAAGTAAGTCGGGTTACGCCAATTGTTGATGCGAAAATTGACTTCAAGGGTGCTACTGAGAAAACTGCAACAGTTGAAGCTTGCCTGACGTACTACAGGAAAACTTTGTAAATTCTCATAAATCTTCTCTAAATGTTGGTGAAAAATTATAAGGCCTACTTGCAGAAACATTTTGAGAAACTAAAAAATTAGTACTTCTGTAGTACCACTCCACCTTCTAACAAATGCAGTTCATCAAGGGACTGGCAGAGACCTCTGCATACACCTGTCCTACCTCCTATGTGCAGAGGTCTCTGCCATGAGTGAGCAAAACTATGCACACCTAGGCATACGTTTTTTGGTTTAATGGCAGGAGATGCAAGGGAAAACCTCTGTAAAATGGTGAAAATTATAACAAAATGTGATGAGTAAACTGAAAAATAAAGACAGACCAACAAAAGAGAAAGTCAATTTCTATTCACCAACGTTATACCCACATCTACTAAGATAGTATTATAGCTTAAACAGGCCCATATATATTCTAACCAAGCCTTGGAGTAACTCATACAGCACTCATTGCCACTCACAATTACTACAAGGGAACTACTCTTATACCAATGCAGGCAGGGAATAACACTCCCAGCATAAAGGGTAAAATAAATGTAAAAGCATCAGAAACCCCATTATTTACATGTACACAACTAAAGAAATGGCAGTGTACCTAAATTAAATCACAACTGGCACAGGCACACACATGCAAACAGCATTAAATGTAGACAGAGTATAAGCCCTTAACTGAGTGGACTACTCCTACAACTCAGTCACCACACCTGCCAATACAAAGAGGATTGAGGTAGGTGAACAACAGTCATGACTCCACTGCACACATTATCATGTTAAACTCAGCACACCATCAACTACTCATAAATAGTCTGGCCACATAAGAAGGCAAGCCACATGCAAAACAGTTTATTCACCATGTTGATGAATGTCTTTGTCACCTTGCCCTTCATTTTGAGAAACAAATATTTGCGGAAAATAAAGAGGATATTCAGGCAGAAGATTGCTGTGTTTGGTATGTCCATAGAAGTAGAAGTGGCAGGATATCCATTCTCTCCTGATTCTTGACTCACTTCACCTAAAGCCTGGTCCCTGGACATTCATGTACATGTCAAAATAGTGGCTATACTCCACTTCTTGGTCATTGGACCTTTCCAGAAGACCACTGGGCACATAGAAGGAATCTCAAGGCAAGCCAACCCTAGGAAATGCGCCAGGTACTGAGATGCATTACAAGGCAAGTGCAGCAATGTATTGCCAAGCCATAGTCAATGATGAAACCTCAACAAATGGCAAGGAAATTCTATGTCAGAATCAGGCGGTGAAGATTATGCTATTGTTTCTTCAATTTATGTTTTGAAAAGCACCTTTAAAAAACAACAATAAAAACGATCTTTCCCATGAACACTTGAAAAAGGAAGAAGAAAAAGTCATGGAGACATGGGTCAATCACAATCCAGAATGACCTTAATTTTCTGTTGTCCACTGTCATGTTCCTTTTTTCATTGCTGCTTTAGCAGCCACTCCGATAAGTTCCATCAATTCTCTAACCTGTGAGAATAGAGCGAAGTGTAAGATATTGCTACTGTGATAGAGTTCCTCGCCTTTTTTGAGTTATATTGAATGGAATGCACTCAGTGCTCCTTACGCTTCACTGACTCAGCAGGACCGTGCTAGTGCAGTGCGATCTGCCGGCCACGCAAGGATGCCAGCAGAGGCCTGGCCTGCCCGCCGCCTGGAGAAAGACACCTTATGTATCAGGTCTGGAGTCCACCTCCCCATTGTTAGTCTGTGTGACACCCAATCGGGTCGGTAATAAAGCACTCAGCGTGCAGTGTATATTTGCTGTGACAGGCTATAATGGACACAGCCCAAGCGCGTTTACCCCAGAAAGTGCAGTGGGGATTTGATGTCCCAGAGCATTGGTCTACCGCACCTGTCCTCCGGGCTCCAATATTTTTTACAGGCCCCCCAGTACCGCAGTGAACTAAATTGCAGAGGCCTGATACCTCCTATACAGAGGAAGAGTCAGTCTTTTTCCTCCCCTGGGAGAATGATATCTGCAAGGTAGTCGACACCTCCATACACCAGGCAATAGCTTCTGCCATGGGCCCCCTTGAGTAGAAGATCATGCAACTGGCCTATGGTCATCTTGAACCCCTCCCTCAGAGGAAAGACACTCTCGGCCCCTCGGGGGGCCCTCAAACTCTGGTGCAGTCTGACAAAATTCCCTCAAAAGTGAGGAAAAACACGAAACCAGGGAGTTGACCTAGATGCCTTTGATAGGGTTAAAAGTACATTCTTATCACAAACATTACCTGCATCTGACGACCCACAGCTTAGCTCCCTCCTTCCAGAGGGCAAGATTCTTTGGGCGCTCCACCCTTCTGCCTTCCGGCACACAACCCCATAGCCTTAAGATGTGGATGACTCCCACAGGGTCTCAGACATGGACATGGGTCCCTCTGCCACCAGCGCCCTTCAGCAGGGTCACAGTTTCCGGTTCTGGAGTCTGCGAGCACTAACGCTACTAAACCTGTGATAGAAATGCTAGACTCAGATGACACACTACCTCCCTGCTCATCTGAGTGAACCCTGGCCAATAAAGTAACCACCTACGTGGCTGAGTGTTTTAGAAAGCCACTGGAGAAAGAAGTCCATGGCCACCTTAGGGAAGAATGCCCTCTTCTCTCCTTAGACGGGAAAGTAGTTATGACCCCAGTGATAAATACATGAATGGCTATATCTCTGAAAATGTTTGTCCGCAGTCCTAAGAGAGGAATTGATCGCTTCTGGCGGTCATGCCAAGATAAACTGCTGGATGTCATATGCCAGCTCATCATCATGGCTGGGGAGGCCAAGGAATTGGGCTCCCTTATCTCACCAGATTGCATCAGGCTGGGACCAGAGTGCAGTAATGTTCTTGGTAATGCTAATCCTGCCCTCTCAACTGAGAGGCGCCAGTCCCTGTTGATTAAGGTTGACCCCAAACTAGTAGACCTGGCCTCCACAGAAGCGGGGGCTATGGCCCAGGTAGGCCTGTCCGGGTGCCTGTTTTTAAAAGAGCTGGGAATATTTGTTTCCACATTTACTTCCCTTGAAAAGGCTTACACCTCTATAAAAAAGAATTTTCGCGCTTAATGTTTTTCCGCCATGGCTGATTGTGGCACAGGATGCTCCATCGGCCACTTTCATTCCCAAGTCCCATCCAGAGGCCAAGGCTCCCAGCGTGATCAATGGCAGGAGCAGTTCAGATTTGGGGGTTTCTTCACCTCCAGAGGCTTTCAGCGACACCACGGTTTATGGGCCAGCCACCGTAGAATTAACCCACAAAGTATGTGTTACCCCTTCTTCCATACTGAGAATGAGAGGGCGGTTGGAAAACTTTCTCCAAAATTGGCAAAGGATAACCTCAGACACCTGGGTATTGCGTACTGCCCAGGGCTTTCACATAGAGTACTACAGATTGCCAAGTCTACTTCAAAGACCACTTTCCCTTTCCTTTTCAGAGCCTGAAGCCTCCCTCATAGTTTTGGAGGTAACCTAATTGCTTATGAAAGGTACGATTGCTGCACCTATCATTCACCCCAAGGGATTCAAAGAAAGCAACCTATTCCTTGGGGAAAAGAGAGATGGGGCCAATGACCCATCATCAATCCCAAGGAGTTTAACAAATGGTTTTCTTCCACTTCAAGATGGAGGGAATTTATCTCCTACATTGTCACTATATTCACACTCATGCAGAGCAGAGGGAGTGATGCCTAGACCATTATCAACTGACATGGATTTTGACTGCTTATGCTCTGTCATATTCCGGGTTTCTGAAACCAGTCCACATTGTAGGACAGGAAAGGCAGCAGCAATAGAGTTGGTGGCAAGTGGCAGAGGGGCTGCAACACAGGATTGCCAAAATAGAACATGGTGGGGATGAGCATATTTTTTAATCTTAATCACTGACAATTTCCTCATGTGAGATAAGTACAATGCCTTGACATATGATGACAATATATTTTTATGGCAGTGTTGAGCAATAACAATCAAGAGTGGACACATCTCAAGAGTGTGGTTGTGACAGTTGTAAGTGTGAAGCATAGGTAAAGGATCCATTAAGGTGCTGTTCCTGGTTGAGGACCTGCCACAGGAAGGGATGTTGACGCTCCAGCTGTCAACCCCAGTGCAACAGACATGGGAACTGTAGAAAGGAAAATTGGAATGCATATAGATTAACATAATCTTCAGTCTAGTGAGGTGAGTAGGAGACTGTGTGAGTGACACGTGTAACTATATAAGAAGGGGAGATGTGTGCTGATGGAGCACGGTGTGACATGAGTGGGAAGTCAGAATCTAGTTGAAACATAGAGGTTTTTTGTTGTGAACTGGCTTGACATTGGGATTTCCCAGATACGGCAGGCCATACAGCTGGTCAGTGTGCGTGGTGGAGAAGAGACGTTCATCGAGGACTATGAGATGGAGAGAGGATCTGGATCTGCCACCAGGCAGACGTTTTGCCACCTGTACCTTGGAAAACACCTCCTTTCATCTAACTCATTTCATCCTGCCATTACCTTTTGAGACCCTCTATGTGCATACATCCATGCCCAATGCATTCACACAGCCCCTTCTACATGGCCGCCTTCTCCGCTCCAATGAAGAAGTGAGAAGGTAGACCATGCAGTTCACTGTAGTGATCATCTAAAAAGTTAACTACAAGCTTTGTCTCCTCTTCCGTGAATTTCCTTTTCCACATGAGTGGGGTCGTCTGCATCCTGGATCTTGCAGCTGGACTGTATCATACACAGTGTCAAACTGTACAAGATCAAGAGGGCAGAGCTCAGGGTGGCTATTTCCCTGTTGTATTCCATTTGTAGTTCTGCATAGCAGAGGTATCGGTCTATGCTATGTAGAACTACGCTTGTTGGAGTACACCTACAAAGTGGCAGTAATGTTACTAGTATTACTTTTATAGCTATATTTTCATTTTTATGAGTCCCCACTCCTCATGTACGGAGCTGGAGATAGTTATTCCTACAACTGGTTGTAAATCTCCGCTTGGAGTTGGGGAATTGCATTCAGGTGGAGAATTATGCCCAGGTGAAGGCAGAAATCTACTGTGTGTAGATCTTCACATGTAGATTTCCCTTTCTGAATAGACCCTGTGATAGTAGGGATATCATTGTTTTGTGATTAAGGCCTAATATGAACAGTACTTTCGCATGTGATTTACTTCCATACTTACTGAGATGGGACAGTGACGTGGAAGTACAGTTATTCACCATTGTATTTATCATAACTTCACATACTTTTAAATATTCCCTTTAATTAAAATAGTAGCTCTGCGAAGTTCTTTTGGCTCTTTTCCCCTGAACAAGTGAATGTTTATGATTCAATCCCTGCTCCGATAGGCCGTCAGATTATTTTAATGCACAGTGAATGTTGGAGTAACGCACTCCAAAAAAAACCCCATTTACAACAAAGATATGCTTCTTCTTTAAATTTGTGAGGCAGTGACAAGCTCAAGGGTTTTGGTGTTGGATTCTACCTGTGAGATTTTTCTCCTGCCAGGCATCTTTTTTATTTAAAGTAAACACTGAGGTCCTAAAGCCAAATGTTAGTAAAAACTGCAAAGAGGTTGGGAGAGCGCATGTCTATTGAGAGGATCCTCTTGAAGAATGCATCTATTGAATGTTTCTTGACTATATCTAAGGCAGATTAAAAAGTAGACAGATCTTTTCCACATGACTCTGAACTCTAAAACCATACAATTTCAGTTTTTAGTTGAAGCCTTGTATTCCTCAGTAGTTAAGAATATGCAGCAAGGTCTGTCTTCTCATGGTATAGTTTAAATGCCTTACAAAAATCTCCTGAGACCCACGCAGAAAATTGTTCCCTTTCAAATATAAAAAGACTGTTGAAGGTGACAAAAAATGAACAACTCTTCTCTCACCATCGGTGTTGAACTCATAACGCACAATGCACTTTCATTCCTATCAGCAACAAGAAATCTTAATTAGAAGTGCCTCCCTGACTCCAGGTGTAGGGAGCAGAGGTTTTGGAGAGCGAGGATTGTCCTATGATGAAGCATGACACCTGGTGGTGTGTCAGAACAATCTGTTACATTTTTTTGTATGCCCAACACTTGTAATCAGTAGCGTTGGGAGGGATGCATCACATATCTCAATAAATTGCAAAATTCTTGGAGAGCTTATTTTGTGGACATATAAGTCTCCAATTTGCCTAGAAAACAATTCAGCCAAATAAAGAAGGTGAGTGGCATTTGTAAACCCAGCGGGTTAGCTAATCCTGATTTAGCCATCAATTTGTGGTAATGATGTTCTGTTTTTTCCCTTTTCTAAACAAGCTTCACAAGCACAGTCACCATTGGAAAGGTGAACAACCAAATTTATCTCACAGCTACATGCTCATTGAAACTTCTTGTGATAGTTTAGAACACAGGTCGATGGTAGTCCCTTTTTTACAAAGTGTTGGCGGGTTGACAAATAGTCACTGAGCATCAGGAGGTATGCCTGTTCACCACAGGTGTGAATTCAGGAGTTTCCAGGAGATTAAAATATGAACTGTTTCAGTTTGCTAGCAACTCCCTTTGGTCCATACACCAGACGAGTGAATATTTTAATTGTTTTCCACTCTTCCTAAAAACTTTTGCAAACACATATCCTCCTAGGCTGAACGATGCTTTGCGCTTTTTTTGTAGGACATCTTCACCAGCCTTAGTCTGTCCTGATGAGACCTCCAAAGAACAGAGATCGAAACGCTTTGACTTTCCAAGGGGTCAAGGAAATTGCTATTAATCTTTTTTTGAAAAATTCCCATTGGAGCTAGAGTCGCAACTAAGGAGGCCCCGGTATGTGTAGTGATCCACACCTCGGTCACATATCAGTTAAAGTGGGAGACTTAATCAAATGAAAAGTCTGTCTCCCACGTACATTCAAAATGATTGACTAGTGATTGAGTGGTAACAATTTTAGCAATTACTTCAATCCGTTTGAGTTTGTTTGTGTAACAAGTTATTTGATAGACTTTCTATTAATGTTGTGATTGGTTACGATGTATCCATTCCGATTTACTTTGGTGTAAGCACATGTATTATAGATGGTTGGGGGTATATAACTAGTTTATTGTTGTTCAAAACATAGGCATTACAGCATAAGTATTTTTTATATTTGTACTCTGTTTTATGGTTTTGCCAAATATAAAATAGTTGGATGCATGAATTGCATAAGTTGTATTGACAATGATTTGTATGATATGACTGATGTTTCAGTCTTTACATTTAAATATTTTGATAAAGAAAAGCTCGAGAGGCACTTTTTTTGTATTTTTTTTTTAAACTACACTGAGAGCGTCACCATGCGGTGGACTGTTATAAATATGTGCCAAAATAAGTGCTGGTGCTGCACACCGGCAACACCGGCACAAATTAAGGACTGCTTTCAATCAAAGTCACTGTGGATTTTTTTGCTTTACGAGTCTGAACACCATGTATGTTTGAAGGTATCCAGGTATTTATTACACAAACCTAGAGCGGCAGCAGCAAAGCAGGCTACGTGGCAAGGCCGGACTGGCCGTACCAGGCATCAGGTGTTTCCCCAGGAGGCTGGAATGATGGTGAGGCGGTTTTGTTACTGGGAGACAGTTTAGCAGTGCAGCAGTTTTAAAAGCACTGCAAAGTTCCTTGTATATCCAGAGGGTTTTGGGCAACAATAAAAGTGTCAAGATAACTCTGGTGATTAATGGACCTTCTGGAGAGGGATGGGAGTTTTGTCCAGTGGCAGTTTTGACTCATCGAAGGTAGCGCAGAGGGTTAATATGCCTGCTGCAAAGAACGTGTGCTATGCATGTCAAAGAACAATATTTTATGTGCATTATTTTATGTGCATAGCTAAGTGGGTTACTGCTTTTGTCACAGAGATTCTTTTGTTACTGTGCAGTTCATAAGTTACAAACGTAATCTAGCACAGAGAGCTATGAACTGCTATCAAAGAACTGCTGCAAACTGCATGGTACAGGTTAGAAAGTTATGTTTTTTCACACTCATTATTCTGATGTTGCTAAAAAAGGTTGGTTTGGATAGAAATAAATTATTTTTTATTAAAGTCAATCCTAAGCAATGTGTAATTTTCTGAATCCCGAGTTTGTGCGTCTCTAGACCAAGCACTCTTAAAAAATGCCTACCAGTATGGATGACATGTGAATCCAACACCTTATAGTCCACTTTGCCTTATGTAACATTTTCTATATACTGATTTCCACATGTATGTTTCATTTTCTCTCCATGTGTGTGTGATGTAAAGTGCTCCAACACCCTACACTGGTATGAGAGGTGCTATAAAACAAATGAAATACATGTGAGAGAGGGGCTATGGAGAGATGAGAGGCACTGTTGGTTGGTGATAGTGAGGGAATCATTGAAGAGACACAACGAAAATTGCCCTATCATGGTGCACAGTAAGGTAATCTTACTATGCTTTAAAAGCTAATACAATTGAATATATAATGACAAATGCGTTGTAGAATGCATCACTTTTCCTAAATTTTCTTTGGGGGAATTTTTTACAAAGCCCCCCTTTGTAGTGGTTTGGCTCGCTCACTGCACTCGCTATACACTGTATGGGGGTTGGTCTGACAATATTTACGGGGGCTGCTTTTGGTTCCCAGTCTGACCCTGCTATGTAGTAACTTGAACAACATAGATTCTGTCCACCCTACAATGTGAGGGGAGTTTTTTTCAAATTGTATAGCATGGAGCAGGAGCAAGAGGAGGGATATTGCTGATGACTGATGGATGGTGAAGCTGTGAGTATCCTTATTAAGTTGAACTGAGATACTCCTTGAGGAGGTTATCTATAGCTCCCTTTTAAACAGGAGTGACAATTCAAGTCTGATGCAAGGACCAGTGCTGTTCCAGATGTTGTTGCTGGCAGGCTAGGCACATTTCTTTTGTAGTTCAACCATTATAGCCTATTATTTGAACATTTGATTGTCTGTAAGATAATAATATACCAGGAGAACATAGTTCTTCAATTAATATATCAGGTATGGGATCTGCAGCCAGTTCTCTCATTTTACCTTAGAAAACTTTCCATTTCAAAACGTGAAGTCCTATACTTATGACGTGAAATGTAACCGTACAAATACCAGAATGCAAAGCACTGTGAGCTAAAAACCCAGGATTTCTGAATGCCTCACACTGGTCCTGCTAAGATCCCTAATACAATATATGTTGGGTCACTTCATATTTTTACTTGTCTCTGTTAGTGCCCGTTTGGTTCACGTCGCCGGTTTATATCTAGACATTTCTGCAAATTAGGCTGTGGTTCCAGTCACTAGATATTTTCATCAGACACTGTTTTTAGTCAACGGACAAAACTATCGAATTATTGAATTATCATGAAGAACACGTCTGCTTGCAAGGCTGTTTCCTAGCTTGGTAAATGTTAACGTTTCCAAATATAAGACTTTGATCTTAAAATCCATTCAGGAAGTTCAGACTTCAAATTATTGTTTTTGTAAATCCCCTTGGTTGCTAGTGTAATTCTAAAAGGATTTGACCCAATTTGTGTTAATGACGCTTCTTTAAACTATAACGTTTTGTTATTGCCCTTTTGCTTTACTTGGTGTGCCCTATTAAAGCTGAAGTTCCACACATGGAAAACCACAACTCCCAAACGTGGTAATTGCAGCGTTTTACACTGTATAAAGTCCGAAAAAGGCACATTTTGAAAAAGCTTTCCACTGTATGGGAAAATTATGGCTCTTTAAAGGAATTAAATAGGCATTCGTTGCAAGCAAAAAGATAATGAGTTACACCTGTGTGGAAGAAATACTATTTTAGACATTTTGAATGTGTTTTAATAATTTCAACGTAATATGTCTGACTAAATGAATTATAACGTTTCAAAATAATACACTATTAATATATGTCTACTGTTAGTTTTCTTCTTTTTTCAGATACGCAATTAGAAACACATTTGTTTCTCTGTTTCAGTAGAATGATTAGTTTCTGAGCTGAGGTCAGTGTTCCAGAAAGTTTAAAAGACCAGGACAGTTCAGAGAATTATTTGCACATATTAGCCGCACTCACATTTGCGGAAAATTGCCATGTTGGATTGGAATCGGGCCCTTTAAAGTATTCCATTCGCAGATGGCTCAAACAATTAAAGATTAATGCACCAAGTTGATTGATTTTATTCAGACTTATGTGTAAGATGGAGTCAGTGAACTGAGAGTTTCCAGAGTCTTAAGTGTTGGTATTGCCTAGGTGGTGAAAACCAACAAATCCTAACTAACCCTTGTTATGCCCTTTCACCAAACTAATAATACTTCTAAACGTATACATATTTCATGTATGCAGAGGTTTAGCAGTCAGTATTGGGAAAGTGCCCAGAGCACCCAATTTTTTAAAGGGACGCTTGGGAAGATTTTTTTTTTTACATGGAAACAAGTTTTTGATGTTAACAGAAAATGAACATAAAAGTCAATATGCTAACAGCATTGTTAAAAACGGACCTATAGTTGTGTGGCCTACATAAGTATTGGGTCCACATTTGTCCTTCATAAGGAACCAAACACTCCATTGAAGCACTTGACTCTCATAGGGTAGTGAAGCAGGGCAGTCCAAGCCTACTCAACGGAGGTGGTGTGGGCTAGTAATCACCATTCGCTAGCACACAATAATAACTTTCAGTAAATGATTGTCCAGTCTGTGCTTTTTCTTTTGAAAAAGGATTTTTTAATTACACATCCACTTCTCAATACTATGCAGTAATTAACAAATATACATAAGGCTGATGGAAATTCCTTTTGATGACATTGCGTAGTCACTTTTGAACCCCCCAAATGGGATCTAGTTCAACAAACCACAAGTCTAAACATTAACTTGTACTTAAATGCAATGATTGAACATAACTTGGCATGAGAGCACTTAATACTGGCAACAACGCGAGTGACTGTCAACATAATTATCTCAACAACGCATTTCACCATAGGAATGAAGGCAATAATTAAATATAACCATTAAGGAAAATAAAGCATATATACTTTTGTCACGGGTGGCTGTCAACATCATTATTATTTCAATAAAACCTTTGCAAGAAAAATATAAATGCATGTCTTAAGGGTTTGTGTTTTCTTAATATGCTGGATACAACATAATTATCTCAACAACGCATTTCGCCATAGGAATAAAGGCAATAATTAAATATAACCATTAATGAAAATAAAGCATATATAATTTTGTCACGGGTGGCTGTCAACATCATTATTTCAATAAAACCTTTGCAAGAAAAGTATAGATGCATGTCTTAAGGGTTTGTGTATTCTTAATATGCTGGATAACAGAAAATGCAATTATACACATAATCCCTAGACAGCATCACATAATGATCACAAACACCTGCAACCATACATTTCACTCCTGGAGGGTGTGGCACTACATCTACATTCCATTTAACCTCTTTCATGCCACCATACCTGTAGCCATAGACTTAGCCTCTAAAAGGCTCAGCACTCCCAGCTGTCAAGCAAAAGCTCCAGCCTTGGGAGTGCTTGAAATACCAAAGAAAACCTGAGGGGGTTATTCTTTTGGGATCCCCCCAACTTAGGATGAGGACTCCTAGCATTTTTTGGGGGGGAGGCTGTGCTGTTCCTGTAGCTCCCCCCACATTCCCTGACTTTGCAGTGGTGACCCCGTCATCCTGGGGCCACCACAAAGGGAGAAACAAGGCCAAAACAGACCAAAGCAGACAAGCCCCGCAGGGCATTATGGGGCGTTCTCTGCGAGTGCAGTGAATATCTAAGTGTTGGGTAGATCCATGCCTTTTTATCATTGTTCCCTTTCCTCCTGGTTTCGGGGTGCTTGGTTCCACTCGGGCCCCCTGCACATCCTCATTGTTGAGGACTACCCCAGGCTGCCCACCCCTTTCTGTCCCCACTGGCTCCCTGCACAGCAGCACTCCAATGTGTTGCCTCAGGAGCTGGCAGGTCCATTCTGCCTCACTCGCTTCTGCGGTTGGGGGCAACACTTGTGGTGGCCTTCCACTTTCCCAGTCATGGGCACAGGGAGCGGGGCATCAAGACACGCCTGGCTGCGCTCCCCCCTACCTTCCGCCATACTGGGGTTAAGGAATGGAGTCCAGGGCCCCACCTCTTCTCACTCCTTGTGTGGGAAAGCGCAACAGCACTTTCCTGCCATTTCCTGCTAGGCAGAGGCTGGAGTTGGGGTGGGGCCCCCCAATTATAAACCAGCCTAAGGGATGTGGTCCCCAGTCCCTTGTAACGCTAGTGAGGGGGCCCGATGCACGCCCCATTCCTGTGACAGTTTCTGGGACTTTTCCTTGTGGTGAGCCCTGGACCCCCCCCCCGTGGGATAGAAAGGCTCTAGCAGCTGAGCTCCAACACGCTTCGGGCCTCACTGGGGGGGTCAAAGTTCACCCAAAATTAAAACTGCCATATCTCTGGCCCCGTTTGGCCGATTCTGATGATCGTGGTCTCATTTTGCTCCTGGTGGCAAGCCCTAGCCACCTGGAGCACTTTCTTCAGCTGGTTTCACTGGCTCCCTATGCCAGCTTTTCTCCCTGTTTTTCTTCTGGGCCTTTCTCCTCCTTGCACAAAAGTCCAGTCTTTCCCCCAACTAGTTCTCAGGGGGTAAGGGCACCAGCTTCGCTAGTCTTGGGAAGAGGCCTACTGGTCTTGTGGTCAATTAAAGTCAGATTTCTTAGTCCAGAGGAGCACCAGGAGGTTCTTCCTGCCAGTTGTTCATGGCGTCTTTCTCCAGTCCCAGTGTCCCGCAAAAGAAGTCCCTACTCATGAGCTGAGTGAACCACTATGAATTGCTACCTTTGTGTGGCGAGGCCTTTGCTCCAGCGACTGGAGAGAATTGTAATTAACTTAGCCAATCAGCACTGATCCTGAGCTGAGCCAGAGAAATATGACATTCCTAGTCGACCCATAAGCTCTACAGATGTCTGTGGGCTTTGAAGAACCGATTTTCTCATACAGCTTATGCCCTAAATCGGTATGACTCTGGTGTCTGTATGTCAAGGGGAAGTGAAACTGCATTCTAAGGCAGCCCTTCCCATAGGTGTACAATGGAGTGTCACTGCAGGCAAGACAGTAAACCACACTGACTTTCCCTATGAGTGAACACTAGCATTATGAGGCCTAACCCAGGTTCTGCAGAGTCCCCTCTGTGCCAGGCTACCTGTGTGCAGTTACCGGGCTGTGCATGACAGGACTCTCCCATGCGCAGCCCTCACATGTGTGCACGTGTGTGTACACATGCTCACATGTAACCAGCTAAGTGCCCCTTACACTTGCTGCATCACTGCAACCTTATCTTAAAAGGCGAACACTGATGGCAAACACTTGCAGTCCATTTACCATGATTTTACAGTGGATGAGTCACAGGTTATGATGCTCCCACACAGTAAAAGGTCAAAAACCATTGATCAATAAGTGGAAAATCCGGGCAGACTAGATGGGCAGAACAACCTTCTCACAAGCATTTATGCAAATAAAGAGATCATACTCCATAGCCATGTCAATAATATTAATGATAAGGTAATAGGTCATGTCTCTATTGAGATTACATATGTAATTCATGAGGTCATCTGTTTCATTAAGAGTGAGGTCATAAACATTACATTTGGTGTGTGAGTTGTGGTCTGTATGGGAGCTGTGTTTCCTTGAGTATCTTTTGTCTATTGTGCAGGTTGGTTGTTGCCATTTACTTATTCTGTGGTGGTGGTATATTTTAATGATTGCAATCCTTCCTTTTGGTTTAGCTTCATCTCAGCTTCAACTTTTTGCCCATTACTGGGCTACACAGCAGTTAGTTTCTCTTCTTTCTGTTTCTATATTTACTTTTCTTATTACCATTCCTTGGACTTCCTATGTTTTTTAAGCTTATTTTCAGCAAAATGTCTTTATTCCAATCTGCATGCACTTTTTCCTCATGTATTGATATGATTTCACTCCTTCAAGAGTAATTTTTATTATTTAAATTTGTCTTCAATGTAGTATTTTACATTTTTAAGCTGTGGAGGGGGCGCCACTTTCTGGACATTCAACTTATATTCTTTTTTCTTATTGCAACTTAAAAAATACCTGAATTCTTCGTATATGTTCATTCCTTTCTGAGCAGCTGCTCATTGTCTCTTGATAAATGTTGAACCTGGTCTCTTTAGTTGTCTCACTCGAACTCTTCCTTTTCTTTCTTCTTCACTTGATCAGTGGTATACAACCTCAAGTTTTGTGATTAATCCATGTTTTGTGTCAAGTGTTTACCACTGCATAACTGTAATCTCTAATCTCACCCTCAAATATTCAAAGATCCATATTTGATTTAATTTGTACTTCCCAGATATTTTAAGTAGCATAGGCATTCCGATGTATATATCTATATATATATATATATATATATATATATATATATATATATATATATATATATATATATATCATATTTACTGTTACAGTTCAGAAATTCTGATTTCCTGTGGTTTGCTATTACATGAAGTAGAACTTCTACATCACCAACTTTACAGTGACCATAGCTAGCAAATCCATGTTAACTTCATTCAGTCAAGTTTGTCTGCTAGATTCCTTTATAAACTTTACCAGGATATCCTTCAGTGACCTCGATTTCCAATAAGGAATTGTTGGTATCATAATTAACTCACTATGTCAGAGTCATCCCTTATTAGATTCCAACGTTTCTGTAGTATTTTGTTTTATAGTATGATTCCTTTGTATTTTTCATTATTCTTATTCGGTCACACCTTCTATCATCGTTTGGTAAGATTTTCTCCTTATTTCATTATCAACATTTCAGTTCTAGTCCTAGTCCTAGTTTATACTTTTTGTAGACCACTTTTTATCCCAGATTCAGGATACACTGAAACTTTTCACCAAGTCTGAAGAATCTCTTTCAGATTCACTCTCCATTGAACAATTTTTCTTCATTCTTAAACATGCTCCAAATGAAATGCTTCCTACTAGAAACCGTAAAGCAACCGTAAAGCAGGGAAAAGCAGACGCAGTAAGAAGGGCCAGGGACATGCATAGAAGAACACTGGCTACTGCCAAAAGGGATTGGGAGGAAAATAATTGGCTGGACCTTTTGCGGGCAGCAAAAACTAAAAATTCACTGGAGTTCTGGAAAATCATAGCATGTGGGGGTAAGGATCAAGTAGTTAGGACAGAGCACTACTTGGATTCGGTAATTTGGATTAAACATTTTACTGATCTGTACTCCAGCTTCCAGCCTGCCGTAAACACGAGCGGAGATAGTGAGCATGTAAATATTGAGGGGGATAGTGAAACGATCATTTTTTCATTAAAAGAAACAGAATATGCCATAGCCTCAATCAAATCGGGGAAAGCACCGGGATTAGACAGACTACCCGGAGACCTATTTAGGCACGACACAAAGGTCTGGGCTCCATATATCAATTCTCTAAGTAATGCTATAGTAGCAGGTGCTCCAATACCAGAAACATGGAAAGGGGCAGAAATTGTCCCTATCCATAAAAAAGGCAGTAAAGATAAACCTGGTAACTACAGGCCGATTAGCCTAATAGACGTATTACAAAAAATGTATGCCAGACAATTGTTAAATAGGCTAAATGACTGGATAGAGACTAACTACTTCTTGTCGCCATACCAGGCAGGATTCAGACCATGCACCAGCACAGTAGACCAAGTCTTCAGACTGTTGTGCATTGTCTGGAAATATGTTAGGATCAGGGAGGGCCACATTTATGTGGCATTTGTCGATCTGCGGGCAGCTTTCGACCTTGTACCTAGATACCTATTATGGGACACACTAAGAAAACAAAAAGCTCCCCCTAGCCTAGTAAACGAGATAGAAAGGTTGCATAAGGGGAACTATGCTAGAGTCCGTTGGGGCACGAATGGAAAACTTACAAAACCGATCCCAATAGAGAGAGGAGTGAGACAGGGTTGCGTACTTGCCCCCACCCTGTTCTCACTATATATCAATGATGTGGTAAATTATCTGCAAAGGGCAGCAAATGATCCACCTAAATTGAACGGACGGTTGGTACCAGCGCTGCTTTTTGCAGATGATACCATCCTGATCTCGCAGACACCGAAGGGATTACAAAATATGATGAATGACTTCACAGAATATTGCTCGATAAAAGGCCTTGAAATAAATGCTAGTAAGACTAAGTATATGGCCATAAATGCGCACAAGGGTTTTAAAAATAATTTCACGTTAGGTAACCCGAAAATAGAACGTGCCACTAGTTTTACCTATCTGGGCATTTTATTAGATTGTAAACTAACCTGAAAAGATCAGATAAATCATTCTGTATTACGGCTAGCGCAAGGGACAGGGGCAGTTCTTAAGAAGTATAGTCTGTCCCTTAGTAAACCTGTGACTCCAGCACTTGAAATATATAGAAGTAAGGTTCAGACAGCAGCTTTGTATGGAGCAGAGTTATGGGGCATCAGTAACACTAAACAATTGACCATTGGGGAAAATAAATTTGCGAGGAGTTTGATGGGGTTACCCCCGTCGACACCTCTTATCCCAATGTTTCATGATTTAGATATCAAACGCATAGGGCACCTCGCAACTTTACGACCATTACTGTATTGGATACGGTTGTGGACAATATCGGAACTAGCTGTATATAGAGAGGGTGTAGGTGAATTATTAACCATCGACACCGATCTTACTTTCCCCTGGTTAAGATTTGTGAGGAAAAGGCTCATAATGCTAGGTCTTGAGTCATACTGGACAGATCCACATAGTTTAACTCCTAGCTGCAAAGGCATATTGAAGGGAATCTATTGGCAACATATATTGAATGAACTTCATTGCAACCCTAGATTAGGAAGACTAACATCTCAATTCCTCTCTATTAAACCAAGCCCGAGCCGCGAGGAGTTTCTTGATAATGTACAGCCGCACCTAGCAAGAAACTTATACCTAAAGTTAAGGTATAATATCTTACGGATCAAGAGCCATACAGCAAATTGGGGGAGTGAAGAAGATCGCTCTTGCAACCTATGTAATATACATGCTATAGGGCCCACAGAAGACATAGCACATATCCTGTTCTTCTGCTCAGCATATGATAGAGCTAGGAAGAAGTGGATACGACCACTATGCCACTCAATGGGATTTAGAAAACATCAAGAGGCATTAAGGGTACTGATAACTAGTACTGCACCACACATTATATTTGCCCTATGTAGATATCTGTTCATTGTGGGATTGATAAGGAAAAAAGCGGGGTTAAAACTGTGATGTGTTGAAGATTATGCTCCTGACCGCAAATGATTATTTTGGACCTGTATAAAACAATTAGCGGACTCCCATTTTTATTATATTGTAAATAGGTTTTATATTGATTTTATGTGTGAATTAACTAGAGAAGTATTTAATGGAAAGATCTTGTGATGCACATATTGTCTTTTTTTATTTTAACGGGAAGTTTTGATTTTCAATAAGATTATATGATACGGTTGGACGTATTTTAGAATGTACCATGAATTATTGTTTTTATGCAACTTTTATGACCTTTGGTCGAAATAAAGTATCAAATGAATGAATGAAATGCTTCATTTCAGGTTGTGGTGATGGACCCTTAAAGCATTTAGAATGTTTCCAGTTGCTGAGTTTGTGTAATGCAGGATGGTCTTAATATAATCTTCTTTTATGTAGCTTGTCCAAGAAAACAACTCTTGTAGTACTTATCTCAATAGTGAATCAGAAATTGTATGTGTTGTTTACTTTTTTGTAATACAATTCAGATTCTTTTTCTCTAGGGTTCCAAATTATAAAGAGATGGTTGATAAATATCACTGTCCCAAATTATAAAGAGATCATCAATAAATCTCACTCACGTATAAATCTTTTGCACAAATTCTTCATTTCATTCCCCAGGCTATCTCCTTCTCCTTCCAGCCAATTATCAAATTTGCATATATTGGGGAGGAGAAAGTTTCTACAGTGGTACATGCAACATATTATTTATACACCTTCATAATGAAGACTAATAAGTTGTATGTCAAGCAACTCTCTTTCATTTCTACTAACATCATTTTATGCTAGTAGTTTTAAATATCTCTCTGTTACCAAAATATTTACAAACTTTCTGGCCTGCCTCATTTAAATTTTATATATATGTTATGTTGTAGGAATTTGTAAAGCGCACCCGCGAGTGCATCCTAGTGCTGAGTAGGTGTGTGTGTCTAGCCCTGCCTATGGCAGTTTGGTTAATTGAAAAGCCAGGTCTTCAGCTCCTTGCAGAATTCAAGAAGAGAGGTGGAGGCTCTGATGTTGAGTGGGAGGCCGGTTCACACTTTAGGAGAGATGTAAGAGAATGTCCTTCCTCCTGATCTGGTTCTGTGTATGTGAGAGTAGGAGTTCTGTAGAGCGGAGGCGTCTTGAATCTGTGTGTGAGGAATCTGAAATGAGCACATTTGTGTATTGGGAGCAAGTGGAGCTCCCTCAGGTGTGGTGTGATGTGAGTTCTCTATGGGAGGTTGAGGATGAGTCTGGCTGCCGTGTTATGAATGGTTTGTAGTCTTCTAGTGAGTTGCTTGTTGATCCTAGCATAGAGAATGTTTCTGTAGTCCAACTTGCTGGTGAATGGGGCGTGAGTGACAGTTTTTATGTCTCGCCTAGGCAGCGCTTGCGCTGTCTCTTCGAGACATTCTGTATTCAGGATATGAGCATAAAGCTCCGCCCACTTTCCACCCATCTTTTTAGTTGGCTCCTGTCCCTGACCGTTGTGAATGGTGGCTTTTCATTGGTCAAATAGCTTAGTAGTCCCTCCTTAGTACTGTCTTGTCTCTTCTTGTAACCTCCCATGAGGACACCCCCTGTTACATGTGTTGTTACTCCCTAGGTTTAAATTACAGCCTCAGAGCACTATTTTCTTAAAGTGCTTCCGGCAGGACACACGCTTGGTCCTAAGCAAGGCTGGCAGTGGTTACTTTACTCACTAGCACATCCCACATTTATATGAGACCTTCTATAAATTGCCCTTCATCAGCTCCACACAGAGTACAACCTAATCTGGAATTAATATAATAATTCATTTGTCACATTTCAAAGCTACTAATTGTATATATGGACATAGCTATTTGAATGTACTTGTGGTACTGTCTTGCATGCAATGCATTATGGGTAGGGGGGCTTTACCATGTCTTCTGCAGGGTGCCGTACCATATGTGGCCAAAAGAGGTCCCATGGGACCTCTTTTGGCCACATATGGTACTGCACCCTGCAACATGGCTAGGTAAAAAACATTGCCATTTATAATGCCAATAACTCCAACTTTGCAGGGTGCAGTACCATATGTGGCCAAAAGAGGTCCCATGGGACCTCTTTTGGCCACATATGGTACTGCACCCTGCAACATGGCAAAGTACAAAACATTGGCATTCATAATGCCAATAACTCCAATTCCAACAAATGTGAGACCGATTGCGTTTCCAATGCATTAGGTCTTGCATTTGTTAAAGTTTGAGCTGTTAGCGTTGAAAATGAGAATGTTTTTTACTTTATCTTTTTTTTACCATTGGCAATAGTGCTATGCAAATATAATAACTCCACTGCAAATAAAAAAAACAAAAGTAGAAAACATTGTTATTTGCAATGCCAACAGCTCTAACTTTAACAAATGCGAGACCTATTGCATTGCAAATGCTTGTTCTATTGTTGCTTGGGGGATATTTGAAGATCTTCCTCAGCAGGATAAAGTGACAGCGCTGACTTGTGCAGTCATGTCCAGTTTGCTGTCAGTGATTATTCCGAGGTTCCTGGTGCGGATGTGGATGTAGGTCCGAGTTCAGCTGGCCACCAGTTTGAGTCGCATGGTAAGGTGTTCTTGCAGAAGATCCCTACTTCTGTTTTGTCAGTGTTACGCTGGAAACAGTTGCCTTTCATCCACTTTGAAACTTTGCTTATAAAGGTGGTAAACTTGGTGTCTTGTATGAAAGGGAGATTATATGCTCTGTGTCGTCGGTATAGGAGAGGATGTTGATTTTGTGTGCATGAATGATGTTGGCCAGAGGGATTAACATAAGTATTCTCAAATAGTCATCTTCAAGAGGAAATAATTGATCTTCCTGCTAATATATTCTAGATTTGTGCAATTTTGGGAGAAAGTAAATCAGTATAAGACTGCAATTCAGTGAAATTGACATTAGAAAAACATTGCTTATTGCCTTTACAGATTGCATGTCCCAGTGAATTAACAAAGGGAAATAACTCTCAAGTGAAAAGGTCTTATTTTAGTAATTTTATATAGCGCAGACGTGGCTTGAAGGCATCAGAGCTCTTTACAACTAGCAGGATACAAGGGTTACAGCAGGTTACAATACTATTAGTTCATCTTGTACTTTAACAGTGGTGGATGTGTGCAGGAGTTACCACAAGAAATAGTTACAGCAAACGAGAAGGAGAGATACACAGTAAAATTATCGATTTAGGTGGTGGGGTCGTAAAATGAGGGCAGGTCAGATCATAGTGGGGGGAGTACATAAGTCAGATCAAGGATGAATTTAACCAAGATGTCTGTCAAAAAGTAGGAGCTTGAGGTCCCGTTTGAAGGTTACTAGGCAGGTGGTTAGACAGAGGGAGGAAGGCAGAGAGTTCCAGATTCTAGTGGCACTTCCAGAGAAATACTGGTTCTTGTATGATTCTCAACTGAAGGTGGGGGGTTCCCGTAGCAGGGATTGGGCATTTCTGGAGCCCCTGTTTGCTCCTGAGATTTTCAGTTTCTCAGTTAAATAGGACAGTGAGGAAGAGTACAGGGCTCTGTGGGTAATTCAAGCAATTTTCAATTGGGCCTGCACTTCAATGGGGAGCCAATGGAGGGTTAGCTGGGCAGGGGAAATGTGGTCAAATCTCTTGAGACCTAAGACGAAGCAAGCTGCAGCATATAACGTTGCTCTCAGTGGGCCTAGGTGAACCTTGGGAATACCTGAGAGAAGGGCAATTCAATAGTCTAGTCAGAACGAGAGACTGCACCACTATTTTGAGGTCTTGTTCCGTAATCAATTGTCTGATGCCTCAAAACTGCCTAAGTGACGTGCACTGTTGACCATGGCTGCAATGTGACTGTGGAGATTGAGATGATTATCAAGGTGATGAAGAGTGATCTGGCACTCTTGACAATGGTGGGGCAGCCATCCAGGGCGGGAAGTTTGGCCAACCATTCTTGTACTGGCATTTTTGCTTTCGGAGGTGAGATCAAAAGAAATTCTGTTTTAGTTGGGTTAAGTTTTAAATGGTGGTTGGACATCCAGTTTTGAATCTTTAAGAGTGTTTTTGCAAGCAGGGCAAATTCTTTCGGGGATGAGATTTTGAAATATATTTGGGTGTCGTTAGCTTAGAGGTGGAAGAGAGCCCCAGAGTTTCTGAGAATCACACAAAGAGGTTCTAGGTAGAGGTTAAAGAGTGTTGGGGAGAGGATCGAGCCTTGAGGGACCCCTTGAAGTACACTGACTGGTCTCGAGAGCGTGTGGCCCAATTTCACAATTTGGGAGCAGTTGGATAGGTATGAGGAGAACCAGTTGAGGACAGTGCCCCCACATCCCATGCAAAGTTCAAGAGTACGAAGGAGGTCCAGATGGTTGACAGTGTTGAATGCAGCGGATAAATCCAGGAGGACCAGGAGGCAGGAGTTGCCGGAGCCGAGGATTATGAGGGAGTCTTTGACTATTTGGAGGATTGCAGTTTCTGTGCTGTGACCCTGGCATTAACCTGATTGGAGAATGCCTAGGATGTTGTTTGTAAGAATGTGTGAACCGAGTTGGGACACTGCACAACCTTCAATGACTTTGCTTAAGAATGGGAGCGTGGAGACTGGGCGGTAGTTCTTCAATGTGAATTTATCTTTCTGCACAAATTTAATCCCATGCATCCTGGTTTTGGTTAAATGCATTTTAAACAAGTACACAAGACGAAATGGCATAGTATAAACATATATGCAGATGCGCACAGTGAGGGTGTAGGGACATCATGACCCACTCAAGGCTTCATCTCTTGTGGATCATGGCCCCTCTTCAGACTCAGGCTCTGCACTCAACCTGCAGTGGGCACTCAACACACCCTGCGTGCAGCCTTTGGGGGTGTGCTACAGGGGTTGGGCGCAGGGCCTACCTGCGGCTAGGCCCTGCACCCAACCTGAAGCAGGTATTGTGCAGTGGGGGTTTAGAACCGGGACTTGCCTGGAGCCAGGTCTTGTGCCCTACCTCCTTCCTTCCAAGCAAAGCCAGCCAGTCAGTTTTGTTTTTGGCTTTGTTTGTGCTTTTTTTTACAGTGCCTGAAACTCAAAACTAAGAAGTGACTTGCAAGCCAGGCGCAAAATGACAGTCAAATTCAGCACCTAAAATGGCCGCTGGTGAGCTCAGGGGTCAGCTCTGACTTGTGAGTTGCACACTATTTTAGGCCCTTTTTGCTTCGGAGTTTTATTTTTCCATATGTATAGGTACCCCTGAATGCTGCCCAGGTGTCAGCCACCTTTGGGGTTGTGCTCCTATGGCTGTGGAAAATGTTAACAGCGCAAACTCATGAGTCAAAGCCGCCTCCTGAATTTTAAGATGGAGGAAAAAAAATTCAGCCCTAATCCAGCCAATAACATTCTGTAAAAAATGCAAAATGTGATTGAAAGGATTCGTAAATAAATCATGACTCCCAAGTTAAAGCGGCAGAGATATGGAAGAGTGGTTTCTCTTTTAAGCCCACTGAGCAACTTATTCCAATGCATATATCTCAGAAACTCACATTCTATGTAAAGTTCTACTTTCATGCCAAGTTTGGTGTACATCCGTTCAACAGTTCGGGCTGTAGGTGTGAGCAAAATTTCCTATGGGAACTAAAATGGAAAATCAAATGTTTTTTCAACACCCTTAACTTTTTTTCCTATTGACGGATCTTCACAAAACTTGGCAAAATTAGCTGAGTAAATAAGATGTGGAACTTTCATGCACATTAGGGCAAAAATGATAGGCAAATGAAATAAATGCCTTTTTAATGGACCACTGTCTAAACCATAACTACACAGTGGCAACTGCTACTTTGTAGTACATATCTATCTATATCTATATGTCTATCTATCTATCTATCTATCTATCTCTTTCTGTCTCTCTCTCTATATATATATATATATATATATATATATATATATATATATAAATTTCGGGAAGATTCGTCAAGCGGTGCAAAAGTTATTGGCAAAACAATAAACGCTTTTCCTATGGAAACTTTGGACCTACATCGGTCTTGGTCACATGACCACAGTTTCCCAGTAGCGGGAATAAATACAGCATCACGCAGGACGCGTCAAAAAATAAATAAAAGGAATAGAAAACAGACTTCCGCTTTACAATTCTTCAAGCAGTCTGTTGTAACTTGTTGACACATAAACAAGTCAAAATAAATATAAATTCAAAATAATAGCAAGTATGATACATAGTGTCGCCATCATTTTTTAAACTGCCCTGTTTATTACATAAATCAGGTGACATTTGAACTAGGTGTGAACTACAATACCCAAGGTCCTTCAGCGTTCGTTTATTCTTAGGGCAAAACTAATCTTTCAGGCCTGGTGAGGCTCCTCGTTTGGAGATCTATAATGGTCTGTATATCAGACAAAACTGATTGTCATCAGTGATGGCACTGACCATGTGATGAATGATGTAATATGTGAGGTCATAAGCAGTGCATGGCGAGGCACAAGTTATAGTTAGCTCAGCTAACTATAACGGATGAGTTTCTCTGGTTTTGTACAAGTGAAATCTGACCCTAACCATAACGTCTCTGTAATCTTTTTTTTTTTCAGCGAACTTCTAAGGTTTTTTAAATGCTAAATCCTAACTATAATGTCCCTATAACCTTTGGTTTTTCAGTGAATTTCTATGTTTTTTTAAGTTGTAATGGCGTTAGGAGAGTGGTGGAGAAAGGGGGCGGGCCTCTGACCAGCTCTCAGCAATCCCACTGTGTAGGAGTTACAGAAAGTACCAGGAGGGCTTCTTGGCCCACAAGGTCCCTCAGCATACATGAGGACTTCATTCCCCAACCAGTAGTGCGCCAGGAGACACGTTTGGAGAGTGGTGGAGAAAGGGCAAGTGACCTCCGAAGACCTCTTAGCAATCCTGCTGTGTGGGACTTACTGGAGGTAACTGGAGGGGGAGGTTATTCGCCCCCAAGGACCCTCAGCAGCCAAGGAGACTTCATAGTAGTGCTACAAGAGGCGTGTTTGCAGAGTGGTAGAGAAAGGAGGCGGGTCACAAAGGCCTCTCAGCAATCCCATAGTGTGGAACTTACTGGAGGTAACAGGAGGAGTAGCTGGCCCACATGGACTTCCTTGTGGTCCAACAACTCCTCCTATTACCTCTAATACGTACAAGACAGCACGAATGCTTAGAGGTCTTCGGAGGCCACGCCCCCTCCATTGAGTGATGTAGCCCCAGGGAGGTGGTGGTCCCCAGTGCTGTGAGGGGGCCGCATTGCCCCCCACATTGTTTTTGATTAAAGCCCTGGGGAGGTGGCGCTCCCAGAGGCTGCAGGGGAGTCCTTGCCGCCCCCTGCATTATGTGCATTAAAAGCCCCCGGGGAGGTGGCAACCCCTGGGGCTGCAGGGGGGTCCGTGCTGCACCCTCTTTGTTTATAGATGAAGCCCCGGGTGGTTTGGTGGGTCCACGTGGCCTTCCCACATAATGTAAATGGAAAGCCCAGGGGAAGTTGCGGCCCCCGGGGCTGAAAAGGGGGTCTTCGCGCCCCCGCTTTGTTTATAGATGAAGCCCCAGGTAGGTGGCAGTCCCTGGGCCTTAGGGGGGGTCCAAGAGCCCCCCAGTTATAAAACTATAAGCCTGGGGTGATGGTGGTCCCCGGGGCAGTGGGGGAGGCCTGTACGGCTTTCTTTTTTTTAAAAAAAGCCCTGGGGAGGTGGTGATCCCCGGGACAGTATTGAGCCCCAGGAGGGGGGGCCTGTGTACCGACCCCTCCATTATAAAAAAAATGCCCCCGGGACTTGGCCCACCCGGGGCGGATAATGAACAAAGCGCGGGAGCCCGTGCTTTTTTATTTTTATTTGCCCGGATCCGTGGATCAGGCTGAAAATGCTTTTTAAAAAATTCTTTTTTTGGCCCTAAGGGTCCCAGTGGGACCACTCCAAGAGTCCTAGGGGGTGAGGGTGTTTCTACCCTGCCCCATTTTCTTTTACTTTAAACATTTTTTGGGGTCTCGGTTCAACCGAGTCCCAAGATGGCTGCCAACACTTCCTGGTTGAAGTGTTGGCAGCCAATCAAATTTCAGTAGCAATTCACTAGGTTTTTGGGCTACCAGATATCTATATTTTTTAAACATAAATATCTCTGCAACTACTGAACGGATTTACACCAAATCGCAAAAAGCACACTTTCTGAACCAACATCTAGCTTTCTTCCAAATTTGGTGTCATTCCGTTCATCGCTTCGGGCTGTAGTCGTCTTTAAAAAATGAAAATTCTCCATAGATTTAACATGGGGAAACCGCGTTTTGGGGCCCCCTTTTTTTCTCGGCCGCCGTTTGATGGATCACCCCGTTTTCCCATAGGGATTTTGAACATGACTACATCCCGAACCATTGAACGGATTTACACAAAATTTGGCAGAAAGCTAGATGCTGGTCCAGAGAGCTTTTTGTGATTTGGTGTAAATTCGTTTGTTTCCAGATATTAAAGGGCAAAAAAATATAGATATATAGGGACGCAGATCCTTACAGTGGGCTCGCGGATCCACGTGCCAAATGATATATATAATTATCACAACAGAAACCTCTCTCGCTTCAGAGGGGACCTGCCTGCACTCCGTGGCGGAGGAAGTGTCCATACATAAATTTCACCAAGCAGAATGGGAATCTGATCACCAATGTCTCTCGAGACCAGCAAAGGTTTTATTTCAGGCATTCCATAGAAGACGCGTTTTGGCTAACAGATAGCCTTTCTCAATTCAAATCGCCAATTTTTGAAACCACTGACTCATGTGCTCTTAATATACAATTAGTTTACTGAACATAGAAAACATACTCTCGAATTGTCCCCGTTTGATAAAACCGTAAGTAATTCAAAAAGTGCTTTAAAATATCTTTTGCATTCATGCAATGATTCATCACATTTTAGGTTAATCTTTTTTTCTCTTTTTTTAGCACTTAAAATGATTATTTCAATGTTCGTTTGGAGGAGAATCCACATACTGATTTTAATCACAGTTCGAGCACAACAGTGACTTTTTACCTTGCTGTGTTCATATTAGTCCTCTTCACGTTTTTACTGCTTGGTTCATCTAATAAGACACATTTTCTCTGTCCGCACCGCTAAGCTGATGCCCCGGGTGCCCTGCTCCAGACATCGTGCACCAATTAAAGTAATTTTCTTGGCCTCTTTTTCAGGAATACCAAGTATTGATGTTGATTACATTAACTCTTCCGTGTCCGGGGGCTAGTCAGCTATGTATCTCCCACAGCCAAACAAGTTGCGGTTTTGCTGACTTGCTTCCTGACCGCAGGTGGTGCCTGGTAAACTGCGGCACCGCTACCGCAGTATTCAACATCACAACAAAAACCTCTCTTGCTTCAGAGGGGACCTGCACTCCGTGGCTGAAGAAGTGTCCTTACAAATATATATATATATTATCTACTGGCGGTCGCCAGTAGATAGTTATAGTTAGGACCTATTTTCCATAGGAAATCCGCGACATTCTATTTGAAATAACTCTCTTGCCGGTTGACGTATCTTCGCGAAATTTTCAAACTTTGTGGGGCGCTCCGGTCCGCTCCTACCCTGAAAGTCTCGGGGTGATTCGTTAAGCGGTGGCCGAGAAAAAAGGGGGGTCCCAAAACGCGTTTTCCCCATTCATTTTTCCATAGGAAACTTTAGACACGGCTACAGCCCGAACTGCTGAACGGAATTACACCAAATTTGGCAAAGAGGTAGTTCTTGGTTCAGAAAGAACCCTTTTTGTTAAATGGTGTAAATCCGTTCAGTAGTTGCTGAGAAAATCAAAAGTAAAAGTACATATATATCTATGGGCACGGAGGATCCGCGCACCCTCCCGATCACGAGCTGTCTGCTAATTGGCTGTCAACACTCCAAACCAGGAAGTGTTGGCAGCCATCTTGTTCCTCGGTAGAACCGAGGAACAAGAAAGCAGTAAAAAAAAGTGCGCAAAACGCACAAAGGGGGCAAGGTAGAAACACCCTGACCCCCTAGGTCTGCTCAGGGGGTCCCACAAGGACCCCCTGGGCAAAAAAAAGCATTTTTTTTTTTTAAATCAGCAGGATGCGCTCAGGGTGCGCAGATCCTGCCGATAAAAAAAAAAAATCGAAGCGCGGTCTCCCGCGCTTCGATGTTAATTTGCCCCCGGGTGGGCCAAGTCCCGGGGGCATGCTGGGGGGGGTTTATTTTATGTATGGGGGGCCTCTAAGGGCCCCCCAAGCCCCGGGGACCGCCACCTCCCCGGGGCTTTTTTTTTTTTTTTTTAAAACCTGTGTGGGGGGGCTCCAGCCCCCCCACCCGCCCCGGGGACCACCACCTCCCCGGGGCACTAAGAAAATTGAAAATGGGGGTCCGTTTTGGACCCCCAAGCCCCGGGGACCACCACCTCAAAATGTAGGGAGGGGGGCCGCGCGGCCCCCCTCCTGGAGCCCTTGATGCCCTGGGGACCGCCACCCCCCAGGGCCGGCTCCTGCAGTGTCCCGGGGTGCCTACCCCCGGGACACTGCTGTTTGCTATGACAGGACGGGATCCTCGCGGCTCCCGCCCTGTCATAGCAAACTTGGTTTGCATTTTGAAAGAGAGAGCAGGAAACCTGCTCTCTCTTTCAAAATGCAAACCAACTGCTTTTCCACATGGGGAGCAGCATGTTAGCTGCTCCCCATGTGGAAAAGCAATGCCGGCTCCCATAGGACGCGGGGAGCCGGCGGGACTGTGGGGGGATTGGGGACCCCCCCACAGTCCCCAACCAGAGGCCAGGCCCCGGGGGATGGGGTCCCCGGGGCCATAAGTGGCCCGGGAGGGGGGCCACGCAGCCCCCCTCCCCAAATAAAAATAAATAAATAAATAAGGGCAAGGCCGGCCCCGGGGGATGGGGTCCCCGGGGCCTTAAATGGCCTGAGGAGGGGGGCCTCGCAGCCCCCCTCCATATTTTTTATTTAAAAAAGAGGGCATGCCCCGGGGGATGGGGTCCCCGGGGCCAATAGAGGCCCAGGGAAGGGGGGCCACGCGGCCCCCTTCCCGTTTTTTTTTTTTTTTTTTAAAATAAAACAAAAAAAAATGCTCAGGCCCCGGGGGATGGGGTCCCCGGGGCCAAAAGTGGCCGAGGGAAGGGGGGCCACGCAGCCCCCCTCCCATAAAAAAAAAAAAACGGCATTGTGCCGGAGGCCCCGCCCCCTCCCTGCAGTACTCTGCAAACGCGCCCCCTGGCGCGTTTTAAGAAGGGGAAGTAATTCCCCTTGAATACTGGGGGTCCCTGGGGGCCAACTAGCCCACCAGGAACCTCCAGTATGCGCCAGGGGGATGCCTTGCAGAGAGGTGTACAGAGGCCACGCCCCTTTTTACACCTCTCTGCAACGCAGCTCTGTGGCGCTTAATGGAGGTAGCTGGTGGGCTAGTTGCACCCCAGGGACCCTCAGGATTCAAGGGGAGTTAATCCCCCGACTTAAAACGCACCACGGGGCGCGTTTGCACAGTGGTGAAGGGAGGGGGCGGGGCCTGAGGTGACATGTGTGCAAACAGGCCCCGTGGCGCGTTTTAAGATGGGGAATTAAATCCCCTTCAATCCTGAGGGTCCCTGGGGGCCAACTAGCCCAACAGGTACATCCAGAAAGCGCCACAGAGCTGCGTTGCAGAGAGGTGTAAAAAGGGGTGTGGCCTCTCTACAGTCTCTGCAACGCAGCCCCCTGGCGCATACTGGAGGTTCCTGGTGGGCTAGTTGGCCCCTAGGGACCCTCATGATTCAAGGGGACTTAATCCCCCAACTTAAAACGCGCCACGGGGCGCGTTTGCACAGATGTCACCTCAGGCCCCGCCCCCTCCCTTCACCATTGTGCAAATATTCCTCTAAAATCTGCCGAACTACGAATTCTGATTTACTCACCTGTTATCAGGAGAGACCTCAGTGCTGCATCTTTCAGCCCAGTACTAATCCTGAAAAGTAATTTTAACCATACTTACCAGTAACTTGAATTTCCTTCCATAGGATATCATTGCCTACTTTTTGCTGAAAAGTTTCTAAGTGTTGATTTTTGAAACATACAAATATTCCTCTAAAATCAGCCGAAATACGAATTCCGATTTACTCACCTGTTATCAGGAGAGACCTCAGTGCTGTATCTTTCAGCCCAGTACTGGTCCTGAAAAGTAATTTTAACCGTACTTACCAGTAACTTGAATTTCCTTCCATAGGCTAACATTGACTGGTTTCACTTGGAAATTCTTCTAAGTGTGGAGTTTTGGAACTTTAAAATATTCCTCTAAAATCAGCCGAAATACGAATTCCGATTTACTCACATGTTATCAGGAGAGACCTCAGTGCTGCATCTTTCAGCCCAGTACTGATCCTCAAAAGTAATTTTAACCGTACTTACCAGTAACTTGAATTTCCTTCCATAGGATATCATTGCCTGCTTTTTGCTGAAAAAGTTTCTCTGTGTTGATTTTTGAAACATACAAATATTCCTCTAAAATCAGCCGAAATACGAATTCCGATTTACTCACCTGTTATCAGGAGAGACCTCAGTGCTGCATCTTTTAGCCCAGCACTGACCCTGAAAAGTAATTTTAACCGTTCTTACCAGTAACTTATATTTTCTTCCATAGGAATCCATTGTCTGGTTTTCAGCAGAAAAGTTTCAAAGTGTCGATTTTCACAAACTACAAATATTCCTTAAAAATCGCCTGTATGACTTAAACGCATTCTTTCAACTGTTTACAGGAGATGCACCAGTGCTGGATCCAGGATCCAACACTGAGTAAGAAAAAGTAACGATAACAGTTTTTACCTGCTAAGTGAATTTCCTTCCATAGAATAACATTGGTGATTCTATGAGAAAAAGTTTCAAAGTGTCAACTTTTAAAATACAATAATATTCCTTAAAAATCACTACTGTAACCAAAACGCTTTTACTCAACTGTTTACAGGAGATGTCCCAGGACTGAATCTAGGATCCAGTCCTGTGGTTAGAAAAGTAATCCATAAAGTAACTAATTGCATTTAACTAGAAATTCACATTGAGCTGAATGTTGCATTGTGTTTGAAAATGTGTTGCCCATTGCAACAACTGTAACTACTGTACTTAAAAGTCTATTGCCTATGTGCAAAGTATTTAAACTAAAGTAATTCATTCTGAGAAAGTATTTTTTGTAATGTATAATGTAATTACAATGTAATTTAAAAAATAAAATATGTAAAAATAAATTGTTTCTAAAAATGTAGTAAATCAGTATGAAAAAAATAAATATAACAATTAATACATTTAAAAATTGTCATTTACAAAACCTTTGAAATTCACTGAAAAAACCGTAGGTTTCAGACATGTTATAGTTAGGAATTAGCATTTAAAAAACCTTTGAAATTCACTGAAAAAACCATAGGATTCAGACACGTTATAGTTAGAAATTAGCATTTAAAAAACCTTTGAAATTCACTGAAAAAACCATAGGTTTCAGGCACGTTATAGTTAGAAATTAGCATTTAAAAAACCTTAGAAATTCACTGAAAAAACCATAAGGTTTTAGGGACAGTTATAGTTAGTTGGACATTGCACTCGTACAAAACCCGTGAAATTCCCCCGTTATAGTTAGTTCAGGTAACTATAACTCGCGCCCCCGCAATGCACTGCTGATGACGTCACATATTACATCACTCATGACATGGTCAGTGACATCACTGATGACATCACTGATGACATCTCACATGACATCACTGATGACATCACTGATGACATCATCCATGTGAGAATTTAATGCATCTTCTCACACCCTAATATAAGTTTTGATACACCCACTCTAAATTACAGACTGCCATTCTCAAAACCATACACACTCCAATACCAATAAGTACATACCCACTCACTGATTCTTAGGTCTACACACACACATCTACTCACTCACCCGTACAGTCACTCATACTTACAGTCACTCAGTACAGGACTATCATATGCACTCATACACCTATATAAACACTCACACAACGCAACTCATCCATAGAGGTACTCACACACCTAGTCAGTCATGCAAATAATTAATCATACTCCAATTTACTCACCTATACAGTTATACACACCAGCTCACTTACTCATAAAAATACTAGCACATTCTTACGCTCCTATGCAATCACTGATGCAAGCACACACTCATCCATATAGCCACTCTCACAATCACACACTCTCACTTATAGCCATTTATATACTCCAACACACATATATACTGCCTTTCACATATGTAGTTACTCACACATGTACCACTGAGATATACATTCAATCACTAACACACCCATACACACACTCACCCACCCATACAGTCCATCACAGACGCACTCTTGAAACCATGCACCCAGTGAATCACCCACTCACACATCTATGTACAGAGTCACACACACCCCACCCACACAAACACTCAGGCACCCATACAGATAATCAGACAATCAATCAATAACCCATGTAGACACTCATGTAGCTATTCAGAAAGCCATGCAGCCGCTTACAAACCAACAGACAGACGGATACAGACATTCACACAGTTTAGTCACTAACCCATGCATTCAGTAAGATACATTTAATCACTCACTTGTAGAGTCAGTCACTCACATACTAAATCATCCATTCAGACACTTATACACCCACTCATTCTTCAATACGCCTTTCCCTATATATATTAAACATATTTAAACTTTACAGAAACACACAGTCACTGGATGATGTCATCAGTGATGTCATCAGTGATGTCATTTGAGATGTCATCAGTGATGTCATCAGTGATGTCACTGACCATGTCATGAGTGATGTAATATGTGACGTCATCAGCAGTGCATTGCGGGGCGCGAGTTATAGTTACGTGAACTAACTATAACGGGGGAATTTCACGGGTTTTGTACGAGTGCAATGTCCAACTAACTATAACTGTCCCTAAAACCTTATGGTTTTTTCAGTGAATTTCTAAGGTTTTTTAAATGCTAATTTCTAACTATAACGTGCCTGAAACCTATGGTTTTTTCAGTGAATATATATATATATATATATATATATATATATATATATATAATATATTTATATATATATATATATATATATATATATATATATGTATATATATATATATATATATATATATATATATATATATATGTATATATATATATTTATGTATATCCTCCAGAGTTGCCCCAGAGCTCAAGGATGCCACTCCTACGGGAGAGAGTTCAACAGAACTTTTTATTAAAAAAACAGCGCATCCTTTCTCAATTAATTTAACAGACCCTGACGCGTTTCAGTGACACTTCACCTTAATCATAGGGCGGGGCAAAAACAAACCATGGAGAACACACTGCAAACGTATTGTTCCATTAGCATGCACTCTCCAGTGAATAGCATGCTGGGTGTTGCAGTGCCGATATTTCCCTCAGTAGGGTCCATGTATTTGTCCAAAGTTACAACATCCCCAATGTTCTCACAATGTTTACAGCCCTCCAGTGGGCCTCGAGAAAGGATGTGCAGTTTTAAATCAATTTCTCCTCCGTGCTGCGATCGGGCTGCCATTCCATTACAGCCCCGCAGTCCTGAAATCATTGAGCCAGGCGGTGCAATCCTCCGTGGCCGAGGCCGCCGCGTATTAACATCCTCCAATGTTGCCCCAGAGCTCAAGGACGCCACTCCTACGGGAGAGAGTTCAACAGAACTTTTTATTAAAAAAACAGCGCATCCTTTCTCAATTAATTTAACAGTCCCTGACGTGTTTCGGTGACACTTCACCTTAATCATAGGGCGGGGCAAAAACAAACCATGGAGAATACACTGCAAACGTATTGTTCCATTAGCATGCACTCTCCAGTGAATAGCATGCTGGGTGTTGCAGTGCCGATATTTCCCTCAGTAGGGTCCATGTATTTGTCCAAAGTTACAACATCCCCAATGTTCTCACAATGTTTACAGCCCTCCAGTGGGCCTCCAGAAAGAATGTGCAGTTTTAAATCAATTTCTCCTCCGTGCTGCGATTGGGCTGCCATTCCATTACAGCCCCGCAGTCCTGAAATCATTGAGCCAGGCGGTGCAATCCTCCGCTGCCGAAGCCGCCGCGTATTAACATCCTCCAAAGTTGCCCCAGAGCTCAAGGACGCCACTCCTACGGGAGAGAGTTCAACAGAACTTTTTATTAAAAAAACAGCGCATCCTTTCTCAATTAATTTAACAGTCCCTGACGCGTTTCGGTGACACTTCACCTTAATCATAGGGCGGGGCAAAAACAAACCATGGAGAACACACTGCAAATGTATTGTTCCATTAGCATGCACTCTCCAGTGACTAGCATGCTGGGTGTTGCAGTGCCGATATTTCCCTCAGTAGGGTCCATGTATTTGTCCAAAGTTACAACATCCCCAATGTTCTCACAATGTTTACAGCCCTCCAGTGGGCCTCCAGAAAGGATGTGCAGTTTTAAATCAATTTCTCCTCCGTGCTGCAATCGGGCTGCCATTCCATTACAGCCCCGCAGTCCTGAAATCATTGAGCCAGGCGGTGCAATCCTCCGCTGCCGAAGCCGCCACGTATTAACATCCTCCAAAGTTGCCCCAGAGCTCAAGGACGCCACTCCTACGGGAGAGAGTTCAACAGAACTTTTTATTAAAAAAAAGAGCATCCTTTCTCAATTAATTTAACAGTCCCTGACGCGTTTCGGTGACACTTCACCTTAATCATAGGGACTGCACAGTTGTAATCGTACATTCTGTGAACAGCACGGTGAGATTTTAATCGGAAACCAGACATCATGCCTGAGGCCCACTGGAGGGCTGTAGAATTGGAAGTGAAAGTCAAAGCAATATTTGTTGGCAAATATACGGACCCCACCCAAGGGATTGAATGTTCACTACAACTACCGGCATGCTACTCACTGGAGAGTGCATGTAAATAGCGGAAATTAAGGTTGTGTGTTTCCGTATTTGTCAGCCTTTGCCCTAAGAGGAAGGAGAAAGGTTCTCCGAAACGGGTCAGGGACTTTTGAAATTATCGGAATTGATGTGCTGATTTCAACATTAAATGTTTGTGTTCAAACAATCTACCGTGGAGTGGCGTCCTTGAGTCCTGAGGCACTTTTGGGATATGTAATACGTGGCGGCCTCGGCCACGGAGGATGCACCACCTGTTTGAAATATGATACGGGACTGCACAGTTGTAATCGTACATTCTGTGAACAGCACGGTGAGATTTTAATCGGAAACCAGACATCATGCCTGAGGCCCACTGGATGGCTGTAGAATTGGAAGTGAAAAACAAAGCAATATTTGTTGGCAAATATACGGACCCCACCCAAGGGATTGAATGTTCACTACAACTACCGGCATGCTACTCACTGGAGAGTGCATGTAAATAGCAGAAATTAAGGTTGTGTGTTTCCGTATTTGTCAGCCTTTGCCCTATGAGGAAGGAGAAAGGTTCTCCGAAACGCGTCAGGGACTTTTGAAATCATCGGAATTGATGTGCTGATTTCAACATTAAATGTTTGTGTTCCAACAATCTACCGTGGAGTGGCGTCCTTGAGTCCTGAGGCACTTTTGGGATATGTAATACGTGGCGGCCTCGGCCACGGAGGATGCACCACCTGTTTGAAATATGATACGGGACTGCACAGTTGAAATCGTACATTCTGTGAACAGCACAGTGAGATTTTAATCGGAAACCAGACATCATGCCTGAGGCCCACTGGAAGGCTGTAGAATTGGAAGTGAAAAACAAAGCAATATTTGTTGCCAAATATACGGACCCCACCGAAGGGATTGAATGTTCACTACAACTACCGGCATGCTACTCACTGGCGAGTGCATGTAAATAGCGGAAATTAAGGTTGTGTGTTTCCGTATTTGTCAGCCTTTGCCCTATGAGGAAGGAGAAAGGTTCTCCGAAATGCGTCAGGGACTTTTGAAATTATCGGAATTGATGTGCTGATTTCAACATTAAATGTTTGTGTTCAAACAATCTACCGTGGAGTGGCGTCCTTGAGTCCTGAGGCACTTTTGGGAAATATATATATATATATATATATATATATATATATATATATATATATATATATATATATATATATATATATATATATATACAGCAATGCAGTAGTACCATAGTTCGTTCTGGGAGATCAAAAGATTGCATTTGTTTGGCTGCCTCACATAAAGATGTGTTCCAGCCATTTTAGAGCTTGTGGAATTAGTTCCAGTGTCCTGAAAAAAAACAAATAGGTGGACAGGGTAGGGTATGGATAAGTGCCCCCCCATGGCCTCGTGGGGAACTGTCTCCCACCATGTTCCCAAGGAGAGGACCGCCACCTCAGAGAGCACCAGCGAGTCGGGCGCCATGAGATATGTATGTTTAGGGCCTGCAGCAGTCCGCCAGTCCCTTCTTCTCCAGCATGAGCTTGCATCCCACCTGCTGTTAGGAGCCGGTTGATTTGCAACAGTATGCCCCCCTCCAGAAACTCCAGGTTTATACGGACATCTATGGAAGAAGTGGTGAACCAAAACCGGAGAATGAATAGAAGAGGCATCTTCCCAAGACCACTCACTAGGGGGGTATTCTTTCCAATGGATCAAAACCTGGAGTTTCCCATGAAAGTTGTGAGAATCACATAGATCATGTACCTCAAACTTAGGCTCATCACCAACCAAAACAGGAAGCGGCTGAGTGAACAATGGTTGAAAGGGATCGATGCAGTAAGGCTTCAACTGGGAGGCATGAAACACAGGATGGATTTTCCAAAGGAGAGGCAGTTGAATCTTGTAGGCTACTGGATTGATGGCTTGAACAATTTTAAAAGGCCCATAGAATCTCGGCATAAATTTATTGTGGGAGAGGTAGGATATTGTAGGATATACTGGGATTTATATTTTGGCAGATGGGATATCTGTCACATTTGTGATGGAGTAACCCTTCCACCAAGGTCTAAATCAGACCCTTTGTCTCCAATCTTGTAGGAAGATGAAGAGATGCAGAGAGAATCCTCATAGAACTTCATCTGTTGTTTAGAAGTGTGAAGATTAAGTGAGATCTTCCGTCAAACAGCTTGCAACTGTTGAAAAAAAATAGCAGAAGCGGGCCCCATGTGAGAACTCTGGATTCCAGAAGGAAAAGCCTGAGGATGAAGGCTGTGGAGACAAAGAAATGTTGAGGATTGAGTAACACTATGGATGAAATTATTGTAGAAAAACTCAGCCAACACTTAAAAGAATGACCATTCACTTTGAGTGGAATTACAGAAATAG
This sequence comes from Calotriton arnoldi, assembly GCA_963921515.1. NCBI lineage: Eukaryota > Metazoa > Chordata > Amphibia > Caudata > Salamandridae > Calotriton > Calotriton arnoldi. The sequence goes on from CAWUFW010002483.1 coordinate 1,263,325, forward strand.
CAGAGGTACTGTTCTAACCCTGCAGCTCGACCATTAGTCTGGGGGTGAAAGTCAGAGGATAAGGCCACTTCATTTTGAAGAGATTTACAAAAAGATTTCCAGAAGCAGGAAATGTACTGAGGACCACAATCCGAAACCATAACCTGTGGCAGAACATGCAAACGAAAGATTTCTTGCAAAAAGATTTGACGAAGAGAATTTTTTAAGGGCAGTGAAATGAGAATTTTGGAGAAATAGTCAACTGTGACCATGATGACCCGATTCCCTTCCGAAGGAGGTAGAGCCACAATAAAATCAGTAGAAATAGCATGCCACGTTTCTGGTGGACCAGGAAGGGGTTGCAAAAGTCCTGAAGGACGCGAATGAGAGGATTTTCCCTGATCTCAGGTTGGACAGGAACCAATGTAGAGTTTGGTATCACATCGAACAGTTGGCCACCAAAAAGAGAGAAGAATGATCTCCAATGTAGATTTAATTCCGTTATGGCTAGCAACAGGGGAGTTGTGACACATCTTGAAGACTTCAACTCTCAGATCTTTAGATGGAATACAGCAGACAAAAGACAATAGCCCCAAACTAGACGATATACTGGCAGCAATAGAACATTCAAGGTCCTCCCTAGAAACGAAAATTGATGCCTTCCTTCTCGCTCCTGTTCTGTGGCGATTGGTCCCGGAGGACCACAACACCCAGCCTGCCTCACGCTCGAGGCGCACAGCTGCCATCAATCCTGACAGCGCCTGGAGGCGCTACAAAATCCCTGCTAGCCTCCCGCAACGTGGGACGCGCGCGCGGACCAAGCCCGGACAAAGGGCGGACCCGTCTACACCCGTCATCGCCCGGAAGAGGCTGGGCTGGGCCACCCCCCTGACTTCTGCCTACTGATCAGATACTCTCAGCCCTAAGGTACTGTCCTCATGTCTCAGTCCGGACCTACTGGTGGTTTATTAACAATAGAAACACAGGGCATAATGGGCAAAAGGAAAGCCAATGACGTTTTGGGTGAAGGACAAAGTGGGAAAGGCAAGAAGGTAAAGAAAATGGGGAAACGGTCATCTTTGCATAGCAGTAATCAAGTAATAGCACGAATTGATGACTTGGTCAATGAATGTGAGGCGATTTTAACAACGCCTAATCCCATGTGTCCAGTTAACAGCATGACAGAAGAGCTATCGTCTCCGAGTACTAGTGTTAAATGTGTAAAATTATCACTACATGTACCGGACATGTTTAAGAAAAAGGTGGTCCCTGAGGGATTAAATGTGGGCAGTGAAACAGCACTCTCTAGAAACTCTCAACTTACACCTTTTCATAAATAGTCAATTGGAACCCGTTATTGAATGTTCTAATATGTTCGCTGTGTTAACATCGCCGAATGATGAAGGTCCTGTTATAGTATGTACTGAGGAGGCTATAAATGTAATAGATGATGTTATTCCATCTTGTCTGTGCAAGATCTCATGCTCAGATTCACTACGTGGGCAGTTGACCTATTTGAAATCACAAATGACCAAACTCAATGAGGAATTACCTCGCTCAAAAGTGTTGTAGGGAAGCTTACAGAGTTATTGGGAAAATATCAGCAAGTTATTCCTGCTGGCACAAGTAGAACTCTATCGCCTCAGCAACCTCACGAGAGTTCATCTATAAGTGATAATTTGGGAAGTGGGGAGAGACTTATAGCTAACTACGTTACCGACCCTCTGACAATAATTAATGATAAGCATAAAAATCATAGAGGTACGAATTCCAATCAACCCCCAGCCTCAAATAACATACTATGGAAGCAGGGCCCTCAGAGCCAAAATGTGGGAGCAAGTAGGGTCCACAATATGTTGCCGAGTTTTCATTCACTCTCCGGGTTGGAAAATATTGAAGATAATAGCAAGTGGGACAAGGTAACACTACGATCCTCGAGGTACCAGATATTTCTAACCAGTGTGCCAAAGTTATCTTCTAGTTTAGTAAAAGAGGATGAATTCACGTTGATTAATAAATGCATCCATTGGCTTAGACAGGTGCGCAAATGCAGATCTGTCATAAGGGAGGATATCTCCTCGGCAAAAAGGTGTTCGGTAGAAGGTTCAAATTTAGATTTCATTCGGCTTTCCCTGGTTTCCCTTGACCTAGTGGACAATTTGGTGGCCTTTGAGATCAGGACATCAAATCTGATTGCAACACAAATAAAAATGAAATACAACCCCCCAATTCCATCGATAATGCAAAATCCCACAGCCCCCAGTCTATTGGCCAGCGGGGGATCATGTCTGTCAAGTATAGATTGAAGTTTAAGGAATTCAATTCCCCCTTCAAGACAATTGACAACCTCACTCCCAGTGGTAATGGCAGAAAACGCTTCGCAAGCACGTATTGGTAGCATTAGGAGTGGGTCGGTTAGTGAAGTGTCATCTGTGAGTGAATGTAGTAGGAAGGCCCAAGTCGACCTCATTTCCAGTGAAGTTTTTGTTCAGTGTAGGAGGGAAGTGACAGAGGGTGTACCCCCACCTACAGTTAGTACTCTTTCGTTATCAACAATTGATCAGTTGTCCCTAGTCACATGGAATATTGCAGGCTTACACACTAAAGTATTATCTTTGGATTGGTTGGACTTTATAGATAAACATGATATTTGTGTTTTCCAAGAAACGTGGTCACCAAACCCGATTTTTATTCCAGGTTACTTAAATTTTTTAAACCAGCCACAAGGGGGCAGAAGGGTAGATCTTTTGGAGGCCTTACCATTTGCGTGAAACAATGTTTAAGTTATGATATTAAGGAAGTTTATGTTGATAGCCCCGACATCATGCCCATCTCCCTAAGCTTAAGAAAGAAGCGTCATCTAATATTGATAAATGTGTACGCTAGGGGGCTTGCAGGAGGAAGGCAATCCACTACAATTACCAAATTAGAGCAATTTTTAGAGGATCTTAAAGGCGCAAATAATGTGACGATCGCAGGAGATTTTAATACTACCTTTGAACCCCTCGACAGGGATGATGGCAACCTTAGTGAAGAGGAAGATGCCCAATGGAGTATACCATCACTAGAGTTGCCACCAATTAGGAAATGGACCGAGGCCGCCTTACAACTAAAAGCATTATGCTTAGAGAAGGGCCTCAGGGCTGTTAATGGAAGAATGCCGTCTGACAGACTGGGTTCACCCACATATAGTAATGGGTTGAGAAGCAGTCGTATAGACTATATACTTGTCAATGTTGAACAATGGCCAGCCCTTGTTGATATGGTGGTAAGTGAGCGTAACGAAAGTGATCATAACCCGCTTGTGTTATCAATGTTATCTCCGGGTACTAAAGAGCCTCGGCGAATAATACCTGTGAGCGAAACTGCAGAAACCCTAATATGTAACGATCAAAGGAGGGTGAAATGGGATAGGATTGTAACAAACGCTAGTTCCCTTAAACAAATGAAAGCAGCGGTGGAGAGCACGTTAGCAGTTTTTTATACTATGTCTGAACAAGAGAAAAATAGTGCTATGATTACCAAAGCTCATGATGTTCTGTTTGTAAAAATAAATTCCTAGTTTACTAAAATACACAAACCACACAGCAAAGGAATAGCGAGGCAGGAAAGGTGGTATAATAAAGGCTGTAGAGAAGCGTACAGGCAGTTGTCCTTAGCCATTAAATCAAAATATATGGAGAGAATAAGAACTACCCGAGCCTCATATAAGTCAACATTGGCAGCAGCAAAAAGGGAATGGGATGAACAAAGATGGTTAGAGCTCCTCCAGGCTAGCAGGGGTAAAAACACGCAGTCCTTTTGGAATATGGTCAAATGGGGGAATGCTGGGTCAGGACAAAAGCCGCAAAACCACGTTGCCCAGGACATGTGGGTCTCCTTTTTTGAGGAGCAATTTGCAGCTAAAAATGATGACATCCAATTTCAAATTCCCATGGCTGACCAGCCCCTGTCTTTTACTCAGGACGAGGTGGAGAAGGCTTTGATGGCAGTACCCAGGGGAGAGCTCCAGGTCTAGATTGCATCCCTGCAGACCTGTTTGTCCATGATAAAGAGAACTGGATAAGGTACATTCTTTGGTTAGCAAATGCTATAGCTAATGGAGCCCCCATTCCAGAGACTTGGCGTGGCGCCGAAATCCTCCCTATTTATAAAAAGGGGACCGCTCCTGTCCCAGTAATTATAGGCCGATCAGCCTAATCGATTCCATACAAAAGATTACTGCAAGACTAGTGCTGAGTAGGATACAGGAGTGGATGGAATCTAAAGAAATACTATCCCCCCTACAGGCAGGATTTCGCTCACACACAAGCACTGTCGACCAAGTCTTCCGGTTCATATTGATTTATTGGCGCACAGTTGTAATAGCAGGTGGTATCATTTATGCAGCCTTTGTGGACCTTAAGTCTGCTTTTGATATGGTACCACGTAAGAAGCTCTGGGAAGTACTGCACCGTCTAGGGATGCCCGCAGAACTTCTATCAATGATAGTGCGATTGCACGAGGATAACTTCGCCCAGGTGCGCTGGGGCGAACAGGGATGTGTAACTCCACGCTTTCCGGTATCTAAAGGGGTGCGACAAGGGTGTGTTTTAGCTCCAACCTTGTTTTTATTATATATCAATGAGGTAGTAAACTATTTTTATACACACATGACAGATGCTCCATCCCTTGCTGGCACCAAAATACCGCTACTTATGTTTGCGGATGATACTTTGATCATCTCAAAGACACGGGCTGGGTTGGATAGGGCACTCAGGCGCTTTGAGGGGTTCTGCCGAGATCACGACCTGGTGGTCAATGTTGAAAAGACAAAATATATGGTCTTACATAAGCACAATGTAGTTAGTGGGAGGGTAGAAATGAATGGGAAGCAACTCGAACAGACTGATGTGTTTACATATCTAGGTATTACATAGAACAAATTTGTGAGAGCTTTGACTGGTCTACCACAAAGCACCCCACTAACACCTCTGTTATCAGATTTGGGTTGTAGCTTGTTGGCGGAGGAAGCACGTTTTAGACCAGTAGCTTTTTGGCGCCGATTGTGGTCTACTCCTGAACTCCTACATTATGCAATGGCAGCGAAGGATGTAGTAGATGCAGATAAATCATGTAAGGTTGTCTGGCTGCAAAAAGTTAAGGCTACACTGGTAGATATGGGCATGAGGCATCTTTGGGAGGACCCGGCTGTAAATCAGTTCCCATCAAAAAAAGAATTTAAGAAGGCATACTGGTCGATGGTCAAGGCGGACCATCTACATTCCACAAAGGTAAACTCATTGACTGGCCTGTTTTTGGAGCATAAGATTGCTCCTAAATATGAAAAAGTTTGGGATTTTATAACTGTACCATGTGAAAGGAGATTATACTTCCAATTTCGGGTAGGGAGCCTCCCGGTAAATGTTTTCACCAGAAATTGGTCCAGCATGAACAAAAGTAAATGTTTGCACTGTAATGAACAGGACGAAACAGTATTACATATTTTATTTGCCTGTCCTCTTTACAAAATTCCGCGTAAAAAATGGCTGAAACCAATCTGTGTTAACATGGGTACGCGGTCCAGTGCAACAGCTCTGCGCATCATTAAGACCAACACTAATGAGCCATATGTAATAGCTATTGCTAAATTTTTAGGTTGGTCATGGAGAATTCGCGCAAACTTTTTAAAAACATAGGTGACCAGGCCCCTGGGTAGTACTGAGGATGACATATCCCTGTCAGGGACCTTACCTAATCAAGTATATAGTAAGAAATTTAAGAAGTATAACAGAGTTTATGTAAGGATTTAATAGGAACAACATGATTTTATATATATTTAAAAAAAAAAAAAAAAAGATTTTATTAGTTTTAAGACCAAAAGTTTTAGCTTCTTATTGTATTTTACATATTTGTCTATTGTAAAATGTGTACAGTGCTGTCAACCCATGAATTGTTATTTTGATTTTGGGAATGTTAATGAATACAATTATCTTTGTTTTCATTGGTTACTGTAACTTGCGGCAAATGGCTTTTATGATTGATTTAATCGAAATAAAGCAAATTGAATTGATGCAGTAGCCATTGAACTTAACTTGCTGCGAGACGATCACTGAAAGCTGTCTGAGAGAGTCTCTAATGCAGAACGATCCATAGAAACTATACTGCCACAAACTTCGGGCAAGCAGTAACAATTACTGGGCTTGTCGGACCAGGTGCGACCCCTCAAGGAACGTGCTAAAGTTGCAGAGGGGTGATCACATAGAAGTAATATATGCATTGTCAGGGCCACTCGAATTATGGGGCAGAAGAGTGCCAAATTATGTGGCAGAGTTGACCAAATTATACGGCATGAAAAGGCAAATTATGTGGCATAATACAGCACATTTTCTGATAGCATTACTTTATTATTTTGTCATTTTTACACTTGTTAACCTTATCTGGGAATAGGTTGCACCTCATTAGTACCAGTTTAATGCTCAAACAAAGCTATAAACAAGAGAAAAGTGACCAGTCAACCTTTGCAAAGAGCCTTTCACTGCGTGGCAACACGTGCCGCTGTATTTTGAGTAATTTTTTAACCGTTTCAGAGAGAAAAAAAATATTTTGGAGGTAAAATCTGCAGATTATGCAGCAGATGATGGATTATGTGGCAAATGCGAGAGATTCATAATTATGCGCAAAACGCTGCAGCCACACGATCGCATAATTCCAATGGTACTGCACATAGTAGGCCTAGCGGAGGGCACGGAGGGGCAAGAACAGATAGGCTACCTGGAATATTGGTTCAAAAGCTCCATGCCCACTGACAGGCACTTATTCATGGCTACTGGTGGTTAAGTTTCTATGAAATAAGGATAAAGACAATATACTTCTGCAGACTTTACTCTTTCAAAAATTGAACAACAATCAGATACTACTGTTCCTGGATTACATTGGTGGGGTATAACAACAGTGCTCCTACTTCACTAATGTGAAATGCAAATTACGCGAGCTTGGACTACTGGACTCTCTCTTCTGCTCTCAGCTTATCTCCGAATAGCCTCTTAACATAAACCAATATTCTTTGCTAACTATACAGAAGCCTGGATTTGAATTGAACAGCACACAGCCAAGCAACCGCTGAACACAACCACTGAATGGTACATAACCCGCAGATGCTGACACAGGAAGACTGCTCGTAGACCACTGACCACTGTACCACCAGAAATGATAGACAGCAGAGCAAGCTGAGACGGAGAGACACATTGCACTAGCAATCGTTGCATGTTCCGGTAAAGTGACCCCATCGAACCCAGACTATCAGTCATCATCCAGTGAAGAAGACCCCACTTCATCGTTAATGTCCCTAACTGACTGAGCCGCACCTCCCGAAGTGACCCCACAGACAGCTGATGACATTGTCTAATATGCTGTGATCAGCGGTATTGCAACCGCAACAATATATAATATGACACTCTATTTATGTGCCATGATACTCTTAGTCCTTCTGCTGAAGGGAACTGTTGCCCTGTACCTTTTTTGCCTGAGAACACACCTCAAAGAGTACTAATCGAACCAGACGCTGTCTGATGATCACCTTAGTAGAACATTTGGCGTTGCCCAGAGAAATCCCTTGGCAGTTGTTTTACAAATCCATAATTTATCTAAAATGTTTGTTGTCCCTACACCCCCAAGTTCTTAGGGGTTTTTCTGGAAAGTAACACAGTGAGAATAAAAATGTAACACAAAGGTGCTACATATGAATGCAATTTTAAGGACACAGTACCATGCATCCCATAGGTGACTTTCACTTTACAATGTGGAACTAAGGGGATGTGCAATGCCAGCAAGCATTATGCCTTATTTTTTAAATGCAGGAACACTCATGTTGCTTTTCTGCAGGAAACACATATTACAGATCTCGAATCAATGCGCCTCCAAAAGCGATGAAGAAGACAAATCTTCTCCACCAACTTACTAGCATTCTCCCAGGGTGCACTGATCTGGTAATGGGCAGCCATACCATTTCAGCCACAAGCTTCTATCATTGCTAGGGAGTTATCCGAAGCCACTGTATACACTCCTTGGTAGGTGCTAGGAGAACTTTAAACCTTAAGATTAAAGCTCACAAAGGCACCCTTCTAAGGCTGGAACACCAAGTACCTTGAGACTCTACAAGGATCACAGTTCTTGCAGAAGCACACACTAAGCACATTGAGCTTCAAGAACACCTCCGGTGGTTGAACTTTGCTGTATATGCTGCGAAAACCCACGCAGAGGCTGACCAATCAGGTGTCCTTTTGGCATTGCTGGTTCATTAACATCAAATGCACTCCCCCATAGCTCAAATCCAAACAGGCCCTAGTACCACAGTACATACACAACTTGAGATACATACAGCCTTTGTTCAATATTATATCTCATTATACGTGACTATCTGTGACTGCTTGCACACCGCCGTGGCGTACTTCTTGAATGGCTCCAGCTTTTCCAAATCCCACATGACCAGTGCCCATCTTGTTCTTTGAAATAGGAAAGGCCATGTGCTTCCTTGCATCAGATAAAACTCCTGGCCCTAACGGGCTGTATATTGAATTGTATAAAAAAATACCCTGATTTACTGATTCCCTGACTAGAACGGCTGTATCATACGGAGGTCACGACAGGGATGCTCCGCCCATACCCCTGTGCGACACCCTCCTCATAACAATCCTTGAACCTGGGAAGGAGGTCAAGGATGTTGCTTCCTACAGACCACTAGCAACATTTAAGTCTGATTATAAAATCTTCGGTAAGATACTGGCGACTATTCTCCTTCCCCTGCTTCTATCCCTCATACACGTTGAACAAAATGGCTTTGTGTTGGGAAGAAATACTTCCATTATTCTAAGACTGTTCTTTCACATTAAGTGACCTCTTCCAGGAGGGCCAACTTCCGCCCTTTGAAAACCTCATGGAACAATCAGGCATACACAGGGGTCTATTCTTAACACACTGCCCTAACATACCCTATGAGCCCATCTGCACATAGCCACACAGAACCGCAAACACATACTCTCATATAGTACTTACATAGCATGGGCTCTGGATGCATGCTCATTAGCAGGCTAGCCAAAGCTCTAGGCAAACATACACATTCCCCCTTGCCACAATCTGCGTCAGATAAAAGATAGAAATATGTAGGGTGCTCCACAAACGGAATGGGAGAGGATATTGGCCTATCCTTCTGTAGTATATACAGTCACCAGGTTTAAACTCATACAGTTCAACATCCTGCATAGGGCCTATTTGTCACCTGCTAAAATTAACCAATTATTTTCAGGAGCAAACACCAGCTGTCCTTGCTGCAGAACAGCAGGAGCAAATCTGATACATATGTTGTGGCCTTGCTCAACACTGACCCACTACTGCTCCGAAGTCATTGCACAGCTGGAATGAGTAAAAGGATACACTGCATTCAACACACGGGAGGCATGCGCACTGTGGAACTTCCCACACACTAAAACGTGCACCATAACAGCACATGTTCTTGACCTGGTACATTTACTAGCAAAGAGGGCCATCACAAGCTGCTGGAAAGCCAGCAGTGCACCCAGTGCTCATAAATGGATCTGCGTGATACTGCAATGGGGTGAAGCAGATTACCGGGCACTCAGAAGGGAAGAAGCTTGCAGACCTCGCTAGCGTATCCTGTCACAGGAGTGGGGCACATGTCTGATTGAGTTTGAGGCTACCACCAGAGATGATACGTCTGCCTTAGTCCAGAAGCAGAGCAGCAGTAAGCCATGACTGAACTAGGAGAGAGCCATGATACACTTTAGCAGTGCATGCCCGGATGCATAATAGACACTTGCTACAGACTATATCTGAGTTTGCATCATGCCTAATGATAGCACTGTTCATATTTCATATCCTTCCTGTGTGCTAGCCCACAATAACAGTAATACATGAACATTATTTCTCGTCCCTTAATGCTTGATTGAATGTCATAGCATATTATTCTGTTGCCTAAAAATTCATCTGTGATACAGAACCATGTAACCACTCTGACTTTCTGTACCCGCTAACTGCAGTTATTTTATGCCTTGCGAGTTCCAAGCATGGCTACCCGCCCAACACTTATGGAGTGAAAGGCCTGAAAATACGCTCAATGCAACTATGTTGACATGTTTATACTCCTCAATAATTCTTTATTATATGTATTCAATTATTTACAGTGAAAAACTAATGAAAATACCTTTAAAAAAATCATGAGATTGCAGAAGAATTTCTTCTACCCCAAAATACTAACTTTGGTTGGACTAAGATCTCTTCCAGTCAGTCACTGAACAATGTTTTCTACAGTAATAATAACCATTGGGAACAATCTATAAGTGGGTTATATTTCCCATAACCAAGGCAAACCTAAAATTATGTGAATGTATAGAGCCTTTATTAGACCCAACTCTAGGTGTTCGACATGAACATGAGGAAAGGTAAAGAAAATAGTGTCTATATGGTGTGAGGTTTAACCCGATGTTAAATGGGAACCATTCACTGCTCTCAGTACTGTAAGTTCCTTCTTAGATACTACAGACAATCCTAGATCTTTAAGTATTTCTAAGTCTATAAACGTTCCTGTGGCTCAGAAAACAACTAAAAAGTTCTCCTTCTCCATTTGCTTCGCACCCTCCCCGAGAGAAGAGTCCACCATTGACCCCACCTCTTTAGAAGTGGATCTTTTGTGTGGTACCTTGTTTGATGAGCTCAGCACATGGGTTTCCATAGGCGCTGAGCTATGTAATTTCACTGCTGATTTTTGCTAGTGGATTATATCCAAATTTTCTTTTTCTCTTTGGTCTTTAAGGGCACATACTCTCCCTTCACTGCTTATCAGATCCATGTATAGACAGAGATTTGTAACTCCTCTTTTTGATTTTTCATGAGTTGTCAGACATTTCTGATTTACACCCAGATGCATTGGTAGTGGGAAGAAGGTCTCAATGTTGACACTTTCTTATACCGATCAAAACATTTTAAGTAAGTCCTACTTCCCCAACCTTTCGTTTAACTTTTTCTGTAGCAAATCAATGATCTGATTGCAGGTCTAACTCAACTCTTCACAATTACAAGGACCTTGAGGAATTTGAGCAAGAGCATCTTCACAATTCATCCTTCATCCCTTTGGAAGATAGTGTCTTAACATGCTATCATCAGGGTTGTGAATCCGTTTTTAACAACTGTACAGCAAGTCTCTATTTTGAGTTGAATTCATGTAGATTATTGACAGTGCTTAATGTTGTCAATGTCACTATGTTATGTTATTTTATGTATACTGTGCTGTGTGATGTCATGTTATGTCACCGAATATTTATGTAGCACAACTTTCCCAGATAACTTGGATTCTTTGCATTTATGCTTTCAAGCTGCATTTTGTTGTAAAGGATTTTCCATGTAGATTAACTCTTGGTAGGAAAAAAGGTCTTTGGCCATCTGGCAATCCCTGTGGGTGTTTTCAATGTGGATTGGAGGATAAGGGTTGTCTATACCATGGTTTTAGACGAAAGGGGGAATGAAACATTTCAGACTAACAACATTTCCGATAAGAAATATCAGGCCTCATCACATCTGCCTCTATCCAACACACCCACCCCACATTCCTCAGAGACTCAATCTCCCTGTCAACTCCAGTATAAAATATATGAAAGAAGTCTTCTATACACTTCTGGTTCCACTGGAAATAAAACCACTCATCAGAAACCCACCTCGCGTCAAAGGCAACACACCAGACCTTATCCCATCAGTATCTCCTGATATCTATAGCCCGGCACTGGAGCGACCACTTCACCATCCCCTTCAACAACACATATACTGCACCCCATGAACCACAGAAAACAGGAAAATAACCTTGCTCTCTATCAAAGACATACAGCTGGAAAGAAATCAAAGAAGAACTAAACAATCTGCCAGAACACATTAAGCTTACCACAGATGTTAATACTCTCCACAACATGTACTACACAATTATTAGAACGCATGTCAAACTCTATGATGCACTGAAAACCCGATGCACCAAGCCAAAGCCCTCGGTTCACTGACACAACATCGATGTAAAAAATATCGAGTAAAAAATATAGACAACAAAAATATTGACTTGTATACTTAAACAGGTGAGTACAAAAATATTGACTAAAAAATATCGATGTAAAAAATATAGATGTATAAAATATCGACTTTTATATAAATATAAAATAAAATAATATATATTAAATAGTAAATATAATTTTAACAAAATAAAATAAATGTAATATACATTTTAATAAAATATAACAAATAAACTTAATAAAAAAGATAAACACACAAACATAATAATTTATACAAATATATTTACTTTAAAACAATTAATAAACTATTATTTTTATTTTATGCTAAAAGTTTAAAATTACATATAAAAAAATATATATATTAATGATTTAAAATATAAAAAAACTAAAAACCTATAATAAATTAAAACATTAAACTATTAAAAAATATTTAAACTTAAATTTCAAAATACAATCAATGCAACAGTAGGGAAAATGTTGGATAGCAAAAGGGTAAAAATAACAATTCCCACTACAGTGAGTGCAACAGTAGGGTAAGTGTTGGATAGCGGAGGAATTAAATTTACTATTCCAACTCCAGTGAGTGCAACAGTAGGGAAAGAGTTGGATAGCGGAGGGGTAAAAATTACTATTCCCACTCCACTGAGAGCAACAGTAGTGAAAGTGTTAGATAGTGGAGGGGCAAAAATTACTATGCCCACTCCAAAGAGTGCAACAGTAAAGAAAGTGTTGGATAGTGGAGGGGTAAAAATTACTATTCCCACTCCAGTGAGTGCAACAGTAAGGAAAGTGTTGGGTAGCGGAGGGGTAAAAATTACTATTCCAACTCCAGTGAGTGAAACAGTAGGGAAAGTGTTGGATAGCGGAGGGGTAAAATTACTATTCCCACTCCAGTGAGTGCAACAGTAGGGAAAGTGTTAGATAGCGGACAGACAAAAATTACTGTTCACACTCAAACAGTTAAAAAATATATATATATCAAAAATGTAAAAAAAAAAAATAAACATAAACAAACAATATTGAAAAAAATTAAAAATAAAATATATTAAATATATCAAAAGAAAACATATTATAATATTAATTACATGTAACAAAAACCTACAAATCATATATAAAATAAAATAATAAATTCATTAAAAAATATTCTTTCAAACTAGAAAATATTTACAAACAAAACAATCAATACATAAATGTATTTATTTTATTTCCTACCCTATAACGCCACACCAAAAAAAAACACTTCAAAATAAACATTAATTGACTAAACACACTTTAACACTATAATATCCACAACACACACCTAAATTAAACTATAAAATAATAAAACCGAATTAAAAGTTATATTTAAATTAAAAACCATTACTATTAACAACTAATAATAATTTATTTAAAATGTATTTAATACCCACCCCTTACTCCTTTAAAAGTAAAAACAACACACAATAAAATAAACAATTACCCAAAATAAATATCAAATAATTAACATTAATTAACAACTATGTATTAATTAATTAAACACAAATTAGTTTCCACCCTTTACTCCCATAAACACCACAACACACACCTACAATTAATTACACAAATACCATAATACAATTTTAATTAATTTAATTAATATCAATTAACAAAAACGTAATAATAAAAAATAAACTACTTAAAACCCTTTACCCCTATAAACCCCAAAACACACACCTAAAATTAATTACACAATTACCATAATTAATTACCATTTAATCAATTAAAATTAATTAACAACCAATTATAAATTAATTAATAAATTACTATACACATTTAAAACTATAAAATCTCAATTAAACAAATATTATAAATAAAAATTAATCAATTAATTTCATATAATTAAATTACTTCCCACCCTTTTCCCCTATAAACCCACAACCTGCTATGGAACTCAAAACGCAAAATTCAAATAAAAATAAATAATAACTACTAAAAATTTAACACATATATTAAAAATACAAACAATTCTTATACAAAAAAAATACATCACATACATATAAAATATGTACTGAAATTCATGACGTTAATTAAAAAAACGATATTTTTAGCAACTATATTTTTGCAAACGATATTAAACACTTAGATATTTTTAAAGTCGCTATTACTTACCTTAAGTCGATATTCTTGACCACGATATTCTTGCTGTCGATATTTCTGAACCACGATATTTTTTACTAGTTTTTTGTGCAACTCGATATTTTTTATTCGATATTCTGTCTGCACACCAAAGCCCTCAGTTCCCTGGTATGACCACACTGAAGACTGTAACAAAAATAAATGTACCATACAAAAACAGGAAAAGAAAATGAGAAGATCAAAACTTCCATATAACCTAACTCAAAACACTAATCTCTAATCCGTCAACATCACAGCAAAGTTTTTTTTACAACAAGACCACTATCAGTGAGGCAACCAACAGAATCAAAGCCTTTTTCAAGGTAGTCAAACACTGTACCAATCATCTCCCAGAAACCACAGTCCCTGCTTCAGTTGACAAATACGCCAATAACCTCTTCTTCACCAAGAGGATGGCGAATATCAGATTAAACATTATTGTCACTTCCACGGCCTTCTCTCTTACAGCCATCTACCATCTCATCACCACCAAATTGACCTTCTTCAGTTCAGTCTTGTATATTGATCTCTCCAATTTCCTAAGCTCTATGAAGGCAACCTCCCATGAAGAAAACACTCTTTCTTCTACCATCATCATTTCACTCCAAGGAGAGGCCTGACACCCCTTCTTCACATTGTCAATGCCTCTCTAAGCCAAGGAACCTTCGCAGATGCCATTAAAACAGGTCTGAGTCTTCCCCTGCCAAAGAAACCTTTCATGTGGACAGCTGGTCTCACCAACGTCTTCCCATATGTAGGATAAATCATTGAGAAAAATTCACCCCCCCAGCTACAGGAGCACATCTGCAAAAATAATTTTCTATAGGGCTACCAATCAGGCTTCAGACTAGGCAGAAGCACTGAGAGAGCCATATTCCAAATAGCCCCATGACACCCTCCTCGCAAATGACAAGAACAACCTCTGCTTAGTCTAGGCCCTGTCATTTGGCCATCCAGCTCTGATCATAAAGTCTAATAGAATGGTAGGAACCCGGGAACCACACTACCCTTAAATGGCCTATTGTTCAAAAGTGATTGACCACCCAAAAAACTAAATGTGGGCCACAAAGCCAATAATAGTGACAGAATTAATGAAATATTCAATCCTCCAACAGACGCACAGCCTAACTATAATAAACCCAATCCTTCTTCATCAAAAAGTACTTTTCAAGCATTAGAAAAAGCTTTAGAGTAGGAACCATCAAAAATATCCCTGTGGGTGAATTGCAACAAATAAAAAGAAACTGTAGCGAAAGGGAATAGTACTCTTTACAATGCATGCGTTTACAACGCATGCGTTTACAACACAAGTCGTTACCACAACATGTTGTTACATCGCATGGCATTACAACGCAAGTCGTTACAATGACTTGCGGTGGGGGGCGCTGGAGTTTGGAATAGTATAATTTACTATTCCAACTCCAGTGTGTGCAACAGTAGGGAAGGTGTTGGATTGAAAATCCAACAAATCCAACAACTTCCACCCCCTACCGCAAGTCGTTGTAACGACTTGCGTTGTAATGGCATGCGATGTAACAACGCATCGTTGTAACGACTTGCGTTATAAACGCATGCGTTGTAAACGATGCGTTGTAAAGGTTGTTTCCCGCGAAAGGGAAACATACGTTATGACAACAAATGACCCGATGGAGCACCTGGAATAAAGAGGCTATGAAAAAGACCACCTAGGACAATAGCCAAACAAACACATAATTAAACACGTTAGACGCTATAACAAACTAAATCTCCCCAAGTAGAAGAATTAAACCCTGACATTTATTTCCTCACAGACTTCCATAATGTCCATCACCTCATCAGAAAGGTGCTGAAATGGCAGTGGTATCTTTTTACTAATTACACGTCCATCAGTAACAGTATCCAGACCTACCCACCAATTGGGATTTCGACGAGCAAAAAATCTAAAACAGCTTTTTTGAAAATCTATATTTATAGACTAAAGAAAAACATCCACCACTTTTCTAGACAAGCCAATGGGTTTCTGCATATGTCACAACTGCAGTATCTGTAAACTGGGCGTAAACAAAATCATGCAATTCGAAACTGGAAGCAGGAACATTTTCAGAATAAAAGACTGGATCAATTGTAACAGTACATTTGATAAATCTGTCATCCACTGCACATGTCTAAGAATATATGTTGGAAATTACCGTAAGACCACTCAGAATTAGGTCTGTCAGTATTTCAAATTAGGAAGGCTGGGCTGGTAATGTGGTTCATGAGTTGGCACATACTTATCCATAGGCTGGATTGGCCTTGAAAATGAAACGCCACTGGTAAAGTTTTTGCCACATGAAGCTGACAACCTAACTGGTGGTCATCTTGAAACCTGGCAAACTCTTGCGGGTGGGTCTCCACCTTCACCTGGGCAGGATAGGAGGCTAGGCCTACTGGATGGCCCCACTGGCCTGCAGGGATTGGGCCTCTACTGGGGGATTAAGGGAGCTGTTCAGTCCACAAGAGCTCCAGCCTCCTCACCACTCGGATGCTATCCTGGCCGGGGTTAAAAAGATTGCCCTGCCCGGTGCCTGGAGCCTTGGCTTCACCCACCTCTCACAGGGGATTTCAGGAGCTGTTTAGCATGCAGCAGCCCCAGACTCTTTCCCCGGTCCGATGTCACCTAGCCCTGGTATCGGCCTGGACCTTAATTTTGGGTCTCGTCTTTGCTCCACACCCTGAAAGGGCACAAGGGCCCTCCCCACTTTGAAGCCACCATGCCCTGGGTAGGGGCTGTCAACCCCGGTCCATTGGCTAAGGATGCCTCTGGTTGGTGCCTTCCACCTTCCTGGTTCCTGAGCCTGGTGAGGTAAAGAGGGTTAAGCTTCCAGCCAACCCCTCTGTCCCCTTGGACCTGCTTGGAAAGCCATTTTTCCTAGACTATTAAGCCCCCACAAAGTTGGGGCTTACAGAACCCAGGAGGAGACAGAAGTCAGAGTTAACTGCTCTGACTAGCTCACCGGTCATCTTGTAGACCAGCCATCAACCGGTCATCTGGTTGGTAGCCACCGGCTGGTCATCCGGGTGCCCAGTATGGCGACCAGGTGGCTCGGTCTGACCTGGTGACCAGAGTGCCCAGACAGCAGCCAGCTATGATGCCAGCACTCAAGAGGTTCTGTCCTCTTGACACCAACCAGCATCTTGCCTCATGGTGGCTCGGCTGGTGCCTGCTCTGGCCATTTGGTCACGGTACTGGGGAGGCCCATGTGCCACACTGCATGTGATGGAGGCAGCCTCCCATGGGCCTGCACCTCGTCCCTCCCAATAGCCTGGTAGCAGAGGGACCCCGAGGGGGGCACGGGCACCCATGGACGGAGACAAAAGCTTGGCTCTGAGGGTGACTTTTAATAGATTCCAGCAAAACAGCTGCTCTACTAGTCATGAAACCCTGACCCAAAATCAAGTTGTCTACAAATGATTTAGCAGCATGTGTCCTGACGAACATGTGGTCCACTAAGGGTGGGGGAGGTGGCCCCCTTCATCCGCACACCAGTACCTGAGCGAGCAGCTCTACGCACCGGCCCAGAGGCCAGCTATCCCAGGCCAACAGAGGCTCCACAGCACTGTGGCATCAGTATGGTTTGGGGGTGCTTCCCACTTAGAGGTATTCAGTCATAATCCCAAAGATGGTAGCTTCGCCCGACTGGCTCCTCAGCCAGACATATATACCAAGTGTCTTATCCTGCAGTTTGTCTCATACTGAGCAGAACTACTATTGCAACATGTCATCAGTAGGGTAAAACTAAATTGTCTCGGGACAGTCTAAACCCAGCTCACATGCTCCATTACTTGGTGAACAATCCAACTCTTAGTGAATTCTGCTTCACAATGATATGAAGAGCCGAAATAATAGGACCAAAAAGCAACATCCCTATGAATGCTTGGCCGCCACAAGCCAGTTATACCTGTGGTAGCATTTCTAACACCTCCTGCTTGAAACCTAAAAAGTCAGAAGTATCGTGAGTCCCCAATTTCACTGTCTGTATTCATACTGAAAATTGTGATGAAACGAGCTTTAGCCCTTCTGTGCCACAGGAGATTTCTGTCCACCCTGAGTTTGCCTTAGGACACCTGCTTTATTGTGTGAAAGTTGTACCGCCCCAGTCAAACTCCTCACCTACCACTGTGCTCGAAGTGGGTCAGTCACGCCAGGCGGTCACTGGGCAATTGGAGCAAGAAGCGAAAGCCCCATGGGGCTCACCCCTGCCTCACTGGGTAAGTGAAAAAAACAATAAGAGTAGTGGTATTTCACAGGCGGCCCAAGGCCTCCCACTTATTCTACACCTTTCATGTCTCTTCATAGTGTCAGACTAGAGTCAAGCTCAACAGGGCTTCTTGCCCTGCTGATTCTGTAAATCCCGTTCCCTTGGCTGTGGTTTTACTAGATAATAGGTATGGACAGTGGAATCTCGTTCAGCCGTTCATGTGCATCACTAATTAGATGACAAGACATTTGGCTATTCTTGTACAACCACGCTGGGGCTCATTCTGGGTTATTATTGCTGCCCGTCAGTGTCAAATCGATCTTGCTTCCAACAACACAACAATTGTTCCGGAGTACAGCTATACTTAAAGCTGTCCCCAAAGGAGCATGAATACATATTGGACAGAGACAGTGCACCCTCCAGTACCTCTCTAACAACATAAATTGTCTGTTTCTTACCGCACCTCTGGATCATCCGAATATGAATGTCCTGTGCAAAGTAATGCATGATTAGCATGTCATTAACAATCCTTTATATGCTCTATACTGATTATGTGTGAGTAATTACTAGAAATATTTTGCTTTCACAGGCTGTACAATGTTGTTTTGGAGAGTAAAGTTGATGGGTGTAATTTTGTGTTAAGTGTTTGTTGTGTGTTGAGAGTCAACTGTGTTATATTGAGGTGAAGTATTGTTTAGTGCAGTATTGTCCTGGTGAGAATTATGAAAAATGGCTTGATGATGTGACAGTGTTGTGTGACGAAGTTGTGGGTGAACAGTATTATTGTTTGTATTTTAGTTGTTGGGTTGTGATGTGAGGAGAGTGACCTTGGGTCTATAAAAACGATTGAGTTTGTGATCACAGGACAAGGTGTGTGTGTGGTAGAGACGATTGATCTGTTGTGTGGAAAGGATGAAGCACTTGGCTTGTAGGTAGGATGCGAAAGCTATTTTTGTGGGTGCACCTGTAGTTGTGTTGTGAATGGTTCATGCTCTTGTGCTGTAGTACTAATGATAATGTTCTGTGTTCCTTTGGCCTTTTTAGGTCTCGCCTAGCGTCGCAGCGCATGTGCTGCTCGCTCTGCGAGATCTATTGTCGTCGGTTTTGCTTCGGAAAAGGGGTGGTAGCTCCACCCATGGTTTTCATTGGCGCGCTTCAAAAATGCTCGCTTTTGATTGCAAGGGAGGCATGTTTGTTCCCTCCCTGTCTCCTGTTTGCCGCGCCTGCCCGGACAGGAGATTGTGCACGCGCACGGCGTCTCTTTCGCTCGTGCACAGCATCTCTTTAGCCTTGTTTCACTCAGAGTTCAGCAGCAGAGTGTATGCACTGCACGCTGCCAGACAGAGGCGTCCACGCTTCCTCCTGCGTGCCTGGAGACAGCCACTTGCCACACCAACCCTAGAATCCCGACGTTCTGATTGGTAAGGAGTTGGTTCAGTCTTCTCTTCACATGCAACTATCACTATAATAGGACACCCCTAAAGGGACATACGATATGGAACAGCTGACTACTTGGTTCGATGTGCTACGCGAGGGCCCTCACGGCGCTCCACTGGCTCCACGTACTAAGCGAGCACCGTCTCGAGGCACTATGTGTCGGGTACAGGGCTTTGCACTGAAATACGGACCAGCCTCCTCTGGGTGAACCCTCTCTCGAGGTGTCTAGGTGCAGTACACTCCAGGTGGTCCGCACCTTCCTCGTGAGTCTGAGCTGTACCCAGAAGCCCCCCTTGCGGTGTCAGCCCTCGTGCTTTGTGACTCCCAGGCACTCAGTCACTCCACAGGTTGTTAAAATGGGCCACACAGCAACCTTATACGAGGGAGTCCCACAAAACACGACAGTGTGCACTGCACAACAAGTGCCCCCCCCACACACACACACTTTTCTATGACATGTCGTCATCACAATTCATCAAACATTGTTTCAGTTCCCTGATGATTGGCAATCTGTTTTGATATATCAGCAGAGAGGCCAAGGACTGGATGGGCATAGAGCGTGGCGTACATTTCTTAGAGGCCACAGCCCGATCGGATGGATACATAGGGCCCGATTCTGATGCGGGTTGGAAAAGCTTCCCGACCGAGGGCCTGATTCTGATGCGGTTAGGAAGGCCTCCTAACGGCATTTGCTCCTTCCAAATCGGATCGGGAACGTGTCTTCCCGACCGAGGGCCCAATTCTGATGCGGTTAAGAACAAATGTCCCCATTGAAGTCAATGGGCGTTCAACCAAATCGTATCTGGAAGCATCCCGATGCATCCTACTCCGCCGGTCGGACTTTCCCGATCCGAGTGGGTCGGACACCATTTCCCAACCGATTCGGTCGGGAAGCTTTTCCAACCCGCATCAGAATCGGCCCCTTTGTGGGAAAGGATGGCTTCTTTGGGCAGTGGGTCCAGTGAGTCCGTCAATAATCCTGACCGTTGTTTTGGAACAAAATACTAACAAATTGTAATGCGCTCTTAAAGGGGCCACTCAGTGTAAAAAAGACCAAACTCCCCAGAAAGCCAGTTCCCTCTACCCAAGCCCTCACTGCCAACAGTAAGGGCTCCAGAACGTCCCTTTGTTATGAGGTCCGACTGGGATTTGAGAGACATCGTGACACCATTAAATATACTGGACCTTAAAATAACAGCCATTATTATCAGCAGTAATATCCCATCTCTCTTCACACAGAAGCCATTAAATAAAAAATATTCACCTGTTAAAAAAAGTTCGAAGTCCCTGCCTCCCAATATAAATGACAGCTCTTCTTTTCCCTCAAGCTCTAAGGCACCTCTGAATATTGAAATGTTTTATTTTCAAGAGTGTAAAGATTTTCTGACACTGAATTTTGAATGAGGTGCATAACTGCGAGCCTGGGGGAGTGTGAGGTCGGGGTGGGGGGGGTGCGAGGGGGGGTAGCGGAAGATATTTTCTGAAGCACGTCTTCTAGGTTGGCATGCCCTTATCTTCTGGAAACAGGGGTGAAATTCTTCATTACGCGTGGTGACTTCCTGCTACAATAGTTAGACGTGCTGGTACCAAGATGGCAGCCCATTGGCAGAGCAGTGTGCAGAGAGATCTTTGAAAGGGTGCCATTAATCAGGCTTGAGGCTGATTGTCAAGACAAACCATGACCTGCAGGAGGTTTGCCGTGGGTCAGAAATGTGCAAAGATGGATTGCAATTGTGTGCTGTATTGATTTATGGCCCACTGGTCTAATAATTGAACTCTAATAATATTAAAAAAGAATTGTTTGCAGAAGCGTGCATTTTGAATCCCTTTGGGCAGGATCATTTGTAAAACATGGCTCCCCCTTCACTATTTCTGTTTCATTAATTCCCAAAATTTCTCTTTCTCCTTCTTCACTCCTTTTCCAACTTGCTATCTCTCGTGCTCTAGGTCAAAGCCCGATGTTGAAAACTAAGTACTAGTCCCCAAGAACGAGTGCACTTATAATTGGGGCATATCACTAAGAATAAAGCACTTAAAACAAGCATTTGCAATGCAATAGGTCTCGCATTTCAGTTTGTGCTATTGGCATTGTAAATGACAATGCCTTTTATTCATTGGTTTGAAAACCTGCAAGCAGTGCATAAACACACACTTTGTACGTATAGTCCTTGCTTACGAGAAGCAAGGACTATAAGTACAAAGTGCTTGTTTACGCACAGCTTGCAGGTTTTCAAACGCATAAATATAAGGACATTGTGCATGTTTACGCACAGCTTGCAGGTTTTCAAACGCATAAATAAAAGGCATTGTCATTTACAATGCCAATAGCTCAAACTCTCGCAAATGCAAGACCTATTGCATTGCAAATGCTTGTTTTGGTTTATGGAATTGTGATCTGTAGTGGAATTTGGCTGTCTACTTTCATTATTGTTTTGTCATGACTTGTCTATGAAATGAGGTAGTTCTGTCTGTGATATGTAGTGTTCTTTCTGTAAGTGTTGATTTGTGTCGTGTTGCAGGTTTTTGTGCAATATGTGGTGAGTCTCATAAGATTCATGTGGTAAGAAGTGCGATGTAGTGCAGGAGGTGGTCTGGAAGTGTTGATTGGAGGTTATAGCAGTGCTTAATTTGAGACGGTGGTTTCCGGTGCTTGGCACCAGCACTTAATTGTGAACACCGGGGCTTGTGACAGTCTGCCATAAGGTGGAGCTGTCAGGCTAATTTAGAGATGGCTACAACAACTGTTAATTATTGCTGCCCAAGCCCTCTTATAGCTTTGGGGCCTGAAATAGTCTGAATTATCACACTTGTAGGAGTGTGACGATTAATAGTTGTGTTGTTACTATCATTAGCAACATGGCAGGGGCAATGTTGGGCAAGCTGCAGTGGCCTCCTGACTAGAGCCCTGGCACTTATTTTTTTACAAATTAAGCACTGGGTTATAGGTTTATAGGGACATATTACACTGATATTTTTTTAAAATGCAGACCTAGAAGATGTAGCCAACTACAGACTGGTAGCCAACCTACACTGGCAAGCAAAAGTCTGAGAAATTTATGGCTTTACAACTCAAGGAACATTTATCCACAAACGCTCTTCAAGATGATCAGCAATCCGGTTTTAGAGAGGTTTTACGTAGCAAAACAACAACACTAAAAGTTCTTGACAATATCCGTAGGACATTAGATAAAGGTGAAACCTACCTGCTACTATTATTAAATCTGTTAGCAACATTTGTTGCTATAGACCATGAAATACTACTAAACATTTTATATCACGGAATTTGTTTCAGTGGTAAAGTCCTCAAATAGTTTGCATCTTTTCTCACCAACCAGACAACTGGTAAAAATAAGAAAACATATCAGAAACCCAAGGAAAGCCACAATAAATATCACAGGTTTCTATACCATAGCCTACCTGATTCAATTTATATATGGAATCACTCCACCAATTCATTGCTGATACAGGTGTCAAAATGCTCACTTAAGTATATCTGAATTTTACAACCATCCAATGTATAATATCCTTCCAGTCTAAAGATATTACAGAAATGGATGAACAAAAATTTCCTTATACTGAATTGCCAAAAACAGAATGCATGCGAACATCGTCGATGTCAGTGTTTTTTTTTTTTTATAACAACAAATTTTATTGAGTTTAAAACACCCAGTGGGCGAACCCCTGTAATCAGTATATAGACATATGACGAAATGCAAATACAAAAGATACCGAAGAGGGCCTCACCAGAGGATCTGCGAAACATGCGATCCAACATCCCACCCCTCCCCCCCCCCCACCCCTGCACCACTCTTCCCACATGAAACAAGAAAGACATACACAATCATCACACTGTGTCCAATGCCCCAGCCAATGAGCACATTAGATTGGGGAATCATTGATGATTAGCCTTTCAATAGGGTCAGGATTCGCTGACTGTGAAATGATGGATAAGTCAATACCCCGGTATTTAGCCCACTTGGTCCAAATCTTCCCATGTTTCTGCGGGCAACCCCGTGTCTGAAACACCGCCACTTCAGCTGACATACATTTATCTAGGGCTGTTTTCCAGGCCGCCAACCCGGGGGGAGAGGGAGACTTCCAATGCTGCGCAATGTCGCGCTTGGCTAAGGTGAGACCGAGGAATAGAAGGTGCCTCTTATATCTGTTTCCCCCGATGTCTTCCGTGCCATGAAGAAGTATCAGTCGAGGATCCTCCGGGAGGTCCCAGCATAACACCTGCCCCAGACAGGACAGCACCCCCGACCAAAAGTGCTGTAGTGCTGTACAACTCCAGACCGTGTGGAGGAAGGACCCGTCGTCAGAATTACAACAGAGGCAGGTAGGGGACTGAATAGCCCCCATCTTCCAAAGGCGAAGGCGGGTGTAATATACTCTGTGAAGATACTTAAACTGAATCAACCTGTACCTAGAGGAGACGGCGGCATACCTGGGGCTGGCAAGGGCCTCGGTCCAGTCATTGTCCGTGAGGGCCGGTAAATCCGCCTCCCATGCTGCCCTAGTCCGGTGTATGCGTGTCTTGGAGTGCGTTGTCAGGGTCTAATATAGTTGGCGGATTTTGTGCCCTCCCAGATCCCCCATCAACAGTCTACCCTCTAGTGGGTGGAATTCGGGTAAGGACGTTAGGTGCTTTATCAGGGGGGACAGGGCATGGCGAAGCTGAAGATACCTGTGGAACTGGGACTTGTGTAGGTCAAACTCCTCCTGCAGCCTCTGAAAAGATTTAAGCGTGGGCCCTCGCATCACATCGCCTAATGTAGAGATTCCTATAGTATCCCATCTCCGGAACCCGGTTAGAGTGGAGACGGGCCGAAGGCGCGTGCCCCGCCAAAGGGGAGTCGCGCCTGTCAGCGTACCCCACCAACCCATGGACCGGGATACTCGTCTCCAGATCTGGATTACCGTACTGCAGGCCGGGGAAGAGCCTCCAAGGACGAATTGCTGTATAAGAGATCTAATGAGTCGATGTTCCGCCAGGAAGAGCCGCTCCACCGCATAGGCCGGATCAGTCTGAGGATTATACCACCATTCATTGATGACTAAGAGCTGAGACGCCCAATAATACGCCCGTACGTCTGCCGCTGCAATGCCACCGCAATAGGTGGATTGGATACAGGTCGCAAGAGCCACCCGGACCGCCCCTTCCCCCCAGAGGAATCTATTAAGGAGCGCATTGATTTGAAGAAACCACGACGGAGGGATCGGGTACGGGAAATTCTGAAACCTATAAAGCAAGCGTGGCAGTGACACCATTTTGAATATAGCAGACCAGCCGTATAAGGATAAGGGAAGGTGGGACCATACCGTCGTCTCCTCGCGTACCGCCGGAAGCAGGGGGGCTATGTTGCGCGACCACGCCATGGCGGGACATCTAGTGATATGGACACCGAGGTATCTGAACCCCTCGTCCGCAATGACCAGCTGCGAGGCCCAGGTTTGACTCCCCTGTTCGCCGCATATGGGGAAAAGGATCGACTTGGACGGGTTGGCATGTAGTCCTGTCGTTTCACCAAACACCCGCAAGATCTGAAGCACCCTCGGTCCGGTGACCCAAGGGTCAGAAAAGAAAAATAACGCGTCATCAGCATAGAGTGCTATCCTGTCCGAGCACTCAGGCGACCAGACCAGTCCCCGATAAACCGCATCCCTGCGTACCCACGCAGCCAGTGGCTCTATCGCTAAAGCGAAAAGAAGCGGAGAGAGGGGGCAACCCTGTCTGGTCCCCCTGTGGATGGGGAAGGAGGGAGAACGGTGGCCGGCACACGAATCGAGGCCGTAAGATCCGTATACAGCAATTTGACATATGCGCGAAACCGGGGCCCCAGGTTGACAGCTTCCAAAAGTTTAAAAAGATAGGTCCAGCTCAAAGAGTCGAACGCCTTGTCGATGTCAGCTAGCAGGACAGCCGCAGGGCGTCCCAGATGGTGGGCCTCGGCAACAGCATTGTGCGCTCGCCGTATGTTATGCCTAGTGGAGCGTTGTGGCATAAAGCCAGACTGGTCTGGGTGAACGAAGTCCAGAATGCAGGTGCGGAGGCGATCAGCTAACACCTTCCCCAGTAATTTCGGCTCAAAGTTTAATAGGGATATGGGGCGGTATGAGCCCGGGGCCTCCGGAGGGCGACCCGGTTTGAGAAAAACAACAATTTCGGCATGACGCCAGTCCGGGGGCAAGATCTTCTGCTCCAACGCCTGGTGCAGCGCGCCAAGAAGGTGGGGGCGCAAAAAATCACAAGGAAACCCGTTGGGGCCCGGTGCACGGCCTGGGTGTGTATTGGTGAGGGCCGCCTGCAGCTCCTCCACAGAGATAGGCTGGTCAAGAACATCTCGCTGCTCATCAGAGAGGCGCTTTGGAGGGATATCTACAAGAAAAGCATCTATAAGCGGTGCAGCGAGTTCCTCACGATCACAGTATAGGGCAGCATAAAAATCGGCAAAGGCCTGCACCACTGCCCCCGGGGAGACGCACATGTCGCCGGCAGGGGACCTCAATAAAGGGACTTGCGTCGGGGAGGCCCTTGCTTGACATAGTCGGTGGAGCATCTGACTAGATTTATCGCCCCATTGATATATCCTGTGCTGGGTTGCCAGCCAGGCATCCTTGGCATTGTTCGTGAGCAGCTGGTGCAGCTGCTGTTGGACATGGAGCTCTTCACCAACGAGGCCTGGAGAGCAAGCTGTCTATCTTCTAGGTCTTGAATCTGTGCCAGGCGGCGCCGCTTTTCCCCAGTGCGATAGCTGATATCAGCCCCCCGAATCGTAGGCTTAAAGGCTTCCCACAATATTATCTGGGATTGAGTGGACCCGGTGTTGAAAGCGAAATAATCTGCCGTGGCTCGAAGGAGCATCTCCTGATATCCAGGATCTCTAAGCAACCAAGGAGACATGCGCCAGTGATAGGAGGGACGACTGGTCTGCAGGCGGAGTTTGAGCTGAATGGGTGAGTGATCAGACAAGCCACGTGGAAGGATAGAGGTATGTGACACCTGATGCAGGTAGCTGCATGGGAGGAACATATAATCCAGACGTGAGAGGGTGGGGTGTACGGATGATGCATACGTAAATCCAGCTTCAGAGGGATGATAAGCCCACCATGTGTCCACCCAACCCAATGTATGCGCCAAGATGTTGAGTTTAGACCTAGGAGGAGGGGTGGTCGGCGGTCGTGCCCGCCACCTATCCGGGGGAGCCATTACATCATTCCAGTCCCCACCAAGGATAGTCAAGCCGTCAGGGAATTCCCCCCAGAGTTGCGTCAGTCTGTCAATGAACGTCTGACCGAGAGGAGGTGGGGCATATATGCTCCCAATTGAAATCTGTTCCCCAGCCAGGGTGCCGGAAACGGCCGTAAAGCGGCCACCCGTGTCGGACCAATGCTGAGTAACTTGAAATGGGACTCTGCGGTGAATAAGTATGGCTGTACCGCGTGCCCCCCTTGAGAAGCCAGAGTGGTACACCGTGGCATATCCATAGCGTGAAAGACACGGGGCCTTGTTGCCTAGCATGTGAGTTTCTTGCAGCAGCAAGACATAAGCTGAGTAACGTTTTGCCAGGTGCAGTACAGCCCCTCTTTTAATCTTATTCAACAAGCCCCGTACATTCCAGGACACGATATTGAGATCTCCTGGGGGAGTGCCATTAGCTGTGTGTGTCATGAGCTATCGGTGAGGTGTAGAGCAGCGGACTATGTGGACATATGGGACATCGTGGTGCGTGTATCATAAAAAACAACTGTGTAACAAACAACAAATTACCCTCCCAGCTCCTCCCGTCTCCCCTCAAACCCCTATACATCCTAGAACACGGAGTACCTGTCGCGAAGGAATCTCGTCCTGGCCCCCAAACGTGAAGACCATGGCGGTCCCTCCAATGGATCCCCCCCCTCCCAACATTACCCATGAGAACTCAAAACGGGGAAGGCGTGTAAGACCCACTCCCTCCAGGGAAAGAGCAGAAGTCCCCGGCTCATAGTGGCAGGATATCCCGGCCTGTAGCAGCAGCCAACGGGCTCCGCAGTCGCAGGATTTCCCAGGGATTGAACCATCCCATAATCAGCCTGCCTCGATCAATCTGCTCACGGCCATATATCCATCTACGGCTGATTTGAGCACATGTTTGACAGCGCCAGGATACCCTTTGGGCGACAGTGCGCTTTACAAGTGCTTAATACAATACAATACAATACAATGAGACAGGGAAGAGTCAGTACACCAAAGCATGTCCCAGCCTCGGGCTGCCTCAGTCTGCAGAGTCTTTCTTATTCTGGGAGCGCCAGTTAGAACGGGATCGATGTCGTCGATGAGTAGCGTCGCCTCCCTGCCGTCCATTCCGATGCGAGCCTTGAGAAGAGTCAGAGTCTAAGGGGGGCGGGGAATGCGGCTTCAGGTGGCGTCGCTCATCTGTCCACGCAAATACCTCCTCCGGAGTATCAAAGAAGTATGTTTTTGAATTGTAGATGACCTTCAGACGGGCCGGGAACATGAGCGCATAGGATAGGTTCAGACCACGCAGCCGCCGCTTGGCCGCAACGAAGGATTGACGCTGCTGCTGCACAGTCCGGGTGTTGTCCGGGAAGGCCATGATGGGATGGGACTCAAAGAACATTTTGTCCTTATGTGTCCTGGCAAAGCGAAGAATGGCATCGCAGTCAGCATATCTCAATCATGAAGCAGGAAGAGATGTCGTCTGCGGGTAGCCGCGCCTTGAGCCATTCTGAGAGGAAGCCACCCATCGAGGATCCCTCGCAACCCTCCGGAAAACCCACCAGGCGGATGTTTGTTGCGGCGGGCCCGTCCCTCCGCATCTTCGGCCCTAGCCTCCAGTTCTCTAGACACCATGGCCAGCTTGTCGACCTTCTTCTGGAGGGCGGAGACAGTATCCTCCACCGTGGAGACCCTCGTCTCAGCCTCGGTGATTCGATCGACTGCCTTCCGGAGGTCCTGGCGGAGGAACGACACTTCGGACCCCACCGCACCGATCTGGGCCTCAAGAGCGGTTTGTGACTGATTGATGGCTTCCAGGAGTGTCACCGTGTCTGATGAGATGCCCTCTGCGGCACCTTTACCCGCTGGGGTGGCTGTGGTGTACTGGTCGATGGTAGGTTGTTTGGGTGCCGCCGCACCGGGGTTGCCCTTGCCCATGATGGCGTGGGGGGTCCGCTCCAGAGCAGTCAGTGCCACAGCCAGAGGTAGAGATATAGGGGGGAGCGGTAGAGTACACCACCCACCGCAGGGCGGGGCGGAGCGCCACATACCAGGCGGCGCCAACAGGTATCCCCTCCAAGAGCCCCCGGGGCCTCCAATATACGGGGCAGTCAGGACTGTCGGTGCAGCCGCCCCGGGCAGTCCGGGGGAAGGAAGCTGGCTGGCACGGGCCGACTACCCCGTCCAAGCCCGTCCCCGACCGGCGGAGCCCTCCGTCCTCCTCAGGGGGTCAGGCGCGTGGGGCAGCAGTAGATGGGCGCAATGGGCGCCAGAGTCTAGCCCGATAGGTCCCCCGCCCAGCTCACCGCAATGTAGTAGTGCACAGGAGTCCTCAGGCAGAGCGGCAGTCCACGGCTGTCCGGAGGCCCGCCAGGCCCCACCGGCAAAATCCAGGCCCAGGGTAGGCCTCACCAGGTCCAAGGCCCCTTCAGCAGGGGATCGGAGGCAGACACAGCCGGCAGAGGGGCACCGCGATTGTAGTGCACCCCCCGCCGCCCCTCAGGACCGGGGCCCGATCAGCAGCTACAAGGAGGGCCGCCGGGCAGGATAGTGTCAGCCCCAGCCGCGTCGTCGGTGGAGCGCGACCGCCGCAGC
This sequence comes from Calotriton arnoldi, assembly GCA_963921515.1. Classification (NCBI taxonomy): domain Eukaryota; kingdom Metazoa; phylum Chordata; class Amphibia; order Caudata; family Salamandridae; genus Calotriton; species Calotriton arnoldi. The sequence goes on from CAWUFW010002483.1 coordinate 1,292,952, forward strand.
TCGGCCACAGCCGCCCGCCGATGCGTGCGTGGTCTCCGCCGGTCCAGCAAGTCGCGGCCACGGCGGCCGAATCGGGCTCCCCGCCGCCTCCAAAGCACCTCAGCGCGATCGCCGCGTGCCCGTGTGCAGTCCGCTCACACTAGCCGAGTGTCTGGGACCAGGATTGTGGCGGATGTTGTCCCTGGAAGGAGCGAACTGCGGAGCTCTACAAAGACGCGTCCGCCATGTTCGGCTCCCAGGCCACGCCCCCGATGTCAGTGGTTTTACTGCTATTCCACCACTGAGGGTCAAGGCACTAGGATTCTTCATCAATGAAAATGTATTCCATATCAACATATTGGTAAAACCTGTCAATTGGCAAACTACCATCTGTGTGCGAAAATAATAAGCCTTTCCATAGACATTAAGCTAAAAACTGCTGCACACCCTCTGATCATTTATAGGACAGATTACTGTAACAAAATATTAGCACGTCCCCTTGCTTGGCACCAGCAGTTCTCTGTACAACAGCAAGATTAGTCACAAACACATAGAAATTCTAAGACATTACAACAATTATATGCACCTCCACTGGCTGCCATAGGAAGCCAGAATAAAATTGGATGCGTAACACACAAAGCCATTTTTCAGAAAAAACCCAACTACATGAACAACCTCCTAACATAATCTTGAAGATTCAGAAATTCTAGACGCGAAGACACCCAGTTACTCGAATCACCAAAGCAAAAAACAAGACGTGCACAACATATAACATTCACATTAACAGCAAAATGCTTAAATCAAAACTACTAAGTTAACAGCCAGTCGTATTCTCCTTCACAAAGAGTCTGAAAACTCTCCCACTCGTGCAGCTCATAAACTGAACACTTTGACTACGCCAACCTTTACTCCTACTTTTCCCTACTAGATTTAATGCAGATGGTCTTTTATTTGCCTGCTAAAAGTGGTAGAAGGGAGGAAAACAATTCAAGATTATACTTTCGATTTAGTCATGCTGTAATAGACCACAGACTCCGACTTTAAGTTTTGTAGATTTATTATAAGGCCAAAAATAATTGAATATAAACACACCTCAATATTAGAGTGTAGAGGTACAAGAAAATCAATACAGAGCCGATTTTACGAATATAGGTTATTCGGCACAGAAGGCATAATATGATGAACTCCAAAATCAAAATACAGCAAAGAATGGAAGCGGAGTCCAATTCTCTTTTCATTTAAGAAGGAGCAAAATCTTTCCCTACTCTACTCTGAATGAGAATCCTACCTATCTCCCTTGTATCCTATCCCAAAGGTGTCAGCACGTGTTGACTTCCTAAGAAGTACTCACGTCAAAATGGGTCTGATAGCTTAAAGCTATGGAGCTCGCTCTAAGATGCTCCTTCTCCTCCGAAAGCTGGTGGAAGTCTGTCTAATCTGTCCCTGCGCATTATACAAAAAGGACAATAATCGGCCCCCAATACGTCATATGTTAAATTTTTCCACTTGCAACGGTTTTCAGTAAGTTTCCACAGAAGCTTTAATTAGCTGGCTCTTCTTCCAATGGCCTTGGTTCCCAGATAGGCTATTCACGAAGGTGTCCTCCCTTCTCGCCTTTCAGTCTTCTTTAAAGACATTCCAAGTATCTCCTTAAATCTAAGAATAACGAGGTTGAATTCCTGCACCTGCAGTAGGATGAGAACATACTGTCTTCGAGCACACCAGAATTTATTTAATTAATACTTGAGCAGCTAAGGAGAAACAAAACTCAAAACAACCTACAATTTGGGCCTACAAACCGGGTAACTTAACTCAACATGGTTACATTATATGAATACAACGTCATCCTGCACATTACACATACAGGAATTATATTTCTAATACATACAAGATCCTACTTAAATGTGCTCACTTCACTTTAATATGACGTGGATAAATGCATCTTAATAATCGTAAAACACTGCACACGACAAAAGATATATATGAGTACGTTTGTATCAGGAGTATAGTGCACCCCTACAAATTAGAGTGCTGTAAGTGCTCTTTCAGTTCCCCCATCTTATGACTAGTGTTATAACACCAACTTTTTCCCTGTTTATAAGTTTCTCCTTGTAGAAGAGACCGACCTAAACAGAGGTTGTAGCTTGCCGTCCCTGCCTAAATCTTTCCAACCCTTTCAGATGTAGATAATGACTGTCCTGCTGAATTTTCAGCATGTCGTGCCTTTTGCCATTTGTAAGCCTTAATGACTCCCAACAGTACAAATATACAAATGACAGCTATTATGATAGGTTTCAAGATATATCCTATTATTCCTTGTCCCAAACTTCCAAACCAGCTTCCTATCTTGCCAAATCCCTTGCCAATTTGTTCCCAGAGTCCATCAGCAGCCAGATCACGTAAATCTTGATGTATCTCTGAAATATTGCTAATATACTTTCTTATATCCCGACTATTGTCAGGAATATAAGTACAGCACTGTTGAACTTTCAATAATTTACAGACTCCTCCAGCCTTTGCTAGTAATACATCTAAAGCAAGACGATTTTGAAGAACCATAGCCCTTATCGAAACCATCTCCCCATCAACAAGTAATAAGATTTGGGCCGTATTCACAGAGAGCTTATCTACTAGAGTTGCCAACTTTCTAATCTTCACATCATTCAAAATCACACCCAAACTAAGTATCATAGCTCCAAAAACATTCCCAATAATTTCTCCAGCACTTGCACCACGTTTTCCTCTATGGGATCTCTTCCCTTCCAAAGGCCATAAATCATCCACATGGAAAATCTTGGGGAATACTACAGCTAAATACCATGTCGCATACCAATTTTTGGGCAATTTCACATAAGCATTTTTACCGCACACAAAGTACACATTTGGCACTATGGTCAATTTATCCAACAGCGCCTTTCTAATGGATTCTTCAATCAAGAAAATGTGTTCACAATCACTCTCACCCACAAATATTTTGTCATAATATGTGGACGGGTGCCTAATGCACAGTCTCCCTTTTTGCTGGAAGTCTAAAGCTATTGGACCAGAACTCCCTTTTGCCTTATGATCTAGTTCTTCCTTTGTCCATGGGATCACCTTGTGCTTCGGATCTGGTCTAAATAAGGTCTGCCTATGTCGATCTTCTATCTGATCCACAAACTTCTTTTCAATGTCAGTTAACATGCAGGTCAAGTTGTGTCTATGGGCATAAGATGTATCTAAGGTAATAGTAGGCACAAAATATGCAGACATCCTTTCTACCTTCTTATAGTAATCATATTTATTCATGTATTTAAGAACTGGAACCTCTGAGAGTACCACATCATAATTGGAGAAGTAGTACTCAAAATGTGCCTTACTATAAAACATACTCAATATCACGCTGCATGTAATGCCATAGGTCACAGGTAAGTGATGGTATCGAATGCCTTCCTCTATGGATGCTGGCAGTTGCATACACACATAGCAATCTTTCGCTTCCATTGTATCAACATACTCATACAGCAAACGGGCATATGCATTCAGCGTGAAATCACCCTTGGACAAATCTACATGTAGCATCCGACTAGTTTCCCTAATCATTTCTCTATCTTTTGCGGATGCACCCTCTTCAAACTCTGAAGTAGGTGGGGTAAGTGTTGTCTGTTCCCCATTCCTTTCGGCATCGTGTGACTCCACCAAGGATGTAATAATCACCAAAGTTATGACAATAAGTACCACAACGATAAGGGTACCAATTATGCATTTCTGCTTGCGTCTTGGATTTCCAGTTTCCATTTTGAACCACCTTCAGTTTTGAAGCGCAAACAAATCAAAGTCTCTTTTCTTTTCTTCTTGCCTTATCTTGGTATTTTCAGTGTCTTATTATTGTCTTTTCCCATTCGATTATTGCAATGTTCAGTCCAGTATCTATGTCCTATTGAAGAGATGTAGTCAGCCCTAGCCCTCAGTTCTTCTTCTATTGAAAGTCCCTAATTTAAATCTTCTTCCACTCGGGTCTAAGTTATCTTCTTTCTAAAGCCTAATGAGTTCTTCTTTTAGAGTTCAAACTTCATCATTAATGATATTAGATCCAAGCATAGTAAGAACAAGCTGCAGAATTTCTGCACGAATCTCTCCCAGTTACTGTGCAGTGGGCTGTCGGCCAAACGTGGGGAAAGCAACCTGGTTATGAGTCAAAAAGCGCAAACCACTTAGCCTTGGTGGATCGGGGACTGTCAAAGTTAGGAGTCCAAAGGCTTCAACTCCAGGGACCAACAGCTGAATTTCAATCGTGAGGGTGTCCCCTCCGTAACTCACTGTACCAGTCCCCAACCTTCCGGAATTCTTCGGTTTCTGCATTTGCAGCCAGATACGTCCACTCAGGAGAGGCGTACTTTTGAGACGGTACCCTCTCTCTTCTGGATCGTCTTAGACCATCCGATCTTTCCTCAGTTTCACTTTGATCTGATTCAGACGTTTCAGGAATTGGAGCGAGATTTTTCTCAGATGCAAGCCTTATGTTCAGCCTTTCTTTTCTCGTTGGCCACTTTTCTGCTTCTGCACCTGTTCGCTCCTCCTCTTGATCTGGTCCTTCTCCACCAGGCCGTTCACTTCGATCTAGGTCAAAGTTCACTTCTGCAATTTCGTCTATCTCCGGGTCTGCACTCAATGCTGGAGCAGAGGAATCTCTTTCTTCTTGCTCGGTTGGTTGTTCAGTCCCGTCAAGAATTCTTACGACTTGACCTGATTCTTCATTTCCTGTAGCACTTTCAGCAAGAGGAATCGTTGTTTCCTCCGGTTCTGGAACACGACGAGTATGCGAAGCGTGGATCCAGTTTGGTAAGCCTCCACACTTCACAGCTGTACTTGTCACCAAGATCACTTGGTAAGGTCCTCACCAGCGAGCGTCAAGGCAGCTCTTCCTCACGTGCTTTCGAACAAGTACCCAGTCACCAGGGTTAAGGTCATGCAGCAGATCTCTCAAGGTGAATGCAGTCGCAGCCTCGACCTGGTGGGACACAGAATTAACCACATCAGCCAGTCCCCTACAATAATCCAAAACCAAATCATCTGTGATGTTTATCAATGCTGTAGCTGGTACCATAGGCAATCGCATAGCTCTTCCCATCAATATTTCGTGAGGGGAGAGTCCTGTCCTCCTATCAGGAGTACTACGCAGACTCATCAATACCAATGGTAGCGCATCTGGCCACTTCAATGAAGTCGATGAACAAACATTCGACACCCTCATCTTGATTGTGCCATTTATCTGTTCTACAAGGCCAGATGCCTCAGGCCTGTAACTACAGTGCAATCTCTGATCAATGTTTAGAGCTGTACATAACAATTTCATGATTTCACTATGGAAGTGTGTTCCTCTATCTGTCTCAACTGAAGTCGGAAATCCAAAGAGCGGTATCAATTCTCTTAACAACAGTTTTGCCACTGTAAGACTGTCACATCGTCTAGTTGGATAAGCTTCAACCCAACGTGAAAAGATACACACTACCACCAAAACATATCTTAGCCTATTGCACCTAGGCATTTCGATGAAATCCAATTGAATCCTATTAAAAGGCCCCCCTGACCTTCCAATATGACTCATTGCAACGACAGTTCTCTTTCCAACATTCATTTGTTGACATATAACACATCTGTGACACACCGCTTCAGCATGCACACGAAATCGCGGGTTGAACCAGGTTTGCCTGAACACTCGCACCATGGCATCTCTCCCTAGATGAACCACTCTGTGAATCTGCCTTGCCATTGGGCTCAATAGACAGTTAGGTAAGACTGTTCTCTCATCTGTTGACACCCAAATGCCATCTTCCCTCTTTTCGCAGCCTGCTCTGACCCATGATGCAGCTTCCTCCTCTGAGGCTTCATCCTGCAGTCGCTTTACCTCATCCCAAGTGTCGGCTATAGCTAACATCATGCTGAGCTCAGTCTCTTCTGTGCTTTCTCCTACATATGTTCCATTAAAAACACAAGCATATATAGCACAAAAACACGCTACTTCATCGGCCTAGTTATTTCCTTTAGTAACAAAGTCCTCTCCCCTCCCATGGGCTGCACATTTTACTACAGCTATCTCTTTGGGCTTTTGCAAAGCTTCCAACAATTGGCGCACAAATTCTCCAATGCGGATAGGGGATCCTGAAGATGTCAAAAATCCCCTCTGTGACCATAACTGGCCGAAGTCGTGAACCACTCCAAACCCGTATTGGCTGTTCGTATAGATAGTCACTCGGACTCCATTTGAAATGATACAGGCACGTGTCAAAGCAATAATTTCAGCGACCTGAGCAGAGTATACTCCTGTGAAACAGGCAGCTTCCACCACCCCCAAGATGGTGCACACAGCAAACGCTGCTCTCAAACACCCTTCATTGTCTCGTAAGCATGAACCATCAACAAAAAGGATCAAATCAGTTTCAGGCAGAGGTTCATCAACAATGTCAGGTCTGGGTTTGGTAGATAGTTCAGTAACATCCAGGCAGTCATGCTCTTCACAATCTTCTTCCTCCTCTTGTGGAAGAGGTAACAATGTAGCAGGATTCAAGGTGGTACAACGTTTCAAAGTGACATTTTCAGAAGCCAATATAACCTGCTCATACTTTGTAAGTCTGTTATTCGTTAAATGCTGTGTCTTAGTTCGTGTCATTAGCAATTCGACTGAATGAGGCACGTAAACAGTAAGCGGATGACCCATCACTATGCCTTCACATCTTTCAATGCTGACACCTGTTGCAGCAACGGATTTGAGACATCCGGGCAACGCAGAAGCTACTGGATCTAATGTAGCTGAAAAGTAAGCCACTGGTCTGCGAGCATCTCCGTGTGTCTGCACAAGAACCGCTAACGCACATCCTTCCTTTTCACAGCAGAAGAGCGAAAATGCTTTATTATAATCCGGCATTCCCAGAGCTGGAGTGCGACATAGGCTCTCTTTCAGCTCAAGGAAGCAGTCATCATCCCATGGTACCAGATCGCTAATGTCCTTTCGAGTCAACTTCAACAGTGGTTTTGCTTGCAAGGAAAAATTTGGGATCCACTGTCGACAATAGCCGACCATTTCCAAAAACATGCGGACTTCTTTTTGTGTTTTCGGAGTTCCCATTTGCAGAATCGCCTCTATGCGATCTGGTGACACCCTCCGTTTCCCTTTCTCAATCCGATGACCTAAATACTGTACTTCATTCAGACAATACTGGAGTTTGTTCGGAGACACTTTGTGTCCATTGTCTGCCAAATGATTCAGCAAAGCCACAGTATCAATTCTGCAGGCATCCTCAGTCTCTGAGGCGACCAGAAGGTCGTCAATGTACTGCACTAGGACTGAGTTCTGGGGCATCATCAGCCCTTCAAGGTTCTTCTTCAGACTCTGACTAAAAATAGAGGGGCTTTCTGTATACCCTTGAGGGATTCTACACCATGTTAACACACGATCGTCCATCCTAAATGCAAATAAAAACTGGCTGTCTTCATGCAATGGTATGGAGAAAAATGCCTGACATAAATCTATGACTGTAAACCATTCTGCTTCACATGGTATTTGGAACAGGATAACAGCTGGATTCGGTACCACGGGACAACATGGAATCACGATGTCATTGACTCTGCGCAAGTCCTGTACTATTCTGTACTTGCCGCTAGGCTTCTGCAGTCCCATAATAGGTGAATTGCAGGGACTTCCTCGTATCTCCTTGAGAATGCCTTGTGCAATCATAGACTCAATTACAGGTCTTATTCCAGCCACAGTTTCTGGACTTAATTTATACTGCGGAGTTCGTGGAAATTCAGCATTTGGTTTGACCTGTATCTTAACAGGTTCGACCCCTCAAATCAATCCTATCTCCTCACCCGTGAAATCCCACACCTTTGGAGAAACCGAATCTCTCAAATCATGTGGCAACTCCTCTATCGTAAGAACCACAAACATTTCTGTACACAAGCTCATATTAGCCATTTTAAAATCAGCATCATCATCACAGGTTTGCAACTCCACACCCCTCGGAGTGCAAGATATGGTACAATTTAATTTACACAAAAGGTCTCGTCGCAATAGGCAGACTGGGCTTGAATTGCAAACTACAAATTGATGTTTATCTCGGAACGGTCCTATCCTCACAGGTAACTCATTTGTCAATGGGTTAGTCATTTTCTGATTGGTAACTCCCACCACTTGGATCGTTTGTCCTGACAGGGACAAATTTGGGACTTCTTCAGTTCTTACAGTGGAGCGCGCAGCTCCAGTATCTAACAAGAAGGTAACAGGGTGTCCGTTTACCTCCGCATCTACAAACGGCCCATTCTGATCTACTTCCAGGATTGCATCCAAACGGCATGCTTCCATCACCCCCCTCTGACACTCATAGAGATCTTGTGGTTGGTCAGATCTGTCTCTTATTTCAAAATAGAGCATCTGATGATACACCTGATAATGAGTAGGTATCCTCGGAGGCTGAGGAATCTGCATTTGCGGCTCATATCCTGCCCCATACATAGACCTAGGTCTAGTTACAGTATTCAAAGTTTCTGACATCTGTCCCTCTCCCTCATTCTGCAATTGATTTGCTGGATTCGATCGACACTCGTGCTTCCAATGCCCGATTTTGTGACAATAATGACAAGCAGTGACCTTCTTTTGGTTTGCCACCCAATCACCTCCTGTACCTACATCCATTCCCCTGCCTCTTCCTTGTCCAGGTTGGGTTACCATCTGTTGACCCATTCCTCTACCACTTCCTCTACCTCGACCCATCGCTCCTCCAACTCCTTGCATCTGATCAGGCCTTTCGGCATTCCTCAACTGCACCAACATCAACTTGTCTTTCAATTTCTTTTGTGCCGATTCTACTTGATCACTACAGTATTTTGCATAACGTAGGATTTCATCCACCGTCTTATTCTGCCAACATATCAAATGTGTTTGTATCATCAAGCTAACATCAGATCTTAGTCCTAGCACAAACTTTGAGACAAACTGTCCCATATCTTTCTGCTCAATTGTATCCAATCCACTATGCTGTTTAAAAGCCACTAAAAGTCTCTCATAATAGTCATGTACCGACTCCTTAGAATCTTGCGTAGTACGATCGATTTTAAGCCAATCGACCGTTTGCGGAGCTACCTTGGATTGTAACCATGTGATCACTTGCTCATATTTCTTCATTACTTTGGGAGAGGGACCATGATTTTTCGGGTCTCTGGCTGGTTCTACAGCGGGCCAATCAATGGCAATTTTACACGCCGTTAATAAATCTCCTGGGACCACTATATCAAACAAGGTATTCAAATCAATCCAAAGCACCTTCGAGATCTTGACAAACCGATCTATTTGCTTGTACCAATCAGCAGGTTTTTCCCTCAGCCGAGGAAAATCATTAGTGAATGCTGCCAAATCACCCCTGCTCCAAGGCACATGAACGTACCCCCATTTTGCACTTCTCTCAAAGGGTAATGTCCTGCCGATCCCGTCCCTCCAGCCGGAGGCGGAATGTCTCCTATTCCTTTCTTGACACTTTTCTTTTTGACCCACCTCTCTTCCCATTTGTCTAAGGCTCTCCACGCTCTTATCCCTATCACCAATTCCCTAATCTGTGCTCTTAATCCCGCCGTTCGCTTCTCTTCCAATTCCTTATCCGTATAATGCAATCTGCAAGTCCCCTGCATCATTTTAGTCTTTGTTAGATCTACCTCATACTTTCGTGCCAACTGAGACAATGCATCATGAGTTCGCTTTGCCTTCCTGGTAACATCTTTAGCTACAAATAACAATTCGCTGGAGTCATAGGTGTCAATTCTCTCCCATGGCAGATTGCCTTCGATCACTTCATCTAGTTCTGCTTTTAATCTTATCACATCTAACACTGGTGCCTTTAAGGCAACATGTAAAACCTTCTGACCTCTTTCACTTCCCAATTCCTCCCTGTGACAACTTTGTGTTCTCCGTGGACTCCCACTCTCCTTCATCCTCACAACTGGGCGACTTTCTCTTTCACAGGTTCGACTTCTCCAATGATTACTCTCACATACATACTGTGGCCCGAAAGGTACTCTAGGTGCTTCTTGTTTCAACCCCAATTCATCATTCAATATCTGTGACTCCCTCACCAGTGGAACTCACATCCTGATGGCTGACTCAGAATTTGCTAAAGCCCCTGTTCGTCTTCGTTCTGACCCACTGTCCATCCTTGAAGGATCAGCCGTAGCTGGCAGTGGAGTACTAGCTTCCACTGGTATCTGAGCCATGCCTGTCTCACTCATGGTAAGACTCCCTCCAGATATAGTCTCTTCACCTTGTTCTGTCTGTTGTTGACTTTCCCTTGTTCTCGCTCTGGGGTTATATATGGAAAACACCGGTCCAATAGTAACTGGTACCGAAAGGGCTTCTGGTAATCGCCTGTTACGGGTAGTCTCTCCTGACTCCGAGGTTGCATACCCTATCCCTCCAGACCCTCCTGGAATTCGTCTCATTTCCACTGAAATCTTTCCCCTGACTCCTCTGGTCTGCTCTTCTGTCCCTGATTGTCTCACCCGTAGGCTTTCCTCTGATTGCTGTGTTCTCTCCATCTCCAGGCTAGAGTCATCAGGTGGAGGACGTTCTGCTAGCAGTCTATCTAGAAAGCTGTCATCTGTATCACTTTCCTCTTCTGTCTTACTTTGCCCTTTAGACGCTTCTTCTAATAACCGAAATGGATACAATCGTTCTCCCTCTATGGTGTCTACTCTCCATCTCTTCAGCTGTGCATCCCACCTGGCATCCTGATATGCCTTCATTGCCTTTTTCATTCTTCCCTGAGAAGCTTCCCTTCTCTTTGCCATTGCTGCTCTCATCCAAGCATCCAATGCCTCAAATTGAGTTGGTCTAGGCGGAGGTTTCAAAGCAGACATCACTCCTCTCAGCTGATACAGCACCTCCATACGAAATTACCCATAACGAGGAAAAGCCAATTCCCCTTCTTTTTCTGTAATTTTATGCCAATTTTGAAACCAAACTATAGTATGGAGTCCCACATTTGTTGCCATTTAATGCGCCAGTGTATCCTCAGGTGGAGCTTCTTCTCCTACCTGTGTCACCACTCCTGTATCACCTCTACACAAATCCCGCAACACCCTGAAACATCTCATCATGAAAATCGATTGTTTGCCCTCCAAAATCAATATTCCGCTTCGAACGAACGTCCACCAATCCCAGTGCGGCGTAACACCAACCGACCAATCCCAGCGCGGCGCACACTGACGTCACTACTCGCTCCTTTCAGCGGCTCACCCTCCTTTACAATTTCACTCGCTCACACATTCACACTACGAGTAACTGTATGACCCAAAGCTATTAAACCAAGTAACTGCTCCTAACACAGTTACAATAACTTACAGTTACATAAACAAGTAATTGTCCGTCCTCTAGAAGATCGATAGAACACTCTTACAAGAACAATCATCCGCTGTAACCCCCGACCTGCGTTGGTCACTCAATCGCCATAGTTCACCCCGGTACCTGAGGCTCTCTATCGCGACTTACTCCTTTCACACAAAGTTCCCTATCGCAAGTGGATCATCGATAGCGCTTCACGACACCCACATTTTTGATCAGACAATTACAAATACAAAACTATCCCGGGATCTTGGACTTCTCTTGAGTCCGCTAACCAAACTTCCTGATTCGCACGTGTCCCAACCAGTAAACCAATAAACCCACAATCACTCGACATGCATCTCAACTCCGCAAGACATCACACAAATATTTCACTACAATCTAACATACCACACACTTTCATACTCACGCTACCACTGTTTCCTCCGCACCGTCAACGTCCGCCGACTTCCATCTATGTCCACCGTCTTCTACTCCGTTTCCAGGGTCTTAGTGTTCTTCCGACCCTACCCCTACTCTCTTTCTCCCCTCACTCTTAGAGGCAAACCATTCTCTGCTACCATTTGATTACGCCAACCTTTACTCCTACTTTTCCCTACTAGATTTAATGCAGATGGTCTTTTATTTGCCTGCTAAAAGTGGTAGGAGGGAGGAAAACAATTCAAGATTATACTTTCGATTTAGTCATGCTGTAATAGACCACAGACTCCGACTTTAAGTTTTGTAGATTTATTCTAAGGCCAAAAATAATTGAATATAAACACACCTCAATATTAGAGTATAGAGGTACAAGAAAATCAATACAGAGCCGATTTTACGAATATAGGTCATTCGGCACAGAAGGCATAATATGATGAACTCCAAAATCAAAATACAGCAAAGAATGGAAGCGGAGTCCAATTCTCTTTTCATTTAAGAAGGAGCAAAATCTTTCCCTACTCTACTCTCAATGAGAATCCTACCTATCTCCCTTGTATCCTATCCCAAAGGTGTCAGCACGTGTTGACTTCCTAAGAAGTACTCACGTCAAAATGGGTCTGATAGCTTAAAGCTATGGAGCTCGCTCTAAGATGCTCCTTCTACTCCGAAAGCTGGTAGAAGTCTGTCTAATCTGTCCCTGCGCATTATACAAAAAGGACAATAATCGGCCCCCAATACGTCATATGTTAAATTTTTCCACTTGCAACGGTTTTCAGTAAGTTTCCACAGAAGTTTTAATTAGCTGGCTCTTCTTCCAGTGGCCTTGGTTCCCAGATAGGCTATGCACGAAGGTGTCCTCCCTTCTCGCCTTTCAGTCTTCTTCAAAGACATTCCGAGTATCTCCTTAAATCTGAGAATAACGAGGTCGAATTCCTGCACCTGCAGTAGGATGAGAACATACTGTCTTCGAGCCCACCAGAATTTATTTAATTAATACTTGAGCAGCTAAGGAGAAACGAAACTCAAAACAACCTACAATTTGGGCCTACAAACCGGGTAACTTAACTCAACATGGTTACATTATATGAATACAACGTCATCCTGCACATTACACATACAGGAATTATATTTCTAATACATACAAGATCCTACTTAAATGTGCTCACTTCACTTTAATACTAATATGACGTGGATAAATGCATCTTAATAATCGTAAAACACTTCACACGACAAAATATATATATGAGTACGTTTGTATCAGGAGTATAGTGCACCCCTACAAATTAGAGTGCTGTAAGTGCTCTATCAACTTCATAGAAACATAGGACCATATAGAGTTTGGTGGATGGGGGTACTCCGTCATAACGTGTATTTTGACTGCTGTTATCCCAGATTTTAGATCCCCTGTTATTCCTCCCTTTCCCAACCACAGACCACCCTATCTACTCATTCGAGCTAACCACATCTACTCCTTTCCCGGCCTCTGCCTCTGACATACAATTGTTATGTGCTAAATATATGTTCAATTTACGGTTCTTAAAATTGTAAAGTGCACAAATGCTGACAAGTGCAGCTGTGCTATATTAGAATGTAAAATATATCAATAAATATGGGTTGAACGTAGTGACAAGGGTTCAAGGTTTTCTTGTGATGGAGGGGTGAAATGGTTATCACTGCAAAATATATGAGAGTGTTGGCACGTCCACACTGGTGCCAGGCAGTACTTTGTTAAATAATAATATAGCACAATGTTCCTCAGTGAATCCAGGCAGTTTTTTACAGTACTAGACCAACTCCCTGCACCACTGGGTGAGTGTCGATCTTGAGCTTAGTGCAGACCCCCACACTGCCATTAGGCAGTTCTTCTTTGATTAATAATTTGTATGCTTTAGCCCGCAGTGGTTCCTGTTTAGCAGATGGCAGAACACACCTCAGTCAATGCCAGACAATATTTGGCAATGCTAGAATGACTCCCTCCACCCAGGGAACTCAAAGCAGCCCTGGCAATTTTGTTGGACCAGCTCTCCAGGGCGCTGGGTAGTGTGCAAGTGTGAAGCACTGCTGCTTTTGTTACGGGGGGCCGATATTGCGGCACTGCTGCAAAAACGGCCCCCAGTAACAAAACCGACCCCCACCATTCCAGCCTCCCAGGGAAATGCCCAGTGCCCACTACAGCCAGTCCGGCCCTGCCTGCATCACTTAGCAGGTATCTATCTTCAGCTTGGGACACTATGTAGAGCCATAGTATGCTATCTGATTCAACTTCAAGTGGTCATGATTATTTCTTTTCTCTTCTAGGCATTCCCCTACCTGAGTTGCATGCGTTAATCAATCAAGAGAATACATGTGATTAATATAGAATGCAGGTTTAGTTATTTTTTCTTTGCAATGCGGTCATCAGCTTTGCATGAGCATATTTACAGTATTTAATCTAAAGCTGACTGTTCTGTTTTAAACCATTGTTATTGGATGATGAAAATATTTTCTACAAGGTTGATAGCTACGTGTTTTGTTTGAATGTATGACATTACAACGCAAACATTTACAATGCATGCTTTTACAACGCGGTTTATACATCGCAGCATCCATTACAACGCTTGATTTTACAACGCATGCCATCACAATGCATTTTTAGAAACTACACTTACAACGCATTCCATAACAACGCATACCATTACAACGCATAATACTTTTAGGGCAACAGTAGAGTAAGTGTTGGATAGTGTAGGGGTAAAAATACTATTCCCACTCCATTGAGTGCAACAGTAGGGTAAGTGTTGGATAGTGTAGGGGTAAAATTACTATTCCCATGTACCCCAAAATCCATACCCACCCTAAAACTTAAAAAATCCCCATTACTTACCTTATAATGCGTTGTAATGGCATGCGTTGTAGTGACATGCGTTGTACTGGCATGCGTTGTAGTGACATGCGTTGTAATGGCTGCGTTGTAATGGCATGCGATGTAAAGGCTGTTGCGTTGTAACAGCCGCGTTGTAAAGGTAGTGTGTTGTAATTACTGCGTTGTAATGAATGTTTCCCATTTTGTTTATTGTTATTATTCAAAAGAAGACAATATTGCGGTATGAAAATAAGTAAAAGAGCATCAACCTACTCATTGCTAATTGTTTATTCTAAAAAATTTAAAAATGACAAAATTATGTTATAAAAGCTGAGCACAGGGAGTGAAGGATTAGAGAGGAACCTTCATGCAAGGTGACAACCAAGCAGGCCATGCAGAGCCACATCACCCACTTAAACGCGAGACTACTTGTCTGACTGCACTGTCAGCGATTGTCTACTCGGTGGATACTTGCTTTTCTTTGAAGAATATTGTGAGACTTTTCCATTCCATTCTATGAGGCTCCCACTGATGACAACTGATTTTACTGTCTTGGCTGCCCGGGGGCTCCAGGTTCCTAGAGAATGCTACTCTGGCCTTGCTCTTATAAATGAAGTAGTTCTCTCTATTGAGTTACTTTATTTTTGTACAATGGTAGGACAAGATTCAATGTGTGCCCCAAACTCCACTGTCGATGACAAACAAGGGTCAAGTCATGCTCTGTGTTAAATTGCCACCATGCAAGTGAGTAATGTAGCAAATCAGTACTCTTTGTCTTGTTCAAGACCTTGAACTTTTAAGCACATATAAAAACAAGCATTGGCAATGCCAATTGGTCTCGGCATATTAATGAGTTTAGTGGTGTAGTTGCTATTATAAATATATTAATATACTGTGTTTAGTATCAGATAAATAAGTTAGCAGGTTAGCAATGACTTCAGAAGTAGCAGAATAGTAATGCAGCAGTTTTAGTAGTAAAGCAGTTACAGCATGAGCAATAGAGTAGTGATAGCAGTTAACATTAGAGCATTGCTAGTAGTGTTAGCAGAACAGCAGTATGAGCAAAGTTAGTATGATAGCAGTGTCAGCAGATTGAGCAGTTTAGCAATAACAGTAATATAAGGAGAACAAATACAATTTCACCAGGAGAATAGTAATAGGAGTAAGATTACAGAAGTAACAGTGGGACAGTATTGTGAGCAGCATTATTAGAGTAGAACTGCACTAACAGGAGAACAATAATAAAAGCATTAGGAGAGCAGGAACAGCAGTGGTATTTGTAGAGCTTTAATAGCAGAGTTATTGTGAGAGTTGTGACAGAAGTTCTAGGTAAGCAGTAACTGCATTATTAGCAATAGACAGCTACAGCGGTATCAGTAGTTAACAGGATAGCAGTAACAGTAGTAAAGGAGAAGAACACAATAGCAGCAGGAGAGCAGTAATAGGGGCGTGAGTAGATTTGTGACAGCAGTGTTAGTAGCATTAGTAGAGTACTGTGTGCAGTACCAGGGGAGCAGCGGTTAATAAGTTACCAGGAGAGCAGTGATAAAAGTTAGCAAGAGAGCATTAATAGTAGTGTTAGTAAAACAGCAGTGATAGTAGTGTGAGGAGTACAACAGTAACAGAAGTGTGAGTAGGACAGCAGTAACAGAAGTGCCAGGAATAGCAAAGACAGCAGTAGGCACTCACAGCAGTATTAGCCGTTAACAGGTAGCAGTAACAGTAGTAAAGGAGAAGAACAGAATAGCAGCAGGAGAGCAGTAATAGGGGCGTGAGTAGCTTTGTGACAGCAGCATTAGTACATTAGTAGTAACAGTATAATTCGTAAAAAAGTAGTAAGAGCAGTAGCATAACATTGGTGTCAGTAGTATGAGAAGCAACAGAGTAATCACAGCAGTGACTGCAGAGCTAGGAGGATAGCAGAGATAGTAGTGATAAACTCTAAACCAAGCAGCAGGCACACGATCGGCAGCGGTTCAACTCGATCAATAACGCACTTCCAAAGCGTGCTCAAAAAGTAGTTTTTGACGTATTTTACACTTTCCCAAACAGAAAATAAAAATATTTTGTTTACTTCTGCAATAACTAAAAATCATTTATACGTGTTTAATTCGTACAACACTAATTTGTTAACACCATTTCTTTAAAAAAAAAAAAGCTCACAACTACCAAACTTACCAACAACGCTGCTTTCAACTCTCTCAACATCACGCACTTGCCTGGAACATGAAGCAAAACAAACAAACCAAGCAGCAGGCACACGATCGGCAGCGGTTCATCTCGATCAATAACGCACTTCCAAAGCGTGCTCAAAAAGTAGTTTTTGACGTATTTTACACTTTCCCAAACAGAAAATAAAAATATTTTGTTTACTTCTGCAATAACTAAAAATCATTTATACGTGTTTAATTCGTACAACACTAATTTGTTAACACCATTTCTTTAAAAAAAAAAAAGCTCACAACTACCAAACTTACCAACAACGCTGCTTTCAACTCTCTCAACATCACGCACTTGCCTGGAACATGAAGCAAAACAAACAAACCAAGCAGCAGGCACACGATCGGCAGCGGTTCAACTCCATCAATAACGCACTTCGAAAGCTGCTCAAAAAGTAGTTTTTTACGTATTTTACACTTTCCCAAACAGAAAAAAAAATATTTTGTATACTTTTGCAATAACTGAGCAGGAGGGAACAGTGCCCAACACAAAAACGCAGCACAGAAGTGAGAAGTGGCCAGAACAGGGCAGCGCAAAACTGGATAGAACAGAACAGCGCCCAACAGAAAAAGCCAGCACAGAAGTGGGCAGAACAGGGCAGCACAGAACAATGCAAAATAGAGCAGGGCAGCACAGAACAGTGCACAATAGAACAGGGCAGCACATAACTGAACAGAACATTGCAAAATAGAACAGGGCAGAACAGAATAGTGCACAGCAGAACAGGGCAGAACGGAACAGGGCAGAACGGAACAGGGCAGAATGGCACAGAGCAGAAGGGAACAGGGCAGAAGGGAACAGGGCAGAATGGAACAGGGAAGAGCAGAACAGGGAAGCACAGTGAAGACCAGCAGAGAGCAGAGCGGAATAGAACAACCAACAAACGGCAGAGCTAGCATTGGGAACAGAAAGGAGGAGACGCGGTGCGTGAAGAAAGAAATGAAAAGCGAAACGGGAAAAGTGAAGCACAGAGACGGGACAACAAAGAAGGGAGAGGAAGTGAAGGGGAATGGGGGAAGGCAGGGTATGCCATAGAAAGGCAGAAGAGACTGGGTGGTGAAAGGGAAGGGCGCGTTCTAAAGAGAGGGGCACAAAGGGGGCTCTGGAAGAGAATGGAAGAGGAGGGAAGTGAGCGTGGCTCTGTGGCCCTAGAGAGCCCTGGTCTGATAAGGCCATGTACGTTTTTGTGGCCCATTGTGTACATGCCCCCAGGTGGCTCCTGATCTCTGGAGGCAATGGCAGTCAACGGTGGCCTCCGGTTGTGTGGCCTCCGTGTGTTTTTTTCTGATAAGAACAGAACAGTGTCTGAGGCCCATGGCTACTTGCGGGAGGGGGCCACAGGCCTCACGATACCACGGCAGACTTGGTGGTCGCAGACAGAGTGCGCACCCAATGCCATCATTGCTTGGCAGAGCAGGACCACAGCTCACGTGCTCATGATATTAAGACACGCCGAGGCTTCTGAGAAGAAGGTCACACATTACAAAATCCTTGACAGACATCAGAAAGCGGTGAAATGGCGAAGACATTACAGAATGACTTACCATGCAATTCCCGCTGAAATGAGCCACTCTGTGCCATAAAATAACAGAAAAGCACTGTATCCTATTAATATAAACGGAGTTCTGACCTCAGAAAAGCATCTTTTTGGTCGGAGATTGTAATCCGCAGAGCTGGAGGCCGGTGAGTATTGAGGTGGGCTGGCTTGTCCAAAATAAAAGAACGGAGGAGGAACAGGCCCTGCGGACAGTACCCTTTGAGGTGAAGAGGGGGCAGCTGCGCCCTGGATGGTGATGGCACCCCAGGAGCTGGCCGGGGCACCAGGGATGGGTGTTCTGCTGGAAGGAAGGGACAGCGCTACCCGGGGTAAGGAGAGGAGCTGGCTCGAGCTGAACGGAAGTAGCTGTAGGGGTTTTATGCCCTGGCCTCCTAGGGTGAGCGCAGCTCCTGAAGTGGTCGGGAAAGGAGCAGGGGATCTGACCCAGGTAGGGACAGGTGTTAGGGTGTCCTGTACGAGGGTGGAAGTAGCTTCTCACCTGGCGGGGAACACAACGCGAGCTGTCACGAGACTGAGCGGAAGTCATACAGGGGTTAGAAGCCCCGTCCTCCTAGGGGGAGCGGACCTGAGGATCTGACCCCGGTTGGTTCAGGGCTTAGGATGGCAGCAGCTCCTCGCATGATGGAGTCTGGACCACAGGAGCCGGCACAGCATGAGCGGAAGTAGCTGCAGGCAGGGGTTACACGCACTGTCCTCACAAGGAGGGCATAGCTCCTCAAGATGTCGGGAAAAGAGCAGGGGATCAGACCCCACTACGTGCTGTAGTTGGGATGTCCTGTACGAGTGCGGCAACAGCTCCTCGCAGGACTAAAGGCGCTGGCGCGAGCTGAACCGAAGTAGATGCAAGTGTTTGCGTAGGGAGATCAGCAGAGGAGCTGAGCTGGGGTAGGTACAATGAGTTAGGAGGATGGTGAGTAGGCAGAGTACTGCTGATGCTGAATCAGCTAGGTACAGTGAGGACTGTGAGTAGGGAGGGGACCAGAGGAGCAGAACCGGGGTAGTTACATGGGTTAAGATAGTGCCCAGAGAGAGGGTCAGGGGAGGTGGAGGCGTTAGGATGCACTGCACCGGGAGGGCAGTAGCTCCTCACACGCTAGAGAGGACAGTGAGCAGGGAGAGGACCAGTAGAGCTGAACCTCGGTAGAATTCGGGGTCAGCATGCCCTGCCCTGGCAAAGCTGCAGCTCCTCCCAGCTCCGGGGTCGCCCTAGATGCTCATTGCTCACACTTCAACTTTTCCTAAAGTTTCAGTCCGGCCCTGTGACGTTACAGGAGGTACACCGATGAGCGGCGGTGGTGGTGGCTGTCCGTCAGCCAGCGGTATAAGATGCCCGGGTGCCTCTCGGACCTCAGACCCTGCCCTGCTCCGATGCGTGCGTCTGCGGAAACTTGAGCACAAACTCCTGGTACGGTTGCGGGCCCCGGACCCCGCGCAGTCCAGGTGGCAGAGAGCGCGCCCCAAGTGCAGCCGCCATTGAGCTCCTGGTAATGGAGAGCGCCGCGAGCTCCTGCCTGCCCTCGGTAAAGCAGGATGCGCATTTGCATTACAGCCGCCATGCTTCCGCTTCCGGGTAACGGAGCCGTGTGAATCACGACTTAAACGAGAGACTGGACAGGTCAGGCAAAAAAGAGTGCAAATCCACTCAGCCAATCAGAGGAGAAGACAAGCATTTACAAATGCAATAGGACTCGTATTTACGCGAGCCCTATTGCATTGTAAACAAAACTGCGGCCGTGCAAGAAGGCAGGAACGGGAGTGGGTGGGGGGGTTGTGGTGAGCAGAGAAGTGACAGACTGCGGGAGGGAACGGGGGAGGCAGGGGAACAGAACTGTTTTGAAAGTAAAAGGGCCGATAGCCATGGAGGGACAAAAATGATGTCATGGCCGTCAGGAGGTGGGACTAACTTGCCGAACACCAATCAGAATGCAGCATTTACGATTTCCGGCCAATTAAAAAGATAGCCGGAAAGTGGGCGGAGCTTCCCCCACTATACTGTATACAGCATCTCTCGACGAGACAGCGCATGCGCTGCCTAGGCTGAGACCTAAAAATGGAAAAAGTGCACATGGCCCATCAGCATACCTGCCTTGAGGTATTAAATCCGTCATCCCCGAAAAAGACTTTAAATACTTTAAATAAGTTGTTCAAGCACTGATGTTATCAAGGCTAAACTATGGAAACTCACATCTGGTAAGAATACCAAAAATACATGTGGCCCTTTCAAAGCAGCTTTACACTGAACAGAAGACTTACTAGTGACACAAGAAAGTTTTATTATATATCTCCATTCCTCATCATGATGAACTGGATACCCTCCTCATCACGCTGAAATGAATACCCACTAAGACAAGAAGTATATTTAAGGTAATCAATCAAAACAAGAGTGGGGACTTTTGGCCTAAAGGGATCTTAGTGAAAAATCTATAGGACCCTCAACAGACATTTTTTGCCAGTGGTATATACTTTGCCATCGGCATACTCATGGTTGATAGCATCATCATTGGGTCTTGTTTACTCCACCAGGAGGTAATCCCGAAGGGTTGACTGGGATCCAATAATGAAAAAGTGATTTAAAATGACCTCTTACCTAAAAAATAGTTTAATAAAGAGAAAGATACGGATAAGGTTAAAATAAAGGTGGATGTGAAAGTAGGATGTGCAATGTATCCTTCACATCATATGTTAAACAAGCATTGGCATAGCCAATAGGTCTCGCCTTTGGGACCTTATAAGTGTTTAGCCATGCAACAGTTGATGTTGTTGCACCAAGGATATTGTGCTGCATAACTAAATACTTATAAGGTCCCAAAAGCGAGACCTATTGGCCATGACAATGCTTGTTTGAATGGTTGTGGGGGGCACTACGAATCTGCTGTAAACCCACCTTTCTAGATCCATACAGATTTTGGACATATTTAAATTGTCTTGCAGGTTATTGAAATATCGTAAAATTCGCCCACATTTTCAACGTCTGCCTGAATTTCCAGGATGGTAGGAAGGACCTTGCTATAAGCTACAGGAAGTATTGAAACGGTGCAAATGTTTCGTGCAGCTGGTTTTACACTTACACAAATGTCGCACAAGTTACGCCCTGACACATATTTTTTGAACACGCACATGTTCCTTCCTACTTGTAAAGGGTAGATGACATTTCTTGACACAACTGTGCAGTAAGGGGAATACTGAGCTCAAATGTAGTTGCAAATACCGCTCTCACACTTTATTCTACATTACACGGTGCAAAGGTTGTAATCAAGCGAAACACTCAACACAGTATTGTGCGCAAAGCATTTTTTACTTGGTGTTTTTTTTTTCTTCCAATTGACTGTGGACTTCAGAATGAGGCTGAAATGTAGAAACATCAGAAAGCTAGGAGCGTAGCAAGGATGCCATGGGCCCTGTAAACAAAGAATATTGCTCATTTGACTACTGCTGGGGTAGGAATATACAGTAATTACAAGGGTTCAATGTGCTGCACCAATGGTATTTACTTGCAGAAAGGGCAGGAGGAATGTTCAGGCAGGCCTGCGAGACGGTGTGTGATGTCACAGATCCAGGCATATAAAGGCTGCTGAGTTTTACCGAATGTGAACCTTGACCTCAGGACTCGTGTGCGACGGGTTCAGAAATCCTATATATTCCAGTTAGCTTGCTTTGTAAATATTGTAGTATGTCGAAAATAAATACAGCGAGTGCATTTTTGTGTACCTTTTTCGTTTATTTTTCGGCATAGGTCCACGAAACATGAATATTATTTACCCATATAGTTAACTTCCTTTATATGGAGAAAGGTGAAAATATTTCCGCAAGCTTTCAGTATTTTTTCTGGTGTTTGTCTGCTGAGATCAGCTGTCTCTGAAGTCGGGCTGAATGTGTACTAACTGACCTGTGACAGCTGGAATGCACTGCGTATAAAAACGCTTGCCCCTTACATTCATGTCAAACACACACCTTTAATCACAGCAGCTTTATCAGCAGTAGTGTGTAAGCCTTTTACAATCAATTGTGTAATTGGTGATTTAAAAAAAATTATTTGTATTTTGTAAAATTTTATGCCGGATCATGGCTTAGGCGCATGGCCATGTCTGAGTGAAATACTGTCAGACAGGTGCAGAACTCCGAGCTCTGCGAAGCAGTGTAGCTATGCTCATTAATTGTATTTATTTGTTTATTCTTAACATAGTTTCTTGCAGCTACAGCAGAGTGTTTGTATCATCATAAAACTCAAAATTGCATGTGAATGTTCCAGGTGACTAGTTAAAAAACGTTTCTACTAGAACCAATTTCTGATAAACGAGGTCCTTCTCAACTCGTTATTCCAATTAATGCAATTAAAACCTTGTAATTGGCATTGGTGTTTGTTGGTATCTGTTCGTATGTTTTTACATGCCGAAGTTCCCTTGTTTTTTCCACTGGACACTTAGCCAGATTCCCTCCTTCCCAAACGCCAGATTGAATTCAGTGTAAACCGTTTGTAACTGGTCAACTGGAGTTTTCATTCCAATTGATACCCATCAATTAGAAATTACCAGCATCTCCTCGTAGTACTTTTTTTCCCACTACTTTCTGGGCCAGTCTATTTTCCGGGGTGGGGGTGCATTTAATTCTTGTGTCTCTCCAACTAATGTCTTTGGCTCCAACTTAGAAGTATAAATACGACAAAAAGGTAAATTTGCGGCTGCACAGTGCATGTAAAGGTTGATCAGTGCATGGTATATAGAAGAATCATTACCCAGATGGTTCCAGGGTTTCTACTTTAATCTGGCTTTTTAAAATAATTTTCTCAGGGTCTGTATCTAGCACGGACTGAGCCCGATGGGCGGTGGAGCGCTTTACATAAAACAAGGTATATGCTCCGAGGCGCGTGGGTTACAGAAGGGTGGACGACATTACCAAGAGTGTGTGCTGGGGGAGAGGGGGGCCAGGGGCCTAGCTACCATTGGTGCAGGGCCCCTGGGGCCCAGAGCCCTGAGGGGCCCATTGAACACAGAGGATTGCTGTATTTTACTACCCCAGCGGCAGTCAAGGGGTCAACTTCCCTTACTTGCACCAGGGCCCGTGGCATTCAAGCTGCGCTATGGGGGATAGTACATGAGCATAGCAGAAACACAAGTACTTACTTACAGCGCTTAGAAACTGTGCAAGAGCAATCTGTTAACATGTGCATCCAGGCCACTGATTTGAGAAAGAGGAGGTAGTGCCAGAGATGTGATTTCCTTTTCCATTTTTTGCCCTAGCAGTTGAAAAGATGATGTATTCCATCCCCCGGGGCCTGCTCTGCATGTTCCGAGTTCGGCATTTAGCATTTAAATCAGATCGCATCAGGCTCATGAATTAAGTTCCCGAGGCAGCCTGGCCAATTGATCACATGCGGCGGCGCCTGTGCGGGCCCGAGGATAAAACCAGCAATTAGCGCTGTGACCGGCCGCCGAGCGGCAGAGGCGGGCGCTTCAGTCAGAGGAGGGGGTTCAGTCTGAGGCGGGCGTATCAGTCAGAGGCCCACGAGTTCAGTCAGACGCGGGCAGTTCAGTCTGAGGGCCGGTCGCTCTTTCTACATTTCGATGCGAGTAAGTTCACAATTCGGTGCCATCGAACAAGGATTTTAAGGGCAGATCAGGTCTGTCGGGACGATCCGGCCTCGTCTTTACGCACTGATTCTACATGAGCTTTGTTGTAGCGTCTCAATAGGCAAGGTTGCATCACCGGTAAAAAGCGCTACACAAATGTTGGAGTAACATACAAGCTGGAGTCTACTCTGCGGTTATCCATTCTGTTTGAGTGACAAAGGGAAAACAAGCGCTGTTTACTGGAAACAGTGCCCGGCCGCGTGGACGCGGCCATAAAGTGAACGCGACGAGGGGTGGGGGGAGTGCGGCCGAGAGCACACACAGCGTTTCCCTTGCAGGAGCGAGCAGGGGCACCATCTGTTTGAAAGTTAATTACAAACAGATGGTTTCAAAGCTCGCTCCCGCAAGGGAATCGCCAAACGTGCACGCGTTGCCATTGAAAGCAATGCAATGCGTGCACGTTTTTGGCAGAAAAAGCGAATCGATTTCAAGAGGTCTCCTCCTAAGCAGCGCATGCGCGCTGCGTAGCCGAGACCTAAAAATGGCCTACATATTTCAGCCCACCGCCCTCACTGGGTCCATGGCTTTCGTCAGGACCAATATTCTGGGGGGGGCCCTTTTTCATGTTACTCACGTCAGGCGGAACAATGTCCCCTGGGTTTGCTATATACCGGTCGTGTTCATTCCGGATAATGAGAAAACTTTGTTCTCAGCTATTCTCTCCTGAAAAGGGCCCCATAGGATGCCGGGGGAGCGGCCTGACTACCCTCTTGTCAGTGCAGCCCGTTGCCTACTGTCTGGTCCCTCCCGTCCTGGATGTTTATTTAAAGTAAGCTCTATCACTATCATGGCTCTTCACAGAAATTGAACATAGCAGGTGGCAAATGCCAACAGAGGACTTCAGACTTACTCCTCCTTGAAATACCACCTTTCAAAAAGACAAAAACATTAAAACAGTCCTTTTCTGAGTGTTCCCTTTGAGTATGGAATTCCGTCCGAACGTGCATCGTGACGATATCTTTTATGACATCTTTAAGAAAGAATTAAAACATTTGGCATTACAATGCCACCTTACACAATAAGGGTCTCATTTCAATTCCTATTTTTCCCGAGGCTGGTAGGTCATTGATGCGACAATTAATACTAATCGATACCCACTTGATTTTAGTTTATTTTACACTATGTAGAGTATCATATAGTAACTTGTATACTTTACTGAGAAGGGAGTGTCATTTTAACTAAATTAGTTATTGTGTGCAAAACACACCCATGTACATTTTATTTATTATTCTGTGATACCCCATATATTCTGGTATTCTGTAACCTTTAATTGGTAGCGTGTACTTATGTGAAGGTGCTCTTTGACCTTCAAGATCTAGGCCACACAGTGGAACACTGCTAATATGTAAATAAATAAATAATTTTGTTAGACAGATGTAAAGCACAATAAATCACAATTTGGCACAGACGTGTGTGGCAAGCTATTGGTTCTCATGAGATTTGACATCATATTGAGTGAGCATTTCTAATATTAGATCTTACATCAAGTGGCAGATTTTACATGCCGTCATTCTTTTACCCCATTGCATATTGGCATATTTTAATGCATGCAATGGAATGATTCAGTGCACAACATCATCCCCTAACAGGATCCATATGTCCGAACTGTACCCCCTGCTTGTGCAACGGTGTAGAGACAGAATATCGCATACAAAATGTCGAGGTGCACAAATAGCGAGCTGGAAATATCGTGGGTCGGAAATATCGACAGCAAGAATATCGAGGTCAAGAATATCGAATTCAGGTAAGTAATATCGATTTTAAAAATATCGAAGTGTTTAATATCGTTTGGAAAAATATCGTTGTTAAAAATATTATTGTTATGTATTTTAGTTTCTGATGGATACATCTGCCTGTGGATTCCTCACCTTATGAATATCCCCTGCGCCAGCATTCCGCGGAAACTTTTTCCTAGCTCTCCACACCGACGAGGTCGTCACAATACCACGGCTCCGCTTGCGACTCCGTATGACGTCACTGGAGCCATAAGAGAGCCTCGTCGGCGTGATGACGTCAGTTCCCTTTTTTCCGCACCGTCGACGCGTAACGGTTTTCTGGGACTCTCCATACTGTTTCGAGTTACTTTGTTGTTTCTCAAGGTTTTACTGTAGCTTTGCGATGGCGACTTTGAGAAAGTCAGGATTCAAGCCCTGTAGAGAGTGTGGGGGTCATATGTCCATCACTGACCCCCATGAGGACTGTTTGTGGTGTTTGTCATCGGGCCACGACGTGGAGGGCTATTCATGCTGTCGCAAGATGAACCCGAAGGCCTTGAAAGAACTTGAGGCCAAGCTTTTCATGGCAAAAGCAAGGAAGGAGAAGAGAGGGCGAAAAAGATCCAAGTCGAAGTCGTCGACTTCGCATGCTTTGAAGTCGAGGAAGCACAAGAAGAAAAGGAGGCATGGTTCTCGGCGTCGTTCGTTGAAGGGAAAGGCTTCGAGATCACCTTCTCCGGTGCCTCGACATCGACAAAAATACTTTTTGTGTCCATCGCCTTCGCCATCTCCTCAGGTGACTCCGGAAAATTCTCCTTCTCCTAAAGGTACCCCGGCGCGGTCGCCGGCGCTGAGGGGCTCTCCAGCTTCGGAGGGCTTACCGGCTCAGAATGAACCTTCTCCTGTGCACGACATTGTGCCTGTGGCTCCGCCTGTGGATCCGGCTGTTCCGGCGCCGGATGTTCCTCGTGTGGATTCTGACTCGGCTCCCTATCCTCAATTTCCTACACCGGGTTCAGATCCTTCGCATTTTTTAAATGCTATGTATGGTGTGTTTGCCAAGGCAGCCCTCCCCTCCGGAGCACCTTCGGGTCCCATGGGTCCGCTGGCCTTCAATTTGGGCGTGCCTCAACATTATGCCCAGGCACCTTTTGTGCCCTTTATGCCAACGGCGTCGTCATGGCAGTTTCCGGCTCCGAGGTTTTCGACGCCGTATACGGAATCCCCGGTGCCGTCTGGTGGCCCTTCCTCTCGGCTTCGTACGGCGCCGATTCCTGCATCGGACCCTGTTATAATGTACTTGTTACTCAATGCATCTTCCCTATTGAGGTTCTCTGCCTTGCTGCTCAGCCTATGGTGAGGTCGTTTAGAATGTTCAGTGTGTTTGTATTGAAAGGAGAATCAGTTGATGTGGAAGGGCTGAGCAGCGAGGAGGCTGCTCCTGGTGGGGCACTTTTATGGATCAGACCAACATCCTGTAACCTGTAACCTATGAAGTAATCTCAAGAATAAATCTACAACCTTTATATACAAGACATGCCTGCGCATCATTCTTCGTTTTAACACTGGCGACGATACTGAAAGAACCTGCATGACCTTGAATGGACTGGTACCTAAGAAACTGAAGAAGCGCAATTGCAAGAAGCTAACTAGCAGTCCTGAGCCCCACCAGAGACCAGAAGATCGGTCGGCCCCATCGTGGACGTGCCAGTTAATGATGGACTTGGGTGAGTGTTCCCCAAATGAGTAACTAGTCTAACAGCTAACAGCCTTGAGGAATAAGGTATTTTTTTCTCTGCCTTTTCACGGTAGAGCGTTTGCGTGAAGGTGTTCCTCTTCCGCAAAGTGACATTCCTACAACCTCTTGATGGTGTCCCTCATCACCTGTGAACGGTCAGCCCTAACCTGGGCCTGCCAGTTCCTGCTGTTACTACTGTGGAGTTTGCTGACATATGTGTGTTCTAGAAGAATTACTTCTGTCCGGAATTTTAAGGCGCGTTTAGAGACTGTTTGCATGCATGCAAAGGCATGCTGTAACATTTTATTTTTTACAAGTGTTTTGGAGGTACACTATTCCTGGTGTTCATCTACGTGTCTCCTTCCCAGCCACGTTCTGTGGATTTGCTTGCTGTGTCACGTTGTTGGGAGGATCTTTAGCACACAAGAGGAGTGTCCTGGTATTGTGTGCCACCTGTGTTGGATTGTGTCAAACATAACTTCGAAGTTACTGTGGTGGAGAGTTCATGCCAGGGCATTTCATTGTGTGAACTGTTTGATCTTGTGCACAACTTTAATTGCACTGGGTGACCCTCGTCATGTGGACTGCACCGCTAAGTATGCTGTAAGTTACTTGAGGAGTTGTTGAGGGCATCGATTTTTTTTTTTTTTTAAGCAGAAATTTGGGCAAGTTGGGGCAATTGGACGTTTAACTGTTATTCCTGTGATTTAAAAAGTATACAGCGCGTGACTTTCTACACGCGATCCTACCTGCTGTGCCTCGAGCCCTGCTGTGATGCATTCATGAGATTCTTACGTAATGGTATCGTAATGGTATCCAAGCAGCCTGTGACTGCTTGGGGACGCTTTCCAGCTTTGACATGACAGGAGCCACCCGGCCCCACATCAATCAGCGTGCCGCCATTTTAGGATACTGATCTACTTGGTTCCTGCTGCTTCAAACATGCAATTCACTCGCGTTGCCAACCACTTTTTTCACGTTTTGCCAACCACGTAAAAAAAAAAAAGAGGAAGTTTACGGTTATGAGTACATAACCAGGCAAGTGTGGGAGTAAGCTGCAGTTCTATATTGGTCTACTGGGTTATCGTTGTTGGAGATCGTATGTCAGCACAAGTAACTTCAACTGCTGCTCTATTTGTCTTACTGCGTGGCAGTCACAGCTTTATCCACTTCATGAGCAAAATGTGGAATAATACTACTATCATCGTTATGGTCATCTTCAAGCATGTACCGGAGGGATGAGTGACCGAGTGAGATATCGCTCACTGACGGGAAGTCCAGCATGTTTTATCTGACTTTTAAACCATTTGCTGTCATTTTAAATATCCCTGCTTATTTAAGGGGGTGTAATTTTTCTCAAGGGTTCCAATTTAATGTAAGGGGATGTGCTCTTTTGTCAAGTCAGTGGGGGAGTCCACAAGGTGGGTTTGGTCATACCTACTGTCTATTTTAGGGGTCAGTGATACCCTGACTGTCTCCCTTGTGTTATGACTGTGCGCTTGTGTGCTAGATTTTTCTGAATTTCCATGTTTTGGTCAGTATGTTTTGGGTTAAAGATACCCTGGATTTGTTTCGAGAGTGTTTTGGGTTTAAAGATACCCTGGATTTGTTTTGGGTTCAAAGATACCCATAGTATGTTGCGGAGTGTTTTGGGTTTAAAGGATACCCTGGATTTGTTTTGGGTTTAATGATACCCATAGAATGTTCGAGAGTGTTTTGGGTTTAAGGATACCCTGGATTTGCTTTGGGTTTAAAGATAACCATAGTGCGTTTCGAGAGTGTTTTGGGTTTAAAGATACCCTGAATTTGTTTTGGGTTTAAGGATACCCATACTATGTTTGAGAGTGTTTTGGGTTTAAAGTTACCCTGTTTTGGTATGGGTGGAGTCTTTTTCCTTTTCTTTTAGGTTAAACCTGTCCTGCCATTAGTATGTGCAGTAGAGGGGTGTAATCCCTGGTCCTGCCGCAGTCTTGTGCTTTAGTATGAGGCACAATGGGTACTCTGTGTGGTGTGGTGTTTTGGTACCCGTAGTTTGTAGTGTGTGTTATGGTGTTTTAGTATCCACTGTTTTAAAGAATGGAACTCTTCATCTTGCATTCATTGTTTGTTTTTGATCATTATAAGGGGGAGATGTGTTTAACATTTTTGTTGTTTTATGCATCCTCCTTTGCTGTCATATGTGTGTTTTACTATCTCCATACATTTGATTGTTTATGGTCATTATAAAGGGGGGGTATGTATATGATTTTGTTGTTTATGCATCCTCCTTTGCTGACATATGTGTGTTTTATCATCTTCATACATTTGATTGTTTTTGATTATTATAAGGGGGGAGATGTGTTATAATGTACTTGTTACTCAATGCATCTTCCCTATTGAGGTTCTCTGCCTTGCTGCTCAGCCTATGGTGAGGTCGTTTAGAATGTTCAGTGTGTTTGTATTGAAAGGAGAATCAGTTGATGTGGAAGGGCTGAGCAGCGAGGAGGCTGCTCCTGGTGGGGCACTTTTATGGATCAGACCAACATCCTGTAACCTGTAACCTATGAAGTAATCTCAAGAATAAATCTACAACCTTTATATACAAGACATGCCTGCGCATCATTCTTCGTTTTAACACACCCTCCTTCGACGCCGGCTCCGGAGCTGTCGGCGCCGAGTGTGGCACCGCCGACGCCGCAACCGAAGTTGCGCTCGAGGAGAGAGGCACAGAGACTGGTGGAGGAAGAACAGTATCAAAGAGAAGAGGTTGAAGAGGGTGAGATAGAGGAGTCTGTCGACGATTTCGAGGGACTTCAGGAGGCTAGTGGCCTGGACATCTCCCCAGAGTGGGAGCTTTCTTCTTCAAGGGTTTCTCCACCTCAAGAGATTGCTCCGTATCATACTATTATTAAAAAAGGCTGCAGAGCTTTTGAATTTGCAATTGCCTACAGCAGAGTACAAACCAAATTTGCTCACAGAGGTTTTGCATTCACCATCTTCGATAGTTGAGCCACTGTTGCCTTTTAATGAGGCTTTAACTGAGCCTATCCTGGAAGTGTGGCGTAAACCTCTCTCCTCCTGCTGTGTCTAAATCTGTAGCAAGGAGATATAGGTCTGCTCCAGGAGACCCTCCTTTTCTCTCTTCACATCCGTCCCCGGAGAGTTTGGTGGTACAGGCGTCTTGTTCTAAACAATCTACAGGCGCTTTTCCTCAAGCTCCTGCTGACAGGAGTTAGAGCAATCGGCTAAGAAAGTCTTTTCATCTTCTAGCATGGCACTAAACTCAACCAATGCTATCTGTTTGTTGGGACGTTACCTACACGCCTTAATGGATTCTGCTAAGCAATTGGCGCCCAAGTTGCCTGATGAGGAGCGTGATAATTTTTTGGAGGTTCTGACGGATGCTCAGGCTGCTGCTCGTCAGGTTATACAACCTGGCCTTGACACAGCTGATTCGGTGGCCAGGGTTATGAGCTCCTCCATAGTTACCAGGAGACAGGCTTGGCTCAGATCCTCTGGGTTTTCTCCAGATGTACAGGCTACCCTTCTTGATTTGCCCTTTGATGGTTCAAAACCTTTCGGAGAGAAGGCTGATTCTGCGCTTCAGAGATTCAAGGATAGCAAGGCCATGGCAAAATCCTTAGGGCTGCAAACTAAGTCAAGGGGGTTTGGATATAGGAAGTATCGAGGATTTGGAAGGTCTTCCTTTCGTAGCTTATGACAGCCTCAGCAACAACAGCAGCAAAATCCTCTTTACAAATCCTACAGAGGGAGAAACAGGGGTCGCCAACGTGGGTCGGCCCGCCAACTCTCCTCCTCCTCCTCTACCTCCCCTGCTCCCCCTGGTAACGCAGGAAAGCAGCCCTAGATCCGCCATCCTGGAACATGTGGGTCCTGTAGGGGGTCGGCTGTCTCACTTTCTACAGGGTTGGAAATTGGTCACTTCAGACCTTTGGGTTTTACACCTTGTAGAGAATGGGTACGCCCTTCCCTTTCGAGAATTTCCTCCTCCTTACCCTCCTTGCCAAGGTTTCTGTTCGGAAGATCATTTGCTTCTTCTCCAGAAGGAGGTCCTTGCCTTATTACAAAAAGGTGCGATAGAGGTGGTTCCGGAGCAGGAAAGGGGTCAGTGATGCTACTCCCGGTATTTCCTGATTCCCAAAAAGGATGGCAGGTTACGTCCGATCTTGGATCTCAGGGTCTTGAATTTTTACCTCAAACAGGAGAAATTCAAGATGCTCACCCTTGCTCAGGTTCTTCTGGCGCTGCAGCAAGAGGACTGGATGGTGTCGATCGATTTGCAGGATGCGTACTTTCACATCCCCATCCTGAAGTCGCACAGGAAGTATCTCCGTTTTACGGTAGGGTGGCAGCACTACCAGTTTGCGGTCCTCCCGTTTGGTCTTACTACTGCACCTTGACTCTTCACAAAGGTGATGGCAGTGGTGGCAGCTCATCTCAGGAGGTCAGGGATCCCAGTTTTCCCTTACCTGGACGACTGGCTGCTCAAAGCGGAGTCGCCGGAGATGGTGCTTCATCATCTGCAGGAAACAGCTCAGCTGTTGTTCAACTTGGGTTTTTCAATAAATGTACCCAAATCTCACCTGGTGCCCTCTCAGCGCAACCTGTTCATAGGGGCAGTACTGGATACTACTGTGTGTCGAGCTTTTCCGCCTCCACAAAGGATTCTCGACATTCAGGAAATTATCCCTTTGTTTCACAATGGAGCGGTTGTTCCAGTCTTGAAGGTCCATCGCCTGCTCGGTCTGTTCGCCTCCTGCATTCTGTTGGTCAACCATGCACGCTGGCACATGAGGGCACTCCAGTGGTGCCTCCACAGGCAGTGGTTTCAACACAACGGGGATCTCAGAGTCGGTCAGGATCTCCAGAGACACTGCAGCGGAGCTGTCTTGGTGGAGTGTGGAGGGCAACCTGTCTCAAGGAAAGCCCTTTCAGCTTCCTCCACCGGTGGCCACAGTGATCACGGATGCCTCCACTCTAGGGTGGGGTGCTCATCTGGGGGATCTGGAGGTCAAAGGTCTTTGGTCTCCAGAGGAAAGGTTGCTTCACATCAACCTTCTGGAATTGCGGGCGATACGTTTGGCACTAAAAGCTTTCCTTCCTTCCCTTCGCGGTCAGTCGGTTCCAGGTCCTGACGGACAACACTACCGCGATGTGGTACATCAACAAGCAGGGAGGTGTAGGGTCATTTCGTCTCTGTCGAGAGGCTCTGCGACTCTGGTCCTGGGCTCAGGGCCATCAGATTTGTGTGTTTGCAAATCATCTAGCCGGAGTGCTGAATGTTCGTGCGGACAGTCTCAGTCGGCATTACTCGGCCGATCACGAGTGGCGGCTTCATCCGGAGGTGGTCCATCACATCTTCGAGATGTGGGGGTCCCCTCGGTTGGACCTGTTTGCCACTCACGAGAACGCACACTGCCCGTTGTTCTGCAGTCTCCAGTATCTGATGCAGGGGGCTCTGGGGGGACGCGTTTCAGTTGGATTGGAGTTCACAGCTCCTTTACGCGTTTCCTCCCATACCCTTGATTCCTCGGATTCTGAGGAAGATTCGCCAAGACCGGGCCCAAGTTATATTGATCGCTCCGGATTGGCCAAGAAGGGTGTGGTACACAGATCTACTTCACCTCTCATCGCACCCTCCGCTCTGTCTCCCTCTCAGGGCAGACCTCCTCTCGCAGTCGCAGGGGCAGGTTCTACACCCCCACCTCCAGAGCCTGCACCTTCATTCCTGGAGATTGAACGGGGCAACCTGAGTTCCTTCTCTCTCCCGCCGGATGTGGTGGATGTTATTTTATCGTCCAGGCGACACTAAGGGGTCGATTCCGATCCCGGTCGGAGGCGCACCTAACACCATTCGCCCGGGAAAAAAACCAGGCGAATGCGTGTTTCCTGACCTATTCGTACGTACGTCCGAACGAGCAAGTACGATGCGCATACCTGCCCAGATCCCGACCCAGTCGCACTCCCCCAATCCAGCTCCTGTTCTCCGACGAGCCTGATCTGGAAACGCAGAATCGAGTCGCACGGAAGCCAAAATGCAGCCCCGTCCGGCCGGACTAGTACGATGCGCACTCCGTACGCGCCGAACCCGTCGCTATGCACGGCACGTCAAAGCATCCGGGAGAGGCGCACATAAGCTCCGATTCGCACCACAAGACGATCCACGGCTACGAGATGAACACGCCAGCCACGAGGACGAGGCGAAGCAACGAGAAAGCCGAACGAGACGAACCAACCATGAATCCAATCGCGCAGATCCTACCAATACTCTACATCTATTACCGGAACTGGTACGGACGCGTACGGCGCAGAAGGTAAGTCAGACACCCACCACACAAACAAACCACACGTACCCGACAGACAAAACACACACACATAGGGATGCAGAAATTACTTACACCAGCAACAGAAGCACCACAGGGGCGGGATGGCTATCACCAATGCCATATACACACATAGGGGCCTGGATGCCAACCACTAACACCACCTCTACCCATGGGGGGCTGGATGCCTACCACTACCACCACCCCTACTCAGGGGGGGCTGGATGCCTGTCACTACCACCACCCCTACCCATGGGGGGCTGGATCCCTACCACTACCACCACCCCTACCCATGGGGGCCTGGATGCCAACCACTAACACCACCTCTACCCATAGGGGCTGGATGCCTACCACTACTACCACCCCTACTCAGGAGGGGCTGGATGCCTGTCACCACTACCACCCCTACCCATGGGGGGCCGGATGCCTACCACTACTACCACCCCTACCCATGGGGGGCTGGATGCCTACCACTACCACCACCCCTACTCAGGGGGGCTGGATGCCTACCACCACCACCACCCCTACTCAGGGGGGGCTGGATGCCTGTCACTACTACCACCCCTACCCATGGGGGGCTGGATGCCTACCACTACCACCACCCCTACTCAGGGGGGGCTGGATGCCTACCACTACCACCACCCCTACTCAGGGGGGCTGGATGCCTACCACCCACACCACCCCTACTCATAGGATGGGTAATGCATGACACAACCAGCATACTCCAACATAAGGAATGTAAGACAAAAACAGCCTCCCAACACCATGACAAGCGTGTGTAGACTGTGTCAAATGCCTACAACACTGAACATGACATTGAACATACAATGTGACCCCTATCACATGTGTCACACATAAATGTGTGTGGCCTCCACAATGCAAGCAGACCATGACCACTGTGGCAATGGGGTCCAAGCCCCCATCATCACAGTGACCAAAAGGTAAGTGTGGGGTCCATAGCTGAAGCACATTTTGAACATTGTGGCAATGGGGACTAAACCCCCATCATCATAGTGACCAAAAGGCAAGTGTGGGCTCCATAGCTGAAGCACATTCTGAACATTGTGGCAATGGGGTCTAAACCCCCATCATCACAGTGACCAAAAGGTAAGTGTGGGGTCCATAGCTGAAGCACATTCTGAACATTGTGGCAATGGGGTCTAAACCCCCATCATCACAGTGATCAAAAGGTAAGTGTTGACATTGAAAAAGCTGCAACTGCCAAACTGCATGGATGATTCCTGGTCACAGAACAACAAACACATCAGTGGCAAAGTAGTGCTTGTGTCCCATAGCAACATAGATTGGGTGAGGCAAACAGTGCAGTGCAAAGAAGACATACCTTTGGCCATGTGCAGACAAACATCACCCATGGGGGCTGACACTGTCAACATTCATCAATGACACAATGACAGAAGTGACCATCATAATGCAGTCCCACATATTTGCACCAATGGGCACACAAATGGAGATATCCTGTGGAGACTGTAGATGTGAGGTGAACAGATACCATACCATGGCAGCAATGGGACACACAAACCATGACCATCGTGCTGACTGATGACCTAGGAGTCCCAGGGACAGCAGGGGGAACCCACTAAACAACATACAGCCAATGGCACACCGAAGATATGCCAATGCAGTGGTGCAGATGCACAAACACAAACAGGCAGCCCCACACTGCACATCAAACACAACAGGTGAGGGGGGTGTGCCAGTGTCCCCAGGCAACCACACAACACATGAGGAGGCCTGAATACCAATTACACAGATGCGCATACAGTGCCACACAAAAGTAACTCATGGATCCAAATCCCCTATGTGGGCAATCAGGCATTTTTAGATGAGAGGGAGCACAAATCACACATGTCACACAAGCATGTAGGAACAGCAACTAACACAGCAAGACACAGACACAGACACACCACAGCACTACCCCCAGGGTCCCCACAATGTGGTGACCCTGGGCTGCATGAGAATCCCACTGTGATGACAAAGCTAGATGTCGTTCACACTGTGAACCACAGTCATGTGTCCAGAGCAACAAACTACCATCACACCTACACAAGCACAAATCAATCAGCACAGCCAGTCAGCCAAGGCCAACATGGAGGCAGGGGCATAGCCGGCCAACAACTCTCATCTGCACACACTCAACACCACACACCTTGACCTCCAACAATGTGCAGCAGTGAAGATCACATGCACTGGTGACATTGCACATGCACCCATGACAATCCCAGGGGTGGCGGTGGCAACTAAGGTGCAGAAACCCATCACACATGGCCAGTCAACAAGACTCCTGAATGTCTGACACACTGCACAGTACGCTGTACATGGACATGACGGCAATACCACACCAACCAATGGGATCCCGGCCACAGTCACACACCAATGAAGAAGCCAAGGTCACCCACAAAGAACACACATAGACAACTTCCAACATTGCAGCCCTGACCCTGAGGAGTGCCAGCAGTCACACACACAACGTGTCACAATCACTGAAAGATAACACAAACTGGAAATTACATGACAGGTGTAAACAACAAGTGCCAAGGGGAATCCTGACTGTGTCCCATCTGCGTTTGCCCACAAACTCAGCCCTGACAGCAAACACACCTATGGGTGACACCCTGATGACCAGTAATGTGCCATGCACCCACATCCCAGAGAACCCAGGGAGAAGACTTTGGGGGAACATAGGTCAACTCAGCAAGCATCACAAACAGGAACATCACTAGGGATCCCAGCATGCCCAGCAACATGGAAGTGAACACACACAGACATGCTCACACAACACACACCTTGGGCTCAGGCAATGTCACAGAATTACACACTGCCATGAGGGGACCCCAATCCTGTGTGAGGAAAGCTGGCCCATACGTTGCCTCAGTAGGGCTCCATCATGTCAACAGAACACTTGGTCACACAGTCAACAATTAGCACCAAATGAAGGCTCCCGTCATATCAGCCTGGTCATGGGACACCGAAATCATCAGCACAGATCCAACACACATGTATAGCCAGTTGCACTGATAACACAGATGAGTCCTTCCCCATTGATGCCCAAACTTGCATGTCCAGTGGAGATGGCCACACGGTCAGGGAAGTAGACTAATTGAACAATGGCAAGCACAACAGATGTGCAGGGCTGTAAGCCACAGATGTTATATTGCCAATAAAACCTCGGAATTTCCATTGCCAAATCTTGGAAACATGACACCCTCATATGCTGCAAAGGATGACATGGATACACTACAGGATAGGACACATTCCCCGTGGACCACATGGGTTCCTGCACAGTAACACTTCATTTTCATGAGACCAAAAATCAGCATCACTGCAGCAAGGGCACGGTTAGCATCATCAACAACATGTACATCAGAAGCAAAACAACTAGAGAACATAAAGTTGCTTTATTCAGCATTTGGGTGAGAGAAGTGAAAGAAAATATATAACAAAGGCCAATGGCCAGTCCATAACATTAGTCCAAACAGGGTGACAGTGCCAGATGTCACCCTTCGCATGCCTGCACTGCTACACACCAGGGACAATCCCCTCTGAGGGGCATACGGGGGGGCAGGCCAGGCACCGCAGGGACAGGATCAGGGCTCACCAGAAGGAGGCAGGGAAGGGGTGGTGGGTGCTGGAGAGTCACTGACAACTACAGTGGAGGCGTCTGACATGGTGTGTGCCGGCACAACTGGGGGGCATGACTCAGATGGTGTGGGTGCTGGCACGACTGCAGTGGGCCGTGCAGATGGAGTGGACAGGTTCCCCACTGCAGTGCCCAAGTCAGACGGGGTGGTAGTGGACTCCACTGCAGTGCCTATCTCCAGGGGAGGAGAATGGGGTTCAGGTAAGGTGGGCAGGACAGAGGGGGTGGACACCGTCTCCACACCAGTGGCACAGACATGTGCAGCGGGGGGTGTGGAGCTGGAAGAGCAAGTGGCAGGGGGAGAAGGCCCGATCATTTTGGGGATGGTGTATCTGTGGGTGGGGGAACCTGGGGCAGGGTGTGGTGGGGGCACCTGTGGAGTGGGGGCCTGAGGGATGGAGGAAGGAGACTTGGTGGTTGAGCTGCAGGGCGGCGGCGGGGTCTTGCTCTTCCGGGTCCGGGGGGACTTGCGGATGGGGGCCTCAGTCTGTCTGCGCCTGGGGGAGGGTGTCCGGGGGCGAGGGGCACTCCCCTCTGTGTGGGTGGACTTCCTCTTCCCCCGGTATGCTGGATCAGCTGGATCGGAGGGGAAGAGGCCGAGGTCACAGAGGAAGACCCGCTGTGTATGTGGGGTTGCAGGTGAGGCAAGGGAAGGGGCCTTGGAGGAAGAGGTATCGGAGGACTGCGGAGTGACTGTGGATGCGTGTGTGTGTGCCTGGGCCCCATCCCCTGTGAGTGTGGTTTCAGTCCCCTGACTGTGCGTGCGTGTGCGTCTGGATTTTGGCGTGTGTGTCTGCGTGCTGCTTGTGTCTGTGCTGGTGTGTGCCTGTGCCGGTGTGTGTGTGCTTGGGACACTTAGGGTGCTGGGGAGTGTGGATGGGGCAGAGGTAGGAGGTGTGAGGGACTTTCGGAGGAGGGACACTGCTGCCGTCAGGGAGGAGTCCATGGACCTATTGCTCATCTGTAGGGCAGACATGCCCGATGAGATGCCCTCCATGAACGACACCAGCTGAGTCAACAGAGTGGTGTGGGCATGGAGGACACTCAGCATTGCTGTCTGCCCTACATGGAGCTGGCGAAGGAGGTACACAGACTCCTCACTCAGGGCAGCAGGGGACACAGGGGCAGGGGGTGCGGTGCCTGGCACGAAGGAGACATGCTCCCGAACACGGGAGCCTCCACGGACCTCTGGAATGGGAGCCGATGGGAGGGCGGTGGTGGTGGTGGTGGCGGGGACAGCAACACTAGCTGGGGTGTGGTGGCTGCTGACACCCGCCTCCACAAGGGAGTCATCCTCCGAGCTGCTGTGGTCCTCAGCTGAGGTGGATGCTGCTGAGGACTCCTCGGTGTGGCTCCCCTCGCCCTCCGTGCCACTGGCTCCCTCCGACCACTCCTCGGCTGCTGACCCAGTCTGGCTCTGCGGCTCCTCCTGGTCCGTGGAGCTGTCCCCTCCTGTGGCCGTGGATGTATCTGCAAACAATAGGGAAACAGACAAACATCAGTCACCTGCACCGACCGCACACACCACAGTAAGTACAGCACATTACAGACCAAGCCCTGGCATCCTTAGTTGAACACTGCCAAAAGTGCCCAAACTGAGTAGGAGAAGCCAATTGACAGTCTGATGGTCAACCATGGCACTCACATCCCTCCTGGCCTTGCACCCATCTGTCTGGTGTCTGTGGGATGGCAATACCCCAGTGTGGACACATGCACCACCTACACAGTAGTTGGACAGTGCAGAGAACACGGTGAAGTATGTGAACATGCACACATCACAACTCTTGCCACTGAGTCAGTACAGATGTCCGGATAAAGGGATGGCCAGAGTCAATTTTGAAATGCATGTGATGCATACCAGCACCAGACACCATGATGCACCCATTTCCTGATAGTCATTTCCAC
The DNA here is from genome assembly GCA_963921515.1 of Calotriton arnoldi. NCBI lineage: Eukaryota > Metazoa > Chordata > Amphibia > Caudata > Salamandridae > Calotriton > Calotriton arnoldi. The sequence continues at coordinate 1,332,302 of CAWUFW010002483.1, forward strand.
AATGGGGTGCATGTAGCACATGTCACTCCCCTGCAGGATCACTCATTGGAAGTTTCATGCCATGGCACAGGCATGCCTGCTAAGTCATACATCACTGTCTCCAGTCACATGGAAAGGGCAGCCAGACAACAGCAGTCTGCACTGTGTCACAATCCTAGGTCATGGGGAATGCAAGTCCTGGAGCTGAACAAGTGCACATGTCCATCCCCCACACACTACATCATCTGAACTCTTATTTGTCCACGTCATACCAATTGGACATATGGGAGACCTGTAACACAACCCTCGGAACCTGAGCACCTCACAATCTGCTGTGAATGGGAAACAGCTGCCTGAACTTCACATTCGCATACCCCAGTCTGCACGGTCAAGTGATCAAACACCTATGTGTCACACAAGTATCGTCTCCTATGGTCACATCTCCGGTGGCATGCTGAGCCCCAACCGAGAAACACCCCAGTAGTCCTGACAATGAAGCCACAGCACAATGACACAGAGGCAGACACCTGAGGGGACATATCACTGAGCACAACGTGTCAGCTGATACACAGGAGTGGGAGTACAGCGTGTATTGTATGGTCTGGAGTAGGCATGACTGTCCTGCCCCACGTGAATGAGGGATGAGCCCTGGACAGTAGGCAGGTGGCTAAGTATGTGTGACACACTTGATATACATACTCCTGAGGCCCAAACATTGTTCCCACCCGCAGCATGGGTGTGTGCCAAATACCCCAGGCACATGTGGTGGATCAGCTCAGCAATTGGACCACATATCAAAGTAACACGCAGATTACATGTCAGAACACAGGCATTGTGTAAGCAATGGACCCACCCATGATGCCCACCACAGAGTTAGGGGAACAAATGCTGTCCCCCACCTTGAGCTAAGCAAAATGCAAGGACACAGTACCCAAGTGACACAATTCCCTGACTGTAAGGGCCACACCTGGGTATCAGATGGGGAGTGGGCAGTGCACAATTGAGGGACATGGGTCCTGGACCACATGACTGATGTACTGTGGCAGTTTAACCAGCCCAGAGGAGGGCACATAGCATGGCAGACAAAGTTCACAATGCAGTCATGGACTCACCCCTCCTTGCTGCTGTCTGGCCTTCAGCTGCCCATCCAGATCAGGGAAGACCACCGCCAGGATCCTGAGCATGTGGGGGGTCAGGGTCCGGTGTCCGCCCCTCCTGCGAGGAGGCGACAGCTTCAGCTGGACCCGTGCGATCCTCCGGGTCCAGCCCCGAAGGTCCTGCCACCTCTTCTGGCAGTTGCGGATCCGGCGCTTGTATTCCCCCACGGATCTCACTGCCCGGACGATGGTCAGCCATATCTTCTGCTTCTGGTGGGCATCAACCTGTGAGGATGACAAAGTGAAAAGCCCATTACTACACATGCAACATTTCCGTGCATCACACATTTGGATATACATGTCAAAATCACAGGGGCACATGATGTACACAGGCAGTGCAACGATGGCTATGAACAGTTTGCCAGCAGTTACTACATGGTATCATTGCCTGGGAAGTAAAACCTCGTTTAAATGCACTGTTACTGCACTATACCTGTTCAGTGCATGTAACTACACACTATGGGGGGTGACAACTACTCAGTGAGCCTGCTAGCCAGTGGCGTGCAGACTGTAGGTCTTGCTAGTCAGACAACATGCACATTTAGTCAGGCAGTGGACAGCACACTCACCTGCTCCCCTGGTTTCCCATACAGCTTGCTGTACTGTGGAAGGAGGCTGTCCAGCAGGGCCTGGTTCTCCTCAGTGCTGAAGGCTGGGGCTCTCTCCACAGTACGTGCCATTGCAGGAGCCAGAGGATGCATATACAGCAGCAGTGGTGGTGGCAGAAGTCGTCCTGGAGCATGTAGTGCAGGCAAGTGAGCTCTCAGGGGAACAGCCAGCATTATATGTGTGCTGCTGAGGCAGATACTGTCCCATGTGTCCAAAGTGATAGGTCCAAGTCATTTGCATCTTCTGAATCTGGCCAATCCATGGATTTGCACCACTTACACACGCCCACAGCATCCTTCAAAAGTTCAACTTCATGACACCCATGAATTTGCAACATTGTTGTGGGTGGCCAACTGAATTTACAGCATCAGACTCGTTGAAGGTTTGAAAACGCGTCCGTTGCCATGCCAGGCCATAGCCAATGCGTGCGTACCGATCGGTCCATTGCTGTACAACGTGTATTGCGAATACAACGCGTACCCGCTCACATTGTATGCAATGGCCAATGCGTGCGCACCGATCGGTCCATTGCTGTACAACGCGTACCCGCTCACATTGTATGCAATGGCCAATGCGTGCGCACCGATCGGTCCATTGCTGTACAACGCGTACCCGCTCACATTGTATGCAATGGCCAATGCGTGCTCACCGATCGGTCCATTGCTGTACAACGCGTACCCGCTCACATTGTATGCAATGGCCAATGCGTGCGCACCGATCGGTCCATTGCTGTACAACGCGTACCCGCTCACATTGTATGCAATGGCCAATGCGTGCGCACCGATCGGTCCATTGCTGTACAACGCGTCCCTGTACAAGTCACTGGCATATGTCACCATGCCTGTCACAGGTGAACGTATGCCAGCCACATTTACTTCCCAGGGAGTGAGGGGCACACCTACAACACCACAGCCTGTCCACACTGTATCCTAAGGCATGTAAGGCTGCATCACCTGTTCCGTGTATGGGGGTCAACATGTGATTTTGTGGGTGGCACTTGGGGGCAGCCACTCCCAGGCTGTGCACGTGTTCATGGGGACAGTATCCTTGGTGTGTTGTGCACATGAACACTGTGGTGTGCAACTGTTCATTTCAGAGCATGTGGCATGGTCACATTTCATGGTTGTGTATGTGTATGTCATGTCACATACCCCCTGAGTCCCATGTGGGACGGTATGTACGTCACAAGGTGACCCATTGCCACAATAGTGATGGCCCTCCACAGTCTGTGTGCATGTTGTGTTTACAATGTCTCTGATTCCATGTGCACAATGGGAGACAGTCCCCACATCCACGTTGTTTGTGCATGGACTTTGATGTTGTGCGTGTGTGTGTCACAGATGGCCATGTCTGTCCTGCTGAGGCAACAGGGACCACTACCTGTGGGGGTCATGGTTGTTTAGCTGTGGTGTATTCATGATGCACCATGTCATGCCAGTGTCCATGTGGCAATACAGGGTCCCTGGGTATCTACCTGTCGATGAGCTGTGATGCCTGGGGCACATCTGTCCTCACATGTCACTGTGGTGTGTGTTTGGAACGTGACAGCAGTACATGGGTACTGTGACACAGCCTAATGGTATCCCATAGCACAACCTGGGACTTGTTGAGGACACATGTTGAACTGTGATGTTAGATGTTAGCCATGTAGGTGCCATACATGTCCTTACGGAACGGCACACGCATCATGTACTTGTGTCTCGTAATGATGTATCATGTGATATTGAGTCTGGTCTATGCCACATATGTGGGGTGACTGACAATCTTTCTTCCTTCACCTATGCACTGCAGGGCACCAGCTGTCCATCGGCCATTCCCTGACCTTGCAACAATGGTTGAACGGGACTGCATCCGACGGTACCGCTTCACCAGGCCACTGATTGATGAATTGACGGTGCGGTTGGCCCCACATTTGCAACCTGGCCGGACATACCCTACAGCGCTGACCCCCAAGGTGAAAGTGATGGCAGCCCTACACTTCTTTGCCACCGGTACCTTTCAACACACTGTGGCGTCTGCTGGTGGGATGTCACAGACCATGTTCAGCCGTGTGCTCCGCGATGTTTTGGAGGCAATGTTGGGATACCTGAACCAGTACATCTATTTCCCTAAACGTCAACAACTCACTGACGTCAAGAGTGACTTCTATGCCCTGGGGAGGATGCCGCATGTCATTGGCTCCATTGATGGGACACATGTGGCTTTGATACCACCACAGGCACATGAGCAGGCATACAGGAACCGCAAACATTACCATTCGGTCAATGCACTGGTGGTTTGTCCTGCAGATATGAGCATCTCACACGTGTGTGCCCGTTTCTCCGGTTCTGCACACGATGCCTACGTGATGAGGAGTAGTCGCATCCCGAGGATGATGTCACAGATGCGGAACCAGCGTGCCTGGCTTGTCGGTGTGTACTGACTTTGTACCATTGTGTGTGTTCTGCAATGTAGTATTCCACCCTCTTTTCCAACTCAGCTAATGTGCAATTGTCCGTATGTAGGTGACTCCGGATACCCCAACATGCCGTGGTTGCTGACGCCCCTCAGGAACCCTGTGACACCAGCCCAGATGCGCTACAATGAGGCACATGGTCGGACCAGGAGAGTGATAGAGCGGACATTTGGTCTCCTGAAGAGCCGCTTCCGCTGCCTGGACAAGACAGGAGGGGCCCTCCCATATGCCCCAGCAAAGGTGTGCAAGATTGTCATCGTCTGCTGCATGCTACACAACCTGGCAGTGCGGAAGGAGTTGCCTCTCATCCTGGATGACGATGACCAACATCCGCCACCTGTGGAGGATCCTGGCCTGGACCACGATGCCAGTGATGATGATGATGATGAGGGTGATGTCCGCACACAGCTCATCACCAACTTCTTCAGCTGAATGTGAGTATCCGGAGATGTCATGTCAATGTTGTGAGTTTGCATGATATGTGTTGGTGGTGCTCTGGTGCTGTTTGAGTGTGTCCATGTGCTACATGACTGTATGCGTGCAGCGATGTGTCCTCACAGGTAGTCTGTACTCCCCAACAGTGTTGACATGCTAACTTGGTTCTGGGTGGGTATCTTGTGACATGTATTGGGCATGAGTAATGCAGTTCTGTCCTGTTCTTCAGTGCTTTTGACTGTGTGTCATTTCTGTCCTTCACAGGGTACTTTCAGGGTTGTTTGGTCAACTGTGATCCCCCGACACCGTGAATCAACTTCCAGGGTGGTAGCTGTCTTTTCCCTACAGGTGATGTGCGCCACACCCATGGACTTCCTTTCTTCTACACTTGTTGACTGTGTGCCCACTGCCAGGTGGGATTACCTTGCATCTGTAGTGGTTACAACATGTTGCAAATGTGTAATAAACCTGTGCTTCACTTTGTGATGTGCGTTGTCTGTGGTCACACATCTGACTGACATTTGCTTACTGCACCAGTGGGCTGGTTAACACAGACTGTGAATAGGTGTTGTGTCTGTGCATTGCACTGTATTTCCTGGCAACATCAGTGTAGACGATGAGTCAGATGGCCCTGGTGTGTATGTGTTGTGTAGCCCTGGTGGTGTGTCTCCCTCATATGTGTCACGTCGCCATGACTCACATGCCGGTGTTGTACTTGCTGTAGCAGTTAGCATGCACAGTGTCATTTCGCAGATCATCATCTCCATGACAGAAACAACGTTGGAATCACAACAGAGGCAAGTATGGTGTATTAGTGAGTTTATTGACATACATGTGTGAGTATAGTGCACAGGATGGTGGGTGCTGTACATTGTGATTGTAATCCAAAGTTCCTAGATGATTTGGAAGTCCTGGTAGCAGAAATGTCCAGAGTAAAGTCCACAGTCATCTGATACATTGGTCCAACTTGAACTCCCCATGTCATGTGGGAGAGTTGTGTTGCATTCGACAGGGTGAACAGTTTGTGCACAAAGGTGATTTTCCAGAACAGGTGTTGGCTTCCTGGGGGTTGTGCATGGCCATCGGCCTCTCAGTCGCCCTTCCTCGGACGACCCCTCTTCTTTGGGGGGACCCTCAAGTGCAGGCTGCTGCGGTGCAGGGGACTCTCCGCCAGAGTCATCCTCCCTCCCTGTGGCAGTTGCAGTTGTTGCAGCACCAGATGTTGTGGGCACACAGGGAGGTGTTGACATGTTGGTGCAAATCTGGCGGAGGCATTGTAATATGTCCCTATGCACCGCCGTCAGTTCTTGCAATGTGTCCCACTTGGACTCCATGCGGGACATGTGCAAGTCCAAGCGGGCATGATGGGCAGCCTGCTGCTGTTGAATGTCCCTGAGGATCCCCACTACCTGGCTGACCTCTCCGGTGCTAGTCTGGTACGCATCAGCTATGCGTACCAGTTGTGGGTCATCATGCAGTCCAGACCCCTCTGCAAGCAGCGACCTATATTTACCACCCCTCCCACCACCCCTGGTGACACGTGCAGGACCTGCGGTGGCACGCACAGGTGACCCTGGGCCCCCTTGGGGGTTGTTGCTGGTGTTGGTGTCCGTAGCTCCACGTTGGGCCGGGGTCCGTGTGCTGTTGGTGGTGGTGGTCCTTGGTCTGTCCGTGTCAGCAGGGGTGGTCTGTGTGTTGGCAGTTGTTGGAGGGGTGGGTGCAGGGGGTGCAGCTGGTGGTCCTGCTGGTGCTGCATGAGGACTCACTCCGGAGGTGCCAGGTAGGTCTTCGTCATCCGAGGTGGGCAGAGGCTGTTCCACACCAGTGAGCTCAGTGTCCCCCGGAGCCTGGGACAGGGACTCCTCAGCGTCTGCTGCTGTGTCCCCATCATCACCTGTTTTTGGAAGAGACACACAATGTATGTAATGTTTCTACAGGCATCAATGGTTCAAACACCTGACAGTTGTCTGGATGCGGGCCTGTACATTGCATTGTCCTAAGTTGTCACAGTCAGCTGTTGATATTGGTGTAGCGCATTGTCCTGACAACATGAAGCATTTCAATGTGAATGTTGAGGTGTGTGCATGGCCAGCATTGGTGGTATTTGGTTGACATCCGGACATCCTTCTCCCTCCAGCCCAGTTATCCCACCATGAAGCATGCCACCCTTGCAGTGGGTGCAGGTTGACTCTCAGGATGTCAGTCAGTGGTGTCCTGCTGTTGGTTGGTGGCCAGTTCCCAGCATGGCCTTGTGCTCCCCACAACAGAGCACCAGTGTCAGACATCTTTGAAGTGGCTTTTGACTCCCTGTGAGGTGTGCATGCTTCAGTGTGAGCTTGCTGGGCCATGTGGGTGGGGGATGTTGAGCTGTGACTACCACTCCCATCATGCTATTGCCTCCAGCCCCCTTCCCAGCATGCCCATACTTCCTTCCTTTTGAGTGTACTTCACTGTGTGTGAGTGTGACAGCAATGGCAAGATGGCTGACAGTGGTGTCCTGCTGTTGGTTGGTGGCCAGTTCCCAGCATGGCCTTGTGCTCCCCACAACAGAGCACCAGTGTCAGACATCTTTGATGGGGCTTTCCACTCCCTGTGAGGTGTGCATGCTTCAGTGTGAGCTTGCTGGGCCATGTGGGTGGGGGATGTTGAGCTGTGACTACCACTCCCATCATGCTATTGCCTCCACCCCCCTTCCCAGCATGCCCATACTTCCTTCCTTTTGAGTGGACTTCACTGTGTGTGAGTGTGACAGCAATGGCAAGATGGCTGACAGTGGTGTCCTGCTGTTGGTTGGTGGCCAGTTGCCAGCATGGCCTTGTGCTCCCCACAGCTGAGGCCACTGTCAGACATCTTTGATGTGGCTTTTGACTCCCTGTGAGGTGTGCATGCTTCAGTGTGCGCTTGCTGGGCCATGTGGGTGGGGGATGTTGAGCTGTGACTACCACTCCCATCATGCTATTGCCTCCACCCCCCTTCCCAGCATGCCCATACTTCCTTCCTTTTGAGTGTACTTCACTGTGTGTTGGTGTGACAGCAATGGCAAGATGGCTGACAGTGGTGTCCTGCTGTTTGTTGGTGCCCAGTTCCCAGCAGGGCCTTGTGCTCCCCACAGCAGTACCCAGTGTCAGCCATCTTGTCAGTTCTTTGCCACTCCCTGTGATGTGAGCATGGTTCAGAGTGGTGTTGATGGGCCAATTGTGAGGGTGACCAATATCTGTGACTACCACTCCCATCATGCTATTGCCTCCACCCCCCTTCCGGGCATGCCCATACTTCCTTCCTTTTGAGTGTACTTCACTATGTGTGAGTGTGACAACAATGGCAAGATGGCTGACAGTGGTGTCCTGCTGTTGGTTGGTGGCCAGTTCCCAGCATGGCCTTGTGCTCCCCACAGCTGAGGCCACTGTCAGACATCTTTGAAGTGGCTTTTGACTCCCTGTGAGGTATGCATGCTTCAGTGTGAGCTTGCTGGGCCATGTGGGTGGGGGATGTTGAGCTGTGACTACCACTCCCATCATGCTATTGCCTCCACCCCCCTTCCCAGCATGCCCATACTTCCTTCCTTTTGAGTGGACTTCACTGTGTGTGAGTGTGACAGCAATGGCAATATGGCTGACAGTGGTGTCCTGCTGTTGGTTGGTGGCCAGTTCCCAGCATGGCCTTGTGCTCCCCACAGCTGAGGCCACTGTCAGACATCTTTGATGTGGCTTTTGACTCCCTGTGAGGTGTGCATGCTTCAGTGTGAGCTTGCTGGGCCATGTGGGTGGGGGATGTTGAGCTGTGACTACCACTCCCATCATGCTATTGCCTACACCCCCTTCCCAGCTTGCCCATACTTCCTTCCTTCTGTCTCTGCTTCCCTGTGGGGTAGTGTGCCTGTGCTGACAGGATGGCTGACAGTGTTGTCCTGGCGTTTGTTTGGCTACAAGTCCCATGTGTGTCACTGTGCTTCCCACAGCATAACCCAGGGTGGTGGTTCTTTGTGGGATAATTAATTTTAGTGTGAGGCAATGCATTTTCCCAGGTGAGTTGTGTGTAGTTTGTGTTAGGGGTGTGTGTGAGAAGAGCTGCTGGTAACTATGGTCAGAGCTGTCAGTCCTCCTTCCCACCCAGCCAGATATCCCACCATGGAACGTGCTTCCATTGCAGGGAGTGCAAGTTGTCTTTCAGGATGTCAGTCAATGGTGTCCTGCTGTTGGTTGGTGCACAGTTCCCAGCAGGGCCTTGTGCTCCCCACAGCAGAAGCCAGTGTCAGCTATCTTGTCAGTTGTTTTCCACTCCCTGTGATGTGAGCATGGTTCATAGTGGTGTTGATGGGCGTATTGTGAGGGTGGGCAATATCTGTGACTACAACTCCCATGATGCTATTGGCTACACTGACTTGACCAGCATACACAGAATTCCTTCCTTTCTGTCGGATTCCCTGTGTGGTGGTGTTCTAGTGGTGGCTACATATCTGACAGTGTTTGTTGGTTAGATTTGTGCCACTGCCTAGCTTTATTTGTTGTAGGGTTTGTACATGTCATGACACAGTTACATATCACTATGAGATGGCATGTATTGTGTTTATCTGACTGACATACACATCTTGGGATGATTCTGGTTTTGTTGCTGTGGATTTGCTAAGGGTGCATGGTTTGACTATCCCCTTGACAGTGATGTGTGTATGTTGTCACATGATATTGGGTATATTTGTTGTGTACTCACCAGGCTCTGGGATGTTTGACAGTCCATATACGCTCACTGGTGGTAGGATGGGCCGCACCTTCTCCTCCCAGGGCCTGAGGTATACTGGTTTGGCAGGAGGGCCCCTGCCGGTGTGTTGGCTCAAGATGTAATCCTTCTTCAGTAGGTCCCTGACCCTCCTGCGCACGTCATACCACCTGTTCTGGATGTCTTCCTTTGTGCGCAAACATGGTGATTGTGCGTTCACCCTGTCCACGATCCTCTCCCACATCTTGGTTTTCTGCGACATGGGGGTCTGTTGGACCACTGTACCAAACAGCTGTGGCTCTACCCTGAGGATCTCATCTACCAGGACTTCCAATTCACTATCTAGGAACTTTGGATTCTTCTTTGGGGGCATGGTGATGGGTGGTGGTGGTGAGTGATGTGTGTGTTGGTGTGCAAGTGAGGGTGTGTGAGTGTGTTTTGCTGGGTGTATGTGAGGGTGCTATTTGTTGAGGTGCTGATGGTGTGTGGCTTGTGTGATGGATGAGCTGTGAGTGTGTGTGTGGTTGCTGTCTGTTGGTGTTCTGTGCTGGCAGGTAATTTGAATTTGCAAAGGATCATGGTAGGGATTTGTGTCCTTTATAAGGGTGGAGTTGTGGGTGTGTCTTTGTTCCCTGTTCCCCCCCAGTATTTATTGGCTTTGTAATTGCTTGTTTGGCCTTTTTTTTGTGTTTTTCCCTTTGTACTTTTTGTGCATGTAGGAGACGTTCTTCTGACCGAGTCGGACGCTGCAGTTGTCTCGTGCGAGCTTCTCCGAGTCGTTCACGCTGTGTTTGTGCTGTTTCATGTGCGGCGTACGCGTCGGTCGTGGAATATTGGGTTGCTTCGGCTCGCTGTTTTGTATGCGTGTCGTTCGTACGGCTTGTACTCCGTGCGACTCGGTCGGGTTTTCCACCCGTTGCATCGTACTGCGCGGGTCGGACTTCGCAGGTACGTTTCGTTCGGGTTCATTCCTGGTGCGGGCCGGTCGGTTCGATTCGCGTGGTTTTCCGGCTGGATAGCTGTTTTCCGCGCGGTTCGGTCGTTCGGCTTGTATTCCGTACGAGTCGGTCGGATTTTGCACGCATTTCATCGTACTTGGCGGGTCGGGCTGCACTGGTACGTGTCGGTCGGAATAGGTTCCCGATCCGAGTCGGTCGGTACGTTTTCCGGCCCGAATCGGAATCGGCCCCTAAGTCTATTTACTCCTCCAGATGGTCTAGATTTGTTAAATGGTGTGGAGAGAGATCCATTGATCCTTTAAAGGCCCACTTGTCAGATATTCTTTAGTTTTCGCTGTTTTTGGCCCAGCAGGGTTGTGCTGTGGCCACTGTTAAGGGCTATTTGTCGGCTATATCGGCGTTTCTTTGTTTGCCGGATCAGCTGTCTTTATTTAAATCTCCCATTGTTTTGAGATTTATTAAGGGCCTTACCAATAGGTTTCTGCCTACTCCCTTTGTTATGCCTCAATGGGATTTAAATCTTGTTTTGACTTTCTTGATGGGTTCCCCGTTTGAACCTTTACATAGTTGTCCTTTGAGACTTCCGTCTTTTAAAACGGTCTTTCTTGTGGCCATTACCTCAGCAAGGAGGGTAAGTGAGCTTCAGGCTCTCAGTTCAAAACCCCCGTTTTTGACCATTTATGCTGAAAGGATGGTCCTCAGGACCAGGGCTGCTTTTCTGCCTAAGGTGGTTACTCCCTTCCATCTAGGACAGTCCATTACTCTTCCTGTATTCTATCCTCCCCCTCACCCTTCCAAGGAGGAGGAGAGACTTCACCGCCTGGATCCTAAAAGAGCGGTGAGCTTTTATTTGGATAGGACTAAAGACTTGCGATTGGACGATCAGCTCTTTGTGGGCTACGTTGGGCGCATGAAGGGCAAGGCTGTGCACAAGCGCACTCTTTCCAGATGGATCATCTTGTGCATCAAGATCTGCTACGCCCTGGCTGGTAAGGAACCGCCTGATGTTATTAGAGCTCATTCCATCAGAGCCAAGTCATCCACTTCTGCTTTGGCCAGAGGTGTTCCTGTAATGGACATTTGTAAGGCTGCGACTTGGGCCTCCCTCCATACTTTCACAAAGCATTATTGCTTGGATTCTGAGATGAGGAGGGAGGGCCATTTTGCGCGCTCTGTCCTGCAGGACTTTTTGGTATAGAAGGGTGGACACCCTCCTCCGGGAGTGGGACTGCTGTGTGATTCTATTCATAAGGTGAGGAATCCACAGGCAGATGTATCCATCAGAAGAACAAGTTACTTACCTTTGGTAACGCTTTTTCTGGTGGATACAGTATCTGCCTGTGGATTCCTCACTGACCCACCCTCCTCCCCGATGTCCACCCTTGTATACCTTAAAGGTGGCATTGTTTAACATGTTTGTTTTGCATTGTCTCTTCTATCTGCCTTTCTGTAGTTTATAGGAAACGCTTTTATTCTTTGGCTTTCCTTTTAATTTTACACTATGTGTATTGGTGTGAATACTGTGTATACTTTGAATCTGTTGTCGGTCCACCTGTTCGCCTCGGAGGCACGGAAAAAAGGGGTGGAACTGACGTCATCACGCCGACGAGGCTCTCTTATGGCTCCAGTGACGTCATACGGAGTCGCAAGCGAAGCCATGGTATTGTGACGACCTCGTCGGCGTGGAGAGCTAGGAAAAAGTTTCTGCGGAATGCTGGCGCAGGGGATATTCATAAGGTGAGGAATCCACAGGCAGATACTGTATCCACCAGAAAAAGCGTTACCGAAGGTAAGTAACTTATTCGTATATTTTATTTTAATTTTGCGCTTTTAGTTCCTTAGCCCGTTGTGGGTTTATAGGGGAATAGGGTGGGAAGTAGTTTAATTATATTAAATTTTTTATTTTTTAATATGAATTTTGCGCTTTTAGTTCCGCAGCGGGTTGTGGGTTTATAGGGGAATAGGGTGGGAAGTAATTTAATTATTCTAAATTTATTGATTAATTTTTATTTATTAATATTTGTTTTATTGATATTTTATAGTGTTAAATGTATACATTAATTTACTATTAATTAAATAATATTTGGTTGTTAATTAATTTTAATTAATTAATTTTTATTTAATTATGGTCAAATGTAATTAATTTTAGGTGTGTGTTGTGGTGTTTTTAGGTGTAAATGATTGGAATTAATTTAGTTTTAATTTATGAATTAATAATTGTTTGTTAATTAATTTTAATTAATTGTTAATTAATTATGGTAATTGTGTAATTAATTTTAGGTGTGTGTTGTGTTTGTCGGTGTTAATGATTGGAAGTATTTTATTTTTAATTTATGAAATAATAATTGGTTGTTAATTAATTTTAATTAATTAATTGTTAATTAATTATGGTAATTGTGTAATTAATTTTAGGTGTGTGCTGTGGTGTTTATAGGTGTAAATGGTGGGAAGTAATTTGTGTTTAATTAATATATAGTTGTTAATTAATGTTAATTAATAGATAAATATTGTGGGTAATGTTTAAATATTTTTTTGTTATATTTATTTTTAAAAGGGGTAAAGGGTGGGTATTAAATACATTTTAATAATTTAATTATTAGCTGTTAATAGTAATTAATTGTAATTTTAAGATAAGTTTCATTAGTTTAATTTAGTTTGTGTTGTGCAAATTATAGTGTTAAAGTGTGTGTAGCAGATTAATGTTTATACTTTTTTATTAGTAAGAATTTTTTAATTGTTTATTGATTTTGAAAAATATGTAATTACATTTAATTAAGAAATGTGAAGTGTTTTGTTATTGGTGTGGTGTTATAGGTTAGGATATTAAATAAATACATTTATTTTGTCATGAATTTTGTTTTGTAAATATTTTGTATTTTAAAAGAATAATTTATTGGTAAATTAGTTATTATTTTATTATATATAGTATTTGTAAGTTTTTGTTATATGTCTTTACTATTGTTATATGTGTTCTTTTTATATGGTTTAAACATTTAATTTTATATTTTTAAAATATTGATTATTAATTTTTATTATTTTTTAAATTTTTTAATATATATATATTTGTTTAAGTGTTTCAGTGTGAATAGTAATTTTTATTACTACGGTATCCAGCACTTTCCCTACTGTTGCACTCATTGGAGTGGGAATAGTAATTTTTTCCCCTCCGCTATCCAACACTTTCCCTACTGTTGCACTCACTGGAGTGGGAATAGTAATTTTTACCCCTCCGCTATCCAGCCCTTTCCCTACTGTTGAACACACTGGAGTGGGAATAGTAATTTTTACCCATAGTAATTTTTACCCCTCCGCTATCCAACACTTTCCCTACTGTTGCACTCACTGGAGTGGGAGTAGTAATTTTACCCCTCCGCTATCCAACACTTTCCCTACTGTTCCAGTCTCTGGAGTGGGAATAGTAATCTTTAGCCCTCCGCTATCCAGCACTTTCCCTACTGTTGCACTCACTGGAGTGGGAATAGTAATTTTTACCCCTCCGTTATCCAGCACTTTCCCTACTGTTGCACACACTGGAGTGGGAATAGTAATTTTTACCCCTCCGCTATCCAGCACTTTCCCTACTGTTGCACTTACTGGAGTGGGAATAGTAATTTTTACCCCTCCGCTAAGCAGCACTTTCCCTACTGTTGCGCTCACTGGAGTGGGAATAGAAATTTTTACCCCTCCACTATCCAACACTTTCCCTACTGTTGCACATACTGGAGTGGGAATAGTAATTTTTACCCCTCCGCTATCCAGCACTTTCCCTACTGTTGCACTCACTAGAGTGGGAATAGAAATGTTTACCCCTCCGCTATACAGCCCTTTCCCAACTGTTGCATACACTGGAGTGGGAATAGTAATTTTTACCCATAGTAATTTTTACCCCTCCGCTATCCAACACTTTCCCTACTGTTGCACTTACTGGAGTGGGAATATTACTTTTTACCCTTCGCTATCCAGCAGTTTCCCTACTGTTGTACTCACTGGAGTGGGAATAGAAATGTTTACCCATCCGCTATCCAACACTTTCCCTACTGTTGCACACACTGGAGTGGGAACAGTAATTTTTACTCCTCCGCTATCCAGCACTTTCCCTACTGTTGCACTTACTGGAGTGGGAATAGTAATTTCTACCCCTCCGCTATCCAACACTTTATCTACTGCTGCATTCACTGAAGTTGAAAATTTAATTTTAAAGACTTTTAAATAGTTTAATGTTTTAATTTATAATATAATGTTTTTTATTAGATTTTATGTTATTGGTGTATTTATATATATATATATATTTATTTATAAAATTGTATAAATACAATAATAAAATTAATTAAATAGTTTATTAATTGTTTTAAAGTAAATATATATATATTACATTTTATATATGTATGTTAAAATTTATTTAATTATATTTATTTGTTATATTTATGAAAATGTATATTGAATATAATTTATTTTTTTAAGTTAATTTTATTTTTTTATATATTTAATATTATTTATATATATATATATATTAAAATCGATATTTTGTACAACTATATTTTTTACATCAATATTTTTTTCGATATTTTTGTACTTACAATAATAAATATAGGATGTCGATATTTTTGACATCGATATTAAAAACTCAATATTTGTGTATGGGGATATTTCAGGGGTCGATATTGTGTCAGTGAACCTTGTGCAACATATGTCAAAAGGTGGGGGTCTGAAAATATAGCAATGATCCTATCAGTAGTCTTGAGTATGATTGCCTGTGTCAACAGTGGCATGCTTATTCAGTTTCTAGAGACCCGTTGTTCATTGTTCAATATATTGATTGGTACCATAAAGCTGAGTAAGATATGCAAACACTAGCACAACGCTGCCAAAGATGTCCACCAAATATACGGCACCTACAGAGGAGATTACTTTATGTTTAAGCTTGAGGTGATAATATTGATATGGCGTCATAAGGTATGCATGCATGCAGAAGAGAGCTTGCAGGCACAGGTGCAAAATTCAGGCTGTGCTAACGAAGATCACCATGTGTGCACCAGTAGCAGCTGCTAACGGATGGGGGTGGGGAGAGGAATGTTATTTTTAAAAAAGGATTTACCTTTAACAGCCGTCCGGTGCCTCTCCTCCGTCCTCTTCATCTTGTCCTGGCAGGCAGCAAGAAGCACCTGGGCACACAGGCTCCATTGAGCCAATCACAACGCTGCAATGCAGCATTGTGATTGGTCTGAGCGCCGTGGATTTTTTTTTACATTCCTTTCCCCACCTCCCCATTCCCCCCCACCCACCCCCACTACCCTTGTCTGGTAGCAGCCGCTACTGCAAATGACTGTCAAAATAATATGGGTTCATTAAAATATTGTCTATGAATGGGCCTGTCACTGCCCGTCAAGTCTCTTCAGGGTTATAGTGGCCTTTCCCGGCATCTCTGCTGGCCAATTACAGCCATCAGAGGGATCCCATATAAATTCTTGTGCCTCTCTTGGAAACATGCCTAACACTGAAAACATTGGGCACTTGCGAACCAAGCATTGCTCCTCTGTGGGGTGTAAACATGCACGTACTCTACATTCTAATGGGTGCACTCTGGTGCCCACTTTGCACAAACCATGCTTCTTACACTGGCCACCTCATGCACTATACTGCCAACTCCACACTGTGTTACAGTTGTCATGTCCTTCATGAGTCTAAGACAAGGCTAGAGCTGCATTCTTAGCACAATAACTCTAATACTATTCAGTGCTCGTCTCTTAGTATGCTCCTAGCCTGGTAGCCAGCAGATGGGTGGGTGCCCCTCTTTTCAAGCATTTTCCTGGCCCACCCTTTTTCCAGGGAAATACCACTGAGTTTAGTGTTCTGCCAAGAAATCGACTATAACTCAACTAATAATATCGAAATCTTTAGACAGAAACATATTACAAACTTGAAATTACAATACCAGTTTTGTTGTAAACTTCATACCTAGATCTCATATTCGCAGTCACATCTGTCGGTGGATTTGTTGATATTAGCGTTTCAAATAGCGAGAAAAAGGGCTAGAATATGAGCTTATGCCATATGGCTAGTGGGGTTGGTGGTGCTCATTTTTCCAGAATTTAGCTTATCACCTACATTAAGTAGCAAATAGCAATCTGTTTCTTTGTTTTTTTATAAACTCTAAAAAATCTAGGGCCAGATTCACAAAGGAATTTGGGGCCTGACGTACAAAGCATTTTTGTGCTGTATTTGTGTGAACGCAAACAGGCTTTTTGAAATGTACAAATCCCTCTTTGCGATTCAGTAACCTATTACTGATTCGCAAATTGGGTTTGTGGTTCGGTATTAGGAAAGGGCGTCCCTTCCCAATACCGAATCGCAGTGGTATGTGTGAATATTTTGCGATGCAAATGCAGTTGCAAAACGTTCCTATTTTGCCGTCTACTTGAAGTTGGTGGTAAACCATTCGCAAATGGGAATGAATGATTGTTAAAACACTTTTTAAGAGCAGGCAGTGGTTCCTTGGAGCACAGCCTACTCTTAACAAATCAACAGTAAACTTTCATTTTTCTTTTTAAAACCCATCCCGTTTTCCTTGAAGGAAAACGGACTGCATTAAAAAAAAAGAAATTGCTGTATTTAAAAGCAATCACAGATATGGTAGTCTGCTGACCTCAGCAGGCCATCACCCCTGTGATTTTTGCACTTCCCAATGGGTCGCAAACCGAGACCTACCTTATTAATATTCATTAGGCACGTCTATTTGCGACCCACTGGGAATTGCAAAATGTATAAACCACACATTTGTACTTGGCATTTGTACTTGGGTGTTTGCGATTACCAAATAGCGAATCGTGAACATTTGCTATCTGGTCATCACAAACGATTACCTACATACATCTGGTCCTTTGTAGTTGCATAGGCACCGATATGCCAACCTGAATTTTTTTTACCTTTTGGTATGTACAAAACCCAAATTGTGATTCGGTAACATGTTACTGAATTGCAATTTGAGTTTGCTCAATCACGTTTTGGAGGGGGCATATTTATCCTCCCTTCCAAATAGCGATTCGCCATGGGATATATTCATGTTTTGCAATCTAAATCTGATCACAAAAGATTAGTATTTTACCTGTCTACATAAAGGTAGTGGTCCTCACGGAATCCTTTCCCCATTGTGAATGTTGCAAAACATTTTTTTGGAGTGGGCAGTGCTCCCAAGGACCACTGTCTAGTTTCAAGAAAAAGCTTGCAAAACTTTAAAAATAATTTACGCAGGTAATTTTCCTTTAAGGAAACGTGCTGAATTAAAAAAAAAGATTTTCTTTTTTTTTAAAAAGCAGTCACAAGCATGGTGGTCTGCTGACTCCAGCAAACCACCATCCCAGGCTGCAAATCATAGTGGGTCGCAGTTCGCCACCCACCTCATTAATATGCATGAGGTAGGTAAAATTGCAACATTTTGCGACACGACCTATTACTACATAGATTGGTTTCCAAAATACCAATGGATTCGCTAAAAGTCAGTGCACAAAGTGCGACCATTTTTGTGAATACAATGTGTGTACATCTGCAACATTTTTGCGAATAGGCATGTTACAGACTGATGACTTCTTTGAAAACTATTTTAAAAGTTGAAAACTCATTTGGTAAGATAGACAGAAACTCTCTGTTTATATGCGTGCATAGCCTCCTTTTCTGAATACATCTTGAAGTAATATGCAATTCATGATGACACCTTTTTAACAGTTAGTAAATCTGACCTCTTCTTTCATCTGCCACGTTTCAGGATCACATGGTTCAGTTAGCGGTTAAAAGTTTGCATCCAAATTTAATTTTTATGGCACGAAGCTCATGCTCCTTCACACAAACTGGTGATGTTACTAGTGTTTGTAAAAAAATTCCTGTCACCTGTCACCTTACGGGCAGAGGTCAGTTGACATGAAGTAATCCACGAGAGTGTGAAACGGAATGCTTAGCATGTGTTTATAAAAGAATAACTGATAAGACTTTGGAATCGTTTTGGTCTTTTGCAGATGTTCAGAAACAGGAACTCAAACTATTTGAAGCAGATTCGTAGTTTAAATGGAATGTGTTTATATGCAGTCATGCTAAGGCACTTTTATGTGATTTAGAAGTGAAGTTTAAGCCTCTATGGCCTAGAACATTCTCCTTGCATCATACATGATTACTCACCAGTGTTAAACACTTACTTGAAAGGTGACGTTTTGGGAAGAGAATAGGCGTGTAAATCTCAGGGCACAACGAATTTACCTTTTGCAAATCAACCTGTTGATTGGGTAAAATTAAATTACTTTCTTACATTTTTCATGTTATCTCTATAATTTTTAGATCATCATTTAAGCATTCCGGTAATTTGGTCCCTAATGTTTGTGATAAAGTGGCTTATTAGTTGGGGTGGATCGGTACCCACCACAAATAATAAAGTCACTATCTTGTTAGGTCCAATCAAAAGTTTTAGTAATTTAAACCTAAACCTGTTCTGGTCGCTATGGCGCAAAGAAGACAGGCTTAACTTAGAGAAAATGTGTAAAGCATTTAGAAGTACCAAAACAGTTGAGCATTCAAAAACACAATACAATTACATTTTCACTCTAATTTATAAACATAGAGCAGAATGTAAACAACAAAATAACACCAAAACAACAACAATCCAATATGGGGAACCGAAGATATGAATATTTAAAGATTAGCGTGAAAAATGCACCAAAAAGTGCAAAGTGACAATGGAAATCAATGGTTGTGGTTGACCGGGAGCTAGGCACAGTTTTAGGCTGACTGTGATGAAGTGTGGGTTGGATACACGAAGTAGATGGCCTCCAGTAGGGCCTGGAAGTAGGGAAGTCTGAAAAAGTTTCTAAGTCCCAAACTGAAAAGGGACTTTGTCGTTTTTCTGAGGAATCTGGTTGAATACTGCCAGTCGGATACTTTTCACAGTCAGTCCCCTTGAAGCACTGGAGCTCCAGAGCAAAAAGATTTGAAGAGTTCCCAAACTTCTGTTAGTGCCCAAACAACCCCAGGAGTACACTTCTAAGGGTCCCTGTACCTCATAGGGAAGCACTTAGTGACTAACAGGGTGCCTGGCAGAGGGCATTTGCGATTACTAAATAGCGAATCACCAAAATTTGCTATTTGGTAATCACAAATGATTACCCACGTACATCTGGCCCTTTGTAGTTGCAAAGGCACCGATTTGCGAGCCTGAATTTTCTTTACATTTTGGTATGTTAAAAACCCAAATTGTGATTCAGTAACATGCTACTGAATTGCAATTTGAGTTGGCAAGTACGTACTGGATCACTTTTTGGATGGGGCATATTTATCGTCCCTCCCAAATAGCGATTTGCAATGGGATATATTAATGTTTTGTAATCTAAATCTGATCGCAAAAGATTAGTATTATACCTGTCTACATAAAGGTAGTGGTAATCCATTCACAAAAGGGAATGGGTCCTCAAGGGATCATTTCCCCTTTGTGAATGTTGACAAAACATTTTTTGGGAGTGGGCAGTGCTCCCACGGACCACTGTCTAGTTTTAAGAAAAAGCTTGCAAAACTTTTTTTTTTTTTTTAGCAGCCTATTTTCCTTTAAGGAAACGTGCTGAAATAAAAAAAAAAGATTGCTTTTTTAAAAAAGCAATCAAAAGCATGTTGGTATGCCGACCCCAGCAAACCACGATCCCAGGACGCGAATCTCAGTAGAGATCCAGTTGCAACTGGTCAGCTGCGATATTTCACAAGAATTTGCTCTTTAGCTTTTTTATGTTCCTGGAGCCACCAGGGGCTCAGCCTTACAATCCTTGGAGATATTTCTAACCTTGTATTTCAAATGGAACGGGGTTCCAACCTCCTCAGGTTCTTCTCACAGGTAATAGGTGCCAGGTGCAGCAGGTTCAGTCCGCCTACTATCCTTTCACATGTCCAGCGGTGTTCTGAAGAACGCTGGGTGTTGGTCCAGCTTTGTAGGGCTTTCCAACCTGTGGGCGGGGGACAACTTAAGACACTCCTAGGTTCTCTATGACAAATGAAGTAAATGTTCACAGGCCCTGATCTGCCTATTTTTGCAGTAGATCCTGTTTGCTTTGATATAAACAGGCTCAAAATGCCATGTGTCAAGGCATTTTCAAGATGGCAAACTTCTTCAGCCTCACTAAACTTGGGCTCTTATGGCTGGGGGTGTGTGTGTGTGTAGTATACAATGAAAATCTGAGGGTCTTGCCCATCTGACACTAAAATCCAGTTTCAAGCAGGCACAAACCAGAAGATATCTGGTAGGACAAATTTCAGGGTCCTTCAGCAATCATACAGGTGATACAACAGAATTGTCTTTGCCTCCCATTGCTCCCTTTGAAGGGCAAAAAACATGCATGTGTTTCAGACAGACCTGCCATGCAGGATTTGACACTGGGGGGTCAACAAGAGGGGCACATCTCCTACCCTGCATTTTCTATTGAGCTCATCTCTATCCATTCAGGTCAGCCTATTGTGTGCTCCTGGGAGGAATTTCACACACCATTCACACCTCATTATCTTCTTAGCTGTCCCTTTCCTATGTTGGCAGTGTTAGTATTTTAATCTACACTCTGGTTTTCTAAATCAGACAGTTAGGCCTGCCACAGTGAAAATAGCTTTTTGGGCCTTGTCACTGTAGGTACATGTTAACATTAATTTTCTATGTGCTCCACTTTTAAATACCATACATCCGACTTTGTGGGTTAGAAAGCCTACACAGGGGTGACTTACTGATATTTAAAAGGGAGGTGTTATGCCTGTCAAAAACTGTTATCTTAACAGGTGGTCCTGCAGGTTTGAACTGCAGTAGTCAGATTACAATGGTAGGCCTGAAGCCATGTTCCTTGCCACAGGAGACATTTAACTTTCCATGCCATGGGTGCAGTTTCTATGACATGTACTTTGGCTTTATAGAAGAGATAAATACACCAATCATGGATTAGCTAATTTCTCCATGTTTTAAGGGTCAGAGCACATACACTGGGCACAAGACAGCAGTGCTCCAGTGGGCAGAGTCTAAAAACTAGCAATTAAATTCAGCAAAAAAATGGGGGCGTCCATGCAAAAAGGGGCATTTTCTCCCCTGACATCCTGAAATTCATTTTGGAACACAGAGCTGTGCTTTAAAGCTTTACTTCTGGATAACTTTATAGCTGTTAACTACTCCAAGATCACCATTAACAGCAAATTTGCCTCATCAGATTATGAATAAAGTTATTTATTAGGGCCATCTATTTATTCATTGCTGTGGAATGGATGATCCCTACATAATATGTTGATCATGATGAAATCTTTGAAAATTCCCATACAAGTGTAGGATGAAAGGGTAGGTGAGATTATAAACCATTTTTTAAGGCTGTATGTGTCTACTGTTGTGCCTGAAAACAGATCGTCTTTTTTTCTACATTATATAGTATCAAATTATATTATCGCCATCATCATCAATAGATGATAAATTGACCATGTTTTGGCATTATCAGTAACAAACACTGTTTGAAATCGATTGGCTTTATTTAAGCCTTGCCAGGCACCCCGCTGCCCCCCCAGGGAGGTAGACGGCATGGCCTCCGCCACCAAGGCAGAGGGTCAACCCTTTCTTATTCAGACATTTCACACCTGACTGGCTTATATCTGCCCTCTATATTGGGAGACACCATCATGCTGGCTCCCTTTACAGCAGTGAAGGTGCCAGGTAGACCCCATGGTTAAAGTGCCTGCCTAGCTAACTTTATTTGTTAAGAAATAATCAAACTACTTAGCCGGGGTTTGTATTTTCTGAACAAAAAGTCAGGATTTGTATTTTCTGAACAAAAAGTAAGTGGCAAAAAAGTAAATAGCCCAGACTCGCAGGGATCTTTTCCCTGTGCATTGGGTGCCAGTTAACATTTTCGCTGTCTGTTCCCACAATGCTTGGAGTGCCGGATGTGGGTAGTCCCACCCTCAATACAGTGAACAACTGTCACTGTGACCCAGTGGTACTGTGGCTGACGGATTGCTTGGATCTCAGCTATGCTTTTTAATTTGCAGTGTTTGGTAACAGATGCATCCCTTTGCTGCTTGTAAAGGTTTCTGTTGTGTTTTTGTTTTACTCTATATCCTTAAAATAAAAAGGGAATAGGATGAAAAGAGAATAAAATAGATGTGGGGCTCACAGAGGAGACAAGACTAAACGACCATTGGTCTTCATGGATACGAGAAAGTAGTTTTAGTGCTCTAAATGTTTATATTTTAAAATATTAGATAAATATGTTAAGAAGTAAGTTTTTATCAGCTTTCTCCTGTCGGCCATGTAGTCTATATTATTCAGTGTCCCCCTCTCATTGCAACTCATTATCTGTGATAAATTTACAAAGCCACCATCCACATAATGCCTTCCAAACACTCATTCATTTTACTCATTAGCCATAGTATATGTGCCAGAAGATCTTGTTCACATCAACACAACCATGATACCATTACCAGTTTACTATAACCAAACTTTTAAGTTACTACTGAATGGCTCAAGCCCAACTTTGGAAAGCATTTATTAACTAACTACCAACTAAACCTGTCCTAAAGTATCTTTTTTTATTTGACTCCTAATACTGAATGAGTACTGTTGTCCTAATACGTAAGCATATCTAGTTTGACCTCTTTATGTGGTCCTGTTGATCCACGCCACGGTTCCCCTGGGTCTTATACATACATCGAGAGAGAAATTCAGTCCTTTATTTATATGCCTACGCAAAATTGGCATCTAGAAGGTTACTGAGCACAGTACTGCAATGAAGAAGGTTCATCCTCAACTTGCAGCTGATAGGAAACAATTTTTGCACACCAGAATGATAATCACCTAAAACCAAAATACTAATCTCTAAACTTGAAATGCAGGATTTCCTAGATGGTAACCCATTGACACCGGGCCTTTAACTCCTGACATGCATACCATCATTGTGGCACTCCAAGTACTGGTCTAACTGTAACTGAGACAAGTAATTCATACTCTCAGTTGCCATACTTTTCTTCTGTTGTCAAACACTGTTACCAAAAATGGGAGAATTAGTAAAGCCTCGGAGGAGGAAGGTTTATGTAATCAGACCAAAAAACAGGAATAATTTGTAGTCTCTTATTAAGCCTTCTTGTTTGTGCCCAAACAGTATACACTCAGTGTTGCTCCTTGTTAGACCTGTCATCCTTAGGGTTGCCTTCCCCAAAACGTTTTGCCTGCTTATTTCCTCTTTCTGCTGTATCATTTTGTTGGCCTCAGGATAACTCTGAGCAATTTACCACTGCTGACCAGTGATAAAGTGCACGTGCTTCTCCCCCAAACATGGTAACATTGGTGTATATACAAATGGCATATTTAATTTACTTGTAAGTCCCTTGTAAAGTGGTATACCATATACAGAGGGTCTGTAAAGTAAATACTACTAGTGGGCCTGCAGCACTGATTGTGCCACCCACACAAATAGCCTTTAAACCTGTTTCAGGCCTGCCATTGCGTGGCTTGTGTATGCAGTTTACTGTCAATTTTGACTTGGTATTTAAAACCCTTTGACAAGCCTTACACTCCCGTTTTATTACACATACGTCACCGCTAAGGTAGGCCCTAGGTTGCCCATAGGGCAGGGTGCTGTGTAAGTAAAAGGTAAGATGTATACCTTTAAGTTCTGCATGTCCTGGTAGTGACAAACACCCAAATTCGTTTTCACTAGTGTGAGGCCTACTCCTCTCATATGTTAACATTGGGAATTCCTTAATACACTTTTAATCTGTAATTCCTGATTAGAAAATAGTAGCTGTGTCATGTTTTATATCATTGGAATGGTAATGGTAAATCCTCTTATTAGTAAAGTTGGATTTAACATTACTATTTTAGAAATGCCACTTTTAGAAAGTGGGCATTTCTCTGCCCTTACTACTCTGTGTGACTGCAGCCTGTCTCCAATACACGTCTGGGAGGCTGACGGCTTCACTTTGTGATTTACCACTAGGCAGCCACAAACACAGGAAGGTTAGGTGTGTCTGAGCACTCATCTGTATTCTGATGGCCCTTCATAGACAGAAAGGGAGGGAGGAGATGACACTTGCACCTGAATAGGTAGTGTCCTGTCTCCACACACAGAACTGATTACTCCCTACTGATAGTCTGGAGCCAGGGCTGGGAAGAAAGGATTTCTGTGCACTTTAAAGACCTTTCTTTGAAGTCACCCCCACTTCAATGGCTCAACTGAGTATAAGTACTGGGGCTCTGACCACATCACATTAGACACTTCTGGGCCTACAACTGGACTCTGTCAGAAGAACTGCTGTGCTGCACAAAGGACTGACACTGCTGAATTGCTGACCTGGGAGGCCTGCTTTTCTCTTGTGCTGCCCTGCTGCTCTCTGACTCGGCTGAGGAGAGCTGAACTCTGGTTTTGCACCAAAGTGATTTCCAAGGGCTTGTTGACTTGCCTCCTGTTGCTTGCGACTCAGGGACATCAAAGTCTCTACCCCTATTTCTGTGCCTGGTTCACTGGAAGTGGACTCAGATACTTGCATCTCGAAAATTAACGCATCTCCAGTCTGTGTGTAGCAGAACCAACTCATTGACCCAGTTGCGGGAGTAGAATCGGCGCATCGCTCTCGGAACCAACGCATCGCTTCGAGACACCAATGCTTCAGAACCGCGCATCGCCGCTGTGTCAGTGGGGAGAGATCGACGCATCCTTCGATTGCTTGGAGAAACCCGGCGCATCGCACATCGGAACCAAAGCATCTCAGCTCGGTGCTTCGTCTACGGAACTGACACATCGCCACCACTGTGGGAGTTAAATTTATGCATGACTCGACGCATCTCTTGAGTATGCCCTGCCTCTTGTTGTTGCGACCAAGATAAGGTACTTTGTTCACCGGGGCCTGTGTGGGTCCTGTAGCCAACCTGCGCTCCATCGCGGTTGCCCGAACTTTGACTTTGCTCCGATCCAGCACGATCAGATATTCCCCATTGGCGCTTATTGCTTCTAAGTGCTAGAACTCTTTTTATCCTTTAAAAATTCATAACTCAACTTCTATATAGGCCTGGGTGTATTTCACGGAGTTTCACTCTGCAGAATTCCACGGAGTGACAGAAAACCTTCGCTAAATTATGTGGACTTCCGCGACCGGGCGGAGTATTGCTCGGCCACTGAAAATTGATTTTTCAAGACAGAGTTGAAGTGTTCATGTTGAAGCACTGGAATTGATTTCAGTTGACATTCGTAAGTAAACACGAATATAGTGAAGATGCCACTAGATGGAGCTGCAAGCTCAAATATATATTATACTATTGCTAATGGATCACGTTTCCTATCACAGACACATATAATGCACAAGTCTTCTGGCACAGGTGCGGGGTTAGTCCAACTTACTGAACAGCTGCTCAACTTCTTGCATGCACACATACTTTTAAATCTTTGGCATCTGTAACGTTATGTCACTAACGTGCATGAAACTTATTAACACATGCACAAAAACGGCGTGTTTAAAACACTATTGCACGTGCATTCTACTTGCAAAAAACAAAACAATGCGAGAAACATGACCATTTGTACTACAGATCGCCTTTCGAATTCGATTCAACCCCCTCCGAAGGCAACGTATTTTTTTTTAATTATAAATCTTTTAATTGATGACATTGTAAACTTAATATCAATCCGATCACATTTCTGAAAACAAAGCATACTTTGGTTAGAACGCACATCTTATTCCCACCCACCTCTGTCTGACCCATATCTGGCAGAAGGATCTGGGATGTTCTGCTCAATCTATAACTGGGGGAGTATGGCGGGTCGATTGCGGCGGTTCACAGATGTTTCCCCTGTATTCGTTCCAATTGCCCCATATTTGTGTCCACTTCTTCGGACAACCCCTTGATTCGTATACTGTTCTTTCTACCAACATACACCAGTCTAGGTCTTTCTTCCATGCCGTAAGTGTTGGCGCTTCTTGTGTGCCCCACCGCCTGGCTATATTTCGTTTCGCAACTGTCATTCCCAATGTTGCCCACGTCTTTTCTTTACTGCTTAGGTCGGTGGGTTCCCAGATATTTAGGAGGCACAGCCCTGTCTTTTTCTCAATCCCTGTTCCCCGAACCTCTCCCATGCATTGAGTCACCGCCGACCAGTAGCGTTGGATGTGGATGCATTCCCAGATGATGTGAATAAATGTACCCTCCCGTCCACATTTTCTTACACAGCCAGGATCCTGTCTATATCCTATTGTTACAAGCGCTGGGCCCGATAAGTACACTCTGTGCAGAACCTTGAGCTGTACAAGTCTAAGTCTTGATGAAATCGCCACTTCCCGGGGGGATGCCAGGGCTTCCAGCCAGTCCTCGTCCTCCATGCCCTCCACATCTATGTCCCAATGTTCCCGCAATCGCAAGAGGGGGTCAGGCATATTGGCAACGTATTTTTATTATTCAAGCCCCCCTCTCAGACTGCTGAGGTCGCATTGCAAGAGCAAGCCAGACATATCATATTATGTATCGACGGTAACTACTTAGGATACAAAAAATGTAAATATGATATCTCTGGCTTGCAGTTGCAATGTAGCCTCGCAGTCTGGGCACAGAGGGCGAGCTTCAGACAGGACTAGCTGGTTGGTAGCTGCTACTTTCAGTGTCAGGGACTTGGAGCTGAAGACCTAAGTACTAGCCTAGTACACAAACAAACCCTGACAAACGCGCACCACCCACCGCCCACTCCAGCAGTGCAAAGCCCCCAAACACCAGTGGTAACAAAACAGGCCCCTCCTGAACCCTGGTGGCACTGGCAACTCCCCTCACCCACTTCAGCGGCGACCAGCAAGGCATAGGTCCCGGCCCTGTCTTCAGTTCGGCACCACTCTGCAGCCCGGGCCTTCAGCCGCCTTTCCTACTTGTGTGATTGTTTCTATCTCAGGCAGAGTGCACGGCTAGGACATCAGGACGCCTCCTCTCATGGCACATGAATCGTGCCATGCTAAGTTACGTGCTCATCAGTGTAGGTGAGCGGGTTCGCCCTGGGAGACTCCGCTCCATGGGCGAATGGCGGCATTTTGCTAAACTTCACGTTCCAAGCGGAGCGCGGAGTAGAAAAAACTCCGCCAACTCTGCCGGTGGGGTGGAGTTTCCCGCCCATCGTTACTTCTATACATCGGATTTGTGTCGTTTTGGTCTTGATTTATTTATAAAATTATCCTCTATTTTTCTAAACCTGTTGGAGTTTTTTTGTGGTGCTTTCATTGTGTTACTGTGTGTGTGTTTGTGTGCTGCACAATTATTTTACACATTGCCTCTATAGATAAGCCTGACTGCTTTGTGCCAAGCTACCAGACGGTGAGCACAGGCTATCTTTTAATGTGTATCTGATTTACCCTGACTAGAGTGGTGGTCCCTATTTGGGCAGGGTACATACCTCTGCCAACTAGCGACCACAATTTCTAACATTTCTCAAAAAGAAGAGCATTATAAATGCTGTCCCTCCTATTTTTATGGTTTAGCTTGACTTTGCAGCTGTCGCCTGACAATTATGTGAGAATCATTAAGAAAGGGACTTCGACTCCTGCCACATGTTGGGAGCCAAAAGCACATGTTTTGATTTAGCAGAAAGTGTGTGCTTCCACAAAAAATGCTTCCCCTTTATGCAGCTATAATCATTTTGTTTATTAATATAGCTGCCTGAGTTTGAACTTTCAGGGACACAGACATGATATTTTCATGCTATTAAAGTTTCTTAGATAACTAGATAATGCGCAGTGTTTTTCTTTTGCAGCAGCACAGATGGAAGGAGGGCAGTCATTAACCTACATGGATGTTTAGGTCTGGTGTGATAGTGCGACTGTCACTTGACCTGATCAAGAAAAAAGAGCTTTCATAGACATACTGAGAGTGGGACTTAGTCTCCACTTACATGCTGGCCCCCTTGAGTACAGGATATCATTGGGCCGAATTTGTGTGCTTCCACTAAAAAGTCTACATGCATTGAACTTTTTGGTTTGTGGCAAAGTTTATATACGGTGGCAAACCAATGATCATGGCTATTGGTCGTATCTGTTTATTATGAAATGTTATGATAAAGGCATTAGGCCTGAACTATTTATTGTTACATGTTAACGTTAATAGACATTTAGGTGTGCATTGTTATTACTCTATATATCATAGCCTACAGATATGTATTTTGTTCCAGAATACTGTAGTCAGTAAGGGTTTTGACTTTGGCCACATCCTCTGAAAACCCTGGCGGTTACACAGTGGTGATTCTTGTTAGGCACTGTTGAGAGGCATTGATTGTTTTGCAAACTGTAGTTTTCTGCATACTTGCAATTTTATAACAGTATGCATAATTGTAGCCGTTTTATGTGCAATTGAATAGGCCAGTGTTGGGTAAAGTGTAAAGCCAATGTTAAAGGGCAAAGACTTCATCAGTTAATTGGGAAAAGCATGCCAGTTTTCATAGGTTTTATATGTTCATCATGAAACATTATGAAAAATCCAGTAGGCCTGGCCTACTTATTGTGAAAGGCATGAGTGAAAGACAACAGGCTTTTAAGTGACTCTACAAAAATCAAGACATGAAAAATATAAAACTCAAATAAAATTTACCTGAATATTATCATACTAAACTAACAGTAGAGGCAGCTCTCTATAACGAAATCAGTTGTGAAGATGGACAGCCTGTTCCTCATCAGAATAAAGTTCTATTGGACTCGTAAGATCTAGCTCTATAATGTACCACGATTCGAGTTGTCTTAAATCTCCATCCATTTTGCCCCTTTTTGGATTTACTTCAGCAGTAAATAGTATCTATACCAAAAAGAGCTAATAATACTGAGTTGTCTTTAAGCTCCTTTAGATAGTGCTTTGTCACCAGATATGTAAAGTTCTTATTTTTTATGGCCGTCTCCTGCTCCAGGATCCATTTCTTCACCAGGAACACTGTACATCCTATGTATGTGTTTAAACAGAGAGAGACCCCTTGTCAGCTACCAAGGGAGTGGGGTACTACCAGTACAAAAAACAAATTATCCCTTGATTTACTCAATCAACAAAAACACCCTATCATTAGTGGAATTCTTAATTCATATAAAGCACATAGAATTTTTTTTTGAGGGGATCTTACTCAAAAACCCTAACACACTCAAACAATAATACCACTATAACATGCAATACAAAAAGGGTCAATTTATTTCTTTAGTACATGTGAATATTATTAAAAACACAATTTATATAGTAAAACACCTAAAATACAACACAATGCATCAATTCAACATAATTAAAAACAATACAATTCATCAGATCAGGACATAACATATTGCATGTTATAGTGGTATTATTGTTTGAGTGTGTTAGGGTTTTTGAGTAAGATCCCCTCAAAAAAAACATCCTATGTATGTACAAGGACATTGCAAAGCATAAACTACATAGGAGGTAGGGCATGTAATAAACATAATAAATTATCGCATTTCCTTCATGTCAGGAGCTACAAATTCCTTATTCTAACATGCGTTACTTTTACGACATTTATAAAAAGCATGGCTCCGGCCAATTTTAGTTGATGTTGTCTCCTGTGGTAAATCACTTCTAACAAGACTGGCCAGCAAAGACTTACATTTTTGAAAAGATACCAATAGATTATGACCTATAGCCACCTGCAAGCTACTGTCTTTGAGGAGAATGTTCCATTTTTTAGGCACAATTTTTCACACTGCATCCATTGTATTGCTTAAAGTAGCAACGGTGGGGCACATGCATCAAGGTAGGATTTTGCGAGTCCTTAATTGCGATTATTAAGGAATCGCAATTAAGGACTCGCAAAAGCCTATGCATGTAGGAATCGCTATAAAAATAGCGATTCCTAAACAATCCTTAATTGCGACTCGCAAATTGCGAGTCGCAATTAAGGAATGGCTCACCATTCATTCCTATGGGCCTACAGACCTATGGGCCTACAGGCCCATAGGAATGAATGGGGGATTGCATGCGCAATTGGTACTCGCAAATTGCGCATGCAATTTCAAGGGTGCAAGGGTGTCAAAAGGATACCCTGTTGCACCCCTGAAATTGTTATGTGCACCCATGTTGCGCACACACATGCCCTAAGGGCATATGTGTGCGCAACATGAAACTTTGAAAAATGCACTTTAGTGCATTTTTCAAAGTTTTTGCAAATTGCGATTCCTTAAATGCAATCGCAATTTGGGAAATCGCAATAAATTGCAAATTCTTTAAATTGAGAGTGCCTTGAACCTTGATGCATCGCAAAAGCACTTTTTGCGGGCGCAAACGGACGATTTTTGCGAATCGCACCGTTTGCGCTCGCAAAAAAGGTTGATGCATGTGCCTGGGTATAATCTGTATTTTCTTTTTCAGTGTAGCTTCATTCAGAACACGATTTGGATAGTCTCTTTGTCTGCTGACATTCCTTACCAAACCTCATCATTGCTACTACTTCTGCGTACTCTTTGTAGTTCCCTGTAGCTGATACTTCACTTGAAATTCACTGGGTGATGACTTTTTGCATTAGCAGACTGTTCCCCGCAGTGGGCTCCCTATACTAACCCATTATCAGTATACACATAATTTCAAAAACCAAAATCTTCCTGTACTAGTCACATCTGTATGCAAACGTGCTAATTTATTTAATTATTAGAGTGTAGCAGAATATACATCAATCTCTGCAGTAAGCATATAAACCCACTGAGCTATTTCAATACTCTCTCGCTCTCTCTCTCGTGCTCTCTCCTTTCCTTAGCAATAATTAGATAGAGCAGAATGACACTGATTGTGTCCCTTAAATTTCACTCTGGCATATTGCTGCTCTGATATTTTGCAGAGGCTAAAAATTCCATTTAAAAACTAGTCCTATCTAGAGCGTTCCTTCAATGAGTTTAGTACGTATTTGGATTTACTAGATTTGATATTGTGCAATATTACCAGATACAATCAAGCTGAAAGGCACGACAATAGCAAACAAAGAATACAAATCAAATACAAATCAATAAAATAAATAAAGCACAATCACCAGGAGAATGTGGCTGCCCGCCGCCCCCAAAGGGGGCCCCCCTAAAAGGGCGGCCCTTTAGTGCCATTGCGGCACAAGCCTAACCCCTCGCCCTAGCTGCAGAGGGCTTCCGCCTGGAGCCCGCGGTTCGGTGGGGGTGTGGGCGTCACTTCCGGTACGCCCAGGGGGGGGAGGGAGGGTATGTATACCCCTCTGACCCTCCCAGCGGCCTGTTTGCCGCCAGCCTCGCCGTCTCCCTCCCTTCCTCTTACCCTTCGGCTGGGCTGGTGGGCAAAGTATATTGAATGTTTTAATGTTTACTTTTGTGTTGCAGGCGGAGTTACAGGGCGATCTGGAAGCAGTCCGGTACAGTAAGGGTACCACTGCGGCAGACGGGTACAGTAAGGGTACCTCTGCGCGGCACAATAGGGGTGCCAGAGCCAAAGACCAGGATCCTCAGGGCAGGGTCATGGAGAACCGCGACGGCGCCCCGTTAGTCCTTCGGGCGGTTGGGGGCCTGACCAACCGGGGGTTTGCCCTGATACGCTCCGCCCTGAAAGGGGCGTGAGTAGATGGTAACAAGGGACACGTGATCCAGTAGTGGATCAACAAAGGTAGCGCTGACCGGGTATACATCCCACAGTGCTGGCTCATCAGGCAGGCAGGGGCAGCATAGGTTGGACGGCTGCCTGCCCATGGATCGCCCGTAAGATAACCCACCTTATTGCATACTCTTGTATGGAATAAACCTGCGACAGTTTTTCCCATAAACAAAGTGTATTGTGGTTTATTATGCATGTTCACCTATGGGAAAGTGGGGGGATGTTGCCGGTATTGGGACTAGGGCTTTGACTCAGCCCTCATGTTGGAAGTGAGGAGTATATGTTTTGATTGGCATAAGTTGTGTGCTGCCACAAAAGAAGTTTTTAAACTCTCTTCCTGTTATATTGGAAGTAGAGAGGAGCTGCGACATGCCGTACGGGTGCGCGTCAACCCGTAGGTGAGGTGAATTTGGCGGCCATCTTAGACTTGTATATATCGAGCATTCCTGTAAAAACTTGCGGGCGCGTTTTGGCACGCTTGCTATAACAGGAAGAGAGTGCTCGGGTCAGGTCAGAGCATTGACTCCGTGTGACTCGACCGAGTGGTATTGAACTCTGGTTCCATAAATAGGTAAGAGCCGTGCATTGGTTTCCCCCCCCAATCGGCAGTCATTATAGCGTATACTTGGACACGGGCTTAACATTTCCCTTGCCTTGTACAATTCGGAATTGGCAAGAAGGCTGCCAGATCTCGGCAAGCCTTTATCGTTTTGGCGAATTGTGGCAAATCGATTGCAGCACATTACAGTGACTGTGTGCACGTAAGGCTGGATCGGCACATTACTGAAGCAAGCCTTTATATTTAAATTTCTTAAATACTGGGTGAGTTTAGGAAGCCCCTTATTACCTATACAATGATAGTGTATCTATGTACGTTATCCATTTAATTTACATTCTGTTCTTAGGATATCCTACCAACTAAGTTGAAGACATTCTGCTCCTCTGTAGGGTGAGTTCTATTCCCTTTCTCTTCACTAGGCAATCCCTTGACTCACACTTCAGTATGCCTAATCCTCACCTCCTCTCCATTATAGGTTCACCTTTCCTAGAACCCAAGTATTGAGGGTTGGACCACTGAGATTTAATGGTCCAGTAAATTGGCGCCTTTGGCAAATACTGAAGTGCCTTGGGTAAGCCTTGGTCATACATATACATTCGTGTAGCCCATACATTCTGATTGCAGCCTCACTAACACGGTACCATACTTATAGTCCCCAGAATTCCTCTCCTGAAGAGACCCGGATATCCATAGTGGAGTCGAAACGTCGTCGGCAACCAATAAAGGATAGTCCGAAGAACACTAGAACATACTCTAGGACCTAATGATTTATTCAGGATCCCTAAAGGACATCCTTTGAATTTCAATAACCGTTTTCTTTTTTTTTTTAAATCAGTCACCTTATGTTTGATCACATGTTGGTTATGGTCACTTCACTGGGGTCACATAAGTTACTCCCTTATAAGTATGTAAATAGTATCAATATATGTTGTGCTTTATGAGTGTATGTTTTTTATTAAGAATTTTGTAATTGCAAATAAATATCACGAGTGAGTGCTATAAAAAATATTTTTTCTTATGGGCTACTCTTCTCCAGTTAAAGGTCGAATGAAACACTGAACGTATGAACTAATTTGAACAGATTGATTGTATCATTTTCATTTTTCCTTTCTGGTCTGTGATCAAATCATTGCAAAAAAAGAGATATTTGCTAAAGTAAAAAAATCCTTATTTAAATGAGTTGCTTGTGAACGATTGTGCTGAAGCTGACATGTGAGGAATAGGCAGCTCATCTGTTCCTGTTTTCTTTCCATTCCGATACTTGTAGCTTTCTGTTTGTAACTGAAAAAAGAATACTATAAATACCAAAATGCAAAGGAAAACCAGGTGAATTAATTACACCAGTGACTTGGTAGAACTTCAGCTCTCTGTCCCTCAGCTATCTACAAATTCCTTCTGGTCCTGTCTCCGGCTCTCACATTATCTCCACTTCTCACCTTTCTCTATGGTATGTATGTGACTCCTTCTAAAGGCACCTGCCTTATACCTCCATCACTCCTCCAGTCTACTTCTCCCACTCCCTCTTCCTTGCCCCCATCCCTGTGTCTCTCTAACCATGATTCTCCTCCTACCTCAGCGATGTCCAACTTCAGACTTCAGGAACCAATTGCGGTAAAAAAGACATCATCTTGCAGCTGCTTTAAAAATTAGAAAATAAGTGAGTATCTAGCCTTTCCTCCATATATTGTGTTGATTCAAAACTGTTAATGGGTTATGGTATGAGCTCGGTTTTCTAAATAACATTATTTAACATAACAAGTGAACACTTATGGGACAGGCAGCAGGTCATGGACAGCTGTCCAACACTCTGCCTTGAAAAGTGTAAGACTGATATTGACATAATGCCTCATTCAGAACACCAGCCATTGCCCTGAGGCCTCTATGCACGCCTCCACCTGCCCTCAGCCACTCAGAATAGTCAAACTTATCAGGACATTTCTAGAGGAGTACTCCAAGTTTTTTGCAGTTTGATATTACTCAAAATTGACCCAAAGGTATTGGGGCGCTTTACATGAGCACCAGCTATGTTACACAAGGTGGCATTCACTTTTTGGGCAGGAGGGGATTAAGTGATTTGCCCAGAATCACCGGATGCTGAGCCAATGCCTAGGCTCCCTTGTCCCAAAGTCGGCATCTCTGGCTGTACGCCACATTCCAGTCCTACTCTATGCCCCACAATTAATAGTGCATTACTCACCCGAAGAACAGTTATAGAGATCATCTTCACCAGTGAATCAGTGCCAGCGTGACAGCATGACAAATACTAACACACCAAGCAGTATATCTGTTTTAAACGTTTGACCTGGCTTCACTCTCCTTTCCAACTCGTCGCTTGATCAGCAGATCCTACCTCATCCTGTGATCAGTTGTGAGGCGCACCGTCGCTAGCTGACATACAACCTTGTGCAGCACAGTCCATAGGCCTAAAGCACACATGCTGCATTCAATCAGTGAGGGTGCCCCATATAATGTAAAGGAAGGGCCCTATATGACTAACAGGGTGCGAAGGCCAGGGCTGGAAGAAGGAAAGCCCTGCATAATATTCAACATATTCAACATGGCATTGTAGTGCATGTGCCTGTCAAACAGTGCCCTGACGCTGTCTGACCCTCGCACAGACCGAACATCAGATTGACAGATTTTTTTTAACTAAACAAAATAGGAAGCAGAAAATATGGGAGGGGCTTATCTCCCCACCCCCATATTAAGTAGCAAACCATGGAAACAGATATCATATTATCACATCCAGTGTTTTTCAGGAAGAACAAGTATCTTGATGATAAGCACTTTTACATCATTGATTAGTTTTTGATGTTTAAAACACCATGCACTATACTCTTCAAGGAGCAGTTTTTGCCCTAAGTCTAGATTCTCGATAGCCGTACAGTCACTCTTCACAGCGATCCTAAAATGTTGGAGGTTTATTCTTTTTTTTTTGGGGTGAATATGGTTGCCCTAAAATATAGTTTGCAGGAGGGCCACCCAGTGACTGGGCACCCAAAGCCGAGCCCCATCCCGCCAGTCAAAGCTAAGATTTTCTGCCAGATCCGTAGGCATTTTAGCCAAAAGTCTTACCACTGACAATGCAGGTATAGTTTTAGTAAAAAGTAAAGATGCAAGCCAGTCCACCATGCCGCAATGCAATGGTGGGCTGGTCCTTATTTTTCTGTTTTTCAAAGATAAGCAGGTTTTTTTTAAGTAAAACTTTACAAAATCCCAAATCCTAAAGCAACTGTGAAGTTTCTCCGAGTGCATAGGGACTTTTCTTTCAATTTTGCTGCTGGGGATCAAAGACAGGAGTAAGAACTGCTGACATGACGTCAGAAGGCCCACCATAAATAGGTCAGGCTTTCTTATTCCATGTCGGCCGGAGGTCCATTTTTTGAGAGCAAATTAGAAAGAAAAAAAGAGCTATATTTAACATATTTTGTGCACACTTGAATACACCACCACTTTGGGGTAGCTTTGACGTTTTTGGGTGAATTATGGCAGCCATGTGACATTTTTTCTCTCTTGGATTCTTCCATCATGCATGCCATATTGAACACATTTTGTGTGCCCTTTAATCAGTATTCTCAGTAGAGGGCGTGTATAGAAAGGTTTTTAACAGTTTGACAGAAACAGAATGGTTGTGGTTTTGAACAGCGTTCACATTTGTCTGCACTACATTTCACCACTACTTTATGGAACGTACACAGTTGGCAGAAAAGGGTGGGTGTGATCTGGCTAGTTGTACTGCGTATGGCAACTCTGCCTACTTGTCTTTGTGAATTATAAGTACAACAGTCACACTTGTGTGCACTACTTTGAATTGTTTTCCGGACAATTTGCTACGTGGTTAAGCACATATAGTACTCAGCCTGCGTATCTGTTTTTGTTCCCAGCGATATATCACATTTGTCTACAAAACATTTCACCACCCCCTTGAGCAAGTTTTATTGTTTGTGGAGAAGGGTAGGTCGTAACTTCGCAGAATTTTAAGCGTGTGAGATAGAAAAATACCTTCTTAATGATTCGTGCTCCAAGTACTAAATATATCACTTTTGCATTAAATTTCACCTCAAATTTGGGGTGGCTGTTGGTGTAGACGGCTGGGTTGTACTTCCCTGATTGTTCCATGGGTGACAGAACAAGGTTTACTTGTGGATTTTTTGCCCCAAGCACTTTTTCAGTCAAATTTTTCGTATCAGCATTTCATCACCTCATGAGGAAATTTTGCAGTTTGCGAATGAGAGATAGTGTTTCTTGACAGGTTGTAAAACGCCCGATAAAACATTGCCTCCTTGTGGTTTTATGAACCAAGTGCTAAATCAGTCATACTTGTCAGCACTACAATTCCCACCTTGAGAAGTATTATCTTTTGTAGTGGAGGGCGGGTGCAGTTTGCCAGGTTATTATGCGTGTCTTTGAATGCTACCTGTTGGGACGGAGTAGATCCACTGAGTGTGCGTCCAGCTGCCCCAAGTTCCCTATAGCAAATTTCTGTTAGTTTTAGATGTTTGGTTGCAGGACACATGACAATTACGTATGAGCACTGCAAGTATGTGAGTGTTGAATATCGAGTCCAGGATATCGTGGGATACTAATATCGTGGACAAAGTATCGAAAGGCAAGTATGAATAGATTTTCCATACCCAACTTTCATATATATATATATATTCACTGAAAAAACCATAGGTTTTAGGGACAGTTATAGTTAGTTGGACATTTCACTCGTACAAAACCTGTGAAATTCCCCCGTTATAGTTAGTTCAGCTAACTATAACTCGCGCCCCCGCAATGCACTCCTGATGACGTCACATATTACATCACTCATGACATGGTCAGTGACATCACTGATGACATCACTGATGGCATCTCAAATGACATCACTGATGACATCATGCAGTGACTGTGTTTCTGTAAAGTTTAAATATTTTTAATATATATAGGAAAAGACGTATTGAAGAATGAGTGGGTGTATAAGTGTCTGTATGGATGATTTAGTAGGTGCGTGACTGACTCTATAAGTGAGTGATTTAACGTATCTTACTGAATGCATGGGTTAGTGACTAAACTGGGTGAATGTCTGTATCCGTCTGTCTGTTGCTGTGTAAGTGGCTGCATGTGTTTGTGAATAGCTACATGAGTGTCTATATGAGTTATTGAATGGTTGTCTGAGTATCTGTATGGGTGCCTGAGTGTTTGTGTGGGAGGGGTGTGTGCGACTCTGTGCATAGATGTGTGAGTGGGTGATTCACTGGGTGGATGGTTTCACGAGTGCATCTGTGATAGACTGTATGGGTGGGTAAGTGTGTGTAAGAGTGTGTTAGTGAGTGAATGTATGTCCCAGTGGTACATGTGTGACTAACTACATATGTGAAAGGCAGTATATATGTGTGTTGGAGTATATAAATAGCTATAAGCGAGAGTGAGTGATTGTGATAGTGGCTGTATGGATGAGTGTGTGCTTGTATCAGTGATTGTATTAGAGCGTAACAATGTGCTAGTATTTGTATGATTAAGTGAGCTGGTGTGTGTATAACTGTATAGGTGAGTAAATGGCAGTGTGTTTAATTATTTGCATGACTGACTAGGTGTGTGAGTACCTCTATGGATGAGTGGCGGTGTTTGAGTGTCTATATAGGAGTAAGAGTGCATATGATAGTCCTGTACTGAGTGACCATAAGTATGAGTGACTGTACGGGTGAGTGAGTGGATGTGTGTGTGTAGACCTAAGAATCAGTGAGTGGGTATGTAGTTATTGGTGTTGGAGTGTCTATGGTTTTGCGAATGGCAGTCTGTAATTTAGAGTGGGTGTATCAAAGGTTATATTAGGGTGTGAGGAGGTGCATCAGATTATCACGTGGATGATGTCATCAGTGATGTCATTTGAGATGTCATCAGTGATGTCATCAGTGATGTCACTGACCATGTCATGAGTGATGTAATATGTGACGTCATCAGCAGTGCATTGCGGGGGCGCGAGTTATAGTTAGCTGAACTAACTATAACGGGGGAATTTAACAGGTTTTGTACGAGTGAAATGTCCAACTAACTATAACTGTCCCTAAAACCTATGGTTTTTTCAGTGAATTTCAAAGGTTTTTTAAATGCTAATTTCTAACTATAACGTGCCTGAAACCTATGGTTTTTTCAGTGAATTTCAAAGGTTTTTTAAATGCTAATTTCTAACTATAACGCCCCTAAAACCTATGGTTTTTTCAGTGAATTTCAAAGGTTTTGTAAATGACAATTTTTAAATGTATTAATTGTTATATTTATTTTTTTGATACTGATTTACTACATTTTTTAAAACTATTTATTTTTAGATATTTTATTTATTAAATTACATTGTAATTACATTATACATTACATTACAAAATATACTTTCTCAGAATGAATTACTTTAGATTAAATACTTTGCAAATAGGCAATAGAGTTTTAAGTACAGTAGTTACAGTTGTTGCAATGGGCAACACAATTTCAAACACAATGCAACATTGAGCTCAATGTGAATTTCTAGTTAAATGCAATTAGTTACTTTATGGATTACTTTTCTAACCACAGGACTGGATCCTAGATTCAGTCCTGGGACATCTCCTGTAAACAGTTGAGTAAAAGCGTTTTGGTTACAGTAGTGATTGTTAAGGAATATTATTGTATTTTAAAAGTTGACACTTAGAAACTTTTTCACATAGAATCACCAATGTTATCCTATGTGAGGAAATTCACTTAGCAGGTAAGTAGTGTTATCGTTACTTTTTCTTACTCAGTGTTGGATCCTGGATCCAGCACTGGTGCATCTCCTGTAAACAGTTGAAAGAATGCGTTTAAGTCATACAGGCGATTTTTAAGGAATATTTGTAGTTTGTGAAAATCGACACTTTGAAACTTTTCTGCTGAAAACCAGACAATGGATTCCTATGGAAGGAAATATAAGTTACTGGTAAGTACGGTTAGAATTACTTTTCAGGGTCAGTGCTGGGCTAAAAGATGCAGCACTGGGTTCTCTCCTGATAACAGGTGAGTAAATCGGAATTCGTAGTTCGGTTGATTTTAGAGGAATATTATAAAGTTCCAAAACTCCACACTTAGAAGAATTTCCAAGTGAAACCAGTCAATGTTAGCCTATGGAAGGAAATTCAAGTTGCTGGTAAGTACGGTTAAAATTACTTTTCAGGGTCAGTGCTGGGCTAAAAGATGCAGCACTGGGTTCTCTCCTGATAACAGGTGAATAAATCGGAATCCGTATTTCGGCTGATTTTAGAGGAATATTATAAAGTTCCAAAACTGCACACTTAGAAGAATTTCCAAGTGAAACCAGTCAATGTTAGCCTATGGAAGGAAATTCAAGTTACTGGTAAGTACGGTTAGAATTACTTTTCAGGATCAGTACTGGGCTGAAAGATGCAGCACTGAGGTCTCTCCTGATAACAGGTGAGTAAATCGGAATTTGTATTTCGGCTGATTTTAGAGGAATATTTGTATGTTTCAAAAATCGACACAGAAACTTTTTCAGCAAAAAGCAGGCAATGATATCCTATGGAAGGAAATTCAAGTTACTGGTAAGTACGGTTAAAATTACTTTTCAGGATCAGTACTGGGCTGAAAGATGCAGCACTGAGGTCTCTCCTGATAACAGGTGAGTAAATCGGAATTCGTATTTTGGCTGATTTTAGAGGAATATTATAAAGTTCCAAAACTCCACACTTAGAAGAATTTCCAAGTGAAACCAGTCAATGTTAGCCTATGGAAGGAAATTCAAGTTACTGGTAAGTACGGTTAGAATTACTTTTCAGGATCAGTACTGGGCTCAAAGATGCAGCACTGAGGTCTCTCCTGATAACAGGTGAGTAAATCGGAATTCGTAGTTCGGCTGATTTTAGAGGAATATTTGCACAATGGTGAAGGAAGGGGTGGTGCCTGAGGTGACATGTCTGCAAACACGCACTGTGGCGCATTTTAAGTTGGAGAATTAATTCCTCCTCAATCCCGAGGGTCCCTAGGGGCCAACTGGCCCACCAGATACCTCCAGTATGCGCCAGAGAGCTGCGTTGCAGAGAGGTGTTCAGAGGCCACGCCCCTTTTACAACACTCTGCAACGCAGCTCCGTGGCGCTTACTGGAGGTACCTGGTGGGCTAGTTGGCCCCCAGGGACCCTCAGGATTGAAGGGGATTTAATTCCCCATCTTAAAACGCGCCATGGGGCCTGTTTGCACACATGTCACCTGAAGCCCCGCCCCTCCCTTCACCACTGTGCAAACGCGCCCTGTGGCGCGTTTTAAGTTGGGGATTAAGTCCCCTTGAATCCTGAGGGTCCCTGGGGTCCAACTATCCCACCAGGTACCTCCAGTAAGCGCCATAGAGCTGCGTTGCAGAGAGGTGTAAAAGGGGCGTGGCCTCTGTACACCTCTCTGCAACGCAGCCCCTGAGGCATACTGGAGGTTCCTGGTGGGCTAGTTGGCCCCAGGGACCCCAGTATTCAAGGAGAATTCGTTCCCTCTCTGCAAACGCACCAGGGGCGCGTTTGCATAGTGGTAAAGGAAGGGGCGGGGCCTGCGGCACGATCGTTTTTTTTTTTATTTATTTTTTTTCCTCGAAGGGGGCTGTGTGGCCCCCTTCCTTTTCCTTTTTTTGGGCCCTGGGGAACCCATCCCCCAGGGCCTTACCCCTTTTTAAATTTAAAAAAAAAAAAACGGGAAGGGGGCCGCGTGGCCCCCCTCCCATGGCCGATTCCGGCCCCGGGGACCCCATCCCCCGGGGCATGGCCACTCTTTTTATTATTTTTTTAAGGAGGGGGGCTGCGTGGCCCCCCTCCTCAGGCCTCCTTTTGCCCCGGGGACCCCATCCCCCGGCGCAGGCCTTTTTTTAAATTTATTTATTTTTATTTTTTGGGGGGGAGGGGGGCCGCGTGGCCCCCCTCCCGGGCCACTACTTGCCCCGGGGACCCCATCCCCCGGGGCTGGCCCTCTCCGATGGGGACCGTGGGGGGTCCCCAATCCCCCCACCGTCCCGGCATTGCTTTTCCACATGGGGAGCTGCTGACATGCAGCTCCCCATGTGGAAAAGCAATCTGCTTTGCTTCATTGAAGCGAGAGCAGGTTTCCCTGCTCTCCCTTCAATGAAGCAAAGCAGTTTGCAATGGCAGGACAGGAGCCGCGAGGCTCCCGTCCTGCCATTGCAAACTACAGCGTCCCGGGGGTAGGCACCCTGGGACACTGCAGGAGCCGGCTCTGGGGGGTGGCGGTCCCCAGGGCCACCACAGGCTCCAGGAGGGGGCCGCACGGCCCCCCTCCCATGTCTTTAAAGCCCCGGGGAGGTGGTGATCCCCGGGGCTCGGGGGTCCGTTACGGACCCCCGCATTTACATTATTAGTGCCCCGGGGAGGTGGCGGTCCCCGGGGCGTGTGGGGGGGCTCGAGCCCCCCCACACAGGAACTGTTTTTCTTTTAAAAAAAGAAGCCCCGGGAGTGCCCTCCCGCAACATTTTTATTAGAAAGCCCCGGGGGGTGGCGGTCCCCGGGGCTTGGGGGGCCTTAGAGGCCCCCCATTAACTATAAACCTACCCCCGCATGCCCCCGGGACTTGGGCCACCCGGGGGCAAAATAACATCGAAGCGCGGGAGACCGCGCTTCGATTTATTTTTTTTACGGCGGGATTCGCGCATCCCGCCGTTTTTTTTTTTTTTTAAATGCTTTTTTCAGCCCAGGGGGTCCTTGTGGGACCCCCTGAGCAGACCTAGGGGGTCAGGGTGTTTCTACCCTGCCCCCTTTGTGCGTTTTGCGCACTTGTTTCCTCTGGGTTTTTTTTCTAATCGGCAGGATCCGCGCACCCTGAGCGCATCCTGCCGATTTAAAAAAAAATGCTTTTTTCTGCCCAGGGGGTCCTTGTGGGACCCCTGAGCAGACCTAGGAAGTCAGGGTGTTTCTACCCTGCCCCCTTTTGCGCTTTGCGCACTTGTTTCTGTCCCTCGGTTCTACCGAGGGATAAAATGGCTGCCAACACTTCCTGATTTGGAGTGTTGACAGCCACTTGACAGCCAATTAGCATGCAGCTCGTGGTCGGGAGGGTACGCGGACCCTACTCGGCCATAGATATATATGTGACTTAACTTTTGAGTTTCTCAGGAACTATTGAACGGATTTACACCATTTAACAAAAGGGTTCTTTCTGAACCAAGAACTACCTCTTTGCCAAATTTGGTGTAATTCCGTTCAGCAGTTCGGTCTGTAGCCGTGTCTAAAGTTTCCTATGGGAAAATGAATGGGAAAACACGTTTTGGGACCCCCCTTTTTCTCGGCCCCCGCTTGACGAATCACCCTGAGACTTTCAGGGTAGGAGCGGACCGGAGCGGGCCATAAAGTTTGAAAATTTCGCGAAGATTCGTCAAACGACGCAAGAGTTATTTCAAATAGAATGTCGCGGATTTCCTATGGAAAATAGGTCCTAACTATAACTATCTACTGGCGACCGCCAGTAGATATATATATATATATATATATATATATATATATATATATATATATATATATATATATTTATATATATCTTCGAGGTACATAGTTGTGGACAGTGGCGGCTGCCATGTCCTGAGGGTGGGGGGCAGGGGGAGCACATAAAATACAAAATAAAAAATAAAAGCCACTTACCTTCCACAAGTGTGACGTCCTCCCTGATTCTTCTCTCCTCGAGGCAGGCAGCAGGCAGGCTCCCAACTCCCAAGCCAATCCTGACGCTGATCTGAGAGCAGCGCTAGGATTGGTGGGAGCGGTCTCTGTCAGTGCTCACAAGAGTACTGGAGGCCTTTGCTTTCTCTAACCCTGCTATCTTGAGACAACCACCCCGTGGACGATATCGCTGACCGTAATCCCGTCGGTGGCGGTTTTTAAATCCCAGTCGACGATATTAGTGACGACGGCCATTTCCATCCGTAAGAAGATCTTTCCACTGTCAACGGCATTGTCGACAAGCCCATCGATGAAACAGAAAAAGATGGCACTCTTGACAGAGGGTGCATCAGCACAATTGAGACCAGACATCACTTCTCCAAGTAATGTCTCCCCTCTGCCTCTGGCTCACCTGCTAGACTCGGAAGAG
The DNA here is from genome assembly GCA_963921515.1 of Calotriton arnoldi. Lineage (NCBI taxonomy): Eukaryota > Metazoa > Chordata > Amphibia > Caudata > Salamandridae > Calotriton > Calotriton arnoldi. The sequence goes on from CAWUFW010002483.1 coordinate 1,375,835, forward strand.
TCTGGTGAGTCTGGTGATGAAGGACTTTACGGCCCTGCTTTCAGCCCTTCTCAATTACAGGTAAAATTCCAAGACTTCATGAAAGGGACACTTCTACTTAACTGGAAGAGGATTTCTCATTCACTACTCGTCAGCCACTCTTTTCCAACAGATACAGATACAATACTTTCCAGGAGCACTAGCCCTATAAAGACCAAGATGATGAACACCAGAGTTCGAGGAAAATTCAGTTCCTATTTCCTTGGTCACTGATCTAAGGCACAGGATCAATGACTGTTATAGGCGTTTCCCTAAGTCAACATCGCCAGTCCCTCTTCCTCCTGCCCAAGTAGATGTGCATTAGGTGAAGCCTCTACCTAAGTGATGCAGATGACCAACCTGAAAAGGGTGAACTTCTTTGAGATCAAGGAACAGTGGGCCAGGAATGGGATGATTATGTAGCTCCATCCTCACCATCACCTGCGTCTTTTCCAGCAAGTTACCCTCCTTAGGACATCGGAGTGTTTCATGAGCTGCTGGAGCATGTATCAAAGAAGTTCCCTTTGCCTCTCCCAGTAAAGCAAACAGATTGTTTTCTGTATGACTTTAAAGACTCTGCAAAAAAGTCAGTTAGATCGCTACCCATTGTCAACTACATATGGGAAGAAGGCCTGAAGTTAAAGAACAATCCAGCTTCAGTATCTGTTGTAGTCCCACCTATGGACAAAAAGTACAAAGCACCTGACTCGTCACCAGCCTGCTTGATAGGGCACCCATGTCCAGATTCGGTGATAATGCAGGCTGAGCAAAGGTTCTCCAGGATTCCATCTGCCCCTTCTTCGACACCTCAAGACATGGAAGGAAAGAGGCTTGACAATATTAGCAAGTGTTTTGCAGCTATGGCTGCCACTTCCACCAGGGCTTCAAATGCTTTAGCCATTCTGGGTTGTTAGGACCGCCAAATATGGTCCGACTTCGCTCCTCTTGTGGATCATCTTCCAGAGGATAAGAAAAAAGAGGCAAGAGAAATCTTGCAAGAGGGTACCAAAGTGTCCTCTGAGATTATTGACAAGGCCATGGAGTTCTCATCCATTGCTTTCTGGCAGATGGCGGAAGCTACAGTTCTACGCCATCAGGGCTGGTTGAGGGCCACCTTGATCTGCCCTGAGGTTCAACCCAAATTTTTAGACATGCCCTTTGATGGGGCAAATTTATTTGACAAACATGTGAATGACGCTCTTCAGACCTTCAAGGCGGACACGGAAACGGCACGCTCCCTTGGAACGCCTCAACAGAGGCGTTGTCAGCCTTTTCATGGAGGAAGAGGGCAATATGTTCAAAGACCTTCATATCAATCTTAAAGATACCAGCCATTTGCTCAGCAAGGCTATCGATCCCAGTACACTGTGCAATAACAACAACAGCAGTACAGGTCTTCCTCATCGGTTTACTCGAGACAGCCAGCACGTAGGCGATCCCCAGCTGGGGGAAATGCCCAAGACTCTACAAGGAGACAGTGACGTTCCCCAACCACCAGTCACCACATACCTTCATCAAACCTCAAACGACAATCTCTCAATTTATTATTATCAATGGGAGAGAATCACCACAGACAAATGGGTGTTAGACATTATACATCAGGGAACACCCGGAAATTTGTTCAAATACCCTCCTACCATCCACCTCCAAAAAGGAAGCATCAACACCTCTCTCCTGAAACAGAAAGTATCTCTGCTTCTCTCGAAGGGGGTCACAGAAGAAGTTCCTTTCCAACATCGAGGCAAAGGTTTCTATTCAAACTTCTTCCTCATAAAGAAAAGATCAGGGAAATGGAGACAGGTCATGGACCTCAGGGAGCTAACCAAATATAAAGAGAAGCAACCTTTCAAAATGCTGTCACTTCAGTAAATTCTGTTGCTTCTCAACAAAGGGGATTTCATGACGTCTTGAGATCTCTTGGATGCATATTTTCCCATTCCCATTCATGTGAAGCAATGATGGTTCCTGAGGTTTGAGGCGGCAGGGTGCCACTACCAGTTAAATATTCTTCCTTTTGGCCTACGGTCAGCTCCCAGAGGTTTCTCAAAGTGCATGGCACCGTTAGCTGTTTTCCAGAGAAGAAAAGGGCATCAGGTATTCCCCTACCTGGACGACTGGTTAGTCAGAGTATGCAGGTTCCACTAGCAGAAGAATCGACCTTAAATTGTCAGCAGCTATTTAACTTTCTGGGGCTGAAACTGAATGTGGAAAAGTCTTCTCTCATGCCAACACGATCACTGGTGTTTCTAGAGGCTATTCTGGACACCAAGGTCGCCAAAGCCTTCCCGTCTACAGAAAGGGTCCACAAGATAATGGACACTGCTACTTCTCTGATAAAAAGAAAGTCCACTTCAGTAAGAATGTTCAGATTCTTACGGGGGATGCTATCCTCGTGCATCCCATTAATTCTGAACTGTCGCCTACACATGAGGCCATTGCAGGAACAGCTGGATGCGCAATGGATTCAAATCCATGGTTTGTTTGAGGAAATCATCGATATCATCCCTGTTATGAAGCAAGCATTGTCATGGTGGGGAATAGAGGTCAACATCTCTCCAGGTCACTCTTTTGAAGCGATATGACCTTGCTTCTTCGTAATGACAACGGACGCCTCCCTGGAAGGTTGGGGAGCACATCTCTAGGAGCTAGAAATTCATGGAAAATGGCATCTCCAAGACTCACAGATGCACATAATCATCTGGAGCTAAAGGCTGTATTCCAAGGACTTCAAGCATTCCTACCCAAAATTCACAATTCTTCTGTCTTAGTAAGAATGGCCAATACCACCGTGTTCTACCTAGCCAAACAGGGGGGAACGAGATCGAAAAGCCTCTCTTCTCAAGCTCAACAAATATGGAAATGGTTGCTGAAGCATGGGATTTCACTGTAAGTCGAGCATGTCCCAGGCATAAAAAACGAATGGGCGGACTCTCTCAGCAGAACAACGAGTCAATGCTACAAATGGGAAATGAATCAAAAACAGTTATCCTAAATCTTCAAGAAGTTGGGTACTGTGAATCTCAACCTTTTTGCTGTGCTTCACAACAAGAAATGCAAAATGTTTGCAAGCAGATTCCCTCAAAAAGTGTCTTGGGGGAATGCTCAAATGGATAGGAATGTTCGCTTATCAGTTTCCACCCTTTCCTCTCATTCCCAGGGTGATACGCAAAATGAAGAGAGAATCATGCCATCTAATTCTCATAGCCCTGGCATGGCAAAGACAATACCGGTACACAGAACTACTCCCGTGCTGTTTCAACTAACAAGTTGTATATTGCAAAATGTAAAAGATTCTGTTGCTGGTGTTTCAAAAACAATAGACATCCCTTTCGCTCTTCTCCAGAGCAGCTTTTGCTCTATCTCCTTCACCTGGTGAAGTCAGGCTTGGCACACTCTTCAATTTAGGTGCATTTAGCTGCAATTTCCAGGTTCAGAAGACAAACTGGTGAAATTTCGCTGTGGTCCACCAGACTGATAAAGGAATTTATGAAGGGCCTTTTCTGGGCTTTCCCACTGATAAAGCCTCCTGCAATATCCTGGCAGCTAAACACGGGCCTTTCCCAACTCATGAAACCGCCTTTTGAGCCAGTACACAAGGCAGATATGAAATCTTTTTCATGGAAAACAGCCCTTCCAATGGCCCTCACATAGTCGGAACGATCAGTAAGATTCAAGATTTTACTGTCATTGAACATTTTCTACAGTTTAGAGAAGTTAAGGTGATGTTGAGAACCAACCTGAAATACATTCCGAAGGTTCCAACTTCTTTTCATCTGAATGAGCCCATTGTTCTTTCAACATACTTTAAGAACCCTTCTTCAGCTGTGGAGAGGGCTCTCCAATCTCTGGATATCAAACAGTGCTTGAAATTTTACATTCACAGAACGAAGAATTTCAGAAAATCAGATCAGCTTTTCATCTTTTTCGCGCCTCCCAGAAGGGGCTGCACACTCTCGTAAAACAGTATAGCCTATTGGGTGTCGTTCGTGATTGCTTTATGCCATGACAAGGCAGCAAGACCACTATCCAGGAAGGTTGCTACACATTCTATGTGAAAGATGGCGACCTCCACAGCCTTGTTTGCTGGAGTATCACTTCCAGACATCTGTAGAGCAGCAATGTGGTCAAACGCACATACCTTCACCAAACACTACTGTTTGGATTCAGCATGGAAAGATTCAATACTAGAGAAAAAACAAGTTACTTACCTGTACACTGTGATTCTTCAGTATTGATATCTTTCATAGATTCACATGTGACCCGTCCTCTACCCATATAGGCACGCCAATTAGATACCGCATGGATATGTATTTACACTTGTGCTTGAAATCTGAGTTATGGTGGCTCTGCAGGGGAGAATGGTCCAGGGTCTTGCCTCTGCTTGGCTGAAGTTTGGGTCTACTAAAAATTTTTTAATTGGTTAATAATGTCAGTTGCTTCTCTATGTCTTTTAATGTATTTACATGAGACTGCTTGTTTTAAATACATTGGGGCTACCACCATCATGACGGGGAATATTCAAGCATCTGAATCTGTAAAAGATATCAATACTGGAGAACCATAGTGTACAGGTAAGAAACTTGTTTTATATCTTACCTAGAGGAGCAACCTAAGCTGCTACTGGTTTGTTCCACCTCACAGACCTCACAATGATTATTGCAATGTGGTTTGAAAGGAATGTACTTTTTAAATAAAAGCACAGGCTGTACCCTGGTTTATTGATTGTTATTGTATTTCTCATTGAGTTCTGAGTTTCTGTCCCACACCAGCTCCCTGAGTATGCCTTGCACTCTATGGCCCTCACATAGTCGGAACGATCAGTAAGATTCAAGATTTTACTGTCATTGAACATTTTCTACAGTTTAGAGAAGTTAAGGTGTTGTTGAGAACCAACCTGAAATACATTCCGAAGGTTCCAACTTCTTTTCATCTGAATGAGCCCATTGTTCTTTCAACATACTTTAAGAACCCTTCTTCAGCTGTGGAGAGGGCTCTCCAATCTCTGGATATCAAACAGTGCTTGAAATTTTACATTCACAGAACGAAGAATTTCAGAAAATCAGATCAGCTTTTCATCTTTTTCGCGCCTCCCAGAAGGGGCTGCACACTCTCATAAAACAGTATAGCCTATTGGGTGTCGTTGGTGATTGCTTTATGCCATGACAAGGCAGCAAGACCACTATCCAGGAAGGTTGCTACACATTCTATGTGAAAGATGGCGACCTCCACAGCCTTGTTTGCTGGAGTATCACTTCCAGACATCTGTAGAGCAGCAATGTGGTCAAACGCACATACCTTCACCAAACACTACTGTTTGGATTCAGCATGGAAAGATTCAATACTAGAGAAAAAACAAGTTACTTACCTGTGCACTGTGATTCTTCAGTATTGATATCTTTCATAGATTCACATGTGACCCGTCCTCTACCCATATAGGCACGCCAATTAGATACCGCATGGATATGTATTTACACTTGTGCTTGAAATCTGAGTTATGGTGGCTCTGCAGGGGAGAATGGTCCAGGGTCTTGCCTCTGCTTGGCTGAAGTTTGGGTCTACTAAAAATTTTTTAATTGGTTAATAATGTCAGTTGCTTCTCTATGTCTTTTAATGTATTTACATGAGACTGCTTGTTTTAAATACATTGGGGCTACCACCATCATGACGGGGAATATTCAAGCATCTGAATCTGTAAAAGATATCAATACTGGAGAACCATAGTGTACAGGTAAGAAACTTGTTTTATATCTTACCTAGAGGAGCAACCTAAGCTGCTACTGGTTTGTTCCACCTCACAGACCTCACAATGATTATTGCAATGTGGTTTGAAAGGAATGTACTTTTTAAATAAAACACCAGCTCCCTGAGTATGCCTTGCACTCTATTTTGCAACCCTGAGGGTTAAGTATTAAAAGACAGATGGTGCCTGGATTTGGCCCCAGAACATTAGTGGTATAAGGCTTTTATTGTTAAATCAAAGCCCAGTAACCTTTGTTTGCCCTGGGATCCCTGAAATAGTTCTTACGCTGCCTGTGAATGAGTTTGTGCTCTAATGCTGTAGTAATGTCTGATCACACAAAGAGGCCACCTCTCTGCATCGATACTCCCCCAGGTACAGACATCTCTTGTGGCAGAGTTAGGTAAAGGAGTGGAAATTCTGGCTCATTTAAAACTGTAACTGCTGCTGCTACCTCTCTTGTAGATGCTGCGTTGTGCTTATTATGATGCCATCAAAAATCATAAATAGCAGACTGATTACCAATGTACTGGTTACTGTCTTTGGTACTGTCATTACTAACGCATCATTGCAGTTATTCCAAAAGCACCCTACCCCAAATTGAGTTTATGGGCCAGAATGAAATGTACAGCAACATTATAAGTTGCAAAGATCACAGTAACCATTCAAGTGCTGCTGGTACCTGTTTAGGTTCCACAGGAATTTAGCCCATCAAATCGGTGGTAGCAGAGGAGTTTGAGAACTCCTCTGATTTATGGTCCCCAAGATTAAGTCACTGCCAGGGGCACTTTTTAAGATTGATGAAGCATTGACAGGGGTAACATAAGGTTCTGATTTTGTAGTGTCAATGAAAAATGTTCTTCAGTGTCCTAGAGCTAAAGTAAATTACAAAAAAAAGATTTTGCGTTGTTTTGTGTCACTTTTGTGACGCAAACGCTTAGTAAATCTCCCCTAATGAATCATACGTGTGTAAATCAGTGTATAGAAAATGTTACATAGGGGAAAGGGGACTTCAAGGTGTAGGATTCACATGTCATCCATACTGGTAAGCATTTTTTAAGAGTGCTTGATTTGGAGAAGCACAAAATCTGGTTTCAGAATGTAACACAGTGGTTAGCGTTGACTTTAATTATAACAATGTAATTCTACCCAAACATACCTTTTTTGCAGCATCAGGATAATGAAAGACTGGGAAAAAAAGATGCATACTAACTTGTACCATGCAGTTTGTATGCAGCTCTTTGACGGCAGTTCATAGCTGACGGTGCTAGATTATGATTGTAACTTATGAACTGTACAGTAACAAAAGAATCTCTGTGACAAAAGCAGTAACCCAGCTATGCACATAAAATACTGTTTTATCAAAAATGCATGGTACACGTTCTTTGGAGCAGGCATATTAACCCTCTGCGCTACCTACCATCTCTCTCCAGCAGGTACATTAATCATTCGAGTTATCTTGACACTTTTATTGTTGTTGTAAAACTGCAGATTATACAAGGAACTTTGCATTGCTTTTAAGACAGCTGCCTGCAGACCCCCTGGGAATGTGTCAGGGACCCCTGGGGGTCCGCGGACCCCAGTTTGGGAATTACTGCTCTAGAGTATAAAATGTGTAGCTCAATATAGGGCTAAGTGCCCATATCTGGGAAACAAGCATTGCGTGCCATCAGACATCGTCTTTGAGGTGTAGATTATATGTGTATGTTACTCCATATGGGGAAATGTCTTAATGGTATGGGTTGATTCTGGACATGTTATCCTAAAAAGTTACAGAGCTCGTTACAAGTGGACAAAAAGTTCTTCGTCAGTGTTCAGGCCAGTTGGCTGTTTAGTTCTGAAGCGTATAATCATCCGTGATTCAAGGCATCTCAGTTTCAGCATCCTGTTCCCACCTCTTTCGTACTGGGGAATATGGGCAATCCCTTAATAGCTCATGTGTTGCCATGTGTGACCTTCATGTGTGGCTAGATGTTTTGTCATCGCATAGTTCGCATTGTGGTTTTGAACCGCTCTGATGTGTTCTATCTAATATTCTCTTAGACCTGTAGTCCCTGTGTTTTCAAATACCCACTGAGGGGTGATGGAATATCGAGACATTCAATCTGAGGATGAGTGTACAATGTGAAACATAGGAGCTACAATGTGAGGAGCATTTCAAGAATATCATGCTAACATGACGCCCGCAGTTACTAACATTGGGTTAAGACAGCTTTAGTCCCTCATCATTGGTCCTGGAATCCTCCAATGAGAGTGAAGCAGTGACATTTTAAAGACCCTGATAGCAATGTGCCGTATTTTTAATTTGTAATGCATTGAGGAAGGCATAAATTGCCGAAACGCGTCTGCTTGAATTAAAAGAATATCAAGATGACCCCGTGAGTGCTCTGCTAATTTCTGGAGATGGTCATATATATATATATATATATATATATATATATAAATTTTATAAAGAAGGAGCACCAATATCGAAACAATCAATTATTGTAGTCCTTGTAATGATTAATCATTAGGCAGTTGATTCAATTAAGAATTCTTCTTCTTTATTGAAAATATCACAAAAGTTCATTTCGAACACGTTTGATTTTCATTCCCAAATTCTGTTTATAACTCCATCATTAACATCAAAACTTCAATTTCTGAATCAGCCAACGCGTTTCGTCCTATTTAGGACATCATCAGGGCTGAAATAATGAAACAAAAAAATATAATAAAAAATAAGTCAAAAGATACTATTTACAATATTACTTCATACTACCAAAAAAAATTACGTAATATCTTTACTTTAACTTGATTAAACAACATCTCCTGCCTATATCCATTCTACACTATTCACAATCATCAAGATGGATGAAAAATACCAATTATTCAAACATAAGAAAATCTTATAAGACCTGCATTAAAAACATTTAATAGAAACATATAATTCATGATCATTTCTAAACATGTAACTGTATAATATGTACATATCTAATATTATCCTAATTTGATCTGCCTAATGCCCTCCTAATGGGAGTACCCAGAGTGCCTAATGAAACGTGAACCATTTAAAGACATCTGGTCCAAACCAGTGTGCCAATGTGCCAATAACCATAATACAATATCACTCACCAAAATTAGAAATTCATAACGATTTATTTGATGTTCAGTTCACTATTTTATTATCTTCAAGAAAATTATTCTGAAAAGACCGAAAGAAAGCCACATCACTACCATTAAAATCAACTACACACTTGTGTCTCTAGAGTCTTGTCGCAAAAGAAACTTCACTCACCAATCTCCAATTACGAACTTTGCATCATCAAGTCCTTCGTTTCAATTCTAAACTGCAATAATAAAAGAATGTGCAAAATTTACTTCTCAAAAAAACCTTCAATAAGTTATCCTAACGGTATGCAAACTTATTTATGGGTTGGTTTGAGAGGGAGCATGCCTGGAGCAGAGGAGCTGCAGGATGGATGGATCAGATTCCTTTTTGGGGTCGTTTTATTGACGATGTTCTGGTGATCTGGAAAGGTTCGGATGTAGAGTTGCAAGATTACCACCAGTTTCTCAATAATAATGATTTTAATGTTACTTTGACGATGAATCATCATAAAACTAGGATAGATTTTTTGGATGTTGAATTGTTTGTTGTTGAAAACCAAATACATAGTAAATTATTTCGTAAAAAGACTGCCACTAACTCCATATTAAGGGCGGACAGTTCCCATCCCGCTTCTGTAGTGAAAGGCATTCCTTATGGAGAAATGATTCGTATTCGGCGAAATTGCAGTAGAGAGGTTGATTTCAATTGTGAAATGGATGTACTAGTACATAGACTAAGTAGTAGAAGGTACTCTAGTGGAAGTTTGGCACAAGCCAGATCACGTATACAACAGGTTAAAAGAGAGTCTACGCTGGTTCAAAAGGAAAAACGTCGGGCACAAGATCAAGTGTCATTCATCACTTCCTTTAGTGTTCATCATAATCAGATTTTTAAAATTTTGAATAAAAATTGGAGTTTGTTAAAAGGAGTACCAGGTCTTGTAGGAGTCATTTCAGAAAAACCTAAAGTGGTATATAGGAGAGGTTCTACCATAGGGGAGATGATTACCAGGAATTATTTAGATCCATTGCGAACACAGGGGAGTAACTGGCTCTCAAGTCAACCAAAAGGGTTTTTTACTTGTGGCAGTTGTAATGTTTGTAATTTGGGCATAAATCGCATCAAGGAATTTAATTTCAATACTAAGAAAAAATACATTATCAAGGAGTTTATTAATTGTAACAGCATAGGAGTAGTATATGCACTCATTTGTGAATGTTCCAAAATCTATATAGGAAGTACGAAGCGGACTCTAAAAATTAGAATACAGGAGCACAGAAGAGCTGTGCTCAACAAAGATGTGAGTTCGCCATTATATCAGCATATGCATAATAATCATGTACTAAGAACAGGTTTTAAATTTCATGGTTTACAAAGAATTGTACCTCATGTCAGGGGTGGTGATTGGGAACGTACATTGAGGCAGCAAGAAGCTAAATGGATTAGTAGATGCAGGACAGTATCACAGGGTTTGAACAGTGACAATGAATTGCATTATTTTCTGTAAATAGTAATAAAATGTGCAAAATATAATTTATATGTGATGCCACACTGGGGTAATAATCTTGGGTGTTGGAACGATTCTAGTTATGTTATAATAATCGTTCTAGGGATGAGAGGATTGTAAAAGCAGTATAATATATGTGCAGGGATGACGTAGATATAGAATATATTTCTCCCACTCTGTGTTGAATTAGATTGTCTCCTTGGGTTATAAAGGTCTAGTTGTTCTAATATGATATTTTTTATCTAAGAATCTTGTCAGGAAACAGACACCTTAAAAGTGACTAAATTTCGAAATATTAGATATTCAGGCAAGTAGTAATGTCGTTAATTTATAAATGTTCAAGTGTATCACATAGTGTCGGGTTTTATATAAAAAAATGTATTCAATGATTCATTACAGTGCATTTTGAGAATGCCTTTCGCTATTGGACTTAGATAATGAGCAGACCGTAGAGGGAACATGCGTAACGTAGTAGCCCTCGGTGACGGGCGTATGGAGCAGGAAATTGATGGTTGTCTGCCCACTTTGAAATCTTGATAATGAAAGTGGATCGTAGAGGGCACATGCGTAACATAGTAGCCTTTGGTGTTATTTCTTTCGAGGTAAAAAGGAACGGTGACGGATGTCCTGCGCAGCTTCGTTTTAACATTTCGGCGCTAATGAAGCGTGTTTTTGGTATTGGACTTTCGCAATTGGACGAAAGGTACAGCGGACCAGAGAGGAAACGAGCAACATTAATAGGCAGGTGGCCATTGGTGGAGTGTTTCCTGAAGCGTAATTCACAATTAACTTTTGTGATTGGTTAAAAGGTATAGCGGACCACGGAGGGGACTAGAATATTTTGGAGAAAAGAAAAAGGTAGGCTTGAAATTCTGACTCTTCATTGGTTGGAGCTTTAAATAATGGCAAGTCCGTGATAGGTTGATGAACAATTTAAAAGGAATGGTGGAGTGTTTCCTGAAGCGTAATTCGTGATTGGTTGAATAGGCATAGCGGACCACGGAGGGGACTAGTAATTTTAAATAGGTAGGCTTGAAATACTGACTTTTCATTGGTCGGAGCATTAAATAATGGCAAGTCCGTGATAGGTTGATGAATAATTTAAAAGGAATAGGTCTACACGGCAGCAAACACCAGCGGGATTTATCGGGCCGCGCTGAGCAGTAACACATGGAATAGACTCGATGTAGGTGAGTGTCATGAAGGGAATGGTTTGCATACCGTTAGGATAACTTATTGAAGGTTTTTTTGAGAAGTAAATTTTGCACATTCTTTTATTATTGCAGTTTAGAATTGAAACGAAGGACTTGATGATGCAAAGTTCGTAATTGGAGATTGGTGAGTGAAGTTTCTTTTGCGACAAGACTCTAGAGACACAAGTGTGTAGTTGATTTTAATGGTAGTGATGTGGCTTTCTTTCGGTCTTTTCAGAATAATTTTCTTGAAGATAATAAAATAGTGAACTGAACATCAAATAAATCGTTATGAATTTCTAATTTTGGTGAGTGATATTGTATTATGGTTATTGGCACATTGGCACACTGGTTTGGACCAGATGTCTTTAAATGGTTCACGTTTCATTAGGCACTCTGGGTACTCCCATTAGGAGGGCATTAGGCAGATCAAATTAGGATAATATTAGATATGTACATATTATACAGTTACATGTTTAGAAATGATCATGAATTATATGTTTCTATTAAATGTTTTTAATGCAGGTCTTATAAGATTTTCTTATGTTTGAATAATTGGTATTTTTCATCCATCTTGATGATTGTGAATAGTGTAGAATGGATATAGGCAGGAGATGTTGTTTAATCAAGTTAAAGTAAAGATATTACGTACATTTTTTTTGGTAGTATGAAGTAATATTGTAAATAGTATCTTTTGACTTATTTTTTATTATATTTTTTTGTTTCATTATTTCAGCCCTGATGATGTCCTAAATAGGACGAAACGCGTTGGCTGATTCAGAAATTGAAGTTTTGATGTTAATGATGGAGTTATAAACAGAATTTGGGAATGAAAATCAAACGTGTTCGAAATGAACTTTTGTGATATTTTCAATAAAGAAGAAGAATTCTTAATTGAATCAACTGCCTAATGATTAATCATTACAAGGACTACAATAATTGATTGTTTCGATATTGGTGCTCCTTCTTTATAAAATTTATTATTTCTGTAAGGTTGGTTTTGATGCGGTGGACCATGAGGAGTGAGCACTAACATTCTTTAAATGTAATTTTATATATAGTTTTTGAATCAACTAGTGCGCTGTGGTACTAAGCCCTCACCGCTTTGGCTGTATAAGGAGTATATATATATATATAACACGTCTTCCTGCTGCTGCGTAGGAAACACCCAGACACTTCAAATAGCTCAAAGAGAGTATTTAATGGCAAAACGACGCGTTTCGGCGTAAGCCGAAACGCGTCGTTTTGCCATTAAATACTCTCTTTGAGCTATTTGAAGTGTCTGGGTGTTTCCTACGCAGCAGCAGGAAGACGTGTTATATAATTGGGCTATCCGGCGACCCGACCCAGACCGCCCGTGTGACAGCCTGTTTTCTAAACCGGAACTGATGTTTGTATATATATATATCCAAAACATCCTCCAGCGAACAGAGGGAAGGGGCCACACAGGGAATACAGGAACAGGTCTTTAATTGGACAGCAGTGTAGGCATAATATATTTCGGCATAATTGCCTTCCTCAGATGCCGCTGCTACTCTGAAAACAGCAACACGCCTCTGCTTTTGAATAGTTCTGCAGTCCTCCTGTAATTGAAAGGACACACCTCCCCAGTCATGTGATCGCTCACCTGCTGTAGGTCGGCAAGTCCTACAGCTCCCAGAATCCATCATCCCTGGGCAGGTGGTGCGTGGGGAAACTTATGATGTAAAATCCATGTGGCATTGGTGTGCTGCAGAGCAAGGCGCGCTGTATCCAGTGTCATTAAAAGCCCTCAGTCCTTCCTGGGTCCCCGCATATGCTCTAACCTCCAAGATGCAAGTCCGCCGGGTCGTGGGCTGATTTAAGTAAACCAGCACGCCTCGTGAAGTCATATATATATGTACTCTTTATAGTTATAGGTAGGTCAAAGTTTTGTTTTTTGTTTAAAAAATGACGCTTGGTGCTGTTTGGTGAATCTGCATGAAATTTTACAAAAACAAAGTTTATCCACCTCAGATCCTTCCTGCACAGTTTAAAAATGATCAATCAACAGAGCCAAGAAAAATATGGGTTCCCATATCATTGTTTTTCCATGTAAATTCCCATAGGAAATTTTAGGAAGCGATACAGAATAAAACGAATGAACAGAATTACACCAAATTTAAATAAAAGTTAGAACCTAACTCACAAAGAGTGCTTTTCATTGTTTGGTGTAAATCCATTCTGCTGGTTTGGAGAAATTTGCATTTAAAGAGATGCTCAGGGTGGTCGTGAAGTGTTTAAAAAGATAGTGCTATCTGGAAGGATGGTCCCACTGGAGTTCTACGGCACCCAAGTTTCACATCCATGGGACAGCGAAACAGTGAGAGTCTCACTGGATGAAACTTGCATAGTCCTATAAGGTATAGGGTACCATGGATGTGTATCTTGAGTGTGGTACTGTGTAAGGACCACGGTACAGAGAAAAAAGTAAAAATAATAATTTTGTAAAATGTGAGGAGTGGATAAGCAAGGGGCCAGACCAAAGGCCAGATCCTGCATCCAACCCTCCATTGGGGACTTGGGCACTCATGGGGGTTTGAGTGAGACCAGGCCCTGTGGTCAACCCGATGATGCCCATGGCCAAATCCCTTACGCAGCAGGGTGATGAACCCCCAGGGAGTGTCAGGTGCAGGCTGAAGGAGGTGCGCAGTGGTTGTTGGCCACTTACTGGTGGGTGGGTGGGTGGTGGTCCTGCCCAGAAGCCAGACCTTGAGGTCACGCTCATGCTGTGCATTAGCATAGGCTGTGCAGAGCAATGGTTTGACGGTCCATGGTGGATTGCAGGCAGGGCCTGGCAGGGGGATCAGACCCTGCAGCGAACTCCCGCTGTGCACGGCCAAAGGCTTTGCGCAGCAGGGTGTTTTCTTTAACCTTTGCACAGCTCAGCTTCTGGGTCTCCCTCCTTGCCCTACCCACCTGCCCGTGCCCTAGCACTGCCCCTCCTCAATCTAGCTGTCTGTGTAGTGTTCTCCTGCCCCCTCCCTGGCCTGTTGTTCAGTCTCTGCCCCTGTGATGCTACTGCTCTCCATGGCTGCTACTGCTTCCTCCCCCTCGATGTTTTGGGTGTTGTGCCCCTGCCATTTCCATCTATGGTGCCTTGTGCTGCCACTACCTCTGTACTGCTACTGTCCTTCCCTGCTGCCCCTGTCCCTCCTCCCTTGTTATATGTGTGGTGTGCCTCTACCTCACCTTCTTCCCTGGTCCCTTGTGCTGCCACTGCCCTCCTTTGCTGCCCCTGCCTCCCTTGCTGTCTATGTGGAGTGCCCCTGTTGTATTCCTCCCTGGTCCCTTGTGGCACCACTGCCCCTGTGATGCCACAGCCTTCCCTTGCTCCTCCTGTACTTTCCTCCCCTCTCATCTGGGGGAATGTAACTATTTTATTTGTTCAACAATAGTACTGTGGTACTCCAGTGGTACTGGGAAGGGAGTCACCCAAGTATGGGTGAAATGGGTATTTACCTGGGACTGCGGGAGTACCAGGGTAAAAAATAGAAGTAAAGATTTTATTGACATAACATCTATAATAGTGAGAAAGTGTGGCTCTGAGAAGAGCTGTTGTGTTCATAGTGTATTGTGCACACTTACAGTTCGAACTAGAGATAATCCTTTATATTGTTGAAGAAGTTCCTGTTCCCTTCTGCTGTGAAATGCACTCAATCCCGTCTGAAGATACTAGGTATGTTAAAGTGGATGTTATTGGGGTAAATGAAGCCCATGCTGTAGTCTCAGAGAAATGCTGAAATTACTTTATTGACATGCTTCAGGGAGTTCACAAATCTTGTTGGACCACTGCCACTTTTGCCTTTGATAAATGTTATGCTATGTTAATAAGTCTTCTAAAGCGCTTGATTACCCGAAGGTGTCTTGGCGCTGGGCAGAGTGGGGGAGCGGATTCATCAAATCTCCCAAGGTTTCGTTCATTTTAATTGAGAAAGCTACGCCTGAGTATTACGCCCAAATTGTTTCCTCTGCAGTGCACAATCATGACATCAGGGTGCGCGCAATTTAAAATGCTTTCCACCATAGCCAGTAGTTGATGCAATTTCATCACTCTGTGGCCATTCCAAGTAATGTCAATTTGGGAAACCCTCGATCCTTCTCAATGCCGCAATTATTCGCATGCGTCCGAGCCCCAAAGACAATCCTAGTGCAACAGAGAGAAGGAGCCTGAAGCAGAGTGAGAAGTGCTCTGCAAAAATATGTACTTTGAAGAGGAAAGCATGTCTTTTAGATTCCCAGGTTCTTGATTAGTTGCTGTTAGTGCAGTAAAACAGTAAGTTAGGTAGAGAGTAACTGCCATTCGTTTAGTGAATTCTGATTGGGAAACACAGTCTCTTAAGTACGATGTTTACTGCTATTGGTTTAAAGTCATTAGCAGAACAAGAAGACTGCCAATTGTAATACATAGTGCCTTGTGTGGAAGACACTATGCTTGCTGAACTTTTGAACTTGAATCAAGCTTGTAAACTAGTCTGTTGCCTAGGAAACTGGTGTACAGTGGCTGGGCTGCATGGTTGGTTCAATAAAAAATATTCTCAGCAGTTTAACATATGCTTTTCAATTCATATACAATTGCAGTGTAAAGATTTGTTTAACTGCATATTGATAATTGAAGATGGAGAATAAAATGATTGCTGTGGAATGAGTGGAGAAGGGGATAACATTAGTGAAAATATAACAAAAGAAAATGTAAAAGAATGGAGTGAAACAAACATTTTAGACAAAGTGCTCAAGCGTATCACCACCTTCAACAGTTATCTGATGATGAGACTTGCTTCTATGCAAGTTCCTTCCTGTGCGCTGCAGTGAGTTCTAAGTGTGTTCTAAGGGCATAATGCACTTTGACTAGATCCGCCTTTCTGCCCGACCTTTTATATGCTTTTACACTGCTGACAAATGCGTTATTAGGTCTGATCGCTGTTAGTTTGTTTGACACTCTAAGGTGATCTCGGATATTATATTGTTCGTTTTTCTGCACTCTTGCACTTTATGTGAAATATCGATACTGCATGCAAAGCATTAAGGAGAAGTTGGCTGTGTTTGTTTATTTTTACTGTATCTATGAACTTTTATCCTACATCGTCAGTGCTGATAAATGCTAAGGAGACGTGGATATGTATGCCTGTTTTTTTTTTATTTATGCACTTTTATGGCTGCTCTCACAACCAAATAAACTTTACAGATTCTGATTCTGAACTCACCGAGTGATTGTGCTATTTTCACAGGACAGAAAAAAGTGCAACTCATGTTTTTAATAGTGTTGTATTGTTTCAATGTAGAATGGAAGGAGTAAAGGTTGGTTTAGAGAGGTTTTTAAAAGTTGAGATGAATATTGGATACAGAGCATACTAACACAGGGTTTAAGCTGGAAAACTGCACATTTCACACGCTGAGCATAGTTTTGAATAGTCTGTAGAGGCGCTCTAAAAAAATCCATCAGCAGAAATGTTTATTTTCTTGTTTTACATACTCACAAAGTAAACAGAGCTCAAAGCATGTGGAACACCTGGGAAACAGAGTTAAGAAACTGTGAAAAAGTAGACTTAATAATGAAGACCTACCAAAGAATGACATTTGTCTTTAGAAGTAGCACATGTAGGAACCTTCCTTCGCACTATAGTTGTGCACTGAATATGATGGTGCTATTAGAGGTGGACATCTGAACATATAGAAAGTGAACTATAATCTTGAGGACATCTGAACATTTAGAAAGTGCACTATAATCTTGATAAAAGTTTATGGAATGATATGTTAATAACTTGTAAAAATATAAAAAATAATCTTTCAGAGTATGCCACAAATCTAAACAAAACTATTTAATGTCTAATCAGTTCTCGAGTTTTAACCTCCTGTGGTGTGCATGATGAATGTAGTAGGTGAGGGAAGGGGATCCTGACTAAAAATGAAGTTACTTTCCCCTGCTTTGAAACATAGGTGTCTGGAACTTCATAATCAAAGACAGCAGATAAGCACAGGGTTGAAGTTGGCAAAGTGTATGTTGTAGAAAGGTAGCATAGTTTGGAGTTGGGTGTCAAGCAGTTGCAAAATATTGCATCTAAAGACATGTTTACTTTCCTCTCTTATATCCTGACAAAGAAATAGGACCTGAATCTATGTGGAACCCTAAAGAAACACCCTTTACAAAGAATATGAAAAGTGGTTTGCTACTACGGTACTAAAGTGGTGAGATTTACAAAGTGGAGTGAAGAGTTACTTTGTGCTTCACTTGTGCACTTGACATGACTAAAGTTTACAAATACTTCATAGTAAATAGAAATAGTAGTTTAACTCTGAGAAAAGTAAATGGAAAAGTGCAGTTCTAACCTATGTAAACATGCAAACTAAAGTTTGGAAAAAGGGTTTTCTCATCCACCAGCTTGGTGCTCAGGTCTGTGAATGCCAGCTGCTGCTGGGGCACTCTTCTAATGCCCTTTGGGATTCTGTGGTTCAGGTCCTCCCAATTGTCCCTGACCATCTCTGACTGGACCTTGCCAAGGTCATGCAGTGTGGTTGCAACACAGTCAAGTTCACAATTCGTTATGGCTTGGACACCACCGATTCCATTGGGTGGGCCATTGGCACCAGTGTCTCCATTCCCCGCCACCCTTGGCTGAGGTCCACCTTTTTTTCAGGCGATATCCAGTCGTCCCTGATGGGCATGCCGTTTGAAGGTATTCACCTGTTTGGGTACAAGGAAGACTCTGCTCTTTAGCGGTTCAAGGAGAAGAGGGCCACAGCATGCTGCCTGAGCTTATCACCAGCTACACCAGCCCTACTCTTCCTTTTGTGGTCTCGGCAGAGGTACCTCATACTATCATGCAATCTTACCCCATCACAGTGCCCAGCAGTTTTGCAGTGGTGGCTGTGGTATCCACAGCTCTTGTTGTCATGGTCAATGGGCTGCCCAGCCCACTGCCCCACCTGTAGCCCCACTTGCCAAACCCCTTTAGCATGCCCTTAGTGGATCACAGCAACATGTAGGAGGCAGGATCTGACAATTCTTACAGGGTTGGCAGGCCTTTACATCTGACTGGTGGGTCCTGCAAATTGTGCGAAGGGGCTATGCCCTACTTTTTAGCCAAAGGGGCTATTGAGAGGGTGCCTGTGCTAGAATTAGGACATAGTTGCTACTCCTGATACTTTCTAGTGCCAAAAAAGGATGGAGGCCATCATCAAGTTTTAGACCTGCGCACTCTCTTTTTTTTTTTCTTTCTTTTTATTAATTCAATCCAAAACAAATGACAGTAAACAATTATTGCACATTCATAAACCACACGACAATTTGACAATCTACGGGGCCGTCCACAAAAAAAGAAAAAAAGAAAAAAGAGAAAAAGAAAAAAAAAAATTTAAAAAGGGGATACATAGCAACATAACAGAGTATACAAAAGCATTGCAGCTTGGCCCTCTCAGTTCATATGCTCTATCATAGGCCCCCATATCGCAGTCCCCAATTTTTGCCTTTTCCTCAATTTTAAACAACTGTATACTCCATTTCCGGTCCTGGATTTCCAAATCATCCTGCTGAATGTCCTTTAAGATACCATGCATCACCCCAATTTTCGCCCCTCGTTTGATTTCCTCCACAAATGGACTACTTTCCATCCCAGCCGATTTATGATGTTTCCACAAATAATCCCGAATTTGTAAAAACTTAAAGAAGTAATTTTTCTGCAGACTATATCTATCAGCCAAGTCTAAAAATGATACAAGTATTCCATCCTCATATAAGTCTCCTAATACCCTTATCCCATTAACCCTCCATCTAACCAGCCTCGACTCCCAAAATATAACAGGTAATACTAGCGTTGAGTTTATAGGTGTGTAAAAACAAACCCCCGGAATAGATATCTTACGTACACTCTTCCAGACCTTATATGCTGCCAACACAACCTTAAAGCGTGTTTTTTTATAATAACTTAACTCCAAGAATATAAATAGAGAATTTCTAGCAGCTGAAACCAGTAACATCTGATAGATTGATGGTGTTTCCGCTGATGCGGCCACTTCCTCCCCTGTTAGCAATATCCGCATATTTTGAAGCAGACATACATAATAATAAAACTTAAAATTGGGCACAGCCCATCCCCCCCTATCTCGAGGTAGCATCATAAACTTGAAGGCCGGTCGCGCTTTCCTTTGCCCCCACAAAAACCTATCAGTTATGGATTGTAATTTTTGTAATTGTGTTCTAGTCAGCTCTAGAGGGACTGCCCTGAAGTAGTACATCACTTTGGGTAGAATACTCATCTTGAGCACATTGCATCTCCCCACTAGTGAGAGATGCAAGCACTCCAACCGATCCAATTGTTGTTGAATCCCTGAGACTATACCTCCCCAGTTAACTTCTATTAATTCCTGCAGTGACATCCTAATTTTAATACCCAAATACGGGGCTTCCTCAGTTACCCGAACATCTCCCGGGCAGGCCACTTGATTACACATAATTTGAGTTTTAGTTGGGTTTAGTTTATACCCTGACGCCTCCCCAAATATACTGGCCAAGCGTTCTATCTCTACAGCAGCCTGCTCTGGGTCTGCCGTTGCCACTGCAATGTCATCTGCATAGGCTAAAACCCGCACCTGGTATTACCCACAAGTCATGGAGGTGATCTTATTGCTCTTTTCCAACATTGCTAAAAACGGCTCTATATATAGGGCAAATAAGAGCGGGGAGCAGGGACAGCCCTGCCTTGTTCCCCTACTAATGTAAACAGGCTCCGATTCCTTGCCCATTACACAGATCCTAGCACGCGGTGATTTATACATGATCTGTATAGCCCTAATAAAGTTTACACCAAACCCCATCTTACACATGAGTGCCCACAAAAAGGACCAGGAGACACGGTCAAACGCTTTCTCAGCATCAAGAAAGATCAGCCCAAGCCTAGTATGTTGTACATTAGCATAGTCTATCAGTGTGATGACTCTACTAATATGATTGACCGTGCTCCTGCCAGGTATAAATCCATGTTGATGGGTAGATACCAAGGGCGAAATCACACGCGCCAAGACCTGCGCACTCTCAATGCTTTCCTCCAGATGGAAAAATTCAAAATGCACACTCTGGTCCAAGCCTTTTCTTCCCTCAACCCTGGAGACTGAATGGTGGTGTTGAACCTGCAGGCTGCAGACCCGACAGCGCTGCTTGTGGTTCGTGGTGGGACATGAGCATTTTCAGTTTTCTGTGCTCCCTTTTAGTCTCACCAGTGCCCCATAGGTGTTCATGGAAGTAACGGCTGTAGTGGCAGCACACCTTTGGAGGTCAGGGGTGTCAGTCTTCCCCATCCATGACAACTGGCTGTTGAAGGCAGGCTCACCCACCTCCAGACTATTACAAACCTTCTGTCATCTTTGGGGTTCAATATCAACATGCTGAGGTCATACTTGACTCCTTCTCGGATGCTCCCCTTCATTGGAGCTGTTCTGGACATTATTTGTTTTTTTTGCCTTTCCCCCGGGAAAGAGAGATCAGGACATTCAGGTTATGATCTTGATCTTTCAGCCTTGGTACTGGATTTCAGTGAGGTAGACTTTGAGGCTGCTGGGCCTGATGGCCTTGTGCATCATGGTGGTTGAGCACACCAAGTGGAATATGCTAGCTTGGCAGTGGGATCTGAAGTCTCAAGGGCACCTATCAGACCATGTTCAGATTTTAGAGGAGAGTGCAGAAGATCTGCAGTGCTGTTTACTGGACGGTAATTGAGTCAGTGGCAGACCTCTCTCCATTCCCCATCCAGAGATGACAATAGTAACTGATGCATTGCTTCTGGGTTGGGGTGACCATCTGGGAGAGGTGGAGATCAAAGGCCTCTGGTCTTTGGCTGGAGTTCTGGCTCCATATCAACCTTCTAGAGCTGAAGGTCATCTGCTTAGCTTTCAAAGCCTTCCTTCGGTCCATCAAGTGGAGACTGGTACAGGACACCACCACTGCCATGTGGTACTGCAACAAACAGATGGGGTGGGGTTGTAGACCCTGGGCCAGGAGGCCCTACACCTCTGGAAATCGCAGGACCACAAGCGCATTCTCGTGGTGAACCACCTGGCAGGATAATTAAAGGCCAGATCGGAGGAGCTCAGCCATCAAATCCAAGTGAATCACGAGTGGCAGTTACACTCAGAGGTGGTGTAAGGTCTCTTCCGCATATGGGGAGAACCTTAGCTCAATCTGTTTGGTGCTACTGAGAACGCGCGATATCAGCAATTCAGTGCATTGTAGTTTCTAAGGCATCTCTGTTTTGGAGACTCGTTCCGGCTCGCGTGGAACTTGGGACTCTTGTATTCCTTTCTGCTCATACCACTCCTGCCCCAAGTTCTCAAGAAGATCAAGACCGATCAGGTCCAAGACATCCTAGTGGCCCCAGCCTGGGCACAGAGAGAATGGTATCCAGATCTCCTGGGCATGAGCATCTGTTCTCTGACCAAGTCCCTCCCTCCACCCCCGCTCCCAGGAGGACCTGTTGGTGCAGCAGCAGAGCAATGTTCTGCACCTGGGCCTTCGCAATCTCCACCTTCATGCCTGGAAATTGTGCAGCGGAAGCTAAAGACTTTCAACCTTAAACTGTATACGCCTGTTGTTGGGACAAATTTGTGGCTTGGTGTGGTACTCGGCAGATAGACCCCCTTCAGGCAAAGTTAGCTTATGTTTTGTTGTTTGTTTTGTCCCTAGCCTGGCAAGGCCCTGCTCTGGGCATAGTTAAAGGGTACCTTTCATCTCTTTTGGCCTCTTTGCGATTGCAGGATCAGCCCTGTTGGGTTAAGCCTCCAGTTGTAATGCACTTTTTGAAAGGTTTACAACTGTTTCCTCCCTCTCCCTTTGTCATGCCACAGTGGAACCTTAACTTGGTCCTTATATTTTTGATGTGCACTATATATAAACCGCTTCACAGCTGTTCCTTGTGGCCTCTCACCCTCAAGACAGTGTTCCTCATCGCCATAACATTGGCGCAATGAGTGAGTGAGTTTCAAGTTCTCTGTACACGCAGTACACCACCTTCTTCCCAGGCAAGCTGGTTTTGTGGACACGGGCATCTTTCTTGCTTAACGTTGTGATACCTTTCACATCATTCCAACCATCACCTTTCCAGCATTCTATGCTCCACCACACCCTTCTAAGAAAGAGGAAAGACTCCATTGTTTGTACCCCAAGAGAGCTCTAAAGTTTTACATTGATGGTACCAAAGAACACCAATGGACGATTAGCTCTTTGTGGGGTTCTCTGGAGCGAAGAAAGGCAAGACTGTGCAGAAGAGACCCATCTGCCACTGGATCGTGCTCTGCATTAAGGTCTGCTAGGCACTGGCTAGTGGCGCCTATAAAGGCTCCGCTCGTCATTTCCAGAGTGGAACAGTGTCAATACGGAGCCGCACTGCACCACCTACCAGTGTGCAGAGGTACTGCTTAAAGGTTTCTGTGTCCAGTCTGACGAATTGGGAATATTAAAAAAGGTGAGGATTCTGCGGCTAGATAGAGTCTCTACCAGAAAGAGCATTACCAAAGGTAAGTAAGTTGTTTTTTATTGAAAAAAACAAACTTTAAAGTGGTGTTATAGTTAAGTATGATAACAAGATCTTAACTTACGTAAAAGAAAAGCCTGACAAATTCACTGAAAATAACAAAGGTTAAAGTGTCTTTACAGTTTGGTGACAGAATGAGACAAGAACTAATGTGTAAAAACAAAACACTGAAATTCAACAGTTATATTTACTCAATTAGCTAACCATTGCACCTCATCATGCACTGCTTATGACGTCACATATTGCTTCACTCATGGCATGTTAAATGACAGCATTGGGACATCACTGATGATAATTCAAATGACATAAGTTTCCAGGTTGGGAAAGGGCTAAATTGACATTTGTAAATGTTCACATATGTACATGTTTGTGGGCATTCACTAGCCTGCACAGCAAATCACACCTTGTAAAGTCCACTTCTCACCCTTAGAAAGGGAGTTACAATTAGTGATCTTTCTGCATTTGTGGTGGAGAAATTGACAGTAGAAAAACCATTGATGCATGTCAGAATACTTTTTGTAAATTCCTGGCAGGCAAAAATAAGTACGTTTTGGCTTTAAACAAATGTTTATGGCGCAAAATAACTTTGTGATAGGGTTGATAGTATACATGCAGAAGCACAGATTGTAATATGCTACTTATTAAGTTTGTTGGGTCTGGGGAGGATCCCTTACTCGCATGAGGTGATGCATTGAGATTTTGTCACTGGGTTTGTGGACCCTGTGGTTGGGTTTGTGGACCTGCAGCGAGGCTTTAAAGTACCTGTATCCTGCCTCAGCATCCACAAACCCACAGCAGTTGATCTTGGACCCTTGCTGGGCACTGTGAATACTTTGTGGACCCAAGTCGGGGTAGTGAACATACAGCAGCAGCACAGCCATCCCCCTCAAATTCAGTCCCTATATGGGCGCCCCAAAAGCCTTGACAGTACACCCATCTGATTGCGAGGCAACAGCAGAATTTGAGGATCTATCACAGGATTGGAGGATCCTAGCATGTGAGGATCTAGTGCATTATTCGGGTAGCTCAGGATTCACGATTCTCCTACAGGAATTGAGGACCCCCAAGTCAATATAAACCCCAACCTGGATTTACTCCCTATTGATGAGAAGAAGCCCCCTGTTTGGGCTCTACTCTTCACCTGTGTTCCTGGCTCTTCAGTTGAGATCATTTTCAATCTGGACACTGAGTTTATCTTCTCAGAACTTTTCTGCTTGTAGAACAACTTCTTCTGCAGAGTAACTTCAAAGAATTTCCTTGGATCTCCTTTTAGCACTGTCCTCAGAGGCCTCAGGTTAGTCATTACCTAGTTTGAGTAAGAATTACTTGTTTGGATTATGAAACTACTGATGCATTCTCGAGCTGCCTCTTGCGCCTTCATACTATTACTCTGCATCATCTTCTAAGTTGTGCTGTAACAACTCTCTCTAAGGCCTTTAATGAGTTATTTAAAAATTCTAAGTGAACCTTTATTCTGTTCCGTGCGTAAACAACTTGTGGATCTTTAACATATGTGTGACCAGTCTCATGTTGGTTCCCTTGGCTCTGACGAAATAAAGGTACCCTGCTTTTGACACATCGAGTATTTGATGTAATGCACCTGTTGCAAGAGCCTTCCGGCACTCTCCATCTCCTCTGGTTCTCATCTTGCATGGTATCACTCTCTCATGGTTCCCTTCTCCTGTGGTTTCTCCTCTCTCCTCTCTTCTGGGGATTCATGCTTCTTTTATTTTCCTCTCCCAGGTCCCACATGGCAGAACTCGCCATGCTCGCACGTTCCTATCTCCTCCAATTCGAGCATTTGTCACCTAATTTGTCATGTGCACCTTCATATGCTTTCACATTCGCTCCATGTGTGCCTTTAGTTGCTTTCACTTTTTCCCCCATCCCACTAATCCCTTTGTTTATTGGTAGCTGGTGTGCTCTTGAGCGTCTTTTATCCATGAAACAGCTGAAGAGCTGCTTCAGATACAAAATACAGCCAGTTTCAAAATACAAGTGTTTGGTGATGCCTGTCAGTGTTAGGGGTCTTCTTTCAAAATGTTGCACTTGGATCCTTGATGACTATCATCATCGTAATCCAGCATTGACATATTTATATAGACCATAGAAAAAAGCAAACATCATTAAAGTTTCTAAAATGTATTATAACATTTATATTGAATCCACACCCTCTCTGTAATCTGACTTGCTGAAATCAAAAGCAGTCAAGATTTCTGTTTCTTTTCTTCACTTTCAACAAAAACATGCATTCAAGGGCATCGCCTATGTTCATACTTTACTGGTATCCTGAGGTTGAAGGTGCTGTGGTGGGACCTGTGGATCCTCTAGTAACGGTCTAAAGTACTGCAGCTTGATTACAGCAAAGACTAAGACTAAGGGACCTCGTGAGGGACCTTTCGTAACAGCCTAAGGTATTACAGTCTGCTACAAAAAGGACTTGGGTCTGACTCGAGGGACCTCTGGGAATGGCGTAACATACTGGTGCCTGCTACAGCAAACACTTGTATATACGGAGTTTTTTATAAAGCGCAAACTTGACACGAAGGTATGGGCATCAGAGCGTTTTACAGGAGCAGCTGTTGCGTTACATGAGGACACATTCATTTTTTGTTAGGCAGGGGGAGATTAAGTGATTTGCCCAGAATTATAGGATGCTGTGCGTCCCTGCCGAGCCTCGAACCTGGTTCCCCAACTCCGAGGTCGACCGCCCTAGCCGTTAGGCGAACTCCTCTCCCCAATGGTTGGAACGACGTCTAGTAAAGCAGCCTAAGGTACTGACACGTGCATCAGGAAAGTGGCAATTGCAGCTTTTCAAAACTGAGACGGCATGCAAAGGCCACATCTTAGTGAAGGGTTTTGTTGTTTTCTATTTATTTCAATGTCATGTCTTTGACTCTGCAAAGAGTACAAAATGGCAATTACTGGGACTGAGGGAGCAATATGAATAAGCATTGCCAAGCTGTAAGGTCTGGCTTGCATTTTCAGTTACAAGCATGACCTTTTGAATTTCCCAAAGCTTTTTTGAAAAACTAAGACCGTTTGGTTATGTCATGCTTGTTAAATTGGTGAAGTGAGCGTGTGCATTTTTGTAGGACAGGTGCGCCACTAGTTAATGGAGAAAATGTAATTCATATTTGGTAACAGTAACTCAAAGTTGTTCTCTGCTATTAAAATTCCTTAGTACAGTTTCACATGTCACATATGAGATGGCTGAATCGCCAACCCCCTTGAGTGTGTGTCAGTGAGTCATGCTGCCAGCTTTGAATTCTGATTTTGCTTTAAACGTCTAATATGCCGTCCCAATCTGCAAAAAATAGAGGACCTGATACTTTTGTACAACTTGTGTGAGACACTGTGTTTCATTTCTGTTTATTGCAATCACCACTAAAGAACATACTCCGCTGCAATGCTAACTCCAAAACGTATGTCTAATGATACATAGCATAACCATGGTATTTTAATATCTTAACATCAACTTCCCTTCAGCAATGAAATCTGAGATACAATGGACAAGGGATATATTATTTTCAAAGAAATTTTCAATTTGGATTCTTAGTTGTTCTAGCTCTTTATGAGAGTATCATTACTACTAAGCAAACAAGGGTAAAGTCTGTGCAAGCAGGGGATAAAAATCACTTCTTCAAAACCACCTGTCAATCTTCCACTTTCCACTCATTTTCCCAGAATCTAGCACTGCAGCTTCCACTTCTCATTTCTTTGTCTTTTTTCTTGAAATGTGTTGACCCAAATTAAAACAAAGATAAAATGTCTAGGAAAGCTGGCATTAATAAAGGTTTGGATTAAATTAAATTAAGTTATTTTTATTGAACCCAGCAGTATTTGTTATTAAAACCAGACGGGCTCCCTTGTCTAGTGTAAAAAATGACCCCCAATGAGTCACATAGTAGGCAGGGATTTGATTGTAAAATGGAAAGAGTGGATTATCTTCTAGGGTGTAAAAAAGACTGTTGTCCTTGCATTTCTTTTCGGAAAACAATTGCATACCAACAAGCAAAGGAAAATTGTGAGTGTGCATGCAGACCTGTCTGTTTCATGTATTATGTGTTTCTTCTTATGTTTTTTATGTGAAGCTGATAAAAAAGAGATTGACGTGATTTCATAAGTATTTTCTTTCTCTTCAGACATTAAACACCCATGAGATTCAAATAAATTACATGTTGGAGCCCAATCCTCAAAGATTATGTTGTGGGCTGAAAATGGATCCATTTACACCTGCCACGTTTCCACTAACAAACAACTTTTCAGGCATAAGTGATTTGACTACTTCGAAATTGTATGTCACAACTGTGTGCAATTACGTATTACTAAACCATGCATAAGGAGTAGGGAGTGAACAAATAAAGGCAAGATTGCCTTGAGAGTTTGTGAACACTCTCAAACTTGTGAGTTTTTTGGCACCCACAAACTGTCGTGAAATGGTAAGCTATGAACTCAAGCTAAGAAACACCCCTTTTAGAGTAGGTGTAGATTTATGAATATATATGTTTGTAAAATGTTTTGGAAAGAAGGCTTAAAAACAGAAAAACACAAAGACATTTTCAGCCTTATGTTCATGGTAGGTAAGGGCTAGATGTATGCATGCTGAGTATTTACAAATGGATACGTAGCAGGTTTAACTGCATTTACTACTCTGTAATTGTATGTCACAACTGTGTACAATTATGAAATAGTAAATTCCATGCAAGGGCTGAGGAGGTCGTATATCATGGCTTGGTTTCCCATATGAATTTACCCATTGACAGGGATGAAATAAACCCCCTTCCAGACTGGGAAAGAGAACAGAACACCCCCAAACTTCGAGAGGGCGTGTTGGAAGAAATAAATGTGCAATCTCTCAGTGGGATACCTTTCCTCAACCTGGAATTTTACTGTGTGTACAATTCAGCACTGAGGAAATAGCAACATGTAAAAATGTCATGTGAAAGTGCTAATAGTACACCTGCAAACCTGCGACTGACATAGCTTTATAGGCGCACCACTGGCAATTTTGTGTATTGCATAAGTAATAAATATGCACGCATTTATAGCAGTACTGGTACAAGTGCAGACTGACTACTTTTTTCTCAATCAAACCCAATATTTTCTTTTATTAATAAATGAGGTGACTGGACGAAGCAATCAAAATCAGATACTTCCTTAAAAAATCTGTGGAGATTACAGTGACAAGTCAAATTAGTTTATCTTAACACGGTGCCAAACATAATAAAACATGTAAATCGAAAATACATCCCCTGCATTTATTTTCAAGATTCCTAAATGCTAAGAAATCAAGCTACTTGAAGTAGGTAGGGCCACTATTCCTTTCCCACATCTCTCTTCAGCTAGCTTTCATGTAGCCTGATACCATGGTCTCCACCCCAAGTCACTTCCTTCCCCCAAATTTATCTCTAAGCAGTCTATCTTTTGATGCCAGGTTTACTGCATAATCACACACCTTCCTCAGGCCCTTTTGTTTGTTTGCATGCTTAAAACTGCACGCATTTTTGGAGGTGGAGAAGGGCTCTCCTGGGTGGTTCAGTGACTCATGCAGTATGGAGTCATTGGAAACATTCAGCATGGAGGATCTTAGCTGAGCTGCTTTTATGACCATTGAGTGCATCTTCAAGAGCCTTCTCTGTCACTGGCCAGTTTTCAGTGCTGCCACTGCAATCCCACCACATTAACCCCAGTAATTGCTCCTTTTTAGGTCTCGCCTGAGCCAGCGCATGCGCTGCTCTGGCGAGAGTTTTAGTAAGCGGGTTTTGGAAGTGCAAACAGCAGTTTGCTGGCGACCAGCTTGCGTTCACGCGAGCGTGCACGCACGATCAGGCGCCATATGGCTTCCCTCACCATCTGCTCGCGATTACTTTCACTTTCGCGGCCGCGCGGCCGTGTCAGTTTCACGGCCGCGCGGCCATTGCTTGTTTATTTTGGTGTGCTTGTACACTTAAATAGAACTGGTAAATTGATTAGCAGCTGGGGTTGCATGCCATAAAAATCGAATAGTGTAACAGGCATACTGTTTTATAGCTTATGTTTATGTTTTTCTATAAGAGCTGGCGAGAGTTTTAGTAAGCGGGTTTTGGAAGTGCAAACAGCAGTTTGCTGGCGACCAGCTTGCGTTCACGCGAGCGTGCACGCGCGATCAGGCGCCATATGGCTTCCCTCGCCATCTGCTCGCGATTACTTTCACTTTCGCGGCCGCGCGGCCGTGTCAGTTTCACGGCCGCGCGGCCATTGCTTGTTTATTTTGGTGTGCTTGTACACTTAAATAGAACTGGTAAACTGATTAGCAGCTGGGGTTGCATGCCATAAAAATCGAATAGTGTAACAGGCATACTGTTTTATAGCTTATGTTTATGTTTTCTATAAGAGAAGACCTTTGCCGTTTTATTCTCATTGTCGAGTTTAATGCATCTACCGCAATAACTTGACATCACTTAAAGTTGCATCTACCAGAGGTCCAAAAGATATACATGGCACAAACTTTCTAAAAAAAAAACTACTAAATTAAAACTGCCGAATACTAGCAGAGATCATTTCATGTCCCCCTGGAACTTGTAACTATAAGTAAGGTTTCCGAAATAAGCCATAAAGTATTAGCACAGTATATTAACAGTTCATATGAAAAGGGTTTTGCATATCTTGTCTAACCAGAAATCTACTTCGTCTAAATTTTTGTAGAAAAGGGAGATTTTGTTTTCTTGGTGTGACTTTTGACTCGGCTATGCCTTTGTATGAAAAAGAAATTCCTTCTTCCTTTTTTGAAAGTATTTTCTATAAGGTTTAAAACAGCAAATACTTCAGTTGAAGAACCTCCCCTTTCTTAAAACATTATTACAGTGTTATACACACTAGTGGGGGATTTTTTGACCCCAAGCACAGTTGTGATTTAAAACCTTAACCTCAGAAAGTAGCCCTTACTGTAATGTTGTTTGAAGAGTTGGTTATATTCATGCTTTGTCCTGTATTTACTTAATCAGTGCTTCTGTTCGGGTAATTTGTTGAAACTTTCCAGACTGCTACTTTATTCTGATGATTCAATAATCGTCTCCACCAGTTTTTTTTAATCCCAAACCCCTAAAAGAGCCGTCCATTAAGTGTTTTGGCAGGGCTTTCTCATATTAAGGTTATACATATAACTACTGTGATTACTGAGAAAAAACATTATTTTAAAGCAGGAGATAGCAAGGTGGATTGTAGCATACAAGGGCTGTGCTCTGGGTCCGGGGACAGTGAGTGGTTGCTCGGCAGTATCCGTGGTGGTACTGTTGTTTAACATTTGTGTACTGGGGGCCCAGGTACTGTTGCAGTCTGTTTAGCAAGCAAAGTTACTCCATTTTTAGGTCTCGGCCTGCACCAGCGCTTGCGCTGGTCTGGCCGAGAGTTTTAGTAAGCGGATTTTGGAAGTGCAAACCCACTGGCTTTCGGCTGGCGACCAGCTTGCGTTCACGATAGCGTGCACGCGCGCAGCTGCCATCTGGGTTTCCTATCTCTTCCTCATTTCCTCGTCATGGCTCATTAACTCTCTGGACTCTGATGTTTCAATCGCAGCAGCAGCTCACATTACCAACTGACGGCCCTGGACTACAGTCACATGAAAAACAACAGCGATTAGCATTGAAATGCAAGCTTTTTTTTGTCTAGTTGGAAATATTGCTTCGGTGGGTTGATTTCACCTTATATCGCTATTTGTTTTATATTGGGAGTCACAGCCTAATTACCAGTATTTTTGTCTCACTCTGTTTTTTTTTTTTATATTTATTCGCGCAAAGCACAAAGCTATATTTAAGGTTACTTTTTCCGCGTCACTTCTTCACTCTATTTAAACTCCACACCCCCACTCTTATTGTCTCTCTCCTTCTCTCTCTCTCTCCCTCTCTAATTCTCTCTCTACTTAATTAACTCTCCCTCTCTATCTTTTTTAGCCTTTCATTCTCTCTCACCCCTTTATCTGTTTCTCTTTCAAACTCCTTCATTCACTCTCTCTCCCCTTCTTTCTCTCTATCCCGCTCCACTCTTTATTCTATGTACACCCTTTCTCTCTCTTTCTCTCTTACCACCCTCTCTAATTGGGCATTATATCTTCACTCTATCTCTCACTCGGCAACACCACAGCATCACTCAGCATCACCACAGCATCACTCAGCGCAACCACAGCATCAATCAGAGCCAGCACAGCATCAATCAGAGCCAGCACAGCATCACTCAGCACCAACACAACATCTCTCAACGCCATCACAGCATCACTCAACGCCATCACAGCATCACTCAGTGCAACCACAGCATCACTCAGTGCAACCACAGCATTACTCAGCACAACCACAGCATCACTTAGCGCCACAACAGCATCACTCAGCGCCACCACAGCATTACTCAGCAGCACCACAACATCACTCCGCGCCACCACAGCATCACTCAGCACCACCATAGCTTCACTCAGCGACACCACATCATCACTCAGGGCCAACACTGCATCACTCAGCACCACCACAGGATCACTCAGCACCACCACAGGATGACTCAGCACCACTACAGGATGACTCAGCACCACCACACCATCGCTCAGCACCACCACAGCATCGCTCAGCACCACCACAGCATCGCTCAGCACCACCACAGCATCGTTCAGCACCACCACAGCATCGTTCAGCACCACCACAGCATCGCTCAGCACCACCACAGCATCGCTCAGCACCACCACAGCATCGCTCAGCGCCACCACAGCATCACTCAGCGCCACCACAGCATCACTCAGGGCCACCACAGCATCACTCAGGGCCACCACAGCATCACTCAGGGCCACCACAGCATCACTCAGGGCCACCACAGCATCACTCAGGGCCACCACAGCATCACTCAGCACCACCACAGCATCACTCAGCGCCAAGACAATATCACTCAGCACCACCACAGCATCACTCAGCGCCAAGACAGTATCACTCAGCACCACCACAGCATCACTCAGCACCACAGCAGTATCATTCAGCAAGACCTGAGTATCATTCAGCATCACCTCAGCATCGTCTCCGCAACAGTCACCACCACCACCACTACCACCTCAGCATCACTCAGCACCACCTCAGCCTGCTCTCGGAATCTGGCATTTTGATTCTCCCCTAGCGTCTGGCCGCTGCTAGTGTTATAATACAGGTACTAGTTCCCAACCTTCACCCTCCCATTGTTTATGCCCCCTCAAAAAAAAAGCTTTAACAAACAACCATTGCAATAGGCAGAAACAAGTTGCCAGCATTGCAAGAACAAAAGAAAACTGAGGACATTTTTTATTGTAAATACTTTTTTTAATATGGTCGTTCAGTTTTACATAATGCCTTCTTGGTCATATATAAAGTAACAAAAATGCTTCTGACACTTTTTTATTATAACTTTTCAGCATGCTGCACAGCAGCCACACTTCTCTACAGCAAAGCTTGAAGACATTGGCAAAGTCAATAGCTCTGGCTAAACACTTATAAGGCCCCAAAGGCGAGACCTATTGGCTATGCCAATGCTTGTTATGTAGAGCCTACAGGCGGCGCGCATGCGCTGTCCCTTGGCGATGATGTGTTGTATCTAAAACAAAAACTTTCTAAGAAGGGGCTTTTAGCCCACCCATTAGTTACCATTCATTGTCATAATTATCACTCTTCTTTGCTACCTTTTAAGCAGTGCGTGCAATGCCGTCACTTCCTTGTCTTTGTGTGGAGTATGGACCAAGTACAGATTGATTTACCTTAATTAGTGTTCGTCCGCTGTGATTGAGGTACCATTTCTCCTTTTTTTTCATTTTTTAATAGTGCAAACTGGGCTCAACCAGAAGGTATTGGCGCACTTCACATGAGGACTAGTTAGATTACACAAGTTCACATTCATTTTTTTTTTTGCAGGGGAGATTAAGTGATTTGCTCAGAATCACATGATGAGGCGACCTCCGAGATTCAAACCTGGATCCTCAGTTCCAAAGTCGGCATCTTTGCCCATAATGCCACATCCTTCTTCCCTCTCACACCCATTAATCCATTCAGGTTTGGCATAATTCTCTCTAGCAGCTTCTGAAGCAGCTGCCCGAGGCAGGCATCCTATTAACTAAATACAAATCCTAGCACTGCTGTCCAGGCATGCAAAATCTTAGCATACAATGAATGGGTCCATTTACTGAATGAGTCCCCTATCTCTGAGATGTAAAAAGATGTAAGGATTGAAGCATGTGATTCACTCAAAGGACAGTGCAGCCTTTTGGTGTGTGATCGATAGTCCTTATATGAGAGCCGATTCCGCTCCTAGATTGGAAGAAGCCCTTATTGACATAGTGTGGGTGGCTCACTTTAGAAACATTTATTTAAATCCTGATAAGAAGAGATGCGGGCTAGCACCCGATTCTATGGACGCCCCCCATTCAGAATCCTATAGTAACACCTCTTCCCTAAAATTCTCTCTTGAGGAGGTCAACAGAGCTCTCATGGACAGCAAAGGTAGAAAAGCGCCTGACCCTGATGGTATTCCTATTGGCCTCTTTAAATCTTACATTTTTCTATTGGGCCCTCTATTTACCCAGGTGTTAGGCGCAGCCTGCTCTGTAGGTTTCCTGATCACATGGTCAGAATCACTCATATTCCCTATTTACAAAAAGGGCGATCGTTCCTCACCGGCCTACTACCACTCAATATCACTGCTTGACTCCTTAGTGAAAGTGGCAGGGCGCATTATTTTGGGAAAACTGGAGGAGTGGGCTGCAAGCAATGACATATTATCAGACTTGCAATATGGTTTCCGAAGCGGTCGCAGAACTGTAGAACACCCAGATTAAGCGTACTAATATGTTCCTAGCTTTTGTTGACCTATCTTTCGTGTTTCATTGCGCAAAACACAACAAATTGTGGTCTATCATGTCTAAACTTGGGGTGGGCTCTCCCATTATATTTTCAAATCTGTTTTATTAATTTTCAAAGGAAAGGTACAAGCGACAGTGTTGGAAATCACACATATATCATCATTCGATAAGTCAGCATAAAGCACCGTAAAAGAGAAGGGGAAATCTAGGATGCATGTAGAGTACAAGTAATCATATGTATAAGCTGTACATTTGCAAAGATAGTTGTAGTCGAATAATGAATAAAACTGGTGGAAATCAGCGAAGGGGGCGGTATTGAGGAGGGGGATATATTTGGGGGTGCCGTGGGATTAATTCCACCATGATTATTCAGGATAGTGGGGAGATAAAAGCAGTGTGTACGGGGTCTGTTCGGCAAGGAACATGCAATTGAAGCACTGAGGTCTATGTATGGGGAGGAAAGAGATAAGAAGGAGAGTGTATGAGGTAGTATCTTGTGCAGCTTCATGGGGGGAAGTCATCATTTCGTGTGTGGTGTAAGAAGTCCGAGAGTGGGTTGCCCATTGTGGAGAGATGGGTGTTTTTGCGCTGTCCGTGTATCTTGTTGTAACAAAGGGCGTCCTACTCCGCTGCACCCCATTTGCGAACTGCGCCATACCAGGCCTCCACTGGGGGGTGGTCGGGGAGTGCCAGTATAGGGTGAGGGTGCTCTTGGCGAGGAGTAGTGACAGGGAGGCGACGCACAAGTGTACTTTGTGGGGCTTGCTCTTCTTAAAGATGCCTAGGTTGCAGGCTTTCCAAGTGTGGATTTCTGGGAGCTCCATAACCTGGAGGAGGAGTTCATGAATCTTAGCCCAATAATGATGTGAGGATGGACAGGACCAAATCATGTGTCGCAGATCCACGTCAGAGGCACAACACCTAGGACATTTAGCGTCTGCCAGGGGGAAGATACGGTTGATTTGGGCTGGTGAAAGGTATGCGCAGTGCAGTATAAAAAGTTCTAAGTTCTTAAAACGAGAACTGCGGGACACCTTTCTTGGAAACTGTAAGGCTAATTCCCATTCCTTATCATGAAGAGCTCGTCCAAATTCCCCCTCCCATTTATGTCGAAGCATGTCCAAGGAAAGCATGGTCAGCCAAGTGATTAAGCGGAGTCCAAAACCCATGGTTAGGATTGTCTGTAGTACTAGGTGCGGAGCGGGCTCTGTTACCGTGGCGTTCCAGAGGGTGTGGTATGTATTTGTGAGGTGGCGATGTAGGAGAAACTGTCCAGGAGGTAAGCCATACTCAGTAGTCAGTGGTAAAATGGGAGGAATTGCCCGTTTTGAAACAACTCTCCCATTGTGTGTAACGAGCAAGAGGTCCAGGGGGTCAAGTCAAGCTTTGTGTAAAATCCAGTAAATTTAAGCAGACCTATCAGGGGCCGGACCAGGGCATATGGGGGTAGTATGCATGCCATACAGTAACCAAGTGAAATGCAGGTGTGCGTTTCAGCCACTTGTATGGGCAGAGAGGTGGGCGGTGGTGTTTTCGGTAGAAGAAGGTGAAAGACAGCCTGGGCCTCCCCTCGTGCCACAGGACTCTCCCACGTACCTTACATCAGTCCAACGTGACACCCATTGCAGCTGCGCTGCGAGGTAGTATGCCTTGAAGGATGAGGCTCCCAGGCCATCCCGGTCAAGCTGTAGTTTGCAAAGTGCTACTCGTCATCATCCAGTACCCCAGATGAGAGCAGTTAGCAGGGAGTTGAGCTCTTGGAAGAAGGATTGTGGGGGGACCACCTGGAGATTGGAAAAATAATATAAGAACTGCGTTAGTATGATCATTTTAACTAAAGCAATTGTCCCCATCAGGGCAAGAGGCAGCGAACTCCAGAACTACATTTGTGCTTTAATGCCCTGTAGTGCCATCTGGAAGTTCCCGTGAAATAAATCCGAAGGAGTGTGGTATAGGCAGATCCCCAGGTAGCAAGGGATTGCGCTCTCCCAACGCAGGGGTATGGAACCAAGGGAGATGGACTGATGTGGTTGGTCGGTGTGAAGAGGATATATCACCGATTTATCCCAATTGACATGGAGCCCTGTACCCTCAGCAAACTCATTAAGTACAGCTCGGAGGGGGGCAAGGTCACATGTAATGTCTTTTACATAAAGGACAAGATCGTCAGGATACAGGGACTCCACTTGTATCCTGTCATCGAGAGGTATCCCCCATCTGCGAAGAGCAGTGGGGAGAGGGGGCAACCCTGTTGGTTTCCCCTGCCTACAGGGAATGAGGAGGACACCAGGCACCCTAGCTTGACTCAGGATGTAGGGTTAGTGTATAGAAGACGTGTGTACGCAAGGAGTCGAGGACAGACCCCGAATTTGATCAGAGTTTGGAAAAGGTAGTTCCATGCCAATTAATTAAATGCCTTCTCCAGATTCAAAATTACACTGCCCACTCTTGGGTAGAGTCCTCTAATATGGTCTTGTATATGGAAAAGCTGTCGCAAGTTTTGTGAGGTTCTGCAACCTGGGATGAATCCATTTGGGTCTGCATGTATGAGATCTGGCAGTACCAGGGCGTAACGACATGCTATTATTTTGCCTAAGACCTTGTAATCTGTGCCCAGTATAGCAATCGGGCGATATGACACCAGGTGGGTTGGGGCTTTTCCAGGTTTCAGGATGGGAACCAGGAGAGACTCTCTGAGTGATGGTGGAAGTGCTTCTGAAGAAAGAGATGTTTCGTACATGCTGGTTAGTCTGGGTGCAAGTTGGGAGGTGAAGGCATTATAGAGCTCAAGTGGTAGACCATTGAAGCCCAGGGTTTTTTTTTGGTGAGGTCTCTAAGGGCTTCCAATAGGTCCTCTGTGGTGAACTTAGTATCTAGTGTGTGTTTAAGCGTGGTGGTGATATGGGGGAGTGTGATTCCCTCAAGAAAGGCACTGTAAGTGTCTCCCGTTGGACTAGGTGTGGCCTGATACAAGGTAAAGTAGTATGTGTGGAATTGTTCTAGGATATCCTCCTGGGAATGAACCGGGGCGCCTGTGGATGAGATGAGTTTGGTAATTGGAGTCTTGGCATGTGAGCCAGGCTAAGAGGCAACCTGATTTGTATCCTTCTCGATGGAATTTGGCTGGATGGGCCATATAGTTAAAGCGTAATAGTCACTCTAAGAGTTCTATGTAATTTGTTTTAGCCTCAGTGAACTATGAAAGTTTCTCTCTGTCTCTATCTGTCTCCTTGCTCAGTAGAGCGAGCCGCTGCTCAGAAGCTTGTATTTCTATATCAAAGGTTTTATGGACCCCCACAACCTGTTGGATGCAGTGACTTCGTGTTACTGTCTTAAATGCATCCTATTCCACCATCTCCAAGGAGGCGGTGCCATGGTTTTCCGCTAAGTAGTGTCAGGTACAATCTCCCTGCTCCTTTCTGAAAACAGGATCGTCCAGATAGTTGCTCTGGAGATATGCCAGGGCGGGACTGGGGATCTGGGGAAGACCAGCGAAGGTCCATATAGTGGGCATCATGGTCCAAGATTATGCATCCTAGATAGTCAGAGCTGCATACGAGGGGGGGTCAGTGATGCCGTACACAGAAAACGGTCCAGTCTTACATGGAGCCCGTGTGGTGGGGAATGAAATGAGGGATGGACTCTCCCATTATTCATGTTTTTAGGGGAGTTATATTCGGGGAGCAGGGCCAGGGTTTGCTATGGACTAAAGGGGAAATGTACCAACTTTTTTAGTGTCAAATGGGGAGTCAGACAGGGGTGCGTCCTAGCCCCCTTCCTCTTTAATGTATATATCAACAATTTTGGCAATGTTCTAGTAGAAAATTGTGTTGATCTCCCCCAAGTTGGTAAGCAGCTGATTCCAACACTCCTCTATGCGGATGATGCCATCCTTATGGCCCGAGCCCCTCTGGCTCTGCAACGGCTACATGCCTGCTTTGTATATTACATGAAAGACCTGGGATTTTCAGTCAACATCAGTAAAACTTTCATAATGAAATGTGGTAGGAGAAAAATGAGTTGTCGTGATCTTACGATTGGGAATACTAAAATTTATTTCACCCCTTCTTTCTCCTGCTTGGGCATTTTGTCTGACAGATGCGGGTCCTGGAAACAAGAAATCATCAAGAGGGAGCTCTATTTCATGAGGGCCATTAATGCACTTCAGAACTTTGTGACTAGGTTAGGCAAGAAATCACCTAAGGAAATGCTAGCAATTTACAAGTCTAAGTGTTTGTTATCTGCCCTATATGGGGCACTGGTCTGGGGGTATAGCGAGTGTCAACCTCTTCAATCAGTGGAGGATTTAGGAATCTTCTATAAGTCCACCAGAGTTGTCGCTTGGTAATCTGTCACTCTGAACTGGGTGCCCCTTTTCAATCGGATGCTGCCAGAACACAGCCACTTCTACTCTGGCACAAGATCTGGGCTTAAGAAGAGACCAACCTCAACTGGGAGATTATAGGGGATTGTCTTTATTCATCTTCTTTCGTACAAACCCCTTGGTTGACATAAATCAAAAATGTGTGCTCTGATCTAGGCTACCCAGAGTACTTACCTCTCATGACACACTGGTCCAAATGAGTAGAAAAGATCTCAAACAGGCCTCCCTTTTCTGTGTGAGAACCTCAGACTCACGTCTGAACTTGTAAAACCTAGTGCCCTCAATAATCAATTGATGTCCAGAACGCCAGACATAGATTTTTCCTCACTAGATTTAGGTTAAACGCATTCAATCCACTGATAACCTATCCGGCTGTCAATGATTGGTCAAGGTCTCTTATTATATGTCCCTGTGACAATGTGTCTGACCAGAGCACATTGCACACAAATTTTCTCAAGGAAGAGAATTCTTTTACCTTGTTGACGTGAGCATACATTTGCACAGTGTTGCCCAGCATTTTTGTTTTACAGTCATTGTCCACCCCTCTGCTTTGTTGCATTATGTCCTCCTACCTTTTGGCAGTATTTAACCAGAGGAAGTTTTTTGCACACTTGACATGATCTAGTCAGTCCATTAATTTGTGCACCAAGGCTCTGTTTGCATCTGTCTAGGTTTACTATGTCGTTTTTATGTTTTTAAAAATAATGCATGTTCTTATCTTTTTAATGTTTTTTAAACTTTTAATTTGTTTTGGCTTTTATGAATGTATTATACAACTCGAATAAAGCTTGATTTAATTTGATTTGATACATCTCAAATGCTGACACTGCTCAGCAATTCAGGAGGGGGAGAAAATCTATAGCTAGTTTGTCAGATTTTAAATATCTGTGGTAAATAT
The DNA here is from genome assembly GCA_963921515.1 of Calotriton arnoldi. Taxonomy (NCBI): domain Eukaryota; kingdom Metazoa; phylum Chordata; class Amphibia; order Caudata; family Salamandridae; genus Calotriton; species Calotriton arnoldi. The sequence goes on from CAWUFW010002483.1 coordinate 1,415,031, forward strand.
GTGAAATGGCCAAAAAAAATTAGAAAGTACAAAATGTATATTTTCCATAGAGAACACCATGACTCGTGTTGGGACTGTCTCAGTGACTAGCTTGCTCACTCTATCTTTTTGTAAATTAATTTTATTATAGAAATTACAGAGCAACACTTTATGTCCCCCAATCTCCACTCCTCTCTTTTCTGGACGATTCACTGGTTCATCATTGAGGTGACAAACAGGCATGCACAGTCAAAGATGTTCACAGACTCCCCTCATTATTGATGTTAGAACAAAGGGCTAGTGTTTTTGGTGTAATAATTCCCACCATTATCAAAGCACGTTTAGGACACCTATGGGGTTAAAGCCCATATATTTCCTTTTTATTGGGTTTATTTCCACCCCTCTGTCGTTAGAGAAGCCAGTGAACTGGGCTAACAGTGCCTGAAAGCCGATAGTTGTTCGTGACAGCAATAAAGTATTTGAGGCATAAAATAAAGCTGTGATCTTATTGCCTGCTTTTTTGGGACAATCATTAATACACGCGTCAGGGTATTCTAAAGCTCCATTTATATGCAGAGAAACCAGGGTTGGTAACAGCACTCATCCCTTCCACATTCCTTTGTTTATTGCAGTTCGGTCAGTGACCTGCCCATTTTTCCCCCATCTGTCCTCTGCATTGTTTCCAGAGTGTAACTGGATTTGTATAGATAGTATAGACTCCGACACTGTGTTTATGGGGTGGGGAGGAACCCTATGATGAAGCATGCTACCTAAGGGTATGTTAGGTTGTTGGTCCTAACAGAAAAGGTTTCTGAAGCAATGGAGACAGAGCTGACATAATATAATTTTGCCCCAGATATATTCAAACCTCAATCAAGTGTGCTGTACATTCAAATGTTGGGAGCAAGTACTCGTGAGTCTTTAAATACTCCTAGGTCCTCATTTGTGCTTTTTGTTCATAATGATATCTGATCCTGCAGCAATTGCATTGGGGATTTTATCAGGACCAGTGGCTTTACCCAGTTTTATCTTGTTGATAGCTCAGAGAGCGTCATCTAAAGTGAACTCCATACCCTAAATACCAAAAGCCGAGCTCAACACTAATAAATTCTTCTCAGAAATGGGATCTAATAATGTACCCTAATATGGATCCTGAAGTGTTTTGAGAAGGTTTGGGGTTGAATGTACGTTTCTATACTAGCATGTACATTTAGACTCCCATGAGCCACTATGCGCTAAAATTACTGCCCCAAAAAGACCAGACCAATTACTATCATCCCATTCTTTCTTAGCATGAGCCAAATAACATTTGTAGTTAAATCTGGCCTCTTTCTTTATTTTTAACTACTGTAATCAATTTACATTTAGCCTTGTTGCAGTCTCTATTAAACCAGGGGTTTTTCAGTCTTTTAGGGCTTCTGCTTTAGTTTCTCATAGAAGGTAGTCTCTAATTTGATAGAACATATTATTGTGAATATCAAGTAAAGACAAATTATACGATCAGCTTAGTGAAGTAGTGATGGCATCTGACAGAATTTCCAGTCCTTCTGCCACTGCTCTATAAATTGATGATAATATATTTGGACTTTGACTAATCTAATTTGTTCCCATTTCGGCCCTTTTATTGTTAGACACCCTCAATTGAGGGTCTATCTGAGTCTGACAGAACTGGCAGTGGATTAACAGTGCCAATTGGAGATCAGTGAGGGCATCGTGGTCGCTATCCACTCTCTCTACAATTTTCATATCCCCCAACGTGGACTATAGCTGTGTATCGAGTAACATTTAATGATTCCTACTGCTATGCTCTGCGCTGTTATGTGTGTGCACCCAGCCTTATCAAAATTAGTTTGGCCATTGCATGATCTAAGACCGTGTGCTAGCGTCAGAGCAGCTAGCTGCAATTCTGTAGTCATCCTACTCTTGATTGATGGTAAGTCTAATAAAAGTATACCAATCTTTTCATCTTCTGGTTCCATTATAGTGATTACCTCCTCCGGGGGCTCAAATGTTGTATTGAAATCACCTGCAATTACTAGAAAGAAGTTTGCAGAGTTTTCTTCCACACAGGACTCTGAAAGATGCGGTGTTGCAGATTCAATATTTCTAGATGTGGTTCGATTATATATATTGAATATATCTTTAGAAGATGGCCCTTATAGGTTATTAATGCTAGAGCTAGAAGGTCCCTTGAATTGATAGACAATTGTTTAATTTTGCAGTTCGACGTTGTTCTAATCCAGACAACTAAACTTCCAGATGGTCATCTGACTTTTTGGTGGGTTGTTTTGGTATTATAATTTATGCAATCGGATCTATAGAACGACATTGTAGCCTGGTTTCCTGGAATATGCAGTTATCAAACTCCTCAATAAAGTTTCCCTAACGATAGAGAGGAGAAATCCTTGTAGCCCAATTACTTAGTGAAGTCAGCAAACAGGACTCTCCACTGGTTGTATGATCCTTTATTTTGTCGACTTGAAGCATAAGAAAGGAGCCAACCTCAGCAATACATTTAAAACAACAGAGAGGATGATGTCTAAACCGTAAGGGTTTTATTAGCAATTTACTTTAGGTTATAAGTTAAATCAATCAGCAAAATTTCGGTAAAAAATATATTGTAAGAGCATACAAATTAATATGATCAGGAATTTGAATTTGTATACTATGAGGAAAAAGATGCAAAATATAATTATGTATAGCAGGCAAAATCTCAGTCAACCATAAAGGAGTTTCCCTATTCTATGTAAAGCATCGAAAGTGGAAAGAGGCTTCTATGAGGAAGGTGTCAGCATCAGATGAACCAATTTTCAGGTTTAGGGGAGAAGTGCAAGTGTTCAAGCATGAAGTTCAACACTCTGGGCAAGGGAAATCAGCAGAGTTGAGAAGAGGATCTGCTAGCTAGTCTAAGAAACACAGATGATACATGAAAGACGGTTCTGGAAGACTCATTGTATCAGTTCCCATCAAATTGACCAATCAGGAATAATTTTCTGGGAGCAGGTGGACTCCCCAGTTTCCTAGCTCTAGACAGTAAGGTACACACCTGCACAGTCTTAAAGTATGCAACAGTCCAGTCTTCCCTCGTACAGGAAGTACTCTCCCATACCCGTGCCTCTTTATGTCTAAGACCAAAATCCAATTATGCACGAACTAACAGTGTCAAACAAAAACTATAGCCCTATTCTAACTTACCCAAATTGATGATAATAAGATAACTGTGGAGGAAAAGACCAGAAAAGTTGAAAACATTTATAAATGCATAAAGTTATCATGAGTAAATACAGTAATTACATTTGAATATGGTATACATTGTTCTATTGAATGTGAGTACATTGGTTATAATTCGGTTAGATAAAGGGGTTGCTCTCACTAAGGTAAATGTAGCCACTTACTAGTTTTAGTTAATATGATGCAAATTAATACTGTTAAACACACGTTGACTACATAAATTGCGTAGAAATGGGTGGAGCAGTAAATTGCACAGCTCCAATACTCCCTCTTGGGGGCTATCATAGCCATCACACAGATGAAAGGAACCTTCGAAGACCATCTCAAAGTCTTGTTGTCTTCATCATCTTACACTTTGACCTCTTCAATTCCTTCATCCCATCATAGGCCTTACACTGCTTCTCTTCTATTTCAACTTCATCCCTTTCCTTCGACCACCGCTTTCTTTGATCTCATGCATTTAAATTAAGTCTGGGGGGTGAACTCCGCTCCGCTATCGGAGTTTGCAGAGTTTCCGCACTCCTCGTTACGTGGAGCTCGCAAGGTTCCGAAAAACTCCGCTTCGCGTAGCGGAGCGTAGTTTTTTCCTCGCTCACGTTCGTCAACGTCAAGTTGGCGAGTGCGAGCGAGGAAAATCCAACTCCCAGCGCGATTTTTCCTCGTTCGCGATCGTCAACATCAAGTTGGCAAGCGCGAGCGTGGAAAATCAACCTACTGGCGAGATTTCTCAACGCGGGCAGTCAGATTTCCCATTGCGGGTGGTCCCGTATGCTCGCGACTGCTCGCGTTGAGAAACCATCCGTTTGCGTTGAGAAAGCTGCCGCTCAAGTAAAAATCTACTTAAGCGGCAGAAAGGAAGCAGCGCCCGCTAACGCTGTGCATGGTGCCGTTCGCGATGATTGCACAATGCAGACAAGCACCTGGCACTGAAAATCAAAGCGAACTGCATTTATCTAACGCACTCCACTGCCCGTGGAGCTCCGCGTAGCGCGGTGGTGTTTTTTTTTCACTTAATTTAAGGCTTAATTTAAATCCCTTGATCATAGCAAATAGACTAACCAAGCAAATGCCAGTGATCAAAATTAGTCTCAATATAGCGCGTAAAAGTCCACTATCTATATTGACCAGACAACCACCCACGGCAGCAAATCCCTTTCCAACTCCTTTCGAAGCACCTGTCGCTTCCAGATCCTCCAGCTACTAGCTCTGTATCTACAGCTTGCAATGTACCAGCTATAATAGTGGCAACTTTGGCCACTACTGTGGAAAGCTTTCTAACCTTTACTCATTTTAGACAACACCTACTAAAGGAATTATAGCTCCAAAAATGTCTACTACTATTTACAATGCACTACTACAGCTACACTTATGTCTTCTAGATGACCCCCTTTCAAGAGTGTTTAAAATATCTACATGATAGATCTTTGGGAACACTAATGCAAGATAACAAGTATGGGTGACACTATTGCCCTATTCATCATTGGATCAGCTAAATATATTTCTGGCGGATTTGGCTCAGGAATATGGTGACTATCCAATTGCAACTTTTGCTTGATTTGACTATTGAATCTGAAGACTACTATCACTAATACTCATACCAAGAATCTACAGAACAGTAAGATATTAGAGCCCTGACGAAGTTCAATTGTTTGTTTGAACAAAACGCGTTGGCTGGATGTTTGTTTTATGGGGATTTTATATATGAATATCAAATAAAGGAAGAACATTTCTAAAAAAAACACAATTGAGGATTTGTGGACTGTGATATTTCCAGTTACATCATTCCACTTCTTTTTAAAAAAAAAAAAATTCTGTTTGGCAGCGATATCAAACAACGGCTAATACTGGAAAGGAAGTACATCGGTTTCTGAACAGTTAGAACTTTGTGTGAGGTGCAGTTAACTGGTCCACCCTTGGTGTTTGAGTTGTTTGCATAGCAAGATAACAAGTACTTGCCCAATTTGCCGGTAACTTAAAGGAAGCCTTCCATCCACACACATAATAATCTCCAGGAATCACTGGGCCATCTTCTGTAGGAACTTGAGCAGGGGCACCTACAATTTCAAATTTATGCTCACACGCACTCAGTCGCATATACTTATTCCTGGCTGCACTTTCTCTCTTATAAATGCACAACTTCCCTTTATGTTGCCAATCCAATTCAATTGGTCTGAGACAGAGCAAGTTCTGGTAAGAGCTACCAATTTAGCCATTTGGGCAGAAGTTACACTGCAGATCCAGCAGGCTTCCTCTACACCTTGAAGGGTGCAGACTTTATAGGCAGCTCTCAAATGTCCTCCATCATCTCTCAAGCGAGAAGCGTCCACAAACAATACATATTTGGGCTTTGTAATGGATTAGTCTTTAATAATGTGTCTTGGATTGGTGCACAATTCCATGACACCGGGACAGTCATGCTTAATCCCCCTTCCTCAGTTTCTGATTCAGGCAGGGGTAACAATGTAGCAGGATTTGCCTACCTCTTTTCAAAGTGATATTTTCAGCAGCGAGTATGACCAGCTCATAATGTGTGAGACTGCTGTTGTGTCTTAGTACAGTTAAGCAATATTTCCACAGAGTGAGGAACCATCACTGTAAGAAAATAGCCCATGACTATGTCTTCACTCTGTTCGATGCTGAGCACTAACCACCTCAACCGCTTTAGTGCAGCAGGGCAGTCCTGCGACTACAGGGCCAAGTATAGCAGAAAAGTAAGCTCTGCATCTTTGGGAATCACTAGGGGCCCTATTCACAAAGGTAAACTTAGACGAAAGTCTAACTTTATGACTTTCAGTATTCACAATGGGCATTTAGGAGTAGTAAAGTTAGACTTTTGTCTCAGTTTAACTTACATTTTGGTCTTAAGTCTAACTGAGACAAAACATAAGTGAAACTGAGACAAAAGTCTAACTTTACTACTTGTAAATGCCCTTTTGAATACAAAAAGTTGTGAAGTTAGACTTTCGTCTCAGTTTTCCTTTGTGAATCGTGCCCTATGTGTTTGAGTGTACACTGAGAGAACACAGCACTCACTCTCATGCAGAATAACACAAATTCTTTGCTGTAATCTGGCATTCCCAGAGCCGGGGTGCGACAGAGATTTTCTCTCAACTCTAGGAAGGCGTTCATGCTGGTGTTGTCCCATGGTATTGGATCAGACACATCCTTGTGTGTCAACCTCTGTAGATGTTTTACCACCATGGAGAAGTTGGGTATCCACTGGGAACAATAGCCCACCATGCCCAGAAACATCCTGACTTCTCTCTGCATAGTGGGAGGGTTCATTTTTAAAATGGCAGAGGTTCTCTCTTGTGACTCCTTCCTTCCTCTTTTCTTGATATAATGCCCTAGGTACAGAACATCTTTCTGACAGTACTTCAGTTTACTCAGGAGTCCTTGTGTCCATTCTCAGCCAAATGATTCAGTAGTGCAAAGGTGTCTTGTTTGTATGCTTCTTGTGACATCAATGCTATCAAAGGGTCATCATTGACTGCACAAGGACTGAGTACATGGCAATTTCAGAGTTTCCAGATTCTACTTTAAGATCTGTTTAAAGAAGAAGGGGCTTTCCATATAGCCTTTTGGAACTCGGCACCATGCCAAAGTTCCATTTTGCAACAGAAACGAGAAGTGAAACTGACTCTTTTCGTGCAGTGGGATAGAAAAAAAACACTTGACACAAATCATCAACTGTGAATAAATATCACGGCAGGATTCAGAACCACAGGACAACATGGAACAATGATGTTATTAATAACCCTGGGCGGAGCAGGCGTAGTGCCTCTACGCAAAGTTCCACGGAATTGGAAAACAACTCCGTGGGACTTCGCTCCACGCCCTCCACCCCTCCCAAAGTAAATATAAAGTAATTAAAAGGCACTTACCTGCCGTGGCTGCCTCCTCCTCACCATGGCCGCTCTCCTTCCTCTTCCTCGCCGCCCTTCTTCTTAGATAACCCCTACATTGTATGTCTTGCGCATGCGCACACGCAAGACGTACAACGTAGGGGTTATCAGTGAAGAAGGACGGCGAGGAGGAGGAAGGAGAGCAGCCATGGCGAGGAGGAGGCAGCCACGGCAGGTAAGTGCCTTTTTAATTACTTTACAATTACTTTGGGAGGGTGGAGGGGCCAGCTAACTACGCTCCGCCACGGAGTCATAGTTTTGCCTAAACTCCGTGTTCGCAACGGAACGCGGAGTAGGCAAAACTACGTAAACTAAGCTGGCGGAGCGTAGTTACCCACCCGGGCTTAGTTATTAATCTTTCGTAGGTCCTGCACAATGCGATACTTGCCATTAGGTTTCTGCAAGGCCATAATAGAAAGATTACATGGGCTACCCATGATCTCCTCTAAGATACCTTGCTGCTTCATGGACTCAATCACTGGAGCAATTCCAGCCACTGTCTCAGGTGTGCGATTGTATTGTGGTGTTCAGGGATACTCAGCATTAGGTTTGACAATAATTTGGACAGGTTCTACACTTTTAATGAGTCCGATATCTTTACCTGAAAAGTCTCAGACCTTGGGCTTCACAGTTTCTTTCAGATCGTGGGTAATTCGTATTCAGTCATTAAGGGAAACAGCCCAACAGTCATTCTTTGCTTCGCTAGCTTGAAATAGACGTCTTCTTCATGAGTCTGAAACTCACCACCCACCAGTGTATAGAAAATTGTGCAGTTTAACTTACACAACAGTTTGCGTGATAGTAAGTTGACTGGACTAGAATCACATATCACAAATTCGTGGTCTTCTTCAAAGGAATCTATCTTGACTGGGACTCTCTCTGACAGGATTAGTAATTTGTTTTTTTGTAATGCCTACAACTTGGATCTGTTTTCCTGAGACGGTTAGGTTTGGGAATTCTGCTGTGCTAACAGTCAAACAGGTATCACAAGTGTCATTCAAAGAGGGCACTTTGTACCCATTCACCTCATCTTCTATGAATGGATCACTCTGGTTTACCTCCAATACTGCGCCAAGTATGCAGTCTTCCAACTTCTCAGGCACCATTATTGTGATTGATCATAACCATACCCATCAGAAGCATGAATGACTAGGAACTGTTGGAATCTAGCTTGATTTGAAGTAGGGTTCGTACTAGCTCTTGGAACCTGGTTCACATGAAATCTCTGGTTTCCCATATTCTGCTGGGGCATCAGTGCTTGGGGAACCTGCATCACTTGGGATTGAGGCATGTTAGGATTTTGCGGCCTCTGCATTAGTACAGTTTGCATTTGCATAGAATTAACACTTTGCAGCTGCCCATCTCCAGACATTCAGTTTGGGTTAAGTCGGCATTCCGGCTTCCAACGTTGCCACATCTATTCCTGAGCTCGGATCTAATAGTACACCACAACATCTACTTTGTGGAACAACATTTCCACCCTGCACCATCTGTCCTCTGCCTTGGTATCCTCCACCTTGCATTCCACCATCATTTCCTACATATATCCCATTCTGAAATCCCTTCTGTGAAAGCTTAGTTTGTGTCAACATGAACTTTTCCTTAAGATTTTTCTGCTTCATCTCATGTTTATCACTACAGTACTAAGCATATCAAAGTATTTCATCCAAAGGCTTACTTTGTCAACAAATGATGTTCTGCTGAATGTGCAAACTAATCTCTGGATGCAAACCAAGAACGTAGTGTGACACAAAATTACTCATGTTTCCCCTCTGGGTTATTGACACCGCTATGCTGATGGAACACCTACCAAAAACGCTCATAGTAAGCATGCACTGACTCCTTGGCCTCATCAGTAGTTCAATTAATTTTCAATCAGTCAATCTCGTTTTGTGGGACTTTTCCCTTCCAAAAAAATAATCACCTCACTATACTTCTCCATCACCATAGGAGATGGTGCATTCCTCACATCCACTCTCTGAGGTTCGACATTAGGCCACTGTATCAACACCTTACATTCAGCCTACAAATCACCAGTCCCCGGATGCTTGTTTCCGGTCCAGGGAATACATGGCTTGGCAGTTCGGGCTGGACTGTTCCCATGAGGCACAGGGTCAAGACTTATTTTCATATAGCTGTGTCTGAACTGGGGTGGCAAAGTGAGCTAAAGAAAGATGATGGATTCAAACCAGATCTGTGACTGGGGGTGAGTGTTTGAAAAGTTTCAGCACTCCGTCCATCATCTCCTTGTGTTTGCTTTGTTCTCCCTAAGTTGGCAGGGTAGACCCAGAGGTGGGTCCCTTGCTCACTTTGCCACTGGATTCAAGCTAGCCTGGCTGATGATGGGTGTTACCCCGAAACCGGTCCCAGGATGCTTGTTTCTGGTCCAAGGAAGACATGGCTTGGCAGTTCGGGCTGGACTGTTCCCATGAGGCACAGGGTCAAGACTGATTTGCATATAGCTGTGTCTGAACTGGGGTGGAAAAGTGAGCTAAAGAATGATGATGGATTCAAACCAGATCTGTGGATGGGGGTGAGTGTTTGAAAGGTTTCAGAACTCCGTCCTTCATCTCCTTGTGTTTGCTATGTTCGACCTAAGTTAGCAGGGTATGCCTAGACGTGAGTCCCTTGCTCACTTTGCGTTTGAATTCAAACTAGCCTGGCTGATGAGGGGTGTTACCCCGAAACCGGTCCCAGGATGCTTGTTTCCGGTCCAGGGAAGACATGGCTTGGCAGTTCGGGCTGGACTGTTTCCATGAGGCACAGGGTCAAGACTGATTTGCATATAGCTGTGTCTGAACTGGGTGGCAAAGTGAGCTGAAGAATGATGATGGATTCAACCCAGATCTGTGACTGGGGGTGAGTGTTTGAAAAGTTTCAGCACTCCGTCCATCATCTCCTTGTGTTTGCTTTGTTCGCCCTAAGTTGGCAGTGTATGCCCAGACGTGGGTACCTTGCTCACTTTGCCACTGGATTCAAGCTAGCCTGGCTGATGAGGGGTGTTACCCAGAAACCAGTCCCAGGATGCTTGTTTCCGGTCCAGGGAAGACATGGCTTGGCAGTTCGGGCTGGACTGTTCCCATGAGGCACAGGGTCAAGACTGATTTGCATATAGCTGTGTCTGAACTGGGGCGGCAAAGTGAGCTGAAGAATGATGATGGATTCAACCAAGATCTGTGACTGGGGGTGAGTGTTTGAAAAGTTTCAGCACTCCGTCCATCATCTCCTTGTGTTTACAAATCACTAGGAACCACAATGTCCAAAAAGGTGTTCAAATCTTCCCACCAAACCTTTGAGATTTTGATAAACTTATCAACCTGAATGTACCACAAGTCAGGATTCTCACTCAATTTTGGGAACTGATTTGTAAATGTAGCACAATCACCTCAACTCTAGGGCACATGCACATACCCCCCTCCAATGCACCTCTCTCAAAGGGAAAGTCCGAGCTGTAGCACCATCTGGGGGTGCTGAAGGTGTTTTCCCTTTGGTCTCCCTAGTATGTTAAATTCTTCTTCTTCTTTTTCTCTTTCCTAGCTCACTTGTCTCTTAACCTGTCTAGATTACTCCATTTCTGTATATACCTGACCAATTTTTTAACATGTATCTTTGTCCCAGAAGTCCTCATCAATCACTAGATCATAGGGATTTATAGAGCGCAACAGCTACTCAGTGAGTGTACCGTTTCCGGATAGAAAGCTGATCAAACCACTGACTATGTTATTGATAAGCTAGCCCAAAGAGTCATGTCTTAAGAAGTCGCTTGAATGTCAGTACGTCTATTGTTGCACAGAGATGCTGAGGACAAGCATCCCAGTCCCTGGCAGTCAGGTCAAAGAAGGAGCTACCGCCCCACTTCCTCCTTTTAAATTGTGGAATCACCACCATCCAGGAGCTGAACGAACAGAGTGCTCTAGATGGTTGGTACGGGGTAATTTTGTCAGTCAGGTACTGGGGACCAGAATGATAGAAAGATCTATGCATCAGTACAAGACCTTTAAACCTTACTTGTTCCATGATAGGCAACCAGTTCAGCTCTTTCAAGTAAGGGCGCATATGGACGCTTCTTGAGAGTTTCAGTTTTCTGAACTAACTGAAGTCTCTTAAGGAGATAAGCCTGAAGACTCCAATAGAGAGAATTGGCGTAGTCTAGCAATGATTGATCAGGGCCTGTTTCACTGCTTTCTGCTGAGGCTGAGGAATAAGGTAGAGAAACTGCTTTAGAACTTTCAGAAGTCCAAAGCAAGACCCTATAACACCATCCACGGGAGCCAAAAGCGAGAGAACTGTCAAACTTCAGCCCCCAGATTACATGCCACAGGGGCGGGTGGAGTCGGAACACCACTCGCCAACAGTCATTACCCCACTGGGAGGAAGTAGATTGAAAAGCACAATTTCTGTTTTCCTAGCATTACATTGTAAGTTGCTAGAGCGCATCCAGTGAAACACTGCCTTAAATTTATTAGAAGCATTGGGTGCGTTTTTTGTCTAAGGTGAGAAGAATCTGCATGTTGTCAGTATAAGAAACTGTTTGTACACTGTATGATTCTACAAGAGTCGCCAGTGGGGGTCATAAAAACATTGAACAGTATTGCTCTTAGTGCCGAACCCTGAGGCACACCCAAATCTAAGGGTTCAGGTCCTGAAGCATATGGAACCATCCATACTGATTGGCTTCTTCCTGACAGAAAGGATTGGAACCAGGCCAAAGTAGGGCCTCATACACTAATGTCTTAGACGCTGCAGAAGAAAAGGGTACGAGACAGTACCAAAAGCTGCGGGTTGAACAAGGAGAGTCAGGGCTACTTGCTTCCCCTGGTCCACCTCCAGCTTAATGGTGCCTGCAACTGTCGTAAGGTTCATACTTTCTCAGTAAAACTGTACGTTTATTGGACAACATAAACATCTAAACTGCTTGAGACTGAGTGCACACGCACAATCAGGATATGTTGGCCTTGATCCTGGCTAGCTCACAGTGCACCATCTGTACCCCTAAGCTAGCAACCTCAGAACATGACAACACTGACTCCGCAAGGAAATTGTGGCAACAGATCGAAACCCCATTTGTTTGGTAACTCTTAGATGCCCAAAGTGAGACACAAGAAATATTCAAATTGGCATTTTAGTATTTATTGAAGCAATAAGATTCTTGTGTAAAATACGTGCACTGCAATAATCAATAGAAGGAAACAAAACAGAGTAATCAACATCACGAGAATGGTAAAGAAAATGAACACTTCAATCATTGTGCTGTTACATAGAATAAATGATTACATATAAGTACAGTTCTACTTGTGCTCCTACCTAGCACTCCCTATCCTAGTGTGCCAAGGGTGGGTGAATCTGCCAGAAACCCTGTAGGATGATCTAACTCCCCAGTATGTTTTATCTGGGAGCCCATCTTGGTGCAGAGCTGGGCACCATCCATCTCAGGAGGTTAACAAGATTCAGCTGGGCTGGAAATCTGGCATGGGGCGGCCTAGACAGTGTCAGCAAAATGCTTCTCTATGTCAAGGAGTGATATTGTTTATATAATAATCTTCATCCATGTTGCCATGCTGAAGTCCCAGTGAGGCTGTCATTATTGATTTTATCCTGACAAAGCTGTCGCTGAGTGAACAATAACAAACAATAACATTTTGCACAGTGAACTTAAGCTTTCATACAGAATGTTCAAGGTTCTGATAATATGCCTACAAAGATTTGTAAATGTAAGCAAAGTTGTTTCAAGGAACATTGTCCATACAAGCACGCAAGCAAAGGTGTGTCAAATGTCAACGTTCAAGAAAAGATATCAACTTTGAACGTGAGCATGTAAAACAGTGGTGTTCCTGCCCGGACCTAATGTTACCACATGACACAACCTCCAACAGGGTAGTTTCAATGATAAAACCGGTGCGAAAGCCCGATTGAGAAGGATGTAGCAGCTTGTTTTGTTACAGATAGCTGGAAAGTTGGCGGTTGATTAGCTTTTCAAAAATCTTGGCAAACGCGAGCAACAAAGAAATCAGTTTGAATTTGGATAGGTTAGATTTGGCAGTTGATGGCTTCTTTAGAAGAGGAATCAATTGATCCTGATTCCAACAACTGGGTACCATCGTCATCTGAATAGACCTGTTTAGAAGCTGGTTCAAAGAGGGATTAATAGCTGCACAATTAGAAACAAGGATATGGGGAGGACACGGATCCTCAGAAGAACCTGATTTACAGGTTCCTAGGGCTTGTGCAGACTCCTCCAAAGAGATGGGTGCAAATTCCTGCAGAAAGTAAGACAAGGTTGTTAGGTGAATCTCCTGCAGGTCATTTGGTCCAATACTAACTGTGGGTCTGAGTTGACAGATCACAATGAGTCAACAATGGCTTTTATGTTTGCGTCAAAAATATCTGATAGTTGTGTACACAACTTAGGGAAAGCAGATAATGGCTGCAACAATTTTAAATACCTCGCCTAGTTTATTATGGGAGGCCGCAATCTGGACTGTAAAGAAGTCTGCTTGAGCTTTCTTGATTGCACGGTGATAGTTGTTTAGAGCACTCTTATAGATTATTTTGACCTGCGAAAGATAGAATTTCCTCCAAGCTCTTTCCAGTTTTTCCTCATGTTCACAATCGCTTTGTTGTGTAGCTGTGCTCGAAAACTCTATTGCAAAGTATGACTTCTAGATATCTCCTCAGTATAGTTGTTTGACAATTCTGCTAGTTTGTCATGCGCTGGTACCGCATGGCGAATAACGTCTTTGCTCAAATATATAAGCTCATTTTCCTGATACTGATCTACATATTTGGGGTCCAGATTTCCCCTGATGCGTTCATCTAACTCCACTCTCAGTCTGGAAATATTTAGGGGTCTCAAACTTGACTGAAACATCGGTACCTTCTCAACTTCTTCCAGGGACGGCTCCTCCGTTGGAGTGGAGGAGTGTCACCCCACTTAGATGCCCCCCAATGCCCATGAGATGAAAAGAAAATGGTAATTCATTACCATTTTATTTTTCATCGTCTCATCCTAAACTGAGCGTCAGGACGGGGCAGGGCCTGCTGAGTGGCAGCGGGGAGGAGTGGTGGGCAGAGGGCTGCCTTTGCACTGTTTAAAGTGTGCATGTCTCTTTGGCCGTCCGTCTTAGGACAGCCAGCCAGACATGCGCAATTCAAACCTCTCAACCCAGCTGTCTTAAGACAGCTGGGCTGAAAGTAAGTGCAGGCCTCTAGTGTGCTGTGGAGCGCCGAGTGAGGCCACTCCCTCCAGTCAGGGCGCTGCTCACATGCTGCATGTGAGCAGCACCAGGATTGGACAAGGGAGATTGCTCGTACCCGCAGCCCCGCACTCAAGAAAGAAGAGGTCCGGAGTGCAAGGCGTGTTTTTTAAAATTCTATGTGCCCACTCCGCGTGCCAACCACCCTCCTCCCTGTAGATGCCAGCCGCCACTGGAGGGTTCGGAAAACCTACTGCTATGCTGTCGGCTCGAGAGACAGATGAGAAGGGGATGGGGCAGACTGGAAAACCTGCATTTGCAATAAGTCACTACTTTTATTCCCACAATAACACTGTAAAGTTATTGGCACAATGTAACTATTCGAAACATTCTGTAGGCTTCACCGACAGCCCATCCAACAACAGAATTCCTGATATGAGATTTCACAGTTGACAACTAAAGTTTTTGTAGCCGAGATGTTAAACCATGACCACCCTCAAATATTTTGCTCACTTATGATATTGCGAACAGCAGCTAAAATTGTGACCAGATTTGTATGAGAGCAGCGCGGTAACTCGACCAACGATGCAAACATACTACTGTTCACCCAGGTGGGTAGTCACAGAGAACATTGGTGGTGCATAATTAAGTGGCACCTAAGGCTTAGCATGGTGTTCTCTTGTTGATGCAGCGATGCAGTTGCAGTGCACATTCACTGACTTTTCTATTTCGTTATTACTATTTCGGGTTTTCCAATCGCACGCTAGTACTGTAAAATACGACTGTACTTAGAGCCGTGTGTTTTTAGAGGTTTTATGAAAAACCACCAAATTTGAAAAGAAAATACTGTTTTATAGATAGATCATTCTTGGGGGTTAGACTTTGAGAATGGCAACCCCCACAGTTTAGTTCTTGCTATCGCTGAATTAAATAGTGGTAAGTGGATGAACTTTAAGACCAAAAAAAATCCAGATGGTCAGGGAATGTCGATGTCCAGAACTGGAATCTGCCATGACTGTCAATTGTCCTTATTCCTTTTCAATTCCTACGGAATTTACATTAATTATACGATTGCAAAGTTTCCATCCTTTCACTTGAAACAGGATGAGACGAAACTATCTGCATTGTATTATGCAGATGATATTGTGTTCTGTGATATACCAGTATAGAACAGCAAAGAGCTTTAAAATACCTGCTAATCAGGCGATTTATAATACATTGTTGATAAATGAAATAATAAAAACGAATTAAAATCATGAGCATTCGCAAACTAAAGTCAAGAGCAGATTGGCATCTGGAGGGTCCTAAGAATGAGGTAAGGAATACTTTGTACAAATTACATCCAATGTCCCAATTTAATTGCTCATTTAGCACCTGAACTTCCCGTACCTTCACATTCTCTCTGGCTAGCATGTTCGCCAACAATGCCTGCATAGCTTATATTTTGTCTTTTGGTAACCTCACCTCCATTTTTGTCACATCGATATCAGTTCCCAGAAAAAAGGACAAGACCGTACTTGGGCCATTGTTTTTTCGGGGGCCAAAGGAACACCAAAGTCACCCATGAGCTCCTGTAATCTTACCGACGCTTGCTGGCAGGCCACCGAGCCAGTGCCCCCATGAAAAAGAAATCATCAAGGTAATGTGTCGCCAACCTATAGCCCGTATGCCATGTCAAGAGTCATTGCAGGAAGGAACTGAAACACTCAAAAAGTGCACATGAGATAGAATATCCCATCAGCAAAGCCTTGTCCACATACCATTTT
Source organism: Calotriton arnoldi (assembly GCA_963921515.1). Lineage (NCBI taxonomy): Eukaryota > Metazoa > Chordata > Amphibia > Caudata > Salamandridae > Calotriton > Calotriton arnoldi. The sequence goes on from CAWUFW010002483.1 coordinate 1,431,105, forward strand.
CCTTCGAAGTGCATGCCCAGGATTTGAAAATCATCCGGATGTATCGGAAGCAGACACCATCAGAGACATGGCCACGTCAACTGAAGAATAGGACACCCCAACCGTTTCTTCGGGAATTAAATAATTTACTGACCCATCCTTGAGCTATGGCAAACGCTGAATTAGCCAAATTTGAACCTATTTCTTTTTGGGCTCTACCCTAATAGGTGACACAATCAAGTCTGCCATTGGCCGGGGCGTGGTCTGCCGAGCCGCGAAATGGCCGCTTCCTAAGGGAGCTCCGTCGGCCGGAAAGTTTATCCTGCAGTACCATCCGATCTAGGTGTACGAACACGGTGGAAACCTGGTGCGTGGGTAGCTGAAACTGTGAGGAGTCCAGCGATACCCCTGCCGGTGAGATCCGTGCCCGTGCGCCGCTGCTGGAAGGCCCGTTGGGCGCTGGCGGGTGCGGCCGGATTGCTGGAAAGTGCGGGGCGGTCAGCAGTGAAAATCGAGGCCGTGGCTTGGAGGCCTGGGCAGGCCACTACGCGCTGGCGGAGGCGTGGAGATCTGCAGGAGGGCCCCGCTGCAGAGCGCCGACAGTCGAGCACAGCAGGTGGCGCGAGGCGCTGGACACACGGTGCGTGGACCAAATAGGAGCTGCCGGTTGAATATTTCACTTACCGGTGAGTGCTACAACTGGTGAGACTGGATGATACCCCTAAGCTGTCCCCCCATATGACAACAGCAGGGTGCAGGATTCTGCTGGAGATACGTGACTGCAATCTGCGTGGAGGCGGCGAGGGCACTGTGCTGCTACACCAACTAACCCTGCGAAACATACCCCTCCAGCAGGCGGCGCTATCTAGACTGCGGCAACGGCAAGTGAAGGGTGCCGATTTTGAAAGCTGCCCCGGTCGGAGTCTGACGCAGTTGTGGCTGACTGGGAAGACAGAGAAGTTGGGGTATAGCAGGCGGAGGGGAAGCTCCACGGTAGCCGCGAGACGACGGTGAGGCCTCCACATAATACAAAAAAGCATACTAAGAGGCGGAGAGCGAGGACTGGTAACCGAGTGCAGGTGACAGAGGGGGAGTGTGCCTAATTGGTTGGTTGTCGGTCCGCACCCCCTGGCTGCCTAACTACACTATAAGTACACGCACTGCTGGTCCACAGAGTTGTTCCGACTGGGGAGTCGACACCACCACTTCTGCAGGACCCCGGGGACTCTGGCTGTAAGGGGTTGGCATTGGGACAGCCTGAAAGACTTGAGGCACAGGATCCCGAGGTTGTTCGTTGCTGTGCTGCTGTCCGAGTAGACTGTTAAGTAGTGGGCTATAATATATACCTGCGACCATTTCGCTATTGGCAGGTCAGTGAGTGTTATATCCCCTTCGCCCAGCTGCACCATGGGTAAACTGGACTCGAAGCAACCCAAAATCTCTTTTGATCAACACCGGGCCACAAGGCAAACGGAGCAGGACTCGGAGGCTGGCGCAGAACGGCAAATGGACCTACAAGCGGAAGATCAAGGGGAAGACCTACGCACTCTCATGCTAGAGATGCGCTCTAGCCTTCGAAACATTGACTCGAAGCTGGATGTGATGAATACCCAGCTGAACGCGGTGAAGGTGCAGGTGGATACCCATGAAACCAGGCTGGATGCGCTGGAAAACCGGGCCTCGGAGTTTCATGATTTCCAAGTGGAGACCAAGGAACACCTCCTCCAGATGGACAAAGTCCTCGGGATCATCAGGGCGAAAAATGACGATTTGGAGGCCCGGTCCCGCCGCAACAATCTCCGTATCACTGGGGTTCCGGAGACAACGGCGATTGCGAAAATGGAGACGTATGTCTCTGATATGCTTAGTGAGATCTTCGATCCGCATCTGTCGCCGGTGTTTGCGGTGGAGAGGGCGCATAGAGCACTGGGTCCCAGGCCACCAGTGGGTGGGACCCCAGGTCTATATTGGCCAAAATCCTGAACTACCAGGACAGAGATACGGTCTTACGTATGGCCCGTACCAAAGGCACCATCACATATGGAGGAAACGCGATAGCCTTCTACCCGGATTTTACTCCTGCGGTGCAGAGTGCCCGGCGGGAGTTTCTCCCAGCGAAGCGGTTGCTGCTTCAAGCACAAGTCCCATATGCGCTTCTATATCCGGCAAAGCTTAAAGTCAGCTATGAGGGCACTCAGCACTTCTTCACAGACGCGAAGTCAGCTCTTAAATTTGCAAAGCACATCGGCGGCAAGATGGCGAAGCGACGACCCGATGAGGCGGCCTCGGATCATGCCAACCTGAGTGATAATGACTAGGAGGCCCTCTGGACTTCCTCTTCTGCTTTGGACATATGGTTGTATGTTTTCTCCCTTTTTTCTGATACTGGGGTGCTGTTCTGTTGGAGGCAATGATCGGAATATATGGGGGCAGCAGAGGGAGACATGCATCACTAGTGTGGTGGTGAGAGTGGGCGGGGTGGGTCAACATGTGCCGGCCACGCTCTGTGTGTTCTACTGTGTACACTATTGGTGGGGGACAAGGTCTATCACTGTGTAAACACGACCGCTTGATGATTGACTTCTCCAAATTAGACACTTGTTGAACTGCTACACCGACTATATAGGTTTCCGGCCACCCTGAGTAATCAGGGGAGGGTGCTGGCATCACTGCCCCCCCGGGGGAGAGCTCCCATGTCTTATTGTCATTGTGGTTTCTGATTTGGGGTGGGTTCTCTACAACCTGTTTGGGGGGTTGGAGTGGGTGGTGGGAGGGGGGAAGGGAATGTTTATTATGGTTAGCCAGACATATCTCGTTCAGCATGCATGCAGTCCTATTTGTATAAATGTTTGGGCTCCTGTGTCTCTTCCGACCTGCCGATTACAGTTGGGTAGGACAGTTTTTTTATGGTCACTCTAAACTGTTTAACCTGGAACATCCGAGGGATTAATGATGGCAGGAAAGCCCGGTTAATTCATTCTTACCTTACTCGGCATCACATTGACATTTGCATGCTGCAGGAAACGCACCTCAGTGTGCAATCTTCCTCTAGATTGAAACATGGCAGATGGGGGTCGACATATGTCTCTGTGTATTCTAATTATGCACGGGGGTGGCAATTTTGATCCGTAGAGAGGTGGACTGGAGGGAGGGGTCAGCTCACCTGGATCCTGAGGGCAGATATGCTATAATACAGGGGCCTATTCATGGTACTGAGGTGGTGTTGGTGGTAGTTTACGGTCCAAACTCTGATTCCCCGGATTTTTTCCAAAGTGTGTGGGCCAAGATAAAAGCCACTAACTGCGACACAATAATCTGGGGGGGGGAACTTCAATGCTGTCCTGAGTGATGAGTTAGACAGGAAGGGGACATCTAGAGTATTGCACCCTTTGGCCAGCGGGACATTAAGGGCTATCTTAGAAGATGGCAATTTGGTGGACATTTGGAGGCACTTACATCCGGGAGTCAGGGAAGGTACATGCATAACTGAACATCATAAAGCATGGTCCCGCCTCGATTTTTGGATAGTTTCCAAGGATGTGGCCACATGGGTGAGGGAAGCTTTGCTTTATCCCAGGACTCTCTCAGATCACGCACCCTGCCTGTTGCGGCTTGAATTGCCCAATTCCATACAGCGGATGTACGCATGGCGGCTCCAACAAGATGCTTTGCTTGATGAGGCCTTCAAGGAGGAAATCAGAGGAGATATAGAAGAATACTTTACTCTAAACATAGGCTCGGTGAAATCCGTGGCCACCCTTTGGGAGGCTTTTAAAACTGTGGTTAGAGGGAAATGTATTGCCAGACAGGCAGGGGTGCTGAAAGCGATTAGAGGTTCTCTGGAAAGGCTTGAAAAGAGAATAAAAGAGCTGGAGGCCCAGTTTTATTCCACTAGCGACCCGGTCACCCTTGCATCCCTAAAAGAAACTCTGCTTGAGTTTGAGGAGGAGGCCCACAGGGAGGTTAAATTTCTTGGAAAACACGCACAGGCTCGTCGATATGGGGAGGGGGACCGTCCAGGGAGGACTCTGGCTGCTCTACTCCGACCCCCACGTAACACGGCGTTTGTTACGACACTTACTAATGCCGATGGGTCACACATTAGAGGGCAGAGAGACATCCTAGAGCCGTTCTCTGGCTTTTACCAAAGGCTTTACACTACTACTCAGCCTTCCCCGCCCGAGGGACTGTTACCATTTCTTGATTCCCTGGAGTTGTTGTGGCTGAGTAAGGGACACAGGGATTATCTCGATTCCCCTTTTACAGTAGACGACGTCGCCAAGGTTATAAGAAGTCTGCCTCTCAACAAAGATGAGTTTGTCCACGATGTTTTATAAAACATACGTGAAAGAACTTGCCCCCAAGCTATTCGACTTATATGTGGAGACTCTGGAGTCTGGAGTGCTGCCATCGTCCATGTGCGAGGCAATAATCATTACCCTGTTGAAGCCAGGTAAACCGGAGGATGAGCTGGATTCATATCGGCCGCTCTCCCTGATTAATGTGGATGTAAAAATTTTAGCGAAATTGATACCGAATAGGTTGCAGCCTCTGCTCCCACTGGTTGCTCAGCCAGACCAATCTGGGTTTATCCCGGGCCGATCTACATCCCAAAATCTGAGAACCCTGTTTTCCGTACTTCACTATTTACACCCCGATGTGCAGGCGGCTGCGTTTTTTTTAGATGCCACGAAAGCGTTTGATACGTTGGAGTGGCATTATTTATTTACGATTCTTGGCCGCATGGGGTTCAGTCCACGGTTTCTTGATTTGGTGAGGCTCCTATACACGCGTCCCACGGCACGAGTACGGGTGAATGGCCACTTGTCTGAACCATTCGGCATTTCTCGGGGCACAAGGCAGGGCTGCCCTCTCTCCCCGATGCTGTTCGCGATCGCGATGGAGCCGCTGGCGGCTCGCTTCAGGCAACACCATACTGCGCAGGGAATTGGCTTCCCTGCGCGGAGCCTCTTGATTTCCTTATATGTTTATGTGTTTATGTTTATGGGATTTATAAAGCGCATGACTACCCTTGGGCATCTCAGCGCTGAGATGATCAGGACGAAAGCTGTTTAGCACTTGGGTTTAAGGGAAGAGCCACGATTTAAGTCTTTTTTTGAAGGACACTTCATTTTCAATTAGTCGGAGTTCTGGGTCCATACTGTTCCAGAGTTTTGGCACCAGATGGGTAAATGATCTTCCACCCCATCTGGCTCTCTTAAATATGGTCGAGTTCATCAGGAAGTTGGAACTTGATCTGAGTTGTCGACGGGGGAATAGTGTGAGACCAACTTTTGGATCATGGCGGGGCCTCTCCCATACATGGCTCTGTGGGCCAAGCTTAAGGACTTAAATTTAATTCTGGCTTGGACCGGAAGCCAGTGAAGCTCTCTCAGTGCGGGTCTAACTGAGTGGTGTCTGGGTATGTTCAACAGCAGTCGGGCGGCTGCATTTTGTACGACCTGCAGTCTATTCGTGACATATTTAGGGGAGCCCAGAAAGAGAGAGTTGCCGTAGTCCAGCCTTGATACCACCAGGGCTTGGACTACAGTATTCCTAAACTCCTCTGGGAGCAGGGACATTATTTTTCTGATCATGCGGAGTATCCCAAAGCAAGAACCCGATAACTTTCTGGCCTGGACCTCCATCGTCAGGTTCTGGTCCAGCCACATACCTAAGTTTTTTATGGCTGTTTTGGGAGGAGGAGGCGACCCCCAACTAGAAGGCCAAGAAATCTCTGCGCGGGGGCTGAAATTGTTGCCCAGGATCATTAGCTCTGTTTTGACCCCATTCAGTTTGAGGCTACAATCCGCCATCCAAGATCCGATTTTTCCAGGCAGGGGACGAGTTGTCTATGGTCCGAGTTAAGAGAGTCTGAGATTGAGAACACTAGTTGCGTGTCATCGGCATATGACACGATGGAGAGACCAAATTCCTGTATTATGTGTGCCAAGGGGCTGAGATAAATGTTAAAAAGTGTTGGACTCAGGGAGGATGCTGATGACGTCACGCTTTATGTTTCGAATCCGGCGCAAAATCTTGACCCGATACTGAGGGAATTTATAAAGTTTGGCGGGCTTTCTGGTATAGCTATCAACTGGGCAAAGTCTGTTGTTTTCTCGCTGACTGATAACACGGCCCCTGTGACGACTGAATTCTCCTTGCAGTGGACGGAAGAGCCAGTAAAATATTTAGGCATCTGATCAGTAGGGACTTGCAGGAACTATGGAGGCTAAATCACGGGCGCGCTATTGCCTGGCTTGAGGGGAAGATCGCGGCCTGGGCGAGGCTCCCACTTTCATTGGCGGGGAGGATCGCGTTGGTGAAGATGGTGGTACTGCCAACATTTTTGTATCTGTTCGTGAATGTTCACCTGGTGCTCACCCAGGCCTTTTTTAAGCTTATGCGATCCCTGTTGATTTCTCTCATATGGGCCGGTGGTCAGGCCCGAATATCATGGGAACTGCTCACGCTCCCCCTGCGGCAAGGTGGCATGGGAGCACCTGACATACAGCTATACGCCTGGAGCGCTCAAGCTCAATTTTTACATTATTGGGTGCACCCCACCCCATTTCAGCCCCATGTGGCTGTGGAGGAAGCTGTGGCTAAACCTCTGCCTTTGAAAGTCGCGTTATATGGGGATTATCGGCGCCCAAGAGAGGATATAGACACGGTCGAGACACTGCGCTGGGCATGGCATGGTCTTCGTAGGCGAGCTACTGCGTCGATCCTTTATGCCCCGGCCATCCCTCTGGTTGACAACCCCATGTTGTTCCCTAGCGGTAATGGGATAGGGAGGAACCTGGCGCATGATATGGGACTAGCCACATTCGGAGACCTATACCCGGATGGAGTATTCCGCTCCCCCCCAGAGACTGAGGAAACAGGCCGGGCGGACTTTGCAGCACAGTTTGCGTTCCATAAACTCAAAATGGCATGTAGGTTGTTGCACGACACGTTTCCGAATGCCCCCCCTACACTGGCAGCTTTGGAAAATGTCCTCACCACGTCCTCCCCGCGTCGGCTTATTACCCGCATATATAACCACATGCAGACGTCAGTCCCCGTCACGAAGCCCCGTGCATGGTCGGCTTGGAACGACGAGCTTTCAGCTCCGCTGTCGGAAGACCAATGGCTATATTGCTGCGGCCAATTGCTGGCACTCTCACCTAACTATAAACTGCGTCTCATCCACTTCAAATTTTTGCACCGGTTTTATAGAACACCCGTCAGTTTACATCGTATGGGTCTGAAGGAGGATGATCGTTGTTGGAGATGCGGAGCAGCGCTTGCGGGGTTTCTGCATATCTCGTGGAATTGCCCACGGCTCAGAACCTATTGGGCTAGTGTGTGGGATATAATAAAGTGCATTACGGGGGTGGGTGAGGACCCCGACCCTTTGCAGGGCCTGTTAGGATATGTCAAAGATACTCCGGTGCAATACAGGAAACTCCATGCAATGCTCCTCTTATTTGCTAAACGGCGAGTCGCTATACATTGGGGAAGCAGGAGGATCCCATCTAAAGATGACTGGATTAAGGACGTGGTCTTCGGTCATTCACAACTGACCACATATTGGGAGTTGATGCCGTCGGCTTCGCGGCCACGGGACATTTGGGAGCCATTTGTGGGGTGGCTGCGGGAGGATCAGAGCCCTGGGACCACTACATCGCAGTAGACGGAATTGGGTACCACGAACTCCGCCCCAGAGTTTGAAACAGACTAGGCGGGAGTGCTATAGAATGGGTGGGTATTTTTAAATGGAGGAGGGGTCTGGGCCCTTGGTTAAATGACGCCCTGTGCGGAGATATGTACTGCCATCGTCCCAATCGGACACAGCTGTAGTGATTCATGCTTAAGGATGGGTGAATATGGATGGGAGGAGGGGGTTGGGTGCCCTTTTTTTAGATCTGCTTATAATGTACTGACATTCTATTGATGTATTGTATATGCACTATGAGTCACTGTGTCTGGCTTTGTTACATGTTCTGTTACGTTTTACGAAATGCCAATAAACAAATCTAAAAAAAGAAAAGTCTGCCATTGGCCAATCCTCAAAGGGATGCAACAATTCTCCCCTTTGGAACTTCCTGTTCGAGTTTTTGTGATTCTTTCAGGGACCGCACATTCTCTGCCCCCCCACCGAACCTGGAGGCCCTCATAACCTAATCGAAAACCCCATCCAAAACCTTCCCTCAAGATGCTTGCCTCTTCTGGTCAATCATAAAACCCAAGCCAGTATTCAAGCCTGTCCACTTTAACCGGAGTACGAGCCTTTAGCCCTATGTCACTTTCCCCCCTCTGTTGCTGTAATGCTGTTGCTGCTGGTGTGGCCGCTGAACACTTGCATAAGGCTGTCACTGCCCTGCACTCTGTCCCTGGAACCCGCCTGCAGTTCCAAAACGGTGGATACGTGCAAGTCTGCCAGCATACTCGGAGCTCTCATGCTGAAATTTGCTGTACTCTTGAGTGTACAATCCCTTGTTGTAATCCACCATGCTCCCTCTGATCCGCCCTGACCCTTAGGTGTTGTTACCCCCCGAGTGGGGTGCCCCTGAAAGGGCTTGTAAACTATCGGCAAGCCAATGACCATGAAGATCGTCTTCCTGAACTTACCGGGGCCCATGGTGTGCTGCCACTGATCCGTATCCAGTTTTCCCCACTTTGCCTCAGAATCCCAAGCCAATTGCGCCCTGAATTCCTCATCATATTTAGCCCAGACATACCTCCTGAAAGTCAGTTGAGCCTTGTGTATGACGTTCATATATTTGAACAGGGCTACACGACGTTTGGGAAACTTCTCACAATCGACACTGGCATATAATAAAAAAGCTGCGGTCCAATTCTCTGTTGTCAGGGGGCCCCTCAGCCTCTTGGTCAGCTCATACTCCTCCTCCTTTGACCCCTCTTTGTGTGTAGCTCCCTATGAAGAAGCTTACACATCTCCACAATTCCCCCTTCCAAATCTTTTCCTTTGGTGCCAACAATAAGTGCGCCCCCAAAGGTTTCGTCATTCCCATATATGATAGCCACTTAATTTTCAGCTCCTTGCTGTCCAGCACATTCTTCTTGCCAACTATGTACTCCGTTCCCATCCCACTTTTTCCCCTGTTCTCTCCCCGCCCTTCGCCACTCCGTCCTCGCACACTTCCACTCCGGTTCCCTGCTCACTTGCTGAGTCGCCTGCTACTCCATCCGTACCCACACCAACATCAGCCATGTACCTACCTCTTTGCAGCAGCTCCCCCCGTTGTCCCACCCCGCATCCATGCCTGCGGACACCAGCACTGGGCCCACACTCACCTCTTGACCCTTACTTGGCTCCAAGGTCGGTGCCCATACAGTTGCTTGCCGCCTCACCAGCGGCCTCTGTGTTCCCGACACCACACTGTGCCGGGGCTCTCCCGTCTGTAACACAATAGAAATAAACGCGTTAGCAGTACACTCCACCTAGGCCCCAACTTTTGCCCCCACAGGCTTCTCCCCATCTCACCTTCTTCGAGGCTATCCTCCTCATAATTCACCCTTGACATCACATGTTGTCCTCCACCCTAGCCCAACCTGGGCTTTCCCCAGCACTATGTCTTGTTACCGTTGCTCCTGCCTGAGTTGTAGGCCGGCACTCAGCGACCAGGGGAGCTGTATTAATCCACCATACTGTTCTGCTAACACCACCATCCCTCCTCTGCGTCAAAGGAGGCGGAGGCCACACATAACCTACCCACTGTTGGAGCCAACAAGGTCGTCCTGGACCTTCTTCTGCTGGCTGTGACGGGATCCCACAAAGACGTTTGACGAACTGCTCTGGGCCCTACCATCTTTTCACCTTGATGTCTGGGAGCCGCGCCAAGCTCTCCGGAGTCTGGAATTCTGCCATGCTCCTCATCTTGCAAAAAAGAGGGTAGGACTGGCGTGCTGGTGCCCCTCACCCTCCTATTCCCACCCACTTCCCCATCCGGTGCCCAAGACCACCTGTCCTAGGTTGCCATCTATGCCTTCCCAGGAGTATGCCCCACCCCAAGGCTCCCACCTCTCTGCCCTGCTGCCCCCTTCAACCCTGGCCTCCCCCTCCTTCTGGACATCCAGCTCTGCCCCATCTTCCTCCCCACTCCCATCCGGCATGGCCGCCACTAACGCTGCAGTGGCTGGCCCCTGCACCGTAGGGGGGGGCCCACCCCAGCCTGCTGCGCCCCAGGGCTGGGCCGGACCGGATCCATCAATCCCCCACCCCAGACTCCCCTACCCCCAGGGGCCTCCATCTACTCAACGCTCTTGCAAACCTTGCAGGGCTCTCTTTAGCCAGTGAGCCAGTCCAACTGCCTCAGTCAGGGAACCTCCTCCAGCCCTGAAGAAACCCGTCCCTGGTTTGACCCATACCTTGTTGTGGAGGCCCCATCATGACACGGACATCATAAAGCTGGTTTGCAGCCCTGCCCCGTCCTCACCTCCAGAACTCTCATTAGACAGAACTTGCCTAGCGGGATGCGCTGCTGCAGCCTCCCGCTCTCTGCTCCATTCTTGTACAGTGGGAGGCTCAGCATGTGCTTCCTGCTCTTGACTTAGCCCCTGAGATGCGGGAGGCACTGCGGCGGCCTCCTGCTTACTCGCCTGCATTCTTTTTGCAGCCCGTACATGTGCATAGAGTGCGATCGGGCTGCTGGCATTTGCTCAATGGGAGGCGCCACTTTAGCCTTTGTGAATGCCTCCTGTGTGTTTTCTGCTTTGCTCCGGCTGCCCCTCACCTTCTGTGGCTCTGTTTCAGATCGCTGGGATGCCGGGGTGCAAAACATATCTGCAGCCTGAATTCCCCCCTATTCGTGGCCCCTCGAACACCTCACAGAGCCCGTCACTGGGCAGTAGAGTGGCCCGAGTCCTTTACCTGGACTAAAGCCACCCATAGCTTACAGGGCAGCGAACAGGCTAAGACAGCCGCTACCACACGGTCGGAGGCCCGCCACACTGCTCGAGCCGCACCAGCCTCGCTCTCCCCTGCAACCACCAGGTCCATGCTCCCTGCTTCTTTCAGCAGGCACATAGCTTCCAATACTTTTTTGGCATTACACGACATTATACCAGTGCTTTAAATGGAATAAAATAAGTGCAGGTACTCACCAAATTGAGATGTGGGCTAGGGGGCGGGGTTAGGGGCGGGCAGGGCAAAGGGGGTGGAGCTATGGGGGCGGGGCTACAGATAGTGCTAAGGGACCGGGCCAGAGGCACACGTTTAATTTGATTGAGATTTAATTGGTGTGCAGATGTGCACACAGCAGACAACACTCACTGATACAAGAACACACACAGGGACATAGAAGCACTCGTGCATGCAGATAGGGTATTTAGTTCATGTGCACCCACAATAAACTGTGCTAAAAGCTACAATTACCTGGAACGAGCAGATGAGTGTGGAGGGCTGGCCATTAATTAAAATCCTTGATAAAACCTCATGACCGAATGCAACTCTTCATTTAAGATTTTGTTTCATTGGCGCTTTATGTTAGAAATTGTTTGAAAGGCACTAAGAAAAAGTTCACTAACATTTATTTTCTAATGTCATAAATATTTTACTTTTAATTGAATGTAAAACCCTTCTTAAAATGTTTCCAGTGTAATAGCGCCTTGGGCTTCACAAGCACTGGGAAAGTGCTATAGAAATCAAAAATACATAACACAATATCACTAACTTTCTTGTTCAATTACATTTTAAAGGAAAGGTATGTATATTATTTCTCCTTTTTATAAGTTAAGCTCTGACAAGGTACAGCTGCAGTGTGTTTATCAGTAGGGAGAGGGGTGCGATGCAAATTGGGCCTTTCATCTGTCCCCCATCAAGTCTTTTACGCCTTGCAAATTGGTTGAAGAGAGCTCGACTGCAGGGGGCACAAAAAGAAATGTAAAAACAAAAACAGAACTTCCTCCACTTTTCGAAGGTGTTTGGATGGCCAACAAAGCACAATAGCCCAGCGTGCAGGTCTGCTGAATGAATCCCCAGTGTCCAGGAGGCTGCAGCAGCCCGGGCTAGAGAGCAGGACAGGGAGGGGGGCGTTGCTCAATTAGCAGATGGCACGGGGAGATTAGCACTCGAGTGCTTCACAAAAACGGACCAACTCGTCAGCTGTGTGTCACGCTTCTGTTTTTTAAATGCCAAATTGCACTTAGTTGGCTTGCTGCCCCATGAGTACCGGTACTCTCTTTAGACAAAAAGAAGTTCCGGTACTCAAGCGCAGAAAATTTAGAAGTGCCGGTACTCAGTACCGGTGAGTACCGGCCCATTTAAAGCACTGCATTATACTATAAAATTTTAAAAAGGTCACCTGAAACATAAAATTGTGACAGAGAGCCCAAAAACAGCCCTCTATATAGCCCGTTTGGGCTACGTTGGGGGTCCCTTGGAGCCCAAACCAAAAAGACAGTTAATTTACTGCACCCTCTTCTAAAACCTCCAAGGGGCAGACATCCCTGTGGTCGGCTGCCCCCCAAATCCCGAATACATTGAAAACAACCAAAAGTAATGTGAAATGAAAACGTTCTAAAGGAAAACATGCATATGTAATGCCACTGGTGTTCTAGCGCGTGCGCGAAAAACTCAAATTCTGGAACATAACTAAATTGCAAATATTTTGTGTATATGCATGCTTATATTTTATCAGAAGTGTTCCAGTGAGTAAAGGGGCAGTCAGAAATTCAAAATAATGCAGTCCGCAGCTCGCATTTAAAATATAAAAACATGCTCACGATTATCAAAGATAGTGTAGTCCACGAAAAAAAGAAGCAAAAATTACATGTTTTCAGTGCTTGTGTTGCCCACATCATTTATGTTATACGCTAGTTAATAAAGGGAAGCTAAAAGGTGTCTATTAGTGTTGTGAAGCCCTAGTACGATGTGTCTAATTTGTGGTAAATAAGTGCCACCAGCGAGGTGTATGATAAAAGGTCATGTGATTCCATGTGTGTCTGTGGAGGCCATGTTCAAAAAGCATAAGATAACATGATATAAACAACCAAAACAAGAAGGACATGAAAAATCAATAGAGATAAGAGGTTTATAACAATCAATATAACAATACAAAAAACAACATTTCTCTCTCTGCATTTTTAAGATAAAACTAGAAATAATGAGAAACGAAGATAAACAATTTCCAATTTAGAGATTTACCTGTGAAAAAATACTTCAAATATAAAAAACTTTACTGTCACACGTTTGTGTTATTATTCTAAGAAACATGACATTTCCATATGATTGTGAAGTCCCCTTGGTTGTGCTGTGTCAAGTTTGCAAATCCAATAAAGTTCCCTCTGTAGCAATCTTTTCTTTGTGTCTCTTTCAGGGTTGCATTCAATTTTTCACGAATCTGAAATCTGAGCTGTGAAATACTGTTTTTAAAGGTGTTAAAATGTGAAGCCACAGTAGATTTTTCAGATTTATGGTGAATACTGCTCTTGTGTTCTGTTATTCTTAATTTTCTTATTCTTTCAGTCATCTGGATGCATAGAAATCCACACAGGCTTTTGAGAGATTATATATAATTATTGGTATTGCAACAACTGCAATGTTTTAAATTGATGGTGGTACCCTTATGTGGATGTAGTAAAATTGAACCCTGTATTATGTTGTTGCAGTGAGTACAGTTATGACAAGGATATGTACCCAGTCTCTCAGCCATAGTAGGTTGGTGAGTCTTGTGGGTTATTAACTCTTTGATGTTTTTGGCTCTTTTCTAGTCAAAAAGTGGTGGATCTTTAAATAAGGTACCAAAATCTGGTTCTATTTGCAGCATTTCCCCTCTGTTTTTAATAATATTCTTTATGCCTGGGTTGCTTGTAGAATAGGTGGATACAAAAGTAGCTGGTGTGTAGTTGATTGATTTGATTTTTTAGGAAAACGTATCTAGAGAACTGTTGGAACCTGTCAAGCGCTGATCTGTGAAGAAGCTACTGTGTGCCACTTTTTGACAGGATTTTTTGACATTTTGTCGACCACTTTTTTGATGCGAAGGTATACCATGTAGAGGAATACTTCATGGTTCAAGTTGTGCGGCGCCTTTCACTACGCCATGTTGGTGACGGACACCATTTGGTTTGCCTCTGGTGTCTGGAGGGTGACCACGACTTGAACTTGTGCTCCAACTGCCAGGCCATGGATCCGAAAGCTTTGAGGGAGCAGTCCCTAAAGCTGCTTGCCTGCCCGGCAGGCGACACTGTGTTGCTCGACTCCTCAGCGGTCACGGTCCCTGTAGAGAGGAAGGTCCAAAATTTCAAGTCCTCTTCGTCCCATTAAAAATCATCACGACATTTAGGTAAGAGGCACAAGAAGCACAAGAAGTCGAAGCATGCTTCAACTTCTCCCCATCCGGCGCGACGTAGGAGCCTCAGTATTCAAGGCCTCGTTCTACAGAACCTGCACCTGGGTCAGCTCCACACCTTCCCAAATTTCCGGAAGCCCTAGCAACCCTCGCCCAACTAAGAGAATTTTATGAGGCCATGCACCTCATTTTTGGGTGGCCTGACCTCTCAGGTGTGCCTTCAGGCCCTGTGGGTTCAGTCGGGGCTTCATCAGGTTCCACGTGGCAGCTTTGGGCCCCTGCGCTGATATCCCACCCATGGATCCAGACAGGCTTCAGTCATACCACTGCGACATTGCCTGTTGCTGGCCCCAACACCGATGCTCCCGACGCCACCGGCGCCCACCGGTGACGTCAGCCCCATTCTGATCCCTGACGACCCAGAGCCGGTACTGCGGCACCCAACGCTGAACCCGGCATCCACATGACCCATAAGTCCTAGGTTATTTCCGGAACCTTATTCTGAAGGGCTAGGAGTGGGAGAAGATTGGGAGGGGTCGCTGGACCCTTTAGAAGACTAGCCTGAAGAAGAAATGGACTGGTATGAGGAATTGGGTGAACCAAGTGGAATGGATACTTCTCAAGATACTGGCATGCTTTCTCCCCCACTGTTGCTACAGAGGAGGGAGCATCTTAGGCTATGGTGGTGCGAATGGCGGCTGAGGGCCTTCAGCTTCCTTCAGTGGCAGTCAAGCCTAACATCTTGACGGAGGTGCTACAGCCGGACGTTTCCTCCTTGGAACCTTTACTCCTGTTTAATGAAGCGCTCACAGATGTCCTACTGGGATCCTGGATCAAGCCCAACACAGGGGCACCTGTGAATAGGACAGTTGCCCGCCGCCACCTCCCTGCTTCGAGCTACCCAAATTGCCTCACTATCCACCCTACCCCAGAGACCTTGGTAGTCCAGGCATCTACATCCCATGGCACGTTCCCTTCCGCTACCCTGGATAGGGAACCCAAGAAACTGGATTACTGGGGCAAGAAAAGGTTTTCTTCCGCCAGCCTTGCATTGTGGTTGGTGAACACTGCATGCTTATTGGGCCTTTATTCCCACACTGTGGGGGAAACGGTTGAGCAATTGCTATCACAGATCCCAGAGGAGGCCCAAGCCGTCTTTTCCCAAGCAATATCAGATGCTGAAGGCAGGCTCATCCCAGGCTGTTGTCTCCCACCTACAGGCTACGGCAAACCTCCTGCATTCGCTGGGGCTCACTGTCAACGTGCTGAAGTCAGTTTCAGACTTATCCTCCCGAAATGCGAGTCCAGGATATTCAGGCTATGATACCAATGTTTCAGCCTCTAGCCTGAATTTTGGCAAGAATAACTCTGAGGCTTCTGGGCCTCATGGCCTCCTGCCTCCTTCTAGCGACACATGCCAGACTGCTCTCCAATGGGACCTGAAGTTCCAGTAGGCGCAGCATCAGGGGAATCTCTGCGACATTGTCCAGATCTCAGAGGGAAATGCACAAGACCTGCAGTGTGGCTCACGAACCATGATTGGGTCAGAGGCAGACTCCTCTCCCTTCCCTAAGCAGATCTTACAGTAGTGACAGATGCGTCACTCCTGGAATGGGACGGCCATCTGGGAGAGGTGGAGATCAGAGGACTCCGGTATCCAGCGGAATCCGGACTCCACATCAACATACTGGAGCTCCTTGCAATCTGACTGGCATTGAAAGCCTTTCTATACTCTATCAAGGGAAGGCTAGTGCAGGTGTTCACGGACAACACCACCGCCATGTGGTACTGCAACAAATAGGGCGGGGTGGGGTTGTGGACCCTCTGGCAAGAGGCCCTGCATCTCTGTACATGGCTGTAACAGCAGGTCATATCCCTGGTGGTTCAACACCTGACAGGTTCCTTGAATGTCAGCAGTGTAGAGGGCCTTGGTTAGATCCGTTCACCTCCGCAGAGAATGCACAGGGTGGCTTTCGCTTGGAGAAACTTTTCATCTAGTGTGGAGCTCAGGCCTCCTGTATGCCTTTCCGCCCATACCACTCCTGCCTAGAGATCTCAAGAAGATCAGGAACTACCGGACCCAAGTCATCCTAGTGGCTCTGGACTGGGCATGGAGAGTCTGGTATCCCCAGTTTCTGCAAATGAGCATCGATCCCCCAATCAGGCTGCCCCTTCAGGAGGATCTTATTTTGCAGCAGTAGGGGAGGGTCCTCCACCCAAACCTTTTAACGTTGCACCTTCTTGTGTGGAGATTGAACGGCAGCAGTTTATAGCTTTTGACCTTCCTCCAGAAGTCTGCAATGTAATTCTGCCAGCCAGACGTCTCTCCACTAAGATTGTTTACGCCTTCTGGTGGAACACATTTGTAATATATTGTATAGAAAAGTTTATTGACCCTTTTTCTGCTTCCCTTTCTGATATTTTGCTTTTTATTTTGCACTTTGCCCAGCAGTGCACCTTGAAAGGGTATCTTTCAGCTTTGTCTGCCTTCCTGAGGCTGAGAGACCAACCCTTTCTATTTAAATCTCCAATTGTACATAGATTCCTGAAAGGCCTTGTCCATATGATCCCTCCTGCCCCTTTCGTTATGCCTCAGTGGAACCTTAATTTGGTTCTCACTTTCCTAATGTGCGCTCCTTTCGAGCCCCTGCATAATTGCCCCCTCTGGCTGCTCTCCATCAAAACAGCCTTCTTAGTGGCAATTACATCTGCCAGGAGGGTGAGAGAGCTACAGGCTTTGTTGTCCAAACCCCCCTTTCTGACGACATTCCCTGACAGATTGGTGCTACACACTAGGGCCTCTTTCCTTCCGAAAGTGGTAACTCCATTTCATTTGGGGCAATCTATCACTATGCCCACTTTTTACGTTCTTCTGCATCCCTCCAAAGTAGAGGAGCGACTCCACCGCCTGGACCCAAAAAGAGCATTGTTGTTCTAAATTTAGCACACAAAAGAGTTCTGGGTGGGTGACCAACTCTTCGTGGGGTACGTTGGAGTGAAGAAAGGTCGTGCAGTGCAGAAGAGGACCATCTCCTGGTAGGGCGTCCTCTGCATTTAGTGCTAATTGGATACTCCTGCTTTTGAATTCTTTGTAGTCACTCCCTAGTCTTTCAGTGTTATCCTGCCCACACTTGTTTACGCAGATGTATATCATCCACGGCCAGCACCAAAATACTAACCCAATAAAGTATCACCTCTTAACCATGATAAAGGGACAAACTAACAATTATGTCTCAGAAAACACAAGTAATAGTTCATACAATTTGAAAAGTATATACAAACAAAAATACAAGGGTATTATTTATATTTTAATCAGGCCATACTGAGACATATATTAAAGATCACTCCAAGCATCAACTATGCAACTAATAGTCAATTTGCGTTTAAAATTAAAGTAACTTATAGCCCTAACATTTGTACCTCCTACTGATGTAGCTAAGCACTAGAACATAGTACTAGTGTCGAAGTTGTACAGAACCAGTAAACAAAAACAAACTCAATTCTCTTGAAAGGAGCCTTCTTAATATGTATCAATTTAGTGACATTTTTAAAATTGAAACACAGTTACCTGGATTTATGCAAAACCGAACTAGACAAATGCACGACATGCTAGCTGAAAATGTTTACTTTTTGACTGCACTAATTAGAACCCATACTATACACATTACTATCAATACTAAAGATAAAATAAAGCAGCAACCAACAAAAACCTATATAATCAGTCCAAAAGTGAAACTCCAAGTGTTTTAAAATAAAATAAATTGTAATTTATTTTATTCTATTCTGTGAATTATAAATCTAAAAATTACACATTGAATACAAACAGTAGAAAGATATAAAAAAGTTATTTATTAAATGTATTTCAAAATATTAATTTTCTTAACAAAATATAAAAATGCACATTATAAAAACAGCACACTTGAAATTGGCGAATAATTTATACATCTTACAATGAAAATAATCTTCCATACAGAGTTCCTCTTTCCTCTAAGACATCATAAATGCAAAATAGAAAACATTACTAAGAAAATTCCATCATAGAAAGTAAACATGAGATCACATGTTGTTATAAATAAATGAAATTCAAAATAATATAATTGACCATCCAACATTTTTATGTGAAACAATTAATAGAAATATATGCACAGATTAGCAATTGAAATTAAAACAAAATATTTCATAGTTTTTAGGTCGAGCCTAGTGCAGCGCGCATGCGCTGCACTAGGAATCGGCCTCTTGGAATCACTCTGGACTTCGAGCAAGCGCGTGTTCGAAGTAGTGACATTTCATTGGCCTTTGCGTGTGGCTTTCGCACGCAATTGGCCAAAGGCGGCTTTTTGTCCCACCTTTTCTTAGAATGTTGATGCCTACGGCCTAGACCTTGCGGTATCGAGCAGAGGCGCGCAGTGTGCCATCTGTTTCGGGTCACATTTCAAAGCTTGTTTTTCGTCGCTTTCACTGCTTTTTTTTTGTTTTGTTGCTGCAGTCCTCGGTGCCATGGGCCGCGTCTGCTGACCGTCAGTCACATCATTGTGGACGCTACTTGAGGCGCTTCCGTCCACGCAGGAAGGTCACTGCCCTTCACCCTTTGCTGCGTTCGAAAATGGCATTGGGGTGATAATAACAGCATGGACTTATTCCCCGGCACCTCACCCTCTCGCTGCGTTCGAAAATGGCATCGGGGTGATAATAACAACACGGCCTTATTCCCCGGCACCTCACCCTGTCGCTGCGTTCGAAAATGGCATCGGGGTGATAATAACAACACAGCCTTATTTCCCGGCACCTCGCTCCCCCTCGCATGCTGTCATGCAGATTTGCCATCAAAATCGGTGACGGCTCTTGACAGCCTCAGAGTGCATCATTGTACTGCTCCGAAGTGGCACGACTGTATTATTTTCTACAGCTCGCTTGAGGAATGTGGAACCATCTTAATATACGCGTGTGTCGGTTGCTAAACTGATGAATGCTTGCACGTTTGGGTCGGGGATATGACTGCATTTACAAGAATAAAAAGAAATTGAAAAACATGGTTTACGTGCCCGAATGTTCCCGCAGCAGTTGTGTTTTTTTCCCCTTTTTTTTTGCGAATGCTTCCGCGGATTTGTGTCAGAACCCAAATCCCACACTGCAGTGGGTCAAATCTGTGTATGGAGTATTTATTTTTTTGAGAACAAGTTAGTGTTTACATAGCGTAGCTACCATAATTTATTTATTTTTAAAGACACGCAAGCGTTCAGATCTCGAGGGCAATTTAACTTTGAAGTTTTAACTTCTGGTTCTGATTTACCTGGCGAGGTTGGGTTTTCATTTTGAGAGAGGAGTGTGCAAGTTGAGAGCGCCGTATGTGACTGTACTACACACACAAGCTGCAGGAGTAAATGTCACTCATTCTGCTGTCTTCTTCCCGTTAGAACTGGTTGGGTGCGTCACCCGACAGTGGTACTCTTGGGAACTGTATCAAAATGAGCAGTCTCCACCCGCAGAGAGTTGTGAATACACCCGTGACACTCTGGTGTGCAGTATTGCACACTCTCGTTCATGAAGTATTAAGGCACCCATGTTTGATGTGTTGCACACACGCCTCCCATAGACAAGTAGCCCCCATAAGGAGTGTCGCCCCACTTGCCGTGAGCTACTTGCATGGAGCCACACCCTGCCCAGGAAGGAGTTCGCTCCCTGTAACGTAACGTTACACACACACACACTTTCCATTCGAGTATAAACTAGCTTTAGTCAGCGTGTTATACACATGCCCCACTCGTATCCTTGCAGCACAGACACATCCAGCCCTAAACGGGCGAGCCCCGTGCCGCTCACACAGCGCCCCGTGTTGTAACACAGTGTCAGAGCAGAGCGTTTCCTCAAAGGGTTAATCATAATTGCAGGGTGGGGAGACACACCCTGTCGAGAGGCACCGACCAGGAACACTCTCTGTACCTTCCTCCCAAGTCACTGCCTGCCAGGCCGCCGCTGCAGCTCTACCGAGCCTCGGAACCGGATCCCAGGAGAGCCCATCCACCCGGACCCGAACCAGCACCATGTCCACCTTGGATGAAGTGGACGGGCTCGGGGGCGTGTACCGCCCCCAATATGGCTGTAAGTTTGGGGGATGGGGACCTATCATTACAGTTTTCATATTTGTTGATGAAAAACAAAAATGATTGAACATACATCTAAAACAATGCCAAATAGCGGTGTTTACAGGCTTCGTCTGGGAAGAGGCCTGCCTCTCAAAACACCAGTGTTTACATCGAGAACCCACGTCGTGTGAGACTTATTGGCTGTCCTGCTTTTTAGCCTTCACGTTGCATTCTGGGATTTGTAGTTTTATGTCTAATGTTGAAATTATGCTCTCGAGAATCCCAGTATAGAAAGTTCTGTCAGCTAAAACGCGTAAAATAGACAAAGGCGTCTCAATGCGTGGACCGACTTGGTATTTTTACTTCTTTCAGGCATGTGACGCCCCTAGGGCTTAAGGGGCTTCTGCGCCCCAACCCCTGACGTGTGTCTTAGCCGGAGCTGCGGCAACTTCCAGGATACACACAGTTCTTTACCTTATGTGTGCTGAAGGTGGGGTCTCAAAAACAGCCTCTTGAAAGTATTTTGCAGATCTTTCAGACGTAGAATTGCATACAAGTATGAAAACTGTGATCTGGAGTGCAGTGCAGTCAGGGTCTGATAGTTTTGGGGGCAGAGCCATAGACATGACTAAAAAGAACAAAATATACTGCAACTGTTGCACTTATTCATTAAGTATGTTACTTATCCTCAACTTAAGTGTTTAGATGAATTTTTGACATTACGACAATATGTCTGATTGATGCCGCATGTAATTGGCTCATGTATGCCTATCTACTGATCCACATCATGGCGTATTGCCGTGTTTATACTTGATATTCTATGCTGAGATGTACTGTGCTGTTCTCCCCAGCCGTATTGCATTTTTACAATTAAAGGCCTGCCAGGAAACCATCCCAATTTCCATGCTGGGAATTCTGCTTTTGTCTTATTTTGGGAGTCCAGTCTTTACAGGAAAACGCACAAGCGTTTCGATTCGAAGCAACACATATTAAAAACATTAACAAAGCCAATAGCTGTATCTAAACACTTATAACGCCCCAAAGGCGAGACCTATTGGCTATGCCAATGCTTGTTTAATATTGAAGATTCCACTGCATTTTCTTAAAAACACGGTCTCCCGTACCTGAAAGAAATAAAAACACATGTTCCTACCTGCAAAACAAAGTACTTCAAAAATCTTAAAAACTAAATATATACACTGCTTACATATTACCAGTAAAATAACTTAACAGTGAATCACTATTAAAATGCTTGAGATTATACAAATTACTAACCCTCTACTTACAGAACCCCTAAATCCATTAACCTAAACTAACCTCACTACAAACCCAGCGGGTAGTTAAACTTAGAAAAGCAAGTCTCTTTACTTGAAAGGAAGAGCTAGATCTTTGGAACCACCATCCTGGTTTACAGCTGCTACAATCTAATGATTGTTTTAAAAATAAAAAATGCTATATGATTTTAAAACAGCAATCTATATATTTTGAACCTTTAAAGTAAGTATTTCAATTTCAATGCCACTGTCACTGGGTAAAGTAAATACAAATGAGGAGATCAGATTTACTATTCTAACCCCACTCTCTCTCTCTCTCACTGGAGAAAGTGCATAGAATTGGGAATTCAGATTTACTATTTTAACTCAGTTCCAACTTTCATTTGGGAAAGGGCATAGATTTGGTGGAGACGGGGGCAAAATACTGTTCTAGCTTCAATCCCTCTTTCATTGAGCGAAGTACATATATATGGTGAGCTGATTAACTATTATATTTTCAATTATACTTTCAGTGATGAAAGTACATATTTTTGTGTGGAGGGCACCAGATTTACTGTTCTAACTTCAATCCTACTTACAAAATGGAATGTGTATATGTTTGGGATTATCTGATTTACTATTCAAACTCCAGTAACACTGACGTAGGTAAAATGACATATTTTGGGATGGGGTGGTCAAATTTCCTATTTTATCACCAGTCACTCTTTAAAAACGGCTTGTTGATATATTTGAGGCAAAAGGGATTCAGATTTGCTAGTACCAATTACACTTATAGTTCAAAAACAGTGAAATATTTGCAGTGATTCTAATTTACTACAATAAAAGCAATCTCACTTATTCTTTCATTATCCTTTTCCTTTTATTTTGAAATTGTTAAAATGAATTAATTTTTCTAAATGTAATGCAATGACTACTAATTATTTAATATATTCTAATTTATTTTTATATTTGTCCTCCATTATTTAAATGTTTCCCTGCCTCTCTAATTAACTTACAGGTGAAATGCATTAATGCTTATTATAAGTTTTTTTAAATAGGAAAGGATAAAATATTAAAACATTACCAAACAAATTTACTGTGAACCTGCAAAATCATGTTTTTTTAAATTTCAAAATATACATTTAGAAATAAAATGGTGTAATTCCTATATTAATATGATTTTTTCATTTAATTTGCATATTTAGAAATGTATGCATTGTAAATTAAATGTTTCTATATTTTTTAAATATATAACTGTAGGAAATTGTGTTACTGGTTGAGGGGGGTGAAACCGTACTCAAGCAGAAACGACAATCCTTGTCAGGGTGAAGTCACAAGCAAACCCCAAATTAACCTGTGCTCAATCCGCTGGTAGCTTGTCACAGAGCAGTCTGGCTTAATTTATAGGCAATGTGTAAAATATTTATGCAGCACTTCAAACAGTAGTAAAGTGAAAACACAACACAAGAAAAATCATACACCAATTTAGAAAAATAGAGTAAATTTGAATAAACTAATCAAGAGCAAAATGACAAAAATCCAATAATTTTTAAAAGATTAAAGTGAAAAATGCACCAAAAAGAACAAAGTGGCAACAGTAGTTATCTGGTTGCGCTGGACCGAGACAAAGTCACAAGTTTAGGCCGAGCATGATGGAGCGTAGGCCGGCTACAGGGACACAGTTAGGCCCACTGAACAAGAGACTCTTAATTCCTGGTTGCGAAAGGATGCAGAGTCCCATGTTGAGGAAGTGTTTCGCAGCAGTGGCAATGCGAGGTCTGGGCAAAGAGATGCGTCGCTTAGCGGCAGTTCAGGGGAGCTGTGAAGTGTAATGTGATAGCCTTGCGTGGAGATGCATTATAAAGCAATGGTTTAGATGGACTGAATTGGCGAGGCGACGTCCTTGCGGGGAGATGCGTCACTCTGATGGGCTTCGATGCAAAGTTTTTGCTTTGGGGAAGTCCGCGCAGCAGAGGCAAAGTGTCGGTTCCGAGGGCGATGCATCGAACATCAGAGGTGATTAATAATTCTGAGGGAGAGGTGCCGCACCATGGAGCAGATGTGTCAGTTCGGCTGACTCTGCAGATGAACTGGCACCTTCAGGCCCACTTCCAAGGGTCCAGGACTGGGGTGGCATCACTTGGGACACAGGACTCACAGATGGCAGAGCTCAGGTGCTGGGTTCAAGGATATTGGAAGACTGCTATGTCCCCAAGGCTTCTGATCAGGAGGCCAGCCAACTAGCCCTTTGAGTCACTCTGGGGTTCTGGGTTTAGAGATGTAGGTCCAGTCCTTCCAACCCAGCCAAGAGGGCAGCAGTCCTTCAGAGCAGCAGTCCAGAAGAGTGGCAGTCCTTTTAGCAGCACAGCAGTCCTTCCTGGCAGATTCCACAGGTTCAGAAGTGTATTGAAGAGTTGAGGTCTGGTGCCCACTGAAGAAGCTTCTAGAGGTCCACCCCGAGTTGTCAGGCATACCATTCCTCCCTGCTCTTTTCCCACCTTGTCTGGAGTCACAAAAAACTAGTGACAAACCCTTTGTGAGAGTGCTCTGGCAGAGCCTTTGTGACGTGCAAATGTGGTAGGTGACATCTCCTCCCCCTCGTTAACTCAGAGTGGTCCATCCTACCACCAGCTACACCTAGTCATGTGACCCAGGATCAGGCTGCAGGCACCAAACGGTTAGGACAAGAAAATGTCAGCTTTCTTCATCAGTAGACCAGGAAGTTTGTTATAGGACGTAGTGCGAGATTAGGTCTACACCACAAATGGAGGAAGTGAAAGCCCAGCGCAAGGAGGATCCCAGCCTAACAGCACACACAAAGCTGGACAAGGGGACCCACGCTCTGCACAATACGGTGAAAGAATAAGTAATACATTCAACCTTTTGTGATTCTAGCCGGACATAAGGCGCTTCCCACTAAGCGGGATCCATATAAAAAGACCTGGGAGCCAACACCCTGAAATAACCCAAACCAACCCTCTCCCCCCCTTCCTCCTCCTCCATCCTAGAGCAAGACGCCCTGGACGTGGCACCAACATAAAGAAGACAAGATAAGACTCAGGATCTAACAAAGTGAATCCTTCCTCCCCCCCAACAATCGCAAGATTGCAGGGCGTGAGTTGGAGCCCCACACCCACCACTTCAGAAAAGTTTTATACCCAACATTTGTCCCCTTCTAAAAAAACATGCACAGCCCTGAGGAAGGCCTTCAACAAAATATTAGGCCCACGGAGAAGGTCAATGCACATTGGCATCATATAATGTGGTTAGGGGAGCAAGACCCTTTGGATAAAGAAAATAAGGACCAAAGGGATATTTGAGAAGATGAAACCTCTCCAACATACATAAAAAGAACAATAGTTAGACCCCTACCACCTAGGGCCACTAATAATAAGGACTATGATACAGCCTCAGCAATCTGGATGCTAGAGTTATTTGTTGAGATAGGACACTATTATTAAGTATTTTTATGTTGGACACTTACCTGTATGATTCAGAATTAGAATGTATAAAACCAGGAAGCGAATGTATGCGTCATGTGAATTCTTCAGTTTTGTAAATGTTTGTAACACTGTGTGTTTAATATAGTTGTTAGTGTAAGTGCACATCAGTATTGTGTGTGGTACATGTGTCTTTTCTGTGTTTTCTTCTTGAATACGTGATGATAAAAACAATGAGGTCTGACGAAATATTCACATTGAATAAGTTTAATTGTTGTATACCGCCTATTATTGAATAAGGTTTGTGGATCTCTTATATTTTTTATGTTTTTTGCCTGCCAGTAAACAATAGAAAGTCATACAGTTTCTATTATAAACAGCACTTAATGTATGAGAAGAGTGTAGAGACAAAGGGAAAACATCTCAAAGGTAAATAGGGTACTGAAAGAGGCACACGAGTCCCGGATGCTAAACGTGGCCTCTAAAGAATGATAAAATGAATTCTATGTCAGGACCCGGTGGCGAGGATTAGGCCGTACTCTCTTCGCTTCATTGGTATTCCTTTTTTCTCCAGCAGCCATTTTCCAAGCTTAATTAATCAACAAAAACTACAACTCCCATGAACGCTTGGGAAAAGGAAATAGAACAGTCCATCCAATTGCAACGCAGGGTCCGATACAATAGTCCTGGTAGCCTCTCTATGTTCCTCTTTCTTCGCTGCTCCAGCAGCAGTTCGGATAAGTGATTTCACCTTCCTTTGCCTGTTTAATAATGATACTGTCATTTTAATTTGTATGTGTGACGGTTTAACGGCGATTACTAAGGTGCTCATGTGACGTGACGGCGGAGACTTTTTCGCTCCTGCGTGGTCACTTTATTCCCCTTTGATTGTGCCGGCTCGCATGTGCGGTGTGGTCTTCCGACTGCCAGAGGGCTCTGCAAACTCCACAGTTCGTGCGCTGCGCGTCTCTGACCCCCCGGCAGCTGGAACATGTCAATTTCACTGTTGGATTACAGTGTAGTGCTCCGGCTGCGGCTGACATGGGGGAGGTGTTTTTTTCTGTTAATCACTGCTCGCGTTCTGAAATGGAGCGAAGGCTATATTTGAGCTTTGCTGAAAGGCTATAAACTCCATAGCGAGCCACCGCTTGAAGGAGATAACACCCCCCGGGGTAAGACCAGCTTTTCTTGGGACCTCCCAGGCGTGATTACTAACCCCATATATCACAGTGGGGCCGTCCCAGTTATTCTGCCTCCAACATAGCGATTTAATTGAGGGCTTTGCCCACCATAGTGCCCCATAGAGCTTTAAGCCTGCACACCTCTGTGTGACAACCATAATGGAATTTGAGGAGGGGGATTACATGGAGGAGGAAGAGCTTACCTACCACCCAATGGATGACCGCTTCTGCGAGGTGATTGACGCGTCCATCTTCAGGGCCGTTTCACAAGTGGTAGACCCCCTGGAGAGGAAAATATTGGTGCTCCAGGCACAATGCCAGAGACCCCTTCAAGGAAGAGAAGACCCCAAAGGGCCACAGTCCCCCTTACCTCCAGGTCAGTCGGCTACCCCGCCCTCCCTAAAACATAGAGAAGCGCAAACGCTCGGAAGACCCTCGGGTCAACCTAGACACCTTTGTGCATCTTAAGAAGGCGTTTCTGTATGCCCAACACCAGCTAGACACTCAGGTTCCTGATCCCTCAGAATTAACCCCCACTACACCTCCAACTGACCCAGGGGATAGGGATGAATCTTCTAATACCTCGGATGGGGATGGAGACAGCTCTAGACCTTGGCACCCCTCTGGTAGCCCCTTGGCCAATGCAATTCCCCCCACTGACCAGGGGCAAAGCCCGGCAGGAGATCTGCTGGACCCGATGACCTGCTGCATCCACGTTCGGCAGACTGGTGCCCTGCACCCAAGGTGGCAACCTACATGGCAAGTCGCCTGAGAAAACCCCTCGATAAAGAGGTGAGAGGCTGCCTTAAGGCGGAATGTCCGAGACCATCCTTGGAGGGGAAGGCGGCCGCTACTCCTGAGATAGATCCTAATATGGCCACCTTCCTCACCAAGTTTGTACGGAACCCAAAAAAGGCCATTGACAGGTCGTGACACTCGTATCCAGGACAAAACTCCTGGATGTGGCCGGACCCTTGGCAAATATAATGGATATGGCGGAGGATGCAAAAGCCTCCAGGTCTCTTATTTCCCTCGACGCTTTATCCAGCTGGGCTCAGAGGGCCATCTTCTTGGGGAACACGAACTGTGCATTGTCTACGGAATGGCGCAGGTCCCTGTTGATCAAGATAGACCCCAAGTTAGGGGAACTCGCCACGTCGGAAGCAGGGGTCATAGCTCATGGAAACCTGTTTAGATATGTATTCATCCGGGAGTTGAGCAAATTTGTCAACACTTTTAATTCTTTAGACAAAGCTCAGTCCTCCATTAAGAGGTTATTTACCTCCCGTGTTTTTGCCGCAGCCAGTCGAGGTAGGGGGCACTTGACCTTCCAACAAGCGTCCAGAGGTGGCAACTCCCGCCGTGGCCAGTGGCAGGAGCCAAACAAGTATGGGAGCTTCTATCAGACTAAGGCCTACCCGCGCCGCCGCTGGACCTGCGGTGGAGACAGAGGCGGCAACTTCAACAATACACAAGGTGAGAACTCAGGACCCTGGGGGTATTCAGATTGGGGGTCACCTGGCTCTTTTTCAATCGAACTGGGAAAAGCTCTCCTCCGATGCATGGGTTCTTCAGACGATAGAGGGTTTCCATATCGAGTTTTACGGAATGCCATTCCAAGTCCAATCTCCCAGACCTCTGGTTTTTTCCAAGGATCAGCGAGCGCTGGTGGACCAAGAGATAGCCATCCTCCTTCAGAAAGGGGCAATAACAAGATCAATGATTCATTCCCAGGGCTTAGTCAGCAACCTTTTCCTGGTAGAGAAAAGAGACAGCGGGCAGTGTCCGGTGATAAATCTCAAGGTGTTCAACACCTGGCTCCTATATCTTCACTTTAAGATGGAGGGCTTCCATCTCTTGAGGGTACTCATTCAGAGTTCGGATTGGATGGTTCGTTTGGACCTAAAGGACACCTATTTGGTAGTCCCTATATTCCCCCCTCACAGGCGCATTCTACAGTTCCGTTGGGGCTCTCAGGTCTTCAAATTTACATCCCTTCCTTTCGGGCTATCATCGGCCCCATGGTGCTTCACCAAGCTGATGAAGCCGGTTGTTGAACATGTACAAGCTCACGGAGTGAGACTAATCGTATATCTCAATGACATTCTGATCATGGACCAGTGCCCACGCCGCCTCTCCTTACATGTTCAAATGCCAGTGGATCTTCTAGAATCTCTGGGTTTTGTGATCAACACGGAAAAGTCAGTGCTGATTCCATCCCAATCAATGGAATTTCTGGGGTTCCTGGTGAATTCGACCGAGGTGACCCTCAGTCTTCCAAAACGGAAGTTGACCAAAATAAGGCACAAGCTCAGGAGGACTGTCTCCAAGTCCCAAATTTCCCTTGGGGCACTTGGCACGGATCATGGGTCTCCTTTCATCATCCATTCAAGCAATCTTCCCGGGTACTCTCCATTACCGGGCGATGCAACAATTGAAAATAGAGCATCTCCGAAGGGCCCGTTGATTCCGCTCTCAACCGAAGCGAGGGAAGATGAGTTGGTGGTTGAACCATATGGAAGCCTGGAATGGCCGGGCGATCTTCGGCTCCCAACTCAATCTGGTAATCGAATCAGATGCCAGCGGCTCAGGATGGGGCTCTCGTTGTGGAGAATTCTCCACCGGCGCAAAATGGTCCTCCTTAGAACAATCTTTGCACATCAACTGTTTGTAGCTCATGGCAGATTCCTTTGCCCTCCGGTGTTGGACCAAGGAGAAAGTAAAATATTCGGTCCTGCTGAAAATGCGCATTGTAGCAGTGGTCCGCTATATCAACCATTTAGAGGGGACGCGGTGCAGAACCTTGTCGGATCTCGCAAGGACCCTGTGGGAATACTGTTTGGCCAACCAGATTTCTCTGTCAGCGGAGCACCTCCCAGGGCACTCCAATCAAGTGGCGGATTGGCACTCTCATCACTGGAGGGATACCAGCCTCTGGAAACTGGACCCACGTCTCTTTCAACAACTCCAGATCCAATGGGGTTCTTTCTCCATAGACCTCTTTGCCTCTCGTCTGGACACCCAACTCGACCGGTACTGCAATTGGAGACCGGATCCCCATGCAGTGGTAATTGACCCTTTTCTCCAGGACTGGAGCAAGGAGCGGTCCTACGCCGTCCCACCTTTTGTGGTGATAATGTGATTGACGGTTTAGGCATGGAGGCAGGAGGCAGGAGGCGGACCTGGTAGTGGTTACCCCGATATGGAGATCGCAAGCATGGTTTTCAGTGATGATGGAACTTTTACAGGATTTTCCAATCCCTCTACCCTGTCTCCCGATTCCCTCCAGGATCCTCAGAACAATCCTCACCAGCTGGTCCTAGCGGGATCTCTCCGCCTCATGGCCTGGATGGTTACCAGCAATGGTGGGAGGTCCCAGGCTTTTAACGAGAGGCTGCCTCCCTACTTGCCAAGGCGTGGGCAGATGGTACAAACAAACAATGCCAATCTGCCTGGGCCAAATGGACGGGTTGGTGTATTCAACAACAAGTGGATCCCATGGGGCAGATATTGCCTAAATTTTGAATTTCTTGGCGAGTTTGGTTTCTCAGGGTTTTGCTTATCGGTAGGTGAATACCTTCAGATCGGCAATTTCCGCAGGTCACCTCCCAGTGGACGGTCACCCGATTGGGGAACATCTGCTGGTTTGTAAATTATTGAGGGGAATCAGACTCTCAGTCCCACCTGAACCCAGATATTCTACCTTTTGGGACGTTAACAAGGTCTTTTCTCTGTTTAAGTCCTGGCCTTTGAATAAGTACCTATCCAGGAAGCAGCTATCTGCAATGGTAGCGATGTTACTATGCTTGATCTCATGTCGTCGAGTCTCGGATGTTCGGGACCTGGATATTACAGGTAGAGTCTTCACCTCGGACGGGTTAGCCTTTCACATTACTCGGCGAACGAAATGTAATTCTAAGTTGGTTGCCTATCTGGCCTTTCTACAAGTTCCTAAGTTATGTGTGGTCCGTGTCGTTAAAAGGTATGAGGTGGTTACAGACTAAATTCGTCGACACAGTGAGAGACAATTGCTGATTGCTCTCACAAAGCCCCATAAGGCGGTTTCTTCCCCTACGATTGCCAGGTGGGTTAGATGGTCATGCAGGAAGCAGGGATTGATACATCACGATTTGGAGCCCATTCAGCGAGAGGGACAATGGCCTCTAAGGCATTTGGCCTGTGGGCACATCTTGAGGAAAGCCTCAATACCGCAGATAAGTCATCGGACTCTACCTTTAAACTGAACCCTTCCCTGGAAAGTGTAGTTGTGGATAAGCTTTAAACCAGCCTAATCCTCACCTCCGGGTCCTGACATAGAATGAAAAATTTCCTAGCTAACGTAAAGGAAAGTTTCAATTCTAGTAAGGATACAGAGGCGAGGATTAGCCCACTCTAGACCGATTCAGATAGACTGACCTATTCCCTCCCAATTGAAGGGCCAGCTTACATCGATTTATGATAATGAAAAGATTTGTTGTTTAGATGTTTTTTTAACTTGAAGGAGATATAAGTTTTTTGTTATTTCCTGTTGTCTGATTATGCTTCACATGTGTTTCTTACCGTGATGACAGACATTCTGTACTTTGATTTATTTAGGATCGGTTTTTAAAATGCAAGAGTGATTCCAATGGGGAAACGCTGCCTACACAGGAAGAAAAAGGAACATAGAGAGGCTACAGGGACTATTGTATCGGACCCTGCGTTGCGAATGGATGGACTGTTCTATTTCCTTTTCCCAAGTGTTCATGGGAGTTGTAGTTTTTGTTGATTAATTAACCTTGGAAAATGGCTGCTGGAGAAAAAATTAATACTAATAAAGCGAAGAGAGTACAGCCTAATCCTCGCCTCCGTTTCCTTAATAGAATTGAAACTTTCCTTTACATTAGCTAGGAAATATTTCATTTATCGTGTAAGGGATACAATTTGGATTAACTGGTTATACGGATTCCGCCCCTTATGCCCTCAATTGGATCGCTCCCCATAACGATACACACAGCTTTCTAAAAGTGGCATCTCCAGAATTGTGATTAAAAATCTGTCTTTACCATTAAAGAGGGGTTTTCTTTATGATTGTTTAGACACCAAACTCGACCTGTCTGCCCGTTCCCAGTTGGAAGTTACGGCTTATTTAATGCAATAGGGTAACTCCAATGCTATCCTATGGGAGAGGTGGGTCTTGCATTAGTGAAAAACGAGTTTAGGATTTTTTCACCACCAGGACATGTAAAACTTAAAAGTACAAGTCCTATGTTTTAAATATATTGCACCCTGCCTACTGGGCTCTTCAGGGCCTACCCTTGGGGTGTCTTATATGTTTTAAAAAGCATGGTTTGGGCCTGACAAAAGTTTATTTTGCCAGGTCGAACTAGCAGTTTAATACTGCATGCACAGGTTGCAATTGCAGGCCTGAGACATGTTTAAAGGGCTACTGAAGCGGGTGCCACAATAAGGACTGCAGGCCCACTAGTAGCATTTAATTTACAGGCCCTGGGAACAGGTAGTATCACTTTACTATGGACTTATAAGTAAATTACATAGGTCAATTGGGTGTAAGTCAATTCTACCATGTTTTAAGGAGAAAGCACAAGCACTTTAGCACTGGTTATCAGTGGTGAAGTGCGAAGAGTCCTAAAGCCAACAAAAACGAAGACAGCAGAACAGGAGGAGTCAAAACGTTAGGGGAGAACCAAGCCAAGGATGCCAAGTCCTACAATAATTATATAAAATACTCACACAAACCACATTTAAACCAAATAAGTTTTATAAAATAAAAAGACTAGCCTTTTCCCCAAAAATTATAAATAAAGGGTATATATTCTTACAAAGTAATTCATCAATAATTACGTATAGAAATTATTAACAAATTAAATGAATAACTAAATTCATTACTAACATCATTATCAAATATATTTCTGAAAAGTTAATAATTAAAATACTACACACAAAAAAATCAAAAACACAAAACAAAAAGTAAAACATTAATAATTAGTTAATACTAATATAATCACAATATCTTAACATTAACATTTAATTTACACTCCAAAACAAATATAAAATAAAAATAAAAGCAACATTATAAACAAAGATATTTAAGTAAATGCTATTTAAACATAACACCCATGGCATATTTGCACCACTGCTGTTTAGCCTTTACACAACTTGCCTTGGACTTATTTGGCTTCTGAATGATGTTTTCACTAAAATTATGATTCATCCCCATTCTCATTTTGCAATACATTAACAGCATAGTAACGTTCAATCTTACGTGTGTTGGCAGTCAAAGGGCCTTGATCGCACTTAATTGGTACAATCTTGATAGTAAGATTATGGAATGCTCCAGCAAGACAAAGGTCATCATGTTTGGATGGAAGCATGGACATCGATTCACCAAACCAGAGGTAGAGGAAGTGACATCACATACCCTTTGAGCTTAATGACAACATAGGAAGTGACATCAGATTGTAGTTCCATAGTGCCTGCATGACACTATCACTGTGCAAAGCAGGATTTATTCAAACCCATAATTTTTCTTCTATTCACAATAATGAAACATGGCAACACCTTGTTTAAGAATTTGTTCTCAGTTCATTTTTTTATTTAATCAGCCGAGTGGCGTTGATCCACTGAATGTATTTACTTTACAAAACCTAAAGCTTAATGTTTCAGTGGAAGCCGCAGAAAGCAATCAATGCTCATTAAGACACTGGGGTCGATTCCGATTCGGGCCGGAAATTTCTCCGACCGAGCCGGACCCGGAGAGATTTCCGACCGAATCGGACCCGTGCAGTCCGACCGAACGAGTACGATGCGGCCGTATGTTATCGGACACGAGTCGGTCGGACTCCCATTGAACTCAATGGGAGCCGGTCGTACAACGCGTACGCGGGCTCCCATTGCCTCCAATGGGTGCGAGGCGGACAAGGGCGCCCCCTACAGCGAGTACGCCGCGAAGCGCCCGCGGCGTACACGCACAGGTGAGGGGACCCTTAGGTCCCCCTGTGTGCGCCTCGCACGGGTATGCGCGTACAGGGGTCCGACACGGACCCCCAAAGTACGGCTCCGACTGCTCTTACGAGCCGGAGTGCGCGGCTCGGTCGGACTGCTCGCGGCGCGCATCGTACCTACCCGGCCGGGAAACGTCTCCATTGCGCGGTGCGAATCGGGTCCGACCGAGTCGGTCGGAGCGGTTCGAGTCCGAGCGAGTCGGTCGGAGTTGTCGGGACGCCCGGACGAGTCGGTCGGCGAGTTCGCATCGTACTCGCTCGGCCGGACCCGCGTACGGTTCGGTCGGGAAACAGGCTTTCGCATGGCTTTTTTCCCGACCGAATGGTATTGGGTGCGCCTCCGACCGAGATCGGAATCGGCCCCACTGTGTCTACCTTCTGTTCTTGCAGTCATGGCAGGTCATCTTTGAATGTGGAGGAGCGTACTTTTTGCCCTGAACTGTAGCAAGTGAGTGAAGCAAGTCATCAGACTTCTTGGGTTCTCTCCACGAGAACTTTTTGAAATAAATGTTCATTTTAAGTACATTTTTACATCAATTTACAAAAAAGCCATACATCCTGAAAGGGTACTGATTAAATATTCAAGTCCATTTATGTCCATTTAAGTCCGTTTATTTGCCAGGCAAATGAAATCTAAAGCTCTTCATAAGTTGACCCCATTTTTTCCCAAAATGTGCTTTTGGTGCCCCATATGTCAAAAATAACTCGAATTGTGCCAGAGTCAGCATTTTGTTAGGTGTGCCCCAATATGCCATGGGTCACCCTCCTCAAATATAAGAATTACATACAATATACAAATGCCAGAAGTATGCCATTGGTCACCCTCATGTAAAAAAATTACTTCTAGGGTGTCAGGGCCAGAATTTTGTCATTGTAGCCCCCACCCACATGTCACACTTCTCCGGCCTTATGCCAAGAATTACCTTCAATGTGTGAAACCATGTCAAGAATTTCTACCAGTATTCCAGCACCAGCATTTTTCACAGGTGCCCCTTTTCCAAGAATTACCTCCAATATTCTAGAAACAGCATTTTGCCATGGGTTTTCCGATATGCCATGTAACATCTCATGCGGGCTAGTGCCAGTATTTTGTCGCAGTTGCCTGTCACACCAAGAATTGCCTCCAGTATGTCAGTGACTGCATTTTACCATGGGTGCCTCTGTAAGCCAAGAATTTCTTTCAGTATGCCAGCGCCAACTCCAGACTTGTAAGCATACCACCACATTCTCACTCATCTGATTTACATTCAGACAATCACTGTAACTAAATTCATTCTCATTCACTTGCACTCAACCCCTCATTCTTACTTACACTCCAGTGCTTAATTTGAGCCGGTGGTTTCCAATGCACAGCACCAGCACTTCATTGTCAACACTGGCACTTCTTGCCACACATTTTGCCAACTCCGAGGCCAGTGGTCACAAAAGCAGTGCCAGTGATCTCAGAGTACAAGCCGGGGGATGCAGCTGCGACCCCTGTCGGTTCCTAAATTACACCCATGGCTGGAAGTACGTTAAAAGGAGCCCTTTATTCATCAGTAATGAGTCAATTAAATACGTTTCTTCATAAAATTACTTAGGAACATAGCTGAAAGAGGGTGGTCTTTCTTTATGAAATTTTCTAAAATTAATGTATAGAATCTGTAGTTTACATTTTGGCATAGGAATGCAAACTAAACTACTCAATGTTGTATGTTCTACAGGTAAATCAACCATAATTTAATTTGTCTCTATCAGACACCGTAGAAATATTGGGTGTTTGATAGAGCCGAAATTGGTTAGACTTTGCTCAAAGCTTATGTTATGTTATTGGGAATTTATAAAGTGCACGTTCACCATTAGGTCTCTTGGTGCTAAGGTAATAAAGGCAGCAGCTGTCAGTCAGAATGAATTAATCATGGGCTTGTCTGAAAAGCCAGGTTTCCAAAGCTTTCTAAGGCCCATATAACTGGTAGATGATCTAATGTCTGAAGGGAAGTGTATTCCAAGTGTAAGGTGCCAAAGCAGAGAAACTAGCCAATCCTAGCCTCTTTTTTTTTTACTTCTTGAGACTGTGAGTAGATTCTGATTGGCAGATCTGAGATGGTGATTTGGGGTATAACGATGGATTCTGGAAAATACGAAAGAAGGACTTTTGCCGAGAAGAGATTTGAAAGCAATGCATGCTGTTTTAAAGAAAGTTCACTGAGCTACAGGAAGCCAGTGTAGCTTTTTCATCAGCGGTTTAGTATGACAGTGTCTCGGCTGACAGAAAACCAACTGGGCTGCCTGATTTTGAAATATTTGCAGCCTGCAATTAAGGCCAGAGGGGAGTCCCAGATAGAATGTGTTAGCATGGTCAATCCTGGATATCACTAATAGTATCCACTGTGAAGTATATTCTGATTTTCCCTATTTTCCTAAGCTGGAAAAAGCATGTGGAGGACACTGCTCCTATCTAATGTTACAAGGATAGATTTTCATCAATAAGAATTTCAAGACTTTTCACTGTTTTTTTGGGCGTGGGGTTCCCATCTCCGAGGGCCAAAATGAAGCATTCTATTGATGTAATTTGTTCCTCGTGACCACAATTTCAGTTTTGTCTGAATTCTACTTTAGTTGGTGGCCATTCATCCAGTCTAATATAAAGATCATTGTATTTTGAAAAAATACCATAGATTGCATAGTGTTATCAATGGTGAATATCAGCTGTATACCGTCAATGTAGTTGTATACTTCCACTTTTTGCTCCTGGAGGCAGTGACTCAATGGGCAGATGTAAAGATTAAATAAGTGAAGGGATAGGGAAGAACCTTGAGGCACTCCGTAGTTGAACTGAACCTTGTCAGAGCAGAACGGTGGAATATGAACCGACTGGACACTATCTTTAGGAAAAGAAGTCACCCACTCCAGTGCAATACCCTGCAATCCTGCCATATTGACACAGTCGACCAATATAGTATGGTCCACCGTGTTAAAAGCTGCTGAGAGGTCAAGCAAAATCAATGCCTGAGTAGAGCCATGATCCACTTCTTTCCTCATATCATCCAGCACAGAGAGAATGACTGTCTCTGTTGAGTGTGCAGGACGTAAGCTGGCCTGATGGGAATCGAGATAACCAGACTCCTTCAAGAAAGAACAAAGATGTTGCGCAACATTGGTCTTTAGCAGTTTAGCAATATAGGGAAGCCGGGAGATCTGTCTATAGTTTTTTAATATGGTAGGGTCCTCGTCAGATATTTTTAATTGAGGGACTACAACTGCCTCTTTGAATGAGTGAGGGACTTTATCCTGTTAGAGGGAAGAGTTTAGAAAGGGAATGGCAGTGTTCGTAAATTGGGAAAATATAGGTTTTTGGGCGTGTCGGGGGCAGCTATCATTGGAGAGACCGATTTAACTCTAGCCATCATCTCTAAAAGGTGCTCACTACTGATGGCAGGAAAAGCAGAAAGTAAACCAGAGTTCTGTCCTTCTGGTAAGGTGATGAAGGATTGTGTACTAGGAGGAATACTATATTTAATACTTTTATTTTTTCAATAAAAAAGGAACTCAAATCATTGCATAATTTTTTACAGGAATCATAGGAAGGGTTAGTCTGTCAGGGTTGGAAGTTCTCTAGCCATCTCAAAAATGGTTTTGTTTTTGTTTTCAGGTTTCGGTATTTTATTAGAAAAGAAGGAGGCTTTAGCCTGTAAGATTAGTTTTTTGTATGATTTTAGTCGTAAGATAAAAGTTTCTCTGTTTTGAGGCAGGTAAGCCTTATGCCATTTTCGTTCCGCCTGCCGGAGTTTCAGCTTTGCTGCTTTCAAATCCTCCGAGGACCATTTAGAGGCTTTATAACGGCAGGTAGATTTCATTTTCCGAAGAGGGGCATGAATATCATTGGCTGCCATTAGCCAGTCTGATATAATTTTCTCATCAGCCTTGAGGTTCTCAGTAAGAGTAGGTAAAGAGGGTGTCAATGTGTTGCAGAGTGAGTTAAGGTCTGTGCCCTTCCAGTTTCTGGAAAGGGTATTCCGACAAGGGGAGGGATTCCCAAGAATTAAATCATTTAAACAAAATTTGATTTAGTGATGGTCCAACCAAATACAAGGGGACATATTGAGGTTGGTTATGATTAAGTTAGTGGCCCAGACCTGATCCAAAGTATATCCTTTGATGTGTGATGGGTCAAGTACATGTTGGTTGAAGTTAAGACTGGTTAATGAATCAGTCAGGTCAAGAGACATTTGACCACCATTATTCTCATTCACCCAGTAATTAAAATCACCAAGAAGGAGGATTTTCACATGATCAGTGCAGTTAATGACTCAGCCGAAATGTGAGGGAAATTCTGTGAGTGTCCCGGAGGTCGATACATCAGGATAAACAACAGTGAGGACTTTGGGGACTCAAGTTTAATTACAATATTGTCCACCATTGGGATCATTATCGGGGTGAGTTTATCAAATGTAAGATGCTTTTTGATAATCACTGTGACCCCTCCGCCCCTTTTCCCCTGCGGCCGATTAGTGTTAAGAAGATAGTCATTTCCAGGAAGAGCTGCCAAGATGTCCGCTGTGGATTAATCCGACAACCAGGTCTCAGTCAAGAATAGAATATCAGGAGCTTCAGAATTAAGCGGATGAAAAACTTCCAAGTGTTGTTTTACCAACGATCATGTATTTAAATATGTGACTGTAAGATAATTGTGCTTCCATTTGTCCCCTTCAGGCAGTGATTTGCTAGTCGACGTGGAGAGAGGCTTGTTGTTACGAGTTAGAATGGTGGTAATTTCCTGACTAGGTAGCAGAGCTGTAGATGCATTCAGGTTAAGAATACCTAGATTACTAAGTTTTAAAATTGTGGCTGACTCAAGACTATAACTTCCTGAGAAAAGAGTTCTAAGATCCCCCGATGAGTGTTCCTGTTTTTGGGCATGGTGACTGGCCCCTTGTATCGTAGGACGGGCGCAGACGGGCACAGACGGGCTTACGTCTGTGCTACCGCCAGGATTTTGAAGTGCCGAAGCTCTTACAGACTCCGCCCACCTGGTCTGTAAATGGTTCCTCCCAACCAATCAGCAGCACTTTCAGCGCGTCCCTCGAAATACAGTGGAAGTTCACATAACACAGATTCAAAATGTAAGGTGAACTTACCATATAAAAAAGATTTTCAATGCCGCAGAGTACCTATCGCGAAGCTTCCTCAGAGCCTACTGTGTAAGGCAGTATTTTCACAGTCTTGCTATGTCAAACAACCTCAAATACATAGGAGTCTAGTCTTGTAAGGCAAACTCTAGCCTTTAAACCTAGCTTTGCCGAATATTGTTTAAAAGCTAGGGGCATATTAGCAAGAAGAGGCGATAATCATCGCTAACCCTGGTTAGCGTGGTTTCTTTTATCGCCGGCTATCGCTGGAATATATCGCCACGCTAACGCTGTATTAGCAACGATTAGCGCTATGGCGATGAATATTCCAGCGATAGCGGGGAAATGGGCCAACATCGCTGAAAAACCAGCGATGTTGCATGGAGAAGGAGAACACCTTGCTGATACGACCCTGTGGTCGTATCAGCATAATCCACCCCCATGTTAGGTATGGCTAACACCTGCTAATTGCAGGTGTTAAATAAATGGCGATGACCCCGGTTAGCGCGACTTTTCACGTCGCTAACTGGGGCCATGGCCACACCTTGCTAATAGGCGATAGGCCTGTTAGCGAGTGTTTCCCAGGTTTGTTCGTCGGGAACGCCCACTTTGCATGTCATTAGCGATAAATATCGCTGACATGCAAAGCGATAAACTACGGGCGTTAATGCCCGAAAACTGTCTCTAACTGCTGTTAGAGACAGTTTGATGATAGGGCGATATAAATATCGCCGCTTTAGCGGCAAAAAGTGCCGCTAAAGCGGCGATAGTGCCCTTGCTAATATGCCCCTAGGTTTTTCAAGTCCAACTCCATGATTGGAGTAATTGTAGGGTCGTGAACATATTTTCTACTGTTACTTAAATTGCCAAAATCCATGGCTCAATTAATTGGAAGAGGTTATGTGGAGCAGAGGCACTGGGTTAACCTTCAAAAGCATAGTTAAAAATAATTTGGCTAAGATTTCCCATGCTCAAGATATGAAGTTGTTTTTAAAGAGAGAACACGCTTATATTACTGAATACTTACAGCAGAATTTGGATCTCAAGCCTATCACTCAATCTCTATTGCTTGGCCCTAAAAGGAAAAAAATACATTTTTGTCGGTAAAGCAATGAAAAATTGATACACATTAGTGTTTTATATCGCCATCTCTTGCAAGAGCACGTTTATTTGCTAACACCTGTTTTCAAGGAGGGTGGGGTACAGACAAATAAGGACAATGTTGCTCTCTGTTGCTATCTGCTTAGTCAAATATATACAGAGATGTTTTATTTTTTGGTATGATGGGAGGTTGTCAGCAAGCGGTTTAAAAAAAAAAACATGCACATATCCTGAAGTTGTCTTCTTGTGAAAATCAATACCTGGAATTGTAGGTCTGCATAAATGGGATGCGGTTTCTTGAAATTTAGGTAGTATGTATAAGCATAAAGATTAAGGGCATTATTTGGAGTTTGGCGGATGACATTCCCCATCACAAATATGACAGATTTATTAATATGTTCATTTAATTTAAAGACAGGAGACTATTATATTTGGAAATGAGAACACTATACCTTGGCTGTTCCTATTTTTAAACTTCTTAGGGGTTTATGACTCCAGTGTATTTCAATGTTTCCTTGACTTATTAAATAGCTGAAAGCTTATTGAATAGCTGAAAGCTTTATGTTTTTTAGCTTGCTGAAACAAATAAGAGAGCACAAAATTAACCCCTGGAGAATGAAAGGAGAGAGCAGGATTTACAGAAGAATACTTTTGACATGCTGTAGCAAGGAGGCTCCAACAGGAGTTAAGAATGACTACATAATATTTTGGTTTCAATATATAATCTTCACATCTAAGAACACCTTTGCGTGAAAGACAATAGGCTTTGCAACACATGTTATTGGTCCCCACGTTATTAAACATAAATATAGGCAAACATTGACAGGAAAAAGTACATGTTTTGTGAGTTTACGTTTCTATTCAGACCACAGAGGTGGGGCGAATACTCTAGTGTGGTCCATAATAGGTCCAGGCTTCCAGTATTGCCCCGATTACTCACTGGTAATCTTCCTGACTCTTAGGGCCTGATTACGAGTTTGGTGGTCGTACAGCGGACCACCAAACCTGTGGTACAACTTCCCGCCAGATCAGGAGTTTATACCTGGTCTGGCATGCGGTACTGTCTGATAGCGGCGATCTGGTAGGCTCATAGCAGAGCCTACCATGCAGACCGTTGCTCTCAAAGCGCCGCCTGCACCTTCCTGCACAGTGTGGCATACATGCCACCCTGTGCAGGAACTGGGGGTGCAAATCGAGGGAGGCACTACATGTGCCCTACTCGCATGCACCCCTGGGCCCTGAGGTGGCAGGGTGCCCTATTAGGGCCTCCTTAGTTGCCTCACCAGCCACCTTTTCATAGCGGGCTCACTGCTATAAAAAGGGTGGTGGTGAGATAACATGAAATATGGTCGGCGGAGCCTCTGCGGCACCGCCAGTATATTTCTTCCTCTGACCGCTGCGTGAACGCCGCAGGTTCCTGGATCGCTGGCGTTTGTAGCGGTCCTGTGGCCGTTTGACTGCTGTAGTCGTAATATTGAGGGCAGTCTCGCAGTGCAGCAGTGGTTGGACCGCCACCATGGTTTAGGCGGTCCAATGGACTGCCAAACTCGTAATCAGGCCCTTAGTCCTACTCATTCTCACCCCGTCCTTACCTATGAGGTTTAGTTGCCGAATCCCAGGACAGGAAGCAAAACAGGAAATGCTATCTAACCCCACCCACCCTGAACTGGGTACTACAAGAGAGTAGCCTCCTCCTCAGTACTTCCTGTATACCAAGCCTCTTACCAAAGGCCAAGATACCAGGGAAGTTGGGCTGGAACGAATGACCAGGTCGAGGTCAAGTAGGACTAAGAGCAATGAAGATTACCTGTAAGTAATCGGGCCATTGCCTCTACATCCCTCGTCCTTGCCCAGTCCTTAAATATGAGGTATACAAAAGCTGAGTATCGGTCTTCGACAAGAGAAACTCCAGGAGACCAAGACATAATTCGACAGCAAGTGATTTAATGCGAAAAAGCTTGTGACCATCATACAATCAATAAAACAGAAACACCAATCATGGTAATACTGATTGCAAAACCCCAGAGTCAAAATTCTGTTGAGCATGCAGAAGTTCGTACAGCCTCTAATGTTTCATCAAGGTGTGTTCTGAGGCCCAAGTTCCCGCTCTACAAATCTCCTCCAATGCAACACCATTAAATTCTGCCCAAGGGGCAACCATTCCTCTTTTGGAGTGGCCCTGGAGGTCTTGGAAGAACTGAGCTGCTTTAGGCCAAGGCAATAGTCTCTTTGATCCAACAGCTCAGCGTGATCTTGGACCCATTCTTACCTTTCCCTGTGAAACCAAAAGTGACAAACAGACAACTGGACTTTCTGCATTCCTTGGATCTGTCAAGACAAATCAGGAGAGCACGTTTAACATCCAACAAATGCAGTCTATGTTCCTCTACAGGAGTGGGAGCAGGAAAGAAAAAAAGAAAGATAAACTCTTGAGAAGAATGGAACTTAGACAGAACTTTATGAAGAAAAGAAGGATCCAGTCTAAGAACCACTGCATCATCCAGAAAGGTGATAAAGGGTGGGTGACACAGGAGAGCTGAAAGTACCCCCAACTGATGGACAGAAGTGAAGGCTACCAAGAAATGGACCTTAAAGAATAGAAATCTACCATAGCTAGAGGCTCAAAAGGGATGTCTTGCAATACCTTAAATACCAAGGGAAGATCCCAAGAGGGAAGCTTAGATTTAACAGAAGGTTTAGAAATAGAAAACATATAAATAACCTAGAAACTAAGGAAACTGCATCCTTAACTACACTACCTTTCACATGGAATGACTTAATGGCATACCATTCTGATCTCAAAGTAGAAAGGAAAGATTTTTCTGAAAAACATCCAAGAGAAATGGCAGAATAGAAGACACAGAACATTCAACCGAAGAAAAGCCTTGTGCAGAACACCAAGAATCAAAGACTTTCCAGTGTTTAGAGTAGGCAGCAAGAGTAGAAGATCTTCTAGATTTTTACACCACATCAATATTATGAGGAGGTAAACCTTGTGTCTCCAAACCCATCCTTTCAACCCCCAGACCGAGAGGGAAAGATGAAGAAGTTGTCCCTTGGTGCAAAACCTCAGTGGAGCAGTAAAATGGGGCAGGATCCACGGAGGGAAACCTGCTATGCATTTCAGGAGCAGGAACCATGTTTGTTTGTGCCAGTTTGGCACCACCACGATTACTTGGGCCCTCCCCTTGCTGAATCTAGCATAAGAGCCTTTGAATCAAGGGAATTGAAGGAAAGGCAAAAAGGAGTTTCTGATGCCACCTCAGGGCCAAGGCATCCATACCCCAACCTTCCTGTTTGGGAAACCTAGAGAAAACCTCAGAAGAAGAGCACTGATCTTGGGGCAATCAGGTCCAGAAAGGGAGTGCCAAACCTCCTGCAAATGGCTTTGAATATGGGCCTGGTCAGTCTCAAATATTGTAATGGGGCAAATTTCTGACTCAAGCTGTCTGCTACCGCATTGTGTAGACTCTTGATGTGAACTGCTGGTAAGGAAGGGAGAGGAGTCTCTGCCCACAGACCCAGGCTGCAGGCTAACCTGTTCAGGGATCAGCAGCGGGTACATCCTTGAAGGTTTTTTTATGCCACCA
This sequence comes from Calotriton arnoldi, assembly GCA_963921515.1. NCBI lineage: Eukaryota > Metazoa > Chordata > Amphibia > Caudata > Salamandridae > Calotriton > Calotriton arnoldi. The sequence goes on from CAWUFW010002483.1 coordinate 1,474,144, forward strand.
TCATCATGTTGTCTAATCTTATCAAATCATTGCGGTGAGACAAACATCGATTCAAGTGCTGGAGGGCTCGGAAGACTGCCATCAATTCTCTCCAATTTGATAATATCCAACTCTCCATTCCAGACGACTTTGCTTGGGCTGTCAAGTTTCCCAATAAAGCTCCCCAGCCCAATGCGCTTGCATCAGTTGTCAATGTTATCGGTGGTCTGGACGCACCTCTACCACTTTGCAAAGGTTGTCTATGTTAATCCACCACTGCAGAGAGTGCTTGGTGGCTATGAACTACGTAGTTCATATTCCTGACTGAAAATGCGCCATGGCATTACAAATGATACAGCAGATATCTCATATGTAATCTCACCCATGGAACCATGAAAACTGCTCTTGCAATATGGCCCTGCGCCTCCATCCACTTGAACAGGGAGGCCTCCTTGCTCAGAAGTAAATCCTTCAGCAGACTCTGGAGACAGACAACCCTTTCCATGGGGAGAAAAACCATGCCCAATTGAGTATTGAAACGTGCTCCAATGAAATGAAGATCCCTGGAAGGAAGAAGATGGCACGCTGGTAAATTCAATAGGAATCCATGCTCGTTTAGAATAGCAATGCTCAAGGAGAGATGTTGCTTTAGAATCGAGATTGATGGAGCTTGAACCAAGCAGTCGTCGAGGTATAGGAATAGTGACACACCCTAGAGATGAAGGTGAGCTACCAGTGGAGCCACTATCTTCATGAAGTCTCTCCAGGAGGGCCGGAGCCCAAAAGTAAGAACTCTGCACTGCCAATGTTTGCCCCAACACAAAACCGAAGGAACTGCTGATGTACATTTTGTTTGTACATTGGAACAGGAAGATATGCGTCCATTAAGTCGAGGGTGGCTAGACATTCACTCGATTCTGTTAGAGGAATGATCTTCTGTAGTGTTTTCATCTCAAATGGTGTCTTTTCTACAAACCTGTTCAGGACTATAAAATCTCTGGCAGTTCAACGACCCCCTTGAACCATGGGAACCAGAAACAGATTTAAGTATATCCCTTTTCCCTCCTCTTCCCTTGGGACAGGAATAATGGCCTTCTTTAGGACTAATGAAAAAATGCCTTCCTTAAATGCCACCTGCTTCTCTTGAGACTTGGGTAAAGGAGTGATGATAGTCCCTGAAAGAACAGGTGGCGAGACAAACTCGATCTTGGAACCTCTATGGAGTATTTTTTGTACTGATTTGTCCGAAGTGGTTGATTACACACCTGTTGAAAGTAATACATTCTGCCACCAGCCTCTTACTTGAAACCATCTGCTTCCTGTTCTCTGTAATAGTCAGGAGCGCTGATTGGAGTTCTGTAGATCCTGTTTCATGTTCCTCTTGAATTTCCTGGAAGAGGATCTGCCTTGGAATCTGGACCCTTGTTCTATGTTCTGCTATCTTCTAGACAGCTGTCTGAAGGATTTTGCTTTATATAAGTATGAATTTGTGGGTAAGCTCTGTCTATGAAAGGAAAAGAATGGTTTTGCTCCTTAAAGATTTTATGTAATTTTTCTCCCAAATCTGAACCAAATAGTCGATCACCTTTGAAAGGCATTTTCAAAGCAGCAGCCTTTTGAGCGGAGTCTGTGTTCCAGTCCTTTAAGGAAATATTTTGTCTAGCAGCTATGGATGCTGCACATGATAATGCAGCTGCCCTGACTGCATCAAAGGAAATATCTGATAATAGCTCAACCTGCTTCTCAATGTTTTCTAGTAATTCTGGACACTGCGTAGCCTCTTGCATAGATTTAAAAAGTTATTTAAAATTAGATAACAGGGACTGAGCAGTGTAAGCTCCAAATATTGCACTACAAAGGGTCAAAAGAGAACCAGCATAAACTTTCTTTAGAGCCCCATCTATTTTCTTATCTCGTGGATCCTTTAAAATGCTGTCTTCGGCCATAGAGGAGCGACCAACAAGGCTATCCACCTCAGAGTCCACATGCACTGAGTCTGGTAATTTCTCCTCCATCCCCTCTAACGGATATAGCCTGGACCTGAAACAAGGAACATTAATCTTTTCAGGGTCTCTCCACGCATTTAGAACTACATCTAGGACATGCTGATCGATAGGATCCCACATATTAAAAGGCTTTTTGACCTGCCTCAGGATTGCATCCTTAGAGGATTCAGCTATATTCTCATTAGGAAATCCCAGGTTGGTTTTAATGTGGGAAAACAACTCTAGTAACATACCCTTAAAGATATATTTCCCTTTGTGCTCAGGTGGAGGAGGGGAAGAACCACCAGATAAATCAGAGTCTGAGAGGTCAGAGTAAATGCTTTCCTGATCCGCCTGGTTACACACCTCCTTTTTGCGTTACTTCAAGGAAACCAGAGTCTCCACCACTGTGGTGTTGGGCCTTAGGCCCCCATGGTGGGGAAAGCACGGACACAGACACTGGGTGGTATGGTACGATAACTGGCCACGAGCACGTGCACCCGGGCCCTTTTATTGGCGGGGCCACGTCACTTGTGACACCCGTGATGGATGGGTGTGGGGTGCAGTGTGTCCAGCCCTCGAGGGAGTGGCTGGGAGTACAGCTTCCTGCCGAACACTAGAACGTGTCCGGCAGGACACTACATTCCTCCTCAACTTTATTTAGGAACAAGTACAACTTTAGTCCAAACCTGTGAGGCCAAAACAAACAGTTAACGGAAACACCACAGGGTCCATCAGTCTTCTGAGTCAGGTTCATACCGTCGGCTCACAGATGACGACGTGTCTTGCAGTCTTGCATGGCTCCCCTCTGCTGACTTCGAGGATGGTCTGTGGTAAGTTCTAACAGTTCTTCACAGTGGGTTGCGTCGTGAGTGTGGATGGAGTTCACGGTGAGAACTCACAGAGGTGTTGCTGGACCGACTGTCCCTGTTGAACGGCTTGGCTGTGACCGGTAACCTGTCGGTGGGGCAATGTCTCTTCTCCCTCTCCCGCCTGGGGAGGCCCGTCATCGGGGTTGCTGCGGGACTGTAGGAGGGCTGCGCTGGGGGCCGCTTGTGTGCCGTCTGGGGGCAGCTGCAGGACCGCCGAGGAGCCGTTACTCGGTCGCCCGCACAACCTTCACGGGTGGATGAGTCTTGGCTAGGACTTGCACTCACTGCCACGGTTCCGGTGTAGGCCAGGTTCACAGGTGGCTTCTAATTCCTTTAGTCGGCTGGCGTGGCAACGGTGTAGGATTCCAGTCCACTTGTGCTCTGGTAGTAGTGTTCGACGCATGTGCTGAGGGCTGGCATGATGGCGGAGGCCAGCCCGGTGGTGAGTCGGAATGACAGGTGGTGGTGACTTGCTGGGAGAGTTGGAAGTGAGGAGGGACTTAGCTGCCAGGTGTCTCCGTCGTGCTGAGATCGATCTATGGTGGCGGCCTGGCACGGCGAGTGTGCGGAACTTCTCTTTCCTGACTTGGGGGCCACTGCCGACTCCATCTTGAGGCGGTGTGAAGAGGGACACTCGGTGCTGATCTCCACCCATGGCATCTGCGGCCTGGAGCAGGGATGCCGTTGACTTGGACTACCGACACTGGGATGGACAGTCGCCTGGGGAAGCGTTGGGGAGAGACGCGGATTGCGCTTGCTGCGGCTTGTGCTCGGTTCTCCCGTGAGGCTGTGTCCAGGGACGTCGGTCCGCGTTGGTGGCTGTCTGGTGTATCTGGGTGTGCTCTTGGCTTGCGGTGAATCCTCGGTCTTCTCCCTTTGTTGGTCTATTCAGCCCACCTGTGTTCCACCGAATTTCTGGGTTGCAGGGCTGTCACTCTCTTCTTTCTTCGAGGGTGTGACCGGGCTGTCACTCTTCTTCCCTTTTGTGTGACATGGCTGTCACTCTTCTTTTCACGAGGGTGTTGCGCTTGGACCTCGAGGCGGCGCTGTCATGGCGCCGGCTTCTGCCTTCGCTCCGGCGCGCTCCTTGCTTGCTGGGCGACGTGACGACTGGTCGTGTGTCGCTGGTGGTTGGAGCGCATGTAGCTGTGGCGGCCTGCCACGTGGGGTGTGCGACTCCTCTCTTGCCTGTCGTGGGTCACTGCCAACTCCGTCTTGAGGCAGTGCGAGGGAGGACACTCTGTGTGGTCTTCGGCCCACTGCGGGGTTTCGCTGGCGCAGTAGAGATGGTCGTTCTCTGTGCTGCGTTCAGCAGTGCTGCCTTGTGGAGATGTCTCCATCTCCTGGGCGCCTGCCCGTGCTGGCAGGTTCACTGGCGCTGCCTTCTACGCGCATCTGACATAGCGCGCTCCGTCTTTATCTGGGACGCTTTCTTCTGGCATGTGGTGTGCCTGGGGTGTAGTTTGCGGTGGTGCCAGTACACCGGGAGGAGCAAATGACGCGATCTCTGCTCAGGCGGTGGCGTTGGGCAGCCACGTGTGGTGCGTGCTCTGCTCCAGTCTTTTCTTGTGCTGTCGATGGGGACAGCTCCCTTGAGACGTTGCCGTCTGTGCCGCTTGCTTGCGTCTTGTGGCAGCGTGGAATCTGCAGTATCGCTCCTACAGCGATGAGTGTCGCCGTCTGGCTTGACTGGACGGTCTGTGTCTTGGACTTCTTGGGGCCTTTGGGTGGACATGGAAGTATTCGCGTTGCTGCTGACTATTTCTCCTGTGCCGCTGTGGCTCCTTTGGCTGTGCAGGGCATTCGCTGATTCTTGGTGGGTGTCCTTGCTGCTTTTGCTTACAGGGTGCAAAGGGCCACTCTCTGAGCACTCCCTTCTGAGGGCACGTCTTGCTGTGCCTGGTGCAGTCTGTCTCAGCGACCGGGCATGAGCAGGCAGTCTCTCTCCATGTTTGCAGAGTTGGTAGGCGGTGCTCTTCGCCACCTTTCCTCTTCCTGGGTGCTGCGTGCTCAGGTTGTGCTGCTTTGGGCCTTTGGTCACCCTGTTTTGGCTGGACTTTGCGTGGCGGCGCTTGTGCAGGCTTCATGCAGGTTCTCGGCAGAGTGAGCAGCCTCTCTTTCGTGCTCATTGTAACCTCGGGGTTTGTGTGGCTGACATCGTTGAGCGGATGGGTGGCGCCGCTGTCCGTGTGCCTGACCGCTTTTGGACGCGCCGGTGTGGATCTTCCTACCAGGGTCACTTTGCACTTTCCTCTTGCTGATCCTGCCTCTTCCGGCAGGGTAGTGGCGCATCGGGGCCTCTCCTCCGGCCTACCTTGCTGCTTGGGATGACGGTCGGGAGTACCGCTGGCTATCTGCTCTGGCCAGATAGTGCATCCGGTCTTCAGCGTGCTACTTCTGGGGGGGGGAACCCCCAGGTGGTGCTGCGGTCGTTCCGGTGGCTTGCCCTGGTTGCTGCAGGGTTCTGGGTTAGTGCCTCGCCGGGCTTCTGGGCGCTGGGGTCCTTTCACTGAAGCCTGTGTCCACTGGCTGCTTTGGTTCCCCGGGTGCGGCGCAGGCATGTGACCGCTGGGTGGCTGTGTTCCCTCCTGGAGCAGTTGCGCTGCTGCTCCTGGCGCTGAGGAGGCGAACAGTCCCACGGGCTGAAGATTCCGGTGGGGTCACGCCAGGTTTGTGACGCATTCATGCGGGCCTTGATGGAGTCTGGGTGCGGTGCGACTGGTGAGCGCTAGGGGGCGCTGCCGGCGTCTGCAGCGTGTAGTGCAGTAGCTTCCCCTCCAAAGGCTGGCCACACGGGTCCAGCAGTGCGGGCAGGAGCTTGTCTTGCAAGTGTCGGCGAGGGGCCTGGGACCTTTGTGGGGAGCTGATGGTTGCTGGCAGCGTTGGCGGAGGAACCCAGTCACTGGCAGGTAGGGACACAGTTTGATTTGCGGATTGGGTCACAGGGCTGATTGGCTGCGGAGGCGGCCGCTAGATGGCGCCGCCTGCAGGTTCAGTCTCTTTGCCTGTTGCAGCAGCCTCCTTCGAGCTCATGGGCGTTGAAGCACGTCAAACGGTGCAGGGCCTCTTCTTGCCTCTTCTTGCTGTGGCACCGCTACGTTGGGCAGCCGTCAGTGTGGCTTCGGGCTGCACGGTAAAGAGAGAGCGGGGTGAGTCCGCGAGTGATTCTCGCCCGCTGCCTGTTGGAGGTCATCGGACCATGCGCTCGTGGAGGCAGCCACCTCGGGGCAGCTGCAGGCACCTCGCGATCGTTGCAGGGGTTTGGCGCTCCCCGGGGACTCGGGCGGTTGCTAGGAACAGTCCCCTCACTCTTTGCTCTCAGTGCGGACACAGCGGGTGGGACAACCATGGGCGCTTCGGGGCTTGCCGAGAGTTCGACTAACCTCAGTTGTCGGGCAGTCCGGCACCGGGGCTGCAGCATCGGCAGTGTGTGGGCACGAGGTGTCTTCCTTCCTCTACAGCGGGGCTGCGGCTGGTGTCGGGCAGTCCGGCACCGGGGCTGCAGCGTCGGCAGTGTGTGGGCACGAGGTGTCTTCCTTCCTCTACAGCGGGGCTGCGGCTGGCATGCTGGCAAGGGGCATGTGTGTGTCACTGTGTAGGCGACGCCAATCCTCTCGGGGCCAGGACGCGTGACTGGGTGACATGAGGGGCACACTTCCCACCTCCGTCACGGGTGGCGTGAAAGAGGGTGCTGGGGGTGTCGCCTGCCGGGCTCCTCTCCTCCCCCACGCGAAGCGATGAAGGGCAGGCCAGCAGGCATGCGGGGTTAGCGACCCGCCTCGTCGCCAGTGTGGTGTTGGGCCTTAGGCCCCCATGGTGGGGAAAGCACGGACACAGACACTGGGTGGTATGGTACGATAACTGGCCACGAGCACGTGCACCCGGGCCCTTTTATTGGCGGGGCCACGTCACTCGTGACACCCGTGATGGATGGGTGTGGGGTGCAGTGTGTCCAGCCCTCGAGGGAGTGGCTGGGAGTACAGCTTCCTGCCGAACACTAGAATGTGTCCAGCAGGACACTACAACCACCAGCCTCCTAATCATGTCCTCATCTGAAGAGGCTTCAAACTTCTTTCTTGGTGGAGAAGGAGATGGTGATCCACTAGAATAAGATCCTGAAGGAGGAGGGGACAAGTGCCTTTTCTTCAGTATACGTTATCCCATAATGACTGAAATAGCAGCAATCAGGCACAATAACAACTCAAAGCGACCCCGTTTACCCACCTCACGTCCCCATTTGAATTAAATAGGGAACCAACGAAGAGGCGTTCACAAGCCCATGCTCCAGAGTCAGCCATTGGTTACAAACACTAGTGTGCTAACTCTTGCTGTTCTCCAATCGTGTCCCAACCTAATACGCATGCGCGAGGGATCAGTGGTCGCTTTTCCCTTACGCACATTCGCTGAAGACAGGAACATCCCAGCATAATGCATCTGTTTGCCATAGGCTCTGCAAGAATGTCACTAAGCAATTAACAATAGTGCTTTTCAGGCAGAATGGAAGCGTCGAATTCTATCAGAGGATACGCTTTAAAATGCTTATTTTAAAATCAAACCTCACAGAATGAACTTACGCCCCTACACAGATCCATGTTGCTTGGGGATCCTTTCCCACCTTCCCTCCTAGCGTAGCTCCCACGTAGGTAGGATGACATCTCTAAGACCAGCAGAGAGATGTATGATCCCTAAAATGAAGGAAGGCAGTTGCAAGGACTTCAGCATTCCCTGCCTGTGTACGAAGGACAGGAAACAAAACAGGAAGTACTGAAGGAAGGCTACTTACTCTTTTGTAGTACCCAGTTCAGGGTGGGTGGGGTTAGACAGCATTTCCTGTTTTGTTTTCTGTCCTGAGGCTGGGCAACTAAATCTCATAGGTAAGGACTGGGTCGGGGACGAGGGACGTAGAGGTAATTGGTGCTCCTACCAGTACATAAAATAAGTCTGCTGTCACTAAGGCTGAAGAGTAAACCCTGTGCAATGCAGATTAGTATATAGGCTGCTTTGGGCCTTTTCTGAAGTGAAAAAAAAATGACACAAGGAGGCACCAGCTTCTCAGACAAAGAATGTAATGGCCATCTTGTAATTAAGCCCCATGCATACCAGCAAATGTGGGAGGCTGTAGCTACAGGTACGGAAAGTTATCATCGGCCTTGAGAGTTGAGACAGCAATAAAATGGAGTTTGAAATGATAAGCGAGTTGGCCAGAGGGAAAGTGAAAAATCAGGTCAAGGGACAAGTCAAATTGTTTTTTTTTATATAAAAGCATTAGACAATGTGAAAAAAGTTTCTTATGCTGTGGTGCGGGGGAACGACGATAAATGGACACGAGCAGTGAGGAGATGTACTGGAGACATACCATAGCTGCCAAGTTTCCCAGGTCTATGTGTGATATGCTGCTCCTGTCCAGGTTTTCTCTTTGAATTCTGGGGCTTGTAGTCCTGTTTTATAATGTAACTAAAAATACTAAAAGTCCGACATTTCAAAGAAAAAACCTGAACTAGAGCAGCATATCATGCATGGACCAGGGAAACTTGGCAGGGCTGACATAGGGATACAAAAAAGAGTGCCTGATAATAGTTAACTGTTTTGAAAGTCTCTGCTGTGATATGTAGGCAAGACTTCAAAGGGTAGAGCATAGTCCCGATACGAACTGCAGCAATGTGGGAGTGGGATGTAACAAGCATTGGTAATGCATCGGCTTCGCCTATATAATTAATAAAGAGCTGTTTTCATCAATCATCGTCCTGGAGAAGGAAAGAGCTCCTTGACAGATACACAGGAGTGGAGAGGGTGTGGCGCAGCAGGGGATCCCGGTTTGAGTCTCGGTGGCACTGCGCAACATCCTATGATTCTATGCAAATCACTTAATCTTTCGGGTGATAAATTAAGTAAGTATGCTGCAACAGTAAAAGGAAAAACTTTATGAAAATATAGTTCCACCAAAGCAGATGTTAATAGTATTTCGGCGCTGGGAAACTGATAAGAGAAGCACAGGAGGAACATGCATTGGTAGATGTAGAAAAATATGCTACAGCCAATAGAAATGGAGGAAAGGTAAGTGACATGCACAGGAATCAATGAGAAGCCAGGAAAGAGAGGAGGTGGGATGTAAGCCCCTTTTATGTTTATATTAAAAACAATCGATTTCTCAAGCACAGCGCAAGCGATGTGCAGGTGAAAATGAAAAGGCAGATGGTTGTTCACATTGTGTAAGGTCAAAATGCTGTCAATCAGGTTGAGGGATGGCAATGGCTGGAGTGGACTGACCGACTGCCTCAGGCTGTACACTGTGGCAGGGGGTGGGGGGGACAGAAAGTGACAGACAGTTGAACAGACCAATCGCTGAATGAGGATGATAAAAAAGCCCCATATCTATATGTTACACATAATATATACATTTTTTAAACTATAGTCTGGAGAGAAAGGCAAAGATTTCTCATAGACCAGACCTGAAAACAGATGTCAAATGCAGCAAGACAGGTAGCGCAAAAAAGTACTTCATAACAAATAGCATTTCTTGCCAGTATTATATGTGTTATTATGAAAAATCACATACCAAGTGACTCCTTTTGTACATAGTTACTCAAATAAAATATTTATAAGCAAACTCATTTAAGCCATGGTCTAATCGCTTCTACACTACTGTTATCCACTGACCTGTAACCTGTGGGCATTTACAAAAAAAACTTGTTGTGCTTTCCTTTTAATCTGAATAACCAGTTACAAACAAGGAAATAAAACAAGTAAAACCTACCAATTCCAGGGATGATGTGCAGCTTAGCTAAAAACCACTGACAAAGCCAATAGGTCCCAAATGTCCAATCTTTATTATTGTTCTGTCCAGAACACAATCATATATTTTTAATAATGCTTCACTTGATTTCTTTACACGTTAAAGGTTTATATAGGCCTTGTTAATATATTTCTTAGCCACTCTACTTTTCATCAAATAGTGATTTCTTTGTTTCTGTTATTCTTTACCAACCACACCTAGTATACAGCAAGGGATAGTTTGTCCATAAACATGAAGCAGAGGTGAATACCATTTTGAAACAGCAAAGATGAACTTCACCAGAAAATTGACATAGACAGACCTATAGCATTAAAAAAAACGTGGTTTTATAGTAATACATATTGCAAGGCTTTATTGCGTTGTGTATTGGTTAGGAGAGGTGCAGACAGGGTTAGTTCAGAAATAGAAGCTACATGTGCTTGCGCAGATACCTCATGCAAGCAACAATAAGTAGCAACAGGTAGAAATAGATGAGATGCAAAGACAAAGGATGAGGCTGAGGTCAGAAACAGGAAAGTGGAGCTTCCCCTACCCAAGGGAGGTATGAAGAATTACTGTACTGAAGATGAGGTTAGTATTGGAATAAGAGGCTTCTGAAATTTGGGAAGTAAATGGACTTGAGGTTCAGCCAAAAGACCTCTTCGAGAAACCAGTACATTACCTACAACATCCTGGTCAGGTAGGCCTTACTGGAATTTAGTCAGTAGAAACGCACACCCACCAGGCACAGATATGACCTGCATATGACCATGTCCACAAAATACAGTAGAAAGACAGTTTTCCTTTAAACAACAAGCCCTGGAAAAGCCAATAGGTTTCACCTATGCGAAATCTGTTGCCTTTGTCAATGTTTTTTTAGACATGTTGTACAGCAGCGTGAGGTGTGCTTTATTTGTCAGAAAATATGTGCCAGGGCTCTCATCAGGAGGCCACTGTAGCTTACACCACACATTGCCCCTGCCAGCTCTGCCAATGATAGTAACAACACAACTATGAACCATCACACTCCTACAAGTGTGACAGTTTGGACGATTTCAGGGCCCCAAAGCTATAAAAATGGCTTGGGCGGCTGGTAACAGTAATTTTTAATATATATTGAATTAATTCTTGACTGTTGTGTGGTCATGTCTAAATAAGTCAGACAGCGCCACCTTGTGACAGACTGTCACATGTTCCAGTGGTGACAGTTAAGTGATGTGTCAAGCACTGGAAACCACTGGCTCAAATTAAGCACTGAGCATGATATCATAAATTATGTCAGAGAACATGTAACGAGTGATGTAATATGTGAGGTCATAAATAGTGCATGGTGGGGGTGCAAGGTATTGTTAGCTCTCCTAACTATAACTGGTGAATTTCTGTGGTGTTTTTTTTTTAGATTAAAACGTTTAATGTCACTGACATATTCACCCAACTATAACATTACTTTAACCTTTGTTTTTTCAGTAAATTTCGAAGTTTTTTTAACAACATATACACACACACATATATATATATATATATATATATATATATATATATATATATATATATTTCTCCTTACTTCGCCAATGACATTCTCGTGGAATAAAGAAGAATGCAGACCCAGAAGTTCGGTGCTGTTGTTTTTTATTTAATGAACGCCCTGCACCTCCGCCATTACGCGTTTCGGCCTGCCAGAGGCCTTGATCACAATATATATATATATATATATACACACACACACATATATATGTTATAGTATAGATGTGTGTGTTTGTGTGTATATATATATATATGTGTGTGTGTGTATATGTGGCATTCTCACCTAACTATAACATCTCTTTAACCTTTGTGTAAATATACACACACACATATATCTATCTATATAAATATATATATATATATATATATATATATATAGATAGATAGATAGATAGATAGATAGATAGATAGATAGGATATATCTGTGCGTATATTTAAACAAAAGTTAAAGAGATGTTATAGTTAGGTGAGAATGTCAGTTAAAACATAAATTCACCAGTTATAGTTATCGCAAGTAACTATAACTTGCGCCACGTCATGCACAGTGTTGTCATCAATGATGTAATTTGTGATGTTAGCTATGGTGTCCTAGAACATGTAATCAGTATTGTAATATGTGAGGTAATAATAACTGATTGGCAGGTGCATGAGATAAAATTACTTTCGGGCATGAGTTATAGTTACTTGAGATAACTATAACTGGTGAATTTCAGTGGGTTTTTTCAGTTAAAACGGTATGTATTAACTGACATTTTCACCTAACTATATCATCCCTTTAACCTTTGTTTTTTAAGTGAAATTTGTACGTTTTTTTAATGCAAAGTAAGATACTATTACCATACCTAACGATAATGCCACTTTATTCTTTGTTTTTTTAGTGAATTTCAAGTTTTCCTTTAATTCAAAGTAATATTTTATTACCATAAGTAAGGCCTGGCCGTGTCCAACCGTTTGCAGGCAGCAAACGCCACGTACTGTCTTTGGCCGTGCACAGCATGGAGTTGGCCGCAGGGTCTGGCCTCTGGCTATCATGCTATATTACAAGATACTATTTTTATCTTTACATTTAAAATGTATGCTTCTTCTTGTATCATTTTAAAACAGTTGTGTCTATGTCTTACTAAATTTGATCTGATTGTCGTAGTAATATTCATTTCAGATATTGCAGGTTTAGAGGAAGCTGTTAATATAAATATGTAAGGACTGCAATACGTTTCCTGGGTTCATGCATATAGCGCGGTTGTGGCAGCATACCATGTTTTGTAGTGGCATTAGCATTGCCAGACCCTTTTACCTGTGCAAGTGGAAGCTCGCTGATCCACTTTGGTAAATTTCTGCAGCTAACAGCTAGCCAGAAATTCTATTGCTGAATCCCCAGTGTGTGAACGAATGCATTTTGTGCACAAGAGGCGTGTTATTCACTGAATGAGTGTATAAGTGACCCAAAGTGACACAGGCCTGTGGGTTTCATTTTGAAAGCTCCTGTCATGTTCACATGCACAAGATGGACATGAGGTTGATTTCCCAGACAGTAGAAGTGTGTTGTTGACATTCCTGAGACTGGAGGGATGGAACAGAGACAATGAAGTGGGGAAAGAGAACACAGGCTTCTCCTTAGAAATTTGTGGAGGTCCTTTTGACACAGACGTCTGCTGATTAGTCTTCCTGGGCTACTATTTGGTAGATGGTAGGGTGCGAAAGAGGGGACTGTAATTTCCATTGTCAGGATGTGAATGGTCTTTTAGAAGGGGGTCTTTGTCTCTCTTCCTGAGCACTGTCAAGTCCTCCTGTTCATAGTTGGGTAGAGTCTGCCAACACCCCTTGGTGCCTCTAGGGTCAACCCTACTGTGAAGAGCATCACACAAGACAAAGGCTGAGTCCGGAAGACAGCCAAAGAAGGGCACTTGAAAAGAGTGCTGACCCAAACTGGTTCTGAAAAGGAAGACATATAATCCACATTTCCTGTCTGCCATTTCTGTATTGGAGTGGGAGTTGCTGACCCACGTCATGTTCCAGTTCCACATTATCTCTGACTAAGGAAGAGGTGCTCCACAGGTTACCCAGGAGACAACTGGCAACCATAGCTGATGTCTGCCTGACCCACAGCTTCCCAGATTTGAGGGGACATCACCTGGAGTCTGATCTGGAGGAAATAACAACTGCCTTGTCCTGGAAACCTGAGGAGTCTTGCTTCAGCGAGATGAAAAAAATGAGTGAGCCAACCCTACAGGAGGAATTGACTGCTGGTTTGGACAGACGCGGTAGACACAGGTGCTTTGGTCCATCCACCAGAATCTCAAATCAATAGTGACTGGCGCCATAGCCTGGGAACCGGTTACTGACCTCCATGAGGGAAGTGCAGCATAGCTGGCTCATGCTCAAGTGGCTTTCGCCATCATCGCAGACGTGGTACTTGCCTGACTTTACAATGATTCAAGTGGGCATTAGATAGGTGTGCAGTGCTCAATCGACAGTCACCCACAGGTGTAACTCGGTATCGGGTTCTTGAGTCCCATGGTGCTCTCAAAGAGGGAAAGAATGCCCTACACCCCAAAAGGTAGTCTAATCCTGAGAATTAAACAAATCAATATTTACATAGTCTGAGGCACTTGTCATGATAAAGATTAGTGTACATAGCAGTATTTACGAGCAAGAAAAGAACGTATTCCTCTTCATATTGACAGTCTTGTAAGCTTTAGCAAACACGTGTTTCGTCGCATAGGGGCAATCTCCCCACGACTTTCTCAAGGCTAAACAATAAGAAATAGCTCATATTGTACAATAGGAAATCCTGTTTTTCTAAACAAAAGTCCAAGTAAACATATGTAAAGAATCACCCTAGTGTCAATATTCCACTTCAGGTATCGCAGCAGAGGAGACTCATTCTGTGTAAACCCATACCCATTGAGTCTTATCTATGTATCTACATGCCGTATCATTGCATAATCATCAATGAGTTGATAAGCTAAGCTTTTTGTCCAATAATCCATGATTGTGACCTCTATGCCAGAGATTAGCTCCCAACATTCTTATGGTGTTTATTAGGGTAAAGAAGAGGATAGGTATGTACTTCAGTTCACCTTATCTCCCTTGTGAGTCAAACTGTGCTACCGATAAAATCATGCTCATGTGTCCTGTGACCCTTTGATTACGGTATATGAGAGTAAGTTATGTTTACCTTCAGTTTGGTCAGCATCCAGTAAAATCACCTATGGTATAGGTGATAGTGTTATGACCAACAATAATGAACGCTAAGTCATAGCTGTCATAGATATGTGAGCCTGAAAGAGCGTACCTTATTATCCGCAGTGATTGCAGCTCTTATTACAAATGTCTTATGTAAATCCTCCTTTTCCCAGAATCGCTATATAAGATACAGTATCTTCAATGGTCACTCCTGTATAGTGATATAACCACAGTGGTAGTATCCGGACTATATATGCTGAGAGTAATATCACCCATTCACTAGGTGGTAATAAGTAAAAGGGGCTTACCCTTATGAATGGGTCAGTCTTTTGACCTATCGGTATCCAAATGGCATTATTATCGTCAACCTAAAACAAAAAATATATACACAGGTTGTGCTCTTAAAAAACACAAGATCAAGATTACATTGTGCTACTCCATTACTAAGAATGTATTGATACTTGTATGTATCAACAATGTAAACAATATTAGCTTACCTGGTATATCGAGTCATAAAATCCACTACGTTTATGTATGCGGATCGGTCCCTATCTAGGAACTATCTGACTCCCTCCAGAATCGTGTCCAATAGGAGCATGCAAAGTGGGAGAGTCCTCCCTAAGGAAATATTAACCAAACGTTAGGATTAAAAAAGGTTTTAACCATTCACCCATGGTTCTAAAAGTACGAAATTACATGTGTGCCGGGTATGGCTGAACACGCTTGTAATGCTTACCTGTGCAACCTTGCGTCCCTCGTGTTCGAGTGACTGAAAAAGGGATTGATGTACCCAGCGGTGCCTGCTTGGTGCCTCAGATTGTGGTTTTCATGACCGTGGCTCAACCGAACAGTGCTTGAGTAGTCCATGCGGATAAAGATGAAGAATCCTGCAAACCCATGGGGCCAACCCCAGGGTACCCGCCTGACTTCCAAAGATAATAGCCCAGCACTGTCCCAGAGTGTGACATGCAGAGAAAGCCATTCCGAAGACAAAGCTGCTGCCTCGAGGCACTTTGTGCACAACCACTGACTGGCTAGTGTGGCAGTGGGGTCCTGGATGCCTTACCTGATTTAGCCGTCTTTGCTTACAAAGTGTCTCAAATCCATCAAGTCATCACCGGAATCCTGTAAGAAGGACTGCAACATCAACATGTTCCAGGGAGACATAGCTCGACCACAACCAAGACTCAACAGATTGGAGGAACCGGACTCGCTGCAGCTACATGGTCTACCGGCTGCCAACATCGTTAAAGCCAGAAGAGGGCTACAACCACAAACCCGCTGACCATGCTGCTATCTTCTGGATTCTGCTGAGCAGCCTGCATTCGACTGGCCTTACCGGCTCTGTTGGGTGACTCCACTGTGGTCCAGCACAACTACAGTGATTGCAGACTGAGACCAAAAGGCCCACCATAGCTGCCACTGCCCAGAGAAAAGGTGAGATAGAATTTGACTGCTCCAGCTGTAGACACTGTATGCTAATGGAGGAAAAGCATTACACCTGCACTAGCTACCACACCACGAGACCGTAGATCATCAGTTGTGAAGTGGGTAGAGTTAGAGCAGGCTAACCTGGTAGCATATTGGACTCACATTTGGGCATCCTGTATATTAAACATTTGTTTTGTGTGTATATTGTGCCTTACAGAAGAATAAAGTACTGAGACGCACTGGTCAGGGCAATCATATTGCACTGTTGGGTGTTGTTTTGAATGCTGAGCCTTCTGTACCCCAACACTAACCTCTCTGAGAAGCCTGTGACTGCTTGCCACTGAGAGTCAAGTGCTTAAGGGGTTTTACTTGGTCCAATTTTTTTGAGCTATTGTAGGACGGACCGGGGGACAGTAAAGGCAAAGGACCCTAGGACCCAGTAACTACTGTCCCCAAACACTCTAACAGTCATATTTAATATTCCACCAAAACTTTACAGTCTTGGTTCCAATTACTTGAAACCAACCTTAATTTCTTATTTTACCAGTAATTGTACTTTTAAGTACTTTTCAACACCTAAACTAATCCATGAATCATTCAGAATTTGACCTTGTGATTTCACTGAATGCACACTTTTCTGAACAGATTTCTGGTTGTACACTTTTACTTTTTAGACATGGCAAGCTACTCAGGTGTGAAGTCATACCCAGCAATCAACTTTGCTGTGTGCATGTGGTTGAATTTGAACATTTCAAGTGTCAGTTTGTAAATGGAAAATTGATTTAAATTGAGTCTGCTCTCTATAGTGAAATGTTAAGGATTCTTTAAATAGTTCAAAAGTAGAAGAAAATTCCAGACAATGGCTAAATACACTCATCTAATATCTTCAGATTTTCGTCAACAATAGAAAATACTTTCTGTGTATGCTGTCACTGCATGATAGGTATCTGATAGAGACGTCTAGCTGCAGATTCCTTACCTTAGAATATTCCTCAGACTTCAGACAGGATCTGGAATATTTTTAGCAATCCCTTGGCACGCCAGTAGGTGGTGTTGTTTAGCTCCGCTTGACATTGTTGGCATTGTACACTGCAGAAGTGACGTGCGAGGTGGCTATATAGGTGCCAACCCAGCGCGCTGACCTCAGTCCTTCTTTTCTTGCCATCAGCACACATCTGATCAAGCTTCCGGTAGTCCCTTTTTGACTGAATTCTTTCCCAATTTTGTTCATGACAGTGTGCCTTTTTGCAATTTTTGGAGGATATCCTGAGAGAAACCCACTGGGTTCAATCCTTGTGGAGCCTGTCATCAACAGACCTCTGTGTTTGACCACCACTTGGTGTGTCTGTGGTGCCTGGTGAGGGACAACGAATCTGCGTTGTATGGAGAGTGCAGAATCATGGATCCCAAGGCCATCTGTGAGCGGGCCATGAAGCTTCTGGCCGCTCTCTGGACAGCACGAGAGAGTGATACCAACTAGCGTTCAGGTGTTTATGGATAATACCACCACCATGTGGTATTGCAACAAGCAAGGCCTGGTGTGGTTGTGGACCCTACGTCAAGAGGACCTACATCTCTGGACATAGCTAGAATGTCAAGGCATATTCCTGGTGGTTCAACATCTGGCAGGCTATTTGAACAACAGACCAGACAAACTCAGCTGTTGATGCCTAGTGGATCACGAATGGCGTCTCCTTCCGGAGGTGGTGGAAGGTCTCTTCCAAGAATGGGGAGAGCACTGATTAGATAAGATAACATAACAAGTATTTGTAAAGCGCACGTTCACCCAGAAGGTATTTTGCCACTGAATAATAGATGTTCATTGTTACCCATCTCAATGGTACTCACTTTATCAACCTCAGAAAGATGAAAGGCTGAGTGGATCAGCCGGGATTTGAACCTGTGACCTTAATGTCGAACACATGCCCCTACAGTGGATGCATTTGTCCACTAAGCCACCAGACCCGGCCCTCAAGCCACTAGACCTCACCACTAAGCCACCAGACCCGGCTGAGCATTGATTAGATGTATTCGCTACCATGGAGAACGCACAATGTCTGTGCGCTGGAGTTTCCAAGGCGGCTCTTGCTTGGAGACCTATTTCATCTAGAGTGGTGCTCAGGACTCCTATACACCTTCCCGCTGATACCACTCCTGTCCAGAGTTCTCAAGAAGTCAGACTGACCATTCGGGAGGCTCTTCTGTTGCAGCAACAGGGCAGGGTACTGCACCCAAACCTACCCACTATGCACCTTCATGCGTGGAGATTGAGCGGTGACAGTTGAGGGTGTTTTATCTCCCTCCCGAAGTGTGTGATGTCATTCTGTCAGCCAGGCATTCCTTCACTGAAACTATTTAAGCCTGCTGATGGGAAAAGGTTGTGGCTTGGTATACATCTAAATTGGTTGATCCTCTGTCTGCACCCTTGTCTGAAGCTCTCTTGTTTATTCTATCTCTGGCCCTGCATGGCTTTCGGACCAATCTTCCCTGTTTAAGTCATGAGTTGTGGCTAGATGCCTCAAAGGTTTGCAGTATATGTTACCTCCCACACCCTTCATTATTCGGCAATGTAACTTGAATTTAGTTCTCACCTTCCTCATGTGTTCCTCTTTTGAGCTGATGCACAGCTGCCCTCTACGGCTCTTAACTCATAAAACTCTTCCCTGTGGCAATAACATCTGTGAGGACGGTTAGCTAATTGCAGGTGCTTTCAGTTAACCCTCCGGACACTTCATTCTTCCCAGACAAGCTGGATCTTAGAACTCTAGTGTCCTATTAGCCAAAGGTGGCCACACCTTGTCACGTCTGGCAGAACATCACCCTGACTACCTTTTTTCTCCCTCCTCCTCCTTCTAAAGGAGAGGAGAGGCTCCACCAACTGGATCCAAAAAGAGCGTTATCATCCTATATTGATTCTACCAAAGAATTCCAGGTGGACTATCAATTCTTTGTCAGATTTGCAGGGGTAAAGAAAGGGAAGGCAATTCAGAAGAGAGCCATCTCTTGATGAATCATCCTCTGAATTAAGATCTGCTGTGCAATGGCCTGGAAACAGCCCCTGAGGGCTTAAGAACTCATTCCACTAGAGCTAAAGCTGGGACCACTGCATTAACTTGAGGAGTCCCAGTCCTAGACATCTGTCAGGCAGCTGCGTGGGCATCACTTTACATGTTTGCCAACCACGACTGCCTCAAAAGTCAAGTCTGGCGAAATGGGCATTTTGCCCATTTGGTCCTCCAGGACTTCTTAGATTAAAACAGTCTGCAGACCCACCTCCAGGGAGATGTTACTTTGGTATCTAATCTGAGGTAAGGAATCTGCGGCTAGAAGTCTCTATCAGATGCACAAGTTACTTACCTTTGATAACGCCTTATCTGGTAGAGACTATCTAGCCGCAGACTCCTTACAGACTCTCCCATCCCTCCCATTCTGCCAACTGCCTTCTCACATAAAGAGATCCTTTAGGACCTAACTTTTGGCACACTAGTCATTCCTCAGCTTGGCTCTGTGCTTCTGGTGCCAAAAAACAGTCAAGAACTGAGGTCAGTGGGCTAGGATGGCGCCTATATAGGCACCGCGCACATCACTTCCGGCACAGACGATGCCAACGACGCCAGGTAGAACCAAAGAACACCACCTACCGGCATGCAAGGGGATTGCTCAACAATTTTCTGATCCAGTTTGATGCCTGGAGAATATACTACGGTAGGGAATCTGCGGCTAGATAGAATCTCTACCATATAAGGCATTATCGAAGGTAAGTGAATTGTTCTTCTTTGCATAGCCTCTCTTTACAGGTATGCTGAGTTCTGCATTAACAGCAAAGCTGGTAAAGCAATAATTTTGCATTTAGACCTTTCAGATTTCTTTGGTTCATGCAAAAAAAAAAAACTAACATTCACATTTCCATTGACTGAATCAATCATTTTGTTTATGGAACTCACCGAGTGATCTTCAAACCACTTTTGGCACAACTTCATAATACTATATGTGGTAAGAATTTTTTTTACTTCATTTGGTGTCTCTCACTCCTTTATTGACCAGCAGTGCCTTTAGCTAAGCAGTGATGACACTCATTACAAGGTGTGTTGCATCTGCAAATACCCTTAGAAACACACTTATAAAGGTATTGTTTTTCTGTAATGTTGCCATTTGAACTGCAGATAACTTGCTGTCCTATTTCTAGTTTGGAAAATTATATTGGTATTTTCGGTACATAAAATTCATCCAGTGAAGCAGACACATCTAAAGTAGTTAGAAAAATTGTGTTATTCAGAAACAAGAAGTCTTTTGGAAAGAGAAGAATGAAAGAAACTTTTACCGTTCACCACTTTGACCCCCCAAATACCTCTGAGTGATATTCTATAATTCAGGGCCAAAATGTACATGTTCAGTTAAGAACACAGAGGAATAAACATATTTATGCTGGTAAGCAAGACTTTACCATCACAGAACATCTCGAAGTAATATGTTACATGATTAGAGCTGTTTATATCCCTAAAAATGGGAATTTTAGCTTAAAAGTTTTTTTTACCTTCCAGTTCGGGAATAGCACAGTGATCCATTTGAACAATCCTTGGGGGTATTGTAAAAGATGTGGACAATGCAAATACATTCTGGAATACTTGTAGCAAAATTGGTCGCTGTAATTGGCAGCATTCACGTTTGGATCCACTTAAGGAAATGCTGTTTATGAGATAAGAATCCCTAAACATATCGTCTAAATGTCCCAGCCACTAGGATAAGGACCTGGTGTTACGATGTCATCTAATTAATCCTAAATGTATGTGGGATTTCAACAGTCTCTATGGGACCCAGAATCGAATACATAAGCTTTTTCCAGTAGACATCACCTTGAAGCAGAAATCTTGTCCAGTTCGCTTTAGAGATGGAAACACTGTCTTGTACTACGTGATGAATAGTACCGTTGCAGTTCAACTCTAACCGATTCCAGCTCATTCCCGTTTGAAAGATACTGCCAATGCATCATTTGAATATTAAAGAACACCAGTGTAATTCATATTATGAATGCTATCACAAGCAAACCCACTCACGTGTACTGCCAGGATGTTTGCATGTACGTCAAAACAATCTGTTTGATGCCGTGCACAATTACAATCATATTGATACTGCTTGGAACAAACTCTCCAACAGTGTCAAGGTTTCAGAAGCCTCACCTTAAGAACTACTGTAGTTGAAACATCACACTTTCCTGTATTTTTCTCAAAACATCCGAAATTACTGCACATTATGTGGTGTCATGCATGGCAGTGTATAAGCTTAGCAAATAGCGTTCCCCATATCTGTATTACTCTCTTATTCTGGTACCATTACGAGTAATAAACACAACGTCATAGTTCTTTGCTTATGTAATGGGGTTATGTGACATATATTGCATCTCTGGGGCGTTTTCTGTCCTACCCAAAAAGGAATTTCTTCCAGAACAGTCAGGCAGGTTCCTACAATAGCTTTTATATTCTGCAGGTTTATGCACCCTTAAGTAGAAGGATTGCGGCATAATGTCTTACCTGGGTATATACTGATTAGTTCAGTCAACAGAGCACTAGTAATTTCTGTACTCTGCCTAAGAGCCTGAGAATGGAGAGTATATGTAGCCAGGACAGGCTATTTATGTCTGCCCAGATATAATTATCCCATTTTGTGCTGGTATATGTATACGTCTACTATTGAAAATGCTTAATGCTCAGCATATGGGAGTGGAAATTCAATCTGATTATATGCAGTAATTGCAAGAGGTGTAATCTCATGTTTTACTTGGTGAAATACCTAGTATCAGCTCCAGTTGATTTCATCTCTTCCCCACTAGTAAAATATTTCAAAAGTATAAATTGGTTTAAGCCCTATTGCAAACAAGACCCTTCCTCCGTTTATGTGTAATTGCTTCACCATACTTCACAATGAAGTCATATTTTCACCACAGCACCTGCACACCAAGATGCGCAAGTATACTGTACGTGTAAACATTAGGAGAAAAACATAAGAACACTAGGAAAAAAGCAGCAGAGCAGGGAACCACTTCTATTTAGTCGCAGCCATCACTTAAGACATAGAGGACAATAGTGTGCATTTCAGCATTCCTTTATGTACATGACAGCATGTCGTAGAGAGTTTTAGAGCCGGATTCTGCTATGTTCTTGTTAAAAGCTTTCACAATTAATATTCTTGTCATCTTTATGTACTGTGGCATGGTGTAAGGCTGTGTAATACAAGTCATGTCATGTTGATAGACCTTTGTTTCCCATTCCTTGCTGCAAGTGCAAGCCAGGCGGTGAACCAACCAAATCAACTAAGGGAGAACAACAGCTCATGGGTGGGAGAACAACAGCTCATGGGTGGGAGAACAAAGGCTCATGGGTGGGAGAACAACAGCTCATGGGTGGGAGAACAACAGCTCATGGGTGTCAGAACAACAGCTCATGGGTGTGAGAACAAAGGCTCATGGGTGGGAGAACAACAGCTCATGGGTGGGAGAACAACAGCTCATGGGTGGGAGAACAACAGCTCATGGGTGTGAGATCAAAGGCTCATGGGTGGGAGAACAACAGCTCATGAGTGGTCCACCACTATCACAGATTCAGAGCAGTAGAGGAGGATGAAATAAAAGACCTTGGTATGCATACCCTTATATGAACCAGGAACTTGTGTCCGGTGGGAAAAGTGATAACCATTGGCTTCACCACAGGCAAACATGAAAGTGCTCCTGGGCCAGAAGACACTGACACTCAGGTGCCAGCCAGAGAGACTACTACATTGCCTAGTCCTGAACCCCATCTCCTGGCCATGCTACTCCACAGCCATCTGCCTACTCCATCAAAGGACACCAGTGAACACAGTCCTCTTTCATGCCTGGCATCTTCTCTCCCTCTTACATTCCTCTTCCCTCTTCCACCTACACTCCCCCACCAAAAAAAGAAGAAAATGGGGTCAGGTAACTCGATATCTGAGCAGCCTGTACTCCTGAGGCCCATGACAAGTTATACTAAGGAAACCAGTGAGAGATTTGGCGGCGGTGTTCAGGAGGAAAGGCTTTCCAGTATGGAGATGTCACGCTTACTGTCCTCCTGGACTACATCAGTTTCCTTACCCAATCCCTGTACAACTCGTGCTGTTTTTAATCCCTGCTCATCCTTCACCCTCAGCCAACGTCTTGAGTGTCCTCACCATTTTAGGGTACTGCGACAGATATTTAAAGGATTGTATTCTCCAAGTAATGGCATATTCATAGGAGAGGATGAGGAGTCAATATTCATTTTATGTTTTTTAATTTTATGGATTTTGCATTGTGCTATAATTTTCTTTTCATTTGGACTGTTTTTATTTCATGATTCCATTTGGGATTTTTTTCCAAACCCACCCCTCCAACTTCCTCCAGCTGACCCAAACTGCAGTATTTACTTTTATTATGGGTTTTCCCAATATTTTTATTTTTCAGCCACATTTCCCCCATATCTTTTATTGTTTCAACACATAAACTGCTTTATTTTTATAACATGTATCTATTTTTGTCTCTGAAATATGTCTAAGTCATCCCTGTGGAGTAGCTAAGATATGAATGATAATTGATGAGTCTTAAAACAAAAACCTACCTTTGTTTACTCATATTTCCATTGTGGATATATTGCACAACATACACTACTGGCTCATCACACAGCTTGCTCGTCTTAGACCATAACACGTTGGATGTAATAATAGTGTTTGCAGTCATTTCATATTTTACATCAAGTGAGGGTACACTGTGATAAGTGGGAGTACAAATAAATACATTATTATAAGTGTTTGTTGTAAGGACTGTGACAGTTACATATGACATGGTGTAGCCAGGACATTTGAGAAATTTGAGGTAGAGAGCCCCTGTTGTTTGCTATGCAAGATGGGTTAAGGGTTATAAGAAGGGCCTTTCTCTTCAGCTGTTGACTCAGTAGGAGATGGGGGCCCAAAAGGTGGAGGAGCCATTTCTCAAGCTGCTAGACGCATCTGACTAGAAAACACAGCAGGGGCTTACAGCATGTTGGCCACCATTGTTTTGAAGGGCTATAGAACCTACCTGTGCTGTCTCATTATTGCCAGCTGCAGCCACTACAGTTGTATTGTATCCTGAACGATGCAGTTCTTCTTCTGCATGTGGTTGTCAATGCTGTATTTTGAGAAAATGGTTTATTAGTTGGAATGAATTTGTGTCCACCGCAAATACATCACTATCTTGGTAAATACAGTCAAAGGTTTCAGTAATTTAAACCTGAGCTCAACCCCTGGTAGCGATGAGACTGTGCAGGCAGGCCTAACTTAATGAAAATGTGTACTGCATTTAGAAGTACCAAATCAGTAGCAATAAAACTGCCATTCCAATAAAAATAAAAATAATAAAAATAGAGAAAAAATTAATAATCAATATGAGACCAAAACGACAAAAATCGAATGAGAAAAACCAGAGCAATGATTTGTTTTTTTCAAACATTCAAGAGAAAATAATGCCAAGCTATGCAAAGTGCTAATTGTGGTCAATGGTTGCAGTAGATCGGTACCTTTCATATGGGTCGGATACGCCAAGTAGATTTCCCCCATTAGGTCCAGGAATTAGAAATGTTCCCATAAAGTTTCTAAGTTCCACTCTTCTCCACATCGGACAAACCTGAAATTCAGTCTGATGAAGTGGAGCTGCCAGTTGGATACATTTTGCAGTCGGTCCTCTTGAACCTGTGGAGTAAAAGTTTAGAAAAAGTTACCAGCTTCCTTTGGTGACCATACAATTGCAGGAGTACACTTTCAAGGCCACTAGGACCTCAGGGGGAGCAGTACGAGGCACTTAGGGTATCAAAGCAAAGTGCAACAGCAAAGTCCAGTCCCGGTACAGTTGCCACTGGTCAGCTGGGATTTTTCACAGGAATCTTCTCTTTACCATTTCGTTCCGAGAGCCACCCTGGGGATCAGCCTTCTGATCTTTGGAGAGCTTTCTGTCCTTGGAATTCAAGTGGAAGGGGTCCAACCTCCTCAAGCCCTTCTCACAGGTCATAGATGTCATGTGCAGCAGGTTGACTCTATAGTGCTTTTCCTTCCGGGCCCACTTTGGTACTCCCCTGGTTGCATGTATTAGCTGCTTTAGGTTG
Source organism: Calotriton arnoldi (assembly GCA_963921515.1). Lineage (NCBI taxonomy): Eukaryota > Metazoa > Chordata > Amphibia > Caudata > Salamandridae > Calotriton > Calotriton arnoldi. The sequence goes on from CAWUFW010002483.1 coordinate 1,499,018, forward strand.
CGTTTGCTTTGCACAGCCACACATAATACATTTGTTTTTTGTGACATGATATCATTTTAGAAATACGATGCACATGTTATTTATTATTCAGTGATTTGTCTTGGGATTCAGTGTGAACATTCTGAACATTTCGTACAAGGTCGAACACCTTTTTGTACCATTTTCCTGTGCTAGGTCAGCACTATCTTTTAACCTTTTTAGACATAACACTGTAGCACAGCTGCAGTTTTCCAACACTGTAGTTCTTATCATATAAACCGTGTCTCGCCCCCTCGGGTGCAGAGAGGAGAACTCCAGCATAAAGACCGGTCTTGGAAAGGAGGCAGCAGCCTTGCATAAACTGAGTTTACATCTATGATGCGAAACACCTAACTACACACACCAAGTATGGGGTCCAATGCTAATCCCAGAGATCACTAATAGGTTGTATTGGTTTACTAATCGCAGCACACATGCTTCAAAATAGACTACAATAGTTTCAATAAATATATTGTAAGCTTGCTTTGTGTCTTTTGTTTTGTTTACTATGGACATTTAAAGGTGAAAACGAAAGGTGATGATCTGTATCCACGGTTCCCTTGGGGACTAGAAGTCCATGTCCTAGGTTTGCTGTAATTATCTGCTACTCTGGAAAGGTTAAGAGTTCAGGTGAGGCACTGTGAGATAGTCAGATTTGTGCCTACAGGTACTGACATGGTAGAGAAACTCAGTCCCTACATTCTGATGTCTTATTCTCCACAGTTCTGCACAGTTCTGTTTCCAAGCAGCATCCCTGTAACTTCTCTGCCAGGTATGCTTTCGCAAGACTATCAGTTTTTTGATGGGGTGCCTTTGGGGTGCCTCAATTATGCCTGCCAATAGCTAGTGTATGTGGATGCCCCCTGCACACTCTCTAACCAATAGGGAATTGTTGACAGGAGCAACCCTACCCACTTTGTTCAGTAGTTCCTGTTTGCCTAACTGCAAACAGGCCCAAAATGCCATGTAGCAGGGCACATTGAAGATGGCGAAAGTCTTTAGCCATACTTAACTTGGGCTCTGAGGTCTTGTGTTGTTTGTGGGTGTGTCATAGGGAACCCACCAGTGTCCTCCTAGATCTAAAACTAACATTGACTTTGAGGCTGGCACTGTTCTCACATCAAACTCAAAGACAGATGTCATTGTTGGTAAAAAGCAGGGTCCTTCAACAACCAGACTAGGGATGCACAATAATTGTCTTAGCATCCTGTTCTCTCCTTTTCAAGGGCACCCCAAGTGTTTTGTAACTCAACAGATCTGTCAAGCAGGATTTGACAGAGTGGTGTCAACAAGATTCCCACAGTCCCTACTCTGAATATTCTGTGAAGTTCTGAGGAGTCATCTCACATTCAGGCCAGCCTATTGTGTGCTCCTGGGAGGCAATTCATACCTCTTTCAGAGCTATTTCAGGCTTCGGCACAGGCTGGAAAATGGCAGAGGCTAATGCTAATTAGCCTTCTGACAGTTCAGGCAGGTAAAGGATAACTTTCTAATATTCCTAAATAGTTATTAAAAATACAACTTCACCATTGAATGTGATGTTTAATATCTATTAAAAATAGTGGTTTAATTCTTTATTTAGCTTATCAAGATACCCAAGATAGAAGTATTACTATTTTAATCTATACTCCGGTACTACGTAGGACTGCTATGCCTGCCAGTTAAAATAGCATTTACGGCCTTGTCACTGTAGTGACATAGTAACATTAATGTTCTACATATCCCACTTTAAAATACTATGCAGCCTACCTCATGGGCTACAAGGCTTACTTAGGACTGACACTAAAATTTAAAAGGGAGGTTTTTACCGGTTAAAAAGAGTTACTTTAACCAGTTGCTGTGCAGGTTTTAAACTGCAGCAGCCAGGCTACAGTGGTAGGCCTGAAGCCATATTTTACCATAGATTATCAGACCAGTGGATGGTGGCATTTAACGTTTCATGTCATCAGTGTATTTCCACACCATATATTATGGCCTTTTAAAAAAGTGAAATAGTCAGTCAGAGTAGACAATTTCTACATGTTTTAAGGGACAGAGTACATACACAAGGCACTGGACAGCAGTGCCCCACTGTACAGAGTCTAAAACCCAATAATAAAATTAAACAAACAATGGCGGTGACCACACAAAAAGAGGCATTTTTCCCCCTTTCATTTTTTTAAAAGCTTTTTTTGTTTTTACCAAACAGGTCAGGCATGTACACTTATCGAAATTATCATAACAACCACATCTGACATAAATATAGAATACAAGAGTGCAATTGTCACGATATAAGCCAATCACTATTACATCAATTGGCTCATATGACTCATTCTTCAATAAAAAGTTGTTGTCTCTGCCACTTGTGGTACAGAGTCAGCACTCATCATCATGTAATTTAGAGGAGATTAGGTTGGTTGATCAAGCACAGACAGATAGGTGTGCAGCGAAGTCCATATGTCTTTAGGTTTGGAGGTAGGGGAAAGCATAGTTCCATATATATCAGCTTTTTCAACACATGTGGTCAGGTCGCAAGGCAAATGGGCTTATCTAGAGACTGTTTTAGTTTTCCAGTTCATAACCACCCTTCTCTTTTCAAGTAGTAGTGCGACAAATGTACCAAATGGCTTTGCAACGTCTTTGACATACCCAAGCAATGCCTTTATAGGTGTTATAGTCAAATCTGGGGAAAGTCATTGCCTGAAGTTCATTGGTAAGCATCTGCCGATATGAGGTAATCCCAGGGCATGATCAGGCCATATGTAGGAATCCCTCACCGGAAGCACCGCAACAGAAGAAGGTGGTGTCTGTGGAGAGGCCATATCTCAGCATAGCATGGGTGATCTGGTATGCTCTGTGAAGAAACGTAAAATAAATTAAACTAAATCATCCATTAGAGGAGACATTTTTAGTCTGTTAACAGCAGATTGTGCCCCAGTTTGTGTTCCCAACCGGCCTTTATATGTATTCCTGTGCTTGGTAATGACTGGATGGTGATGTTGTATATGCGAGTGAATAATCTGATAAGCATGGGATTTGTGAGGAGCATTGTAAGTAATGGCCACTCATGTGGCTCTGCTGAGGAGGATGGGTCGAGGTATTTAAGGGAATTGCATAGTCGATAACAGATTAGTGTATGTAATGGATTGGCAGGGGCATCACTCAAATAGTCAGTAAAGGCCATAAATAGTTTATTTATGAAAAGATCTCTAACTGTTTTTACTGCTCTTGCATGTAGTTGTCCCCCTTTTTCAGTGGTTAGTGGCAATTGAGGACTGTTGTGTAGTGGAATACATGGGAAATAGAATTTTCTTGTATCTATGATGTTGGCGAGTCTGGACCATGTCCACCTTGTACATTTGATGGTGTGTATTTCCTCCCTGCGGTGTACAAGGTTGAGTGGGAGGGTGTGCCGTAAAGGGGTGGGGACAATTAGCCCTGCCTCCAGATTTAAATAAGGAGTATACCTGATGTTGTGTATCCAATGGTGCACAAATTGATCCTGAGCTACCAAGTAGTACACTTTGAAGTTAGGGGCAGAGAATCCACTGAACATGAATATTAGTTGCATCTTGGACCATGCTATTCTGGCTTGACAGACAGCCCTGGCCAGTTTCATCATATGGGAATTAAGTTGTTCAATTAACCATTTGTTAGGCAGAATTGGAATATTTTAGAAAAGATAGAGTCATTTGGGAAGGATTACCATTTTCAGGAGGGCAACTCTACAGCTACCGACAGTGGTAATTTAATCCAGCGATGTACCATATCTGAGATGTTGGCGACACAGCGGGCATAGCTTTACCTAACAATTAAAGTTATATCTGTGTTATATCTAATGCCCAGGTATGTCACTGACTCTGTCTGCTATTGTAGTGGAAGTAGCAAAGTAGGTTATTGCTGTGTGTTTGGTGTCAATGGCATCCGTTAATTTGTAATCTGGACCATGTGGTGAACCATAATATTTAATTTATAATCTATGTTAAATAGGATGTCATTGACATACATAGATATTATTAGTTTGCACATACCCAGTGTGTATACCTCGCAGGTGATGGTGTAGTCTCAGTGTGCAAGCCAATGATTCGATTGCAAGAGCAAAAATTATTGAAGATAGGGGGAAGTCCTGCCTATTCCCCCTGCTTATGGATAATGGGGAGATAACATGGAATTAACTCTGATCCTAGCCACTGGCCGGGTGTAGAGAAGTGCAATCCATCTAAAAAAACGTCCCTGCCGACTCCCATCCTCTCAACTATTGTCAGCATGTAGGGCCATTCGATGGAGTCACAGGCTTTGGGTGCATCCAGGAAGGCATTAATACATAACAACAGTGGTCCACTCTGTGACATCCACTAAACGGATAAGGTATTAATGAATAAACTGATCCTAATGATTTTTCATAACGCATCCACGCAACTCAAAGATAGGAGTAGGTACTGCTTCTGTCCCTAAGGGAGAGTTTATAACACTGCTATAAGCTTAACATCACACACAACGAAGATACATTTAAATGTATACATTTTTTATATTTTGAAAAACACAGAAGTGACCCAAACACAGTAGTAAATATCACACTAATGAGCAGTGTAAGGGCAATAAATGAGGGAACGGCCTCAACATAAAGGGAGTCAGAGGTCTTACTTTCGGGGATGAATGAATGAATGAATTTGTATTTGTATGCGCATGGCTACCCTGAGGCCTCCCAGCGCTGAGGACAAACACAGGTGGACAAGGCACAAGAGTTAAAGCGAGTCCTTGAACAGGAAGGTTTTCAGGAGTTTTCGAAACGCCAACAGATTGGGCTCCTTCGCAGATTGGAAGGAAGGGTGTTCCAGAGGTTAGTGGCGTTGAAAGAGAAAGAGCGCCCGCCCCATCTGGCTCTTCGTATTTTCTTCGGGGTGGCAAGATAGGAGAAGCTGGAGCGAAGGTTTCTGGAAGGATGGTAGGGGGTGATGAGGGAGTGAGTAATGACCGAACCGTTCTTCCAAAAGGCTCTATGAGCCAGGCACATGGCCTTGAACTGTATCCTTGCCGTAACAGGGAGCCAGTGAAGGTTCCTTAGTGCTGGTTTCGCAGATTGCCTACGAGGAATCTGGAGAAGCAGGCGAGCAGCACAATTCTGGATCATCTGGAGTTTGTGAATAGTGAATTGGGGAGCTCCCAAGTAGAGGGCATTTCCATAATCCAGGCGAGAAAGAATAAGAGCTTGGACCATGATTCTTCTCGCCTGGAAGGGGAGGAGGGAGAGGATCTTACGCAACATCCTCATCAGGCCGTAACAGGTGGCTGAAAGCTTGGTGGCCTGGTGGTTGAAGCTGAGAGAACAGTCAAGCCACATACCACGAAATTAGCCATAAAAGCTTCCGCAAAGGCCTGAAGACCTGGCTTTTCAACCAGTAAAAAGCTTGTCCGATTTGTCTGCAATCTGTCCTGTGCGCCGGGAAACCTCCGGGTAGCTGTGCGCCTAATAAACTTAATTTAATAATAATAATAATAATAATAATACCAAGACTCTTGATCTCGGCTTTTGGATCTGGGGCAGGGCCGAGGCAGTCTGGCCAGAGGAGAGCAGGGTTGAAGGAGGGTGAGTTGCCAAGGAGCATGAGCTCAGTTTTGTCCCCGTTGAGCTTAAGGCATGAGAGTTCCATATACTCGGCCACCGCCTCTAGGCAAGGACCTAGGGTGCTAGATGACCTCTCGGGGTGGTTTAAAGCCACCACGAGCTGCGTGTCATCTGCATAGGTGATGATCTTTATGCCGAATGGATGGACAATCTCCGCCAGGGGACTCATGTAGATATTAAATAGCGTGGGGCTCAGGGAAGAACCCTGGGGAACCCCACAGCTAAGAGGCAACCGGTTGGACACAGCGTCTCCTTCAAACACCTGGAAGAAACGATCACTGAGGAAGGACTGGAACCAGGTTAATGCCATGCCGGTCACTCCTAGATTCTTGAGTCGACAAGTCAGGATGTTATGATTGACAGTGTCGAATGCGGCACTGAGATCCAGGAGAATAATTGCTGCAGTGCCTCCCTGGTCCAGTATCCTCCTTGCCTCCTCCGTTACTGCCAGAAGGGCATTCTCAGTCCCTAGCTGAGGGCGAAAACCTGTTTGGGAATGATGGAGAAGGTTGTTAGATTCCAAATATTCTACCAGCGTGGTATTTATGTGTTTCTCAAGTAGCTTACTCAGCCAGGGAAGGAGGGAGATGGGGAGGTAGTTGGTCAAGTTGGATTGGTCCAGGTTGGGTTTCTTTAAAAGGGCCTTAACCAGCGCACATTTCCAGGCAGGGGGAACCGTACCGGAGGAGATGGATGAGTTTAAAATATCAAGGATTACGGGGCGAATGAAATTGATGACTAAGGTAAGGGGCTGAGGAGGGGCAGGATCAGCAGGAGAGCCAGAGGTTACCCTGGGCATGATCAGGTCTAATGAATCAGAATCCAGAAGAGGGAATTGCCCTAGTGAGAACTGGGATTCAGATTGCGGTTCTACAGTATCAAAGGTAGTGGGATCATTCCGAAAGGCTGGAAAGGACATGTAGATCTTTTGAATTTTTTGGTGGAAAAATTCTGCTAGGTTGTTACACCGAATAAGTGCCCCCTCTGATATCGGTGGTTTCTGGGGCACGGTGGAGAGAGATTTGGCAATTCGGAAGATCTCTTTGGGTGAGTTTGCAGCTAGGTTAATTTTCTCCTCATAAAAGGCGATTTGGGCAGCTTTAATTCCTGACTTATATAGCCTTATTGCTTCTCTATAGTCTAATTTCCTTAGTTCTGAATAGTTCTGTCTCCACCTTCTTTCCAGTCTTCTGCATGCTTGTTTTAATTCTCTTAGTTTAGGGGAGAACCAGGGAGCCGTCTTTAGTCTACATTTCTTGTGGGTGGGTCTCTTGGGAAGGACTGAATCAAGGGAGCTTAGGATCCATTGATTGAAATTATCATTGGCCAGATTGGGGTTGGGATCACTAGATGGTCTTGTGGCTTCAAGAACTGATGTCCAATGGTCGGTAGAAAGCTTGGACCACTTCCGTTCCAACACCCGCATTGCCCTGGAGGAGAAAATAGGCCCACGGATTTCCCAGGTTAGGGGGATCAAGAAGTGATCCGTCCAAGGGAGTGGGTTTGGGGTGCCTACAACAAGGTCATGCAGGTTGCTGAACACATGGTCGAGAAGATGACCTTTGGCATGCGTGGAGGCAAATCCTTTCTGGATGAGCTGAAGCGCTAAGAAATTCGTTGATAGCTCAATGGCTGCATGGTCAGAGGGGTCATCTAGATGGATATTAAGATCCCCAAGTACAGTGAAATTTGCTGGAGCTAAGGCCAGATTGGCAAAGGCAGTGGAAAGGTCAGTGAGAAATTGCCCCACAGCTCCAGGGGGGCGATAAATTAGTAGACCAGAGAAAGTACTTGTTGGCGAAAACTCTATGGAAAAGACCAGGCTCTCGCAGTCGGATAGCGGTTCCATGGTAATCCGACAATTAAAATTATCTTTAAAAATGATGGCTAGGCCCCCTCCTCTGCCAATCTTGCTATCCGCCCTAAGTATTAAATAACCCGGGGGAAGGGTTTGAACAAGGACAGTATCGGCTTCACCATGAAACCATGTCTCCGTTAAAAAAAGAGCGTCAGGTTTTAGTTCTTCTAATAGTAGCGCAAGTTCGGCTGAGTGTCTAGGGAGAGATCTGCAGTTTAGAAGAAACATCCTTAGGGGAGATGGGGTAGTGGCAGAGGTCGCAGTTTTGTTATGTGGCCGGAAGGCGAGAAGTTACAATGAGGGCAATGAGAGGGTCTATTAGCAACATTTATGGAGTGTAAACAATTGGCGTTAAGGTCCCTTCTCAGCCCATGCAGTGTTTGGGGGCTATAGGCTATGGTGTTTCCAGAGAAGCTGACAGGGGTTGTGGTCCCTGGTCCCGGCCGGGCGCGGACGGGCGCAGATGGGCTTGCCTTTGGCGCGCCTCTGGCGCGCCCGCTGCGTGTGTCCGCTGCGCGATGGGCAAGGCATGCTGTTTAAATAGTTTCAGGGCACTAGAGCGCTAACCCCCCGTCTCCGCCCCCAACCAACCGGAAAGGAGTATGGAGACCGCCTGCACCCTCCACATCAAGCAGAAAAACCCGTGGTGGACTGGGGTGCGGGCGGAAGCGCTAACGAGTGCTGTCAGGGAGTGAGGTTCAGGTAAGTGCAGAAGAGCTTCAAACAGTGCAATTTAGCAAGGTTAAAAACGTGTTACACACAGTGTTTTAAAATACACAACCGAGTATGCCCAACAAGTTTTGCTTCAGCATGTGTCAGCTGCCTGCGCGCGTCCGCTGCGCGATGGGCAAGGCATGCTGTTTAAATAGTTTCAGGGCACTAGAGCGCTATCCCCCCGTCTCTGCCCCCAACCAACCGGAAAGGAGTATGGAGACCGCCTGCACCCTCCACATCAAGCGGGAAAACCTGTGGTGGACCGGGGTGCGGGCGGAAGCACTAACGAGTGCTCTCAGGGAGTGAGGTTCAGGTAAGTGCAGAAGAGCTTCAAACAGTGCAATTTAGCTAGGTTAAAAACGAGTTACACACAGTGTTTTAAAATACACAACCGAGTATGCCCAACAAGTATTGCTTCAGCATGTGTCAGCTGCCTGCGCGCGTCCGCTGCGCGATGGGCAAGGCATGCTGTTTAAATAGTTTCAGGGCACTAGAGCGCTAACCCCCCTTCTCCGCCCCCAACCAACCCGAAAGGAGTACACACTACGCCCCCACAGGAGGTAGCGGAGCCAAGCTCAATGACGTCGGACCACCAATAGGAGAAAGGAACAGACACAGAATCTGATACCTCTGAGTCCCGCTATGTGTAGTCGAGGGAGTCACAGTGACTCTGGAGGCAAGGAGATAGTAAAGACTGTACTTACAGTTTGTCGCATCTGCTTCTGGCGTGCAACCTATCCGGGACTCTGCTACTGCTGGAATAGCTGGTAAGCAGAGCAGGAGAAGTATAACGTTTAAGAACATGTCTCGTGTGCGCGGGTGCCGGAACTTCCGGGACCATGGCGTTAGACAGGAAATGAAGGGCCGAGGTGGCAAAACCGGGCGCCATATTGAATAGGGCACTGTATAGACTACGTCCCTTGTAAATAGTGGATAAAGGGAATATATATTGTTTTGAAAATAACAAGGACCCCCTGTAAGGTAAATGTAGCAATTCCTAGGACAGGGTAATAGCAATTAAGAATAGTAAACTCCTTGGCAATTAAATAAAGATAATGGCACAGAATAGGCCTTTAAAAATAAGCCAATAATAATTCCTCACAGTTAATGCAACACAATGTAGCAACTCAAAACTGTTTAGAATTTTTTTTTTAAACTTTATTTAAAAAAAAATATATATATAAATCTTTTTTTCAATTAATCATAAAATCTTTGACATACATATATACATTTCAAACAACAAATATTAAAAACTGCTATCACTGGTCAAATCTTTAATTCACAAACCAATGTAATCTTTAGCTATAATGTAATGCGACCAAATATACAATTATATAACAACAATCCACATTTCATAAAATAAAAATACAATTGTGGCACAAAATTATCTTCGACGCGCGTTTCGGCGCACTTGCGCCTTCTTCAGGAAAGCCACACGATTTCTTAAAACTGATAGATCGCTGCTTTAAAATCTTACATCGACTTGTAATGAGGTAGTCACTGATTTCTTCAATATCGTATTTAAACGCCGATCATCACTGGCGTATATGATTTATCGAAATAAACACTGTAGAGATAATGAAATCCAATTTCATCTGACTGAAATGTCAATTATAGTGACAGGGATGATAAATTCAATACTTCTATCTCTGGATGAGGAGAATAGAATTACGATTCATATATGTTTCGAATCTTTCGTAAAATCTGATAAAAACGGAGACAGACCGCAATGGCGCCTTCGCGTCCTCGTCTTGCTCACACGCACTTCCTTGATCGAGTGATGATCGGCGTTTAAATACGATATTGAAGAAATCAGTGACTACCTCATTACAAGTCGATGTAAGATTTTAAAGCAGCGATCTATCAGTTTTAAGAAATCGTGTGGCTTTCCTGAAGAAGGCGCAAGTGCGCCGAACGCGCGTCGAAGATAATTTTAGTGCTACAATTGTATTTTTATTTTATGAAATGTGGATTGTTGTTATATAATTGTATATTTGGTCGCATTACATTATAGCTAAAGATTACATTGGTTTGTGAATTAAAGATTTGACCAGTGATAGCAGTTTTTAATATTTGTTGTTTGAAATGTATATATGTATGTCAAAGATTTTATGATTAATTGAAAAAGATTTATATATATATATTTTTTTAAATAAAGTTAAAAAAAATTCTAAACAGTTTTGAGTTGGTACATTGTGTTGCATTAACTGTGAGGAATTATTATTGGCTTATTTTTAAAGGCCTATTCTGTGCCATTATCTTTATTTAATTGCCTAGGAGTTTACTATTCTTAAAGGGAATATAAAGCCACTGGACGCGGAAAAAAAGGAAGTAGATGAATTAATGAATGCTGGTAGAAGGTACACAGTGTGAGGGAGCAAGAATAGAATATAGCGTGGCACGGCCATACCACCTGATTATTTCCAATCAAAATTCAGTGGAGAGATGGGGGTCCCCACACTGCGCAAGAGTGGCCTAATGTGTAGCCTGGCCCTGACCAAGGTGGAGTTCGAGGTGAGGGACTCTGTGTGGACAGTAGCTTTGTAGCATGGTACATGGAGATGATCTATGTAGTCAGTGCTATCAGTGGTGGGTTAAGCAGAGATCTTGCCGTGAAGAATTTCTGTGATCATTTTTTTGACATTTGAAGTGCAAGAAACAGGTCCACCTCCACGTAATTCCTTGAGACAACTTGGACCATTATATCCACTCCTGGCCATCACTTGTTTTTAATATAACAAAGCCATCCAGACATTAAGTTTACCTTTGGGTTGACTTTAGTTATTTTTAAACTCACTTCACAGGAGCCTACTCACTTTATCAAACTTACACTGCACCTCACCCTTCACACCAGCAAAAGAAAAGCACTCCGGCAAAGAGCCCCCGTGCAGGGCCCGTTGGGCTTTGCCGCGCCGGCCCAACGAGGAGCTGCCCGATAATGAAGCATGACACCCCTTGGGGTGTGTGAGGGCTTCTGCTCCTGATGGATTAGATCCCCTGATCTGAGACCTCAGGTGCTTCCGACCTTTCCCCTCCTTCCCTTCTTAGGAACTGCATACCTCTGACTGTACTCGTGCAGTTGGGGGTGTGTATGCTGGACCTTCATTTGCCCCTTGTCCCTCCCTTTATAGACTTAAGTGTAGTTTCAGACAGGCTTTTAAACGACAAATTGTTGCTGACCGTCCAGAAAACTTTGATATACCTAATTTTGCCACAGAGGTCTCTGTCCAAGCAAGCCCCCAAGTGTATCTAATTTGGTGGAAGGACTCGGAACAGTTACATCTGTGATCATAAGAAACTAATTCTGGACAAAATTTTCGTTATGACGGCGTAATCGCACATAATTTCTGGCATTTGATGTTACTGTTGTTACTAGGAATTCACTAAAGTATGCCACTGCACCACAAGTTCGTTCAGGTAAAAATCGCAGGAGCATGGGAACAACACCATCAAACAGAACAAGAGGGGCTGTTGTTCAGGGCACTTGAGTATTTTGAGCTATTTTTTAACACGAAATGTTTCCTCTAAACGGACGCAAGGACGTATGGACACTAAACTTAGCATGTGTAGGACTAAAGTAGGTTCATTTCATTTTAAAATATAGGGCTAAATGCCAGATTTGCATTTTGTATAATTTCGAGTAATTTTTACTAAAATATCACGTAATAATGCAAAAGAAAATGATGCACATTTTGCACACCCCAACGAAAAACATGATTGATTTTACTCAGAACCACAAATACAGAAAAAAGTGGCATAACGCACACATATTGATGTGGGTTATGTTCAGGCTATGGCAACATGGGGGTGAGGGTGACGAGTGAACATGCTTGATTGTTCGGTGGGAAATCCAAGAAGACAATAGGTTTGTAAATGAAGGCAGACACCTCACTGAATATGAAAGAACATTTGACTGTAGGTCCTGTTGTAGTTGCATGTCCTCAACACCGGTGGCTCTGCAGGTTGTTGTCTGGAATGTTGTAGGGCTGCAGCTGAAGGAGTAAACCGATCGGACATGTCTTGTTTATGCAGTCGCAGTTATGAAGGGATTGAAAACTACATAAACCACACAGGTTTACATCCTAAAAGTGGCATCTATGATAAGTAAACCAGTGCACGCAACATGAAGTGATGTAAGTGGCAATAGGTGGTTTAGGGGAAACATTTCCATTTTCGCATACAACATAGAAAAACAATGTCGAAAACAGAGGCTATACCGCAAACACAGGAATACAGCAGTGGTTTGTGTTGTGCACCTCAGTGGAGCACATTTTTCTATTGTGACAGCATCCCCGTGCACTGCAGCAGATGTTGTATGGGGAATGTACAACGGCTGAATTACTATCATGGCAGAATGAAAGACTCTTGGTTGCTTAGGATTGTCCTGAAGATGAAGTGCAAGGCAGGGGAATATCTCCATGAAATTACTTTAGTCCCACACATGCTAAGTTTACTGTCCATGTTGCGGCTGGCATCTGTAGGTGCTTTAAAACAGCACCACCTTTATTTAACTGCTAGTCCTGGACAGAAGATCTACCGGGGGAATGGCATTCAAATTTACACTCCTAAAGGTGTATCCACTCTGGTGCCATCCGTGTCACCTTCGGTAATTCAAAATGACTGTTCATAGTAGCAGAGGGAGCGCTATTAATTCAACAAGCAGATGTCCTGGGTTCTCCTGCAATCTAATTGATGAGTGGAATTTTGAGGTGGGTAGATATGACAGCAACCTTTTTAAGTGAGATGTCAGGTAACCACTTGTCTTTAAAGGGGGTATGCTCCCACTATATCGCACAGCAGTAATCTTGCATCCACTATACCTAACCACTACATCACAAGATAAGTCTATGTGGTGATGAGAATAGCAGCTATATACTTATCAAGCAGATGTAGTGGTAGGCAATAGGCTGAATGCAACATTATTGTGAAGCCAATATTATCGACCTCGATATTGTGTAATAGATCCTTAACGTACACCTAGATTCTCAATCTGACTGTCACATTGGTGGTCTGTAAATGGAGAAACGATGTCAGTGCCTTGAAACACCCAGTGTTAATGGTTGTCTTGATCATGGATGCAACATCAGTGTGACTTTGAAAATTAATAATGAGAGATTTTTCACTACTCAGTTCACTCTAGAAATGCCATGGAGAGACATGCAAAACTTATTGTTATAGTGATTTGAATGAAGTAAGCAGCGCGTCTTGGGGCTAACTTGCTTAACTATATTTTTAAAACAAACTGTGACTGCCTGGTGACTGTTTCTAACGTTTTAATGTTTTAATAGCTAACTTACCTGTACTGCACTCTATTGCGCTTTGCACTTCTCTCGTCAGTCCCTGGTCCGCCGCGGCACTTCCGGCCGATTGAGCGGAGGGACGTGGCTCCCCCCCCCTGGCTCCCCATACTTCTGGCAAGGGATTAATCAGCTGACAAAGCTGACTCACTACATAATCGGCATGTGTGGGTAGACGCGCGCAGCGGGCACGCCGCCGGCGCGCCGAAGTCCCGCCAAAGGCAAGCCTGTCTGCGCCTTGACCGTGCCCAGCGCCAGACCCCCTGCCAGTTTTGCCTTAGATCCTAGAACTAAAATCTCCTTCACAAGTAAGGAACTTCATGAGTTAAGTAAGCAGAAGGTCAATTGTCACTGTTTTAATATTTTAGCTCTTTGTCAGGGTTTAGGTGGCTTCTGCGCCTCTTGTGGTTTCTGGATACATGGCAGTTCTGTTTCTGTCAGCTCAATCGGTTCCAGCCAGATATAATAAAAAGGACAGTACGGGTATGCTGTGCACCTTAATCAATGCTCGCTCTCTAGTAAAACATGCACTTGAAGTAGCAGATTTTATCGACTCGCATAAATCTGACATCTTATTCATCATGGAAACATGGGCCACCAATACCTCAATGCCAGAACTGCTTGCAGCCACACCTTCTGGGTATCTGCTGCACAGGCAAGATCGTCCTTTGAAAAGTGGAGGGGGGTTGGCGATCATATACCGTGATAAATTTAGGGCAAATTTTACAACTATACAGTCTGAGGACTGTGAAGTACTGTCCTTCAAACTTGGGCTTACAAATAATTACACATTTCGAGGCTCTCTAATTTATCGTCCTCCAATCTCTAAAGCCGGCTTCCTAAACACTATCAGTTCCTCACTGGAGGCAGATATCTGCAATTCTAACTTTACGGTCCTCGGGGACTTTAATTTTCACTTAGAGCAAACAGAAGAAAAGATACAGTTTTACTAATTGAAATCATGGATACCTTTGACCTTAAACTTCTTAGTACAGATCCCACTCATTTGGCGGTCATACGCTGGATAGGCTGTTCTCGAACAACAAAGATATCTCTAGTCTTGAAGTACTTCCACTGATTTGGTCCGATCACTCAGCCATCTTCTTTAAGATAAACTGTCCCACATCCCATACAGCCCCGAATAAGAAGTCTATATCTGCCCAGTACAGATCCTGGGCAAATGTTGACCAAAACCAACTTGAGAAACTTCTTATTAGTTTAAGTCCCACGGTGGTGGACAATCCTGACCTTGCATCCGAGTCTTACTCGACCTGGCTCAACTCCACCTTTTCTCAACTTGTACCGACAAAAATAGGTGGCCCAAGCAGGACCCGTCCGTCTGCTCCTTGGTTCTCAGAGGCCATCAGAAGGGAAAAACAAGGTTGTAGGCGCCAAGAGAGGATTTGGAGAGCCCAATATGACACACACAAGAAAGAAATTTATAAACGCTCGTTAAATAAATATAAAGCCCTTTTGGTTACAGAAAAGACAGCCCACTTTACTTCGCAAACCGAGTCTGCCAAAAACTCAGCTAGAGAACTCTATCAAGTTATTAATAAATTAACTAAACAACCCGAGTATAAAAGAGATTGGGTCAGCCAGTCCTGCTGCGATGATATTGCTTCACACTTCAGGAGTAAAATCGACTCAATTTTTAACTCATTTGGTCATGGTGGTAATTTTTCGCCAGCCACCGGTCAAGATAATGTGAACACAGTTAACAATAAGGAAGTGTCTTCTAAAAGCTTCGAATTTATTCCCCCTGTTTCAACGGCATTAATAAAAGACCTTATCCTAACAACCAAGTCAGGTTCTCCAGATGATCCTTGTCTGCCCTCAGTTATTAAGCTAGTTCCTGACATCATTGCAGTCCACCTTTCAAACATATTCAATAACATGTTTAGAACTTCCATCCTGCCTTTACTGAAAAAACCCAATTTGGATCCCGAAGACCCGGCCAACTATCAAACTATTTCCAGGCTTCCTTTCCCAGCGAAAATAATTGAGAAAGTAATGAACACTCAATTAAATCAGTTCATTAAGGATTCCAACTGCCTGGACCCCTCTCAATTCGGATTTAGATCCGAACATAGTACAGAGACCGCTCAGATCAAGGCCACTGATGAGCTTAAATTCATCCTAGATAAGGGGGGGATCAGCCGCCCTTATCCTGCTGGACCTGTCTGCGGCGTTCAACACGATGGATCATTCCACCCTTATCCACCGTTTGGAAGCAAAAGGTATAAAAAATCTTGCCTTGAAGCTACTCTCATCCTTCCTGTCAAACAGGGAAAACATTATCAACCTTGACGTCTTCTCATCAAGCCCGTTTCACCTGCCCTGCGGGGTATCGCAGGGATCCTTTCTTAGTCCAACTCTTTTTAATATATACGTCACAGATCTTGCTCCCCTGGTCGAATCCTTCGGGTTTTCCCTCACTTCCTATGCGGACGACATGCAAATTGTGTTATCAGCCTCCAACGATGCCAACCACACTGGTCTTCGCATCCACGACTGTATGAAACATATCAACGGCTGGATGAACAAACACCACCTTAAACTTAATGCCGGAAAGACCTAGGTGATCTTACTCTGCAATAACTCTAAATTCTGGAATGCCCCGTGCTGGCCCGGTGACATGGGTCCCCTCCCCGTACCCACCAGGAAAGCTAAGAGTCTTGGTGTCATGATTGATGACCGCTTACTCTTGGGCAATCAAATCAATGCAGTGGTCTCCTCCTCATTTAACACCTTGAGAATACTCAAAAAAATTCTAATCTTTCTACCCGTCTCAGTCAGGAAGTCAGTTATTTCCACACTTGTGTTATCCAAGATCGATTACTGCAACAACCTTTACATCAGCCTGCAAGCTCAATACCCGAAAAAGCTGCAGATTCTTCAGAATTTGGCGGCTAGACTCCTACTAGACTTGCCTGGGTACCACGCTGTTTCCTCGGCTCTTAAGGATCTTCACTGGCTGAGAGTCAAAAACAGAATCAAGTTTAAGGCCCTCTGCCTGACGTATAATGCCCTCCATGACTCAGGACCTTCTTTTCTGAAGAAAGCCTTATCATGGTACACTCCTACAAGAAACCTAAGATCAGCAGGTTCTTTCAGAGTAAATGCCATTAGATTTAAAAAATTGAAATGGGGTGGCAACAGCTTTGTGGTTAGAGCTGCGACATCCTGGAATCTTCTTCCACTCAGTCTTAGATCTGCTCCTTCCCTGCCCCAATTCAGGAAACTTCTAAAAACTTGGCTTTTCAATCAGTAGGTCGTCCCTTCCCCTATCGCTGCTTACAAACTTCAGCGCCAAGACACCTTCGGGTATATGCTGCGCTTTACAAATAACTTAACATAACATATGATAATAAAATACCAGCAACGTACGGGTGACTGAAAGGAGGATTATAGTGAGCTGAAGGGAAGAGGATGCAGTTTCGGACATAACGCTCATCGCCTACTAGGCAATGAGGTACATGTAGTCTGTGTTGGTGGAAGATACAATGTAGTTGCGACACTGGAGATGTAATCCAAGGGAGATTCTCGCATACATGCATTAGACATTGAATGCATTTGTGTAAGGATATCTAGCTACAGATAACATTTATTGTCCATTGTCATGTCATTGAGACATGGATGCATTGGAAAGTGTAGGCATGTGAATGTGATAAAGGGAATATTTCAATTATTGTTTATTAGTCTAGGAGATGTGTTTCAGGAGCAACGACCTAAAGGTTGATGCAGCTTTTTGTTCTCTAATGGGGTCCTCACTCAAAAGTAGGACAATATTTGGAAAGTCAAGACATGAGGCGGAGAATTGTCTTGAATGCTAATATGATATATTACATAAGAGACACGTGGTATATGCTATCGAGGCCATCTTTGAGCTAAACTAATGTCAAGATTTAGACGCATAGGTCAGAATCACGTTCTAATTAGATGTATAGCTTGTCTATCCTTTGTGAATGAAGAAGATTAGAAGGTCACTTTGGGGCTTTTTGATGACACTGTGTGTGCTATCAATAGCCTCTTTGCTAAAGGGGAAGCCACTGACGTCATAATGATCGATTTATGCTTATTATATGTGCGGCCATTTCAATGGGAAAGTATCATGTCACACCACATGGGTATTTGACTGCATTTGAGAATTTATATCCAGCCTTGCTAGTTGCCAGATGCTGACTGTTGTCTTTGGCAACTCTATGTATTAGCGTAGTGGCACAGAAGCATATCAAATTGGTCTCTACAATCACAGTCAGAGGCACTTTCACCTTGGGTTTGACATGAGGTGTAATGAGGTGCAAGAGATCATTGAGCGTAACATTTTTGAGTATTATCGCTGAATGCCTTCCTTGTCAGGGTAGTTTCAAAATGTAATTAGCTGCAAACTCCTTTTCCTGTAAATTCTTTTCCTCAGACCTCGGATTATGTATGCCTTACATAACTGCATTTCAATGAGAATGTGGTCTTTTTCGCATTTTGGATATTCTTTGCATTGTTGTAGTCCATTGTGTGCAGCTTTTCCTTGAATGAATGAATATAGACTCTTCTGGAGTACTGGAGCACCCAGAAAAAAATTAGACGTGAAAAGAAGTTGCTTGCTAATTCAGAAACTTTTTATCTGCAAAGCAAACCAGTAAACAAGGAATGTTATAAGAAATTTACAAACATTAGGGTGGTTAATAGGTTGACTTAAAAGGAAATGAAGAGCATGCTATTGGATTTGAGCTTTGAAAGAAAACGCCCAATCTCTACAATTGGTTAACCACTCTTGAGGAACAGCCTAAAGCTTTTTCGGTATTCGGAGCAGGCGCAGCACTGGAGAGTACAAGGAAGGAGATTCTGAAGATACAACTCTGGCCTCTTCCATTAAAGGAATGATTGGCCAGGTATTATATCTTAATAGATTGTGTCGTTCAATGGGAAGCCAGTGGAGTTTCGGATAGTGTCAGAGGCATTGTGAAACTTGCAAAAGTTGGCTAATATTTGGTCCTTCAGGTTTTTTAATTAGTAGCAATCCACGGATGGTGTGGGAAAGAATACTAAGATACAGATACAAGTGTTAGGTTGAATACTGGGGATTGTTTCACTTGTGCTGGAACAATTATTACAGTGGGGATGCTGGCCATCAACATCACATGACTTAAAGGCCCTGATTGTATTTTCCATGCTGTTTATGTAAATTTTGATATATTTGTACTTTGATGTGTGACGTGAACATGTCTTTGA
Organism: Calotriton arnoldi; assembly: GCA_963921515.1. Lineage (NCBI taxonomy): Eukaryota > Metazoa > Chordata > Amphibia > Caudata > Salamandridae > Calotriton > Calotriton arnoldi. Next base: position 1,517,742 of record CAWUFW010002483.1, read on the forward strand.
TCTTCTCCTTTCACCTGTATCCCAGCAAAAGTAGCATGCAATCAGCGAAAACAATAGTAAACACAGCTCTTCATGTTCAAAGAATTAGCAGGACTTTGTCGCACAAAGGTTCCTGCCAGGCGACAGTTTGTATTTGAATGCACAATAAATTCTTCAAGACTAACAAATAAAGGCCTCTTAACTGTTTATTCCTCATCTGAACTCCAGCAAGGATTTTTGGGGGTGCTGCTGCACCCCCTTCACCACAGCAACCAGCACTACTGGATTGTCTTCTCATAAGAGCAGAACCTTTGATTTACTGGTATTAAGCTTTAAGCTGTTGACATTCATCATGGCCTAAATGTCGGAAAAGCATTAATATATGTTCTGACAAATGTTAGCCCAGAGGCAGTCAAACTGTGAGAGAATAAGGGTCTCAGCAACATAAGAAATGACAAACTGTCCAACAGGCCGGATGACAGTGGTAAAAGGTTAAATAATCACATTAAATAGGAACAGCCTTGCTGCACTTTGTAACTGTGGGGTAAGAAAAGCCCCCACAGCCCCCGTGGGGGCAGGGAGTCTGACTTCCAGGGGCCCCCTCCAGCACTGGCAGACCCCAGGGCTGAGAGCTTCGGACTGAGTCCAGGGCACGGTGGGCCCCCTGCATGTACTTTGCATGGGGACACCCTCAAGTTTCGTTACACCACTGCTTTGTCATTGATAGAAAGATGAGCAGTAGGGAGCATAATTGGCAGCTATCAGAGAAAAAAAGATTAACCTGTCCAAGGCTGTACCCATCAGATGGTGGACAAAGACAGAATGTTTCTCTGCTTCAATGGTAACTACAATCTAACAGAACTAGGCCAATAGAGTGTCCAGAACTCTATCCGAGCTTCAATCTCAAAGAACGTTATAAGTGCCACTTTAATCTCCATACCTCATTGACAACCAGATTAGGTAAAGTCAGCAAATTCAAACTTTTGCAGTTTTCACCCCCTTTTGGTGGGGGCGGTATGTGGGTTACATGATATCAGCTGTGCTTTTATAGTTGTTGCAAGTGAGTGTCCCAAGTAGACTGGTATGGTGATCTGATGTGTTAAATTGTGATGTGACACATGTGCCCAATTGAAGGCCTTATTCTTCTTTGGATTATGGTCAGACTTGTTTGTTACATATATTTCTGCCATGTTTTGCTTTCTGTGTTAATTGTACGATTTTGTGATGCGACACTAATTGCTTAAATCGCATACTAGCTATTTATCTGTTGGGTGGGTATGTAAAACGTGCTTTTTATTCATTTTACTTTGTGCACTTTCCCGTCTGTCAGAGTAGGGGATTTTTTTGTTAGTGCAATCGGGGTCAGAATTTAAATGTTCAATTGCAGTATTGATTTTCAGATGTTAGCATGGAATGCAAATATGATGCGAAACACAAGACTTGGGGCCAGATGTACGACCTATTTTGCATGCGCAAACAGGTTTGCGACCCGTTTGCGCATGCAAAATGTTACAGGGCCATGTACAATTCCTGAATAGCGAGTCGCAATTTATTTGCGGCTCGCGATTTAGGAATTGCGAGTCGCTATTAGGAAGGGGCGTTCCCTTCCTAATAGCGACCCCAAAGCCATGCAGGAATGTTTTGCGACCGCAATTGCGGTCGCAGAACACTCGCAAATTACCACCCTCTTCAAGAGGGTGGCAATGCACTCGCAAAAGGGAAGGGGTCCCCAGGGGACCCCTTCCCCTTTGCAAATGCAGGGGAAAATATTTTTTAGGGGCAGGCAGTGGTCTCAGGGACCACTGCCTGCCCTTAAAAAATGAAATGGAAACGTTTCTTTTTTTTTTTTTTAAATGCATCCCGTTTTCCTTTAAGGAAAACGGGCTGCATTTAAAAAAAAAAAACCTGCTTTATTGAAAAGCAGTTCCAGACATGGTGGTCTGCTGAGCCCAGCAGGCTACCATCCCTGGGAGGGCCAGCCATTCCCAATGGGGTCGCAAATTGCGAGTGGCTCATGAATATTCAGGAGCCTCGCATTTTGCGACCCCATTGGGAATCACAATCAGTGTCTCTGACACTGTAGCACATTGTAAATTGCGCCTTGCAATTTGCGACTCGCAATCGAGCGCAAATTGCGAGGCGCAATTTACAAGGGTTGTACATCTGGCCCCAAGTCTCGTGTTCATTTTGGTGAAGATGCTGTCATCAGAAAGCTCCTAAGCTGTGTTCTGGGCATTTACTTTGCTTTCAGTTGTGAAGATGACAGATTTTGTGACGAAGTGTGACATACTGACTATGGCCCGATTTATAAATGGGTGGATGGCCCATTGTTCTGCCAGGAGGACGGAGTAAATTAGTCTGTCCCAGTGGTGGAGGGACTGCCCCCCACATTTATAAAGGACTGCCACGCAGCTGGTCATTTATAATGCATTGGCGGGAACCGCGGAGCTCTGCACCAAACAGTTTTCTTTTTTATTTCCAAAAATAAAATCCAGAAGCGGGATTTTCTATTTGGAAATAAAAAAAAGCCCTTTTCACCATGGGAGTCTTCTCCATTGGCATTGGAGCCTTTATTTCTAATTTACTGTCCCTCGTTAATGGACAGTATAAAGATGGCTATATGTCCACTCATCCTATTTTGGTGGGCAGACATTGAGCCTTTTCTCCAACAGACTTTACTCCATCAGGCCGTTGGAGAGGTCTGGCTGTGGTGTGATGGAGTATTGCCCGCCTTAGCCAAACCTATGGTCCGCCCGCATCAAAATCTGTCAGGCAGACCAATATTTTGGCAGTATAGGTACTCTGTCGCTATTGTGATAGAGTACCTATAAAACCACTATATAAATTGGGCCCTCAGTCTTCACTATTTTTGCTATTAAGCCTTTGCTTGCTCAGGCCTAATCTGTTTGAATTTATTGGCTATTCTAAAGGTTACTACAGATTACAGTGAAAAAAAATAACATGTTCTTTAGTAGGCAAATAGTTATTTTGTGTGCTGGCGATTCACACTAAACCTACGTAAAGGGTATGCTTTTGTACTATGGCCATTTTCCACCATTTTGCCAAATGTTATCTGAGTTAATTTTAAAATTGTTAAGAAAGAGTCTGGTGGGTACTAGTCTGCTTTTAAGTTTTATTCTGCTGTTTTGGTTATTACAAGAGTAACTCCCTCGATGCAAAATATTGTGTTTTTTCTTCACATTCCAGTAATGTTATCAGCTCAAAACGAAAAAGGTATGGATCCTATCCTTTTTAAGAATTCTCTTAAAATTACTTTCCCTGATATATTTCCCGATAAAGACAATGATCAGCAAAACAATAATTGTGTAAGCAAAAGTAAGCTAACCGGAGCTCATTTGAGTGAAATCTTAAACACCTGGAAGGAGCCAGGATGTGCTCATCGGCATTTTGGACCCTGCCATTAAAAAGGAGGAAAAAAAAGTAATACCTATGTATTATTTGGGAGGGAAAGCGTGGTTGCCACAGGACATAATTCATAATATAACAACTGCTGATTAGAGTTGTAGCATGATTGCAGATAGGCGGAGCAATGCCTCCCTGGAAGTGAGATTAATTGTGGAATAATACATCACTGTTCATTTATGACATGTTTTAGGTTACTTGTTTCCACCAGAAGCCAGATGAGCAGCCCAAGGCACTGCTGCCCCCTCCAAACAGTATTTTATTCTCTCCCACAATGGAATGGCACAAATTGTTACGGTGGTCTAAAAGCACAGCCAGGGATTTATGTCTGAAGAAGAGATAGTGGGCCAGATATACTATTTCCTATTGGCCACCAGGGATATGCAATTTGCACACCGATTGCTTTAGAAATGGTTATGCAATTTGAGATGTGACCTATGTCCTGATGATTTGCATCGCAAATTGTACATTCAGAAGGGGTTGCAGAATGACCTGCCTAATGAATATTAATTAGACAGGTCACAGTTTGTGATCCCCTGTGGTTAGTTGTAAAGGCAGGGATAGAGGGGTGCAAGGAACAGAAGACATCCGTCCCTCCAAATGAGAAAAATGTTTTCCATTTGGTAAGACATTGAGGAAAATAGGACGTGGGATAGCTGCCTGCTCCACAGCCACCTCCACCCTGAGGCCACTGTCACAATTCCCAAAGGGAAAGATGTTCCACAGACACTGCTTCACCATTGTGAGTCAAATATCACCCCTTTGAGACGTTGCCAGTGGTTCTGGAATTTTAAAAAATGTTGTTAGGGGTTGTGAAAAATCCAAATGTTACCTAAGTGTGAGTGAAGCCAACCCCATTCAAGGGGAGAGCGGGTGGATGTTAAGAGTGTAGAGGGTGATCCTGTGCTACATTTTAGAGTGAATTATCACAAGGATATAATTAAGCATGGTTTGGTGGGAAGTATTGTAAATATATATTCAGTAGAAATTGTATTGTTGTACAGACCTGGGGAGCCATGGCATATCAAAACGAATTGGCACAATGCTTTTAGTCATCCACCTTAAAAATAATATGAGTTAAGTTTCAATATTTACCAGTGACTGGTTCATGTGAATATGTGAATTAATAGGGTGGCCTCGTTTTAGCCTCTGCATTGTGTGCTTTGCCTGTTTGGGTAATAATACTTCCCACAGCAAAATTCTCATCAACAGTTTGGCACATCCAGAAAACGAACTGATTGTATTTCACATGAGAGGGTAGTTTTCTCTCTTACTTTTTCATTTGTAAGGTAATCCTTGGATTCATCAGTCTTTGTAGCAAAGAACATGTAGCATAAACTGGGAGGGGATCTCGCTTGCTATTGCCTCCAAGAATTTGGAATACATGTCTATTATTTGGTTAAAGTAGTTTTGTGTATAGTATTATTTTTACTTGAAGTTGTGCAGTCTATTAGTTATAATACAGTTTACCCAATTGTAGTGTGACTGTGCTACTTATTAAAGAGTGTAGTTTTTTAAATAGTACTTGAACATACAAGTCACGTCAAGTTTATTTGTATAGTTAAATAAAACCATTGCAAACTGTTTTAAAAGAAAACTTTTTATAGTACACTAATTTATGGTAAAAAGAGAAGAACATAAAATCCTTTTCGTGACAATAGAATCCGCTGTTAAAAATGCCGGCAATTTGAACTTATTATATGTTAAAATGTAAGTGCCCTCAGTTCCTGTTTAACTCCTTTGGCATCATCCATGTGGTTTACAGAGGCCAGTCTTGAACTTCCTGAACATACTATTGCCAGACATTATGGAGGCACTAATTGATTTGTGAATTAAGGATGTACGTAAATGACTCTCCATCATTGAATGGGGTTAAAATTCTAATGATGTGTTTTAGCCATCATATTGGTATTTTTTTTTATATTGTTTTTATTTCAGGTTTTCCGTTGATTCCAATTCGTAAACATGAGTGAAGCAGGTGGTAGCAGAGGATCTTTACCTCTTGACAGATTCAAGCTAAAGAATTTATGTCATCACTATAGTTAGGCTAAATGGATGTGCCAATTGAATATGCGTGGCATATTCCTCTTGGGGTTGGATAAGCAAGGATATGTTTGGATATGTCTGGATCTGAGGCTCTCTCCTAATCTGTATTTTCCCCTTCTCTGGTCCTTCTGGCTTATATTCCTGCTTTTCTGCTTTTCTCTAGCCTCTGGTTCTGCTTACAGTATGATGTCTGTTTTTCCGGAGGGGGGGGTTTAGCTAGTGGAGGGGGAGGAGGCTCGCTCTGCATCACCAGGGACCGACGGTCCCCATGCCTCATGTGGTGGGAGGAGGGGAGGGGTGGGTGGGCTTCTGGTGGAAGGGGGGTGGGTTTGGGGGCGGTGTGTGGGGTGAGGGGGTGGGGGAGGGGTGCACAATTGTTGTTGCTGTCTATGTATGGTCCAGGGTGTGGTTTGTGGGGTGGGGGCTGCTGGGGGGGCACAATTGCTGTCTAATTTGCATATTCTGCGTGTACATCTTCATTTCAATATGAAAATAGTCAATAGTGTATCGTCTAAAGGTTATTTGGAAGGCCTATATTATTCTATGAGTTCAGGGAAAGAATTGGCATCCCATAAGGAAAATGGTTAGAGGGGACAAAATACGTATTTGTTCAATAAATGTCTGCGGTCTTAACGATCGGAAAAAAAGGAATTTATTTGCTAAATTGATTAGGCATATGCAATTAGAGGTGCTGTGCATACAAGAAACTCATATAGCATGGTTCAAACGAGACTGGTTTAGAGATCTGGGTCTTGATCTATTGGCTTGTACATGTCAGGGTACTACCACATGGGGGTAGCCATCTTGGCAAAGCATGGAGCTACAATATGTAAACGTAAAAAGGAGGATTAACTGGGACGATGGGTGATCATGGAAGCAGTCATTAATGGTGCTTCACTCTCTATCTGCTCCATATATGGCTCAAACTTGGACGACCCTGAAGTACTGAATTATCGGAGCATTGAATTAGCTGCTTGGCCATCTCCGCTAATTCTCTGTGGCGACTTCAACATTCATTTAGAGCATGGGTACTCACAAACTTTCTCTCGGGGGCCAAATTTACAGTGTGGTTTGTGGCCGAGGGCTGCACCGGTGGGGGCGGGGTCAGTGGGGGAGGGGGCGGGGCTAGAGCAAAAAAAAAACTATGACCATGAGGTTGAACACAGGCCCCTGCAGCGGACGCCTTCGTCCACTGAGCCACCAGACCCGGCATACACACATCTCTCTCTCTATCTATCTCTCTCTCTCTCGCTCTGTCTCCCTCCCTCTCTCTATCTCTCCCTCCCTCTCTCTCTCCGTCTCCCTCCCTCTCTCTCTCCCTCTCTCTCTCTCTCTCTGTCTCCCTCCCTTTCCCTCCGTCTGTCTCACTCCGTCTGTCTTCCTCCGTCTGTCTCCCTCCCTCTGTCTCCCTCCCTCTGTCTCTCTCCCTCCCTCTGTCTCCCTCCCTCTGTCTCCCTCTCTCTGTCTCCCTCCCTCTGTCTCCCTCCCTCTGTCTCCCTCTATCTGTCTCCCTCCCTCTGTCTGTCTCCCTCTCTCTGTCTGTCTCCCTCTCTCTGTCTGTCTCCGTCTGTCTCCCTCTCTCTGTCTGTCTGTCTCCATCTGTCTGTCTCCGTCTGTCTGTCTCCGTCTGTCTGTCTCTGTCTGTCTGTCTATGTCTGTCTGTCTCCCTCTGTCTGTATCCCTCTGTCTGTCTCCCTCTGTCTGTCTCCCTCTCTCTGTCTCCCTCTGTCACCCTCTCTCTGTCACCCTTTCTCTGTCTCCCTCTCTCTGTCTCCCTCTCTCTGTCTCTCCCTCTCTGTCTCCCTCTGTCTGTCTCCCTCTCTGTCTCCCTCCCTCTGTCTCCCTCCCTCCCTCTCCCTCTGTCTGTCTCCCTCTCTCTCTGTCTCCCTCTCTGTCTCTCTCTCTGTCTCTCTCTGTCTCTCTCTCTGTCTGTCTCGGTCTGTCTCTGTCTGTCTGTCTCTGTCTGTCTGTCTCTGTCTGTCTCCCTCTGTCTGTCTCCCTCTGTCTGTCTCCCTCTCCCTCTGTCTGTCTCCCTCTCTGTCTCCCTCCCTCTGTCTCCCTCCCTCTCCCTCTGTCTGTCTCCTTCTCTCTCTGTCTCCCTCTCTCTCTGTCTGTCTCTGTCTCCCTCTCTCTCCCTCTGTCTCTGTCTATCTCTGTCTGTCTCTGTCTGTCTCTCTCTGTCGGTCTCTGTCTGTCTGTCTCTGTCTGTCTCCCTCTGTCTGTCTGTCTGTCTCCCTCTGTCTGTCTCCCTCTGTCTGTCTCCCTCTCTCTCCCTCTCTGTCTCCCTCTCTTTGTCTCCCTCTGTCTGTCTCTCTCTCTCTGTCTCCCTCTCTGTCTCCCTCCCTCTGTCTGTCTCCCTCTCTGTCTGTCTCCCTCTCTGTCTGTCTCCCTCCCTCTGTCTCCCTCCCTCTCTGTCTGTCTCCCTCTGTCTCTGTCGCCCTCTCTCTCCCTCTGTCTCTGTCTCCCTCTCTGTCTCCCTCTCTCTGTCTCCCTCTCTCTCCCTGTCTCTGTCTCCCTCTGTCTCTGTCTCCCTCTCTCTACCTATGTCTCTGTCTCTCTGTCTGTCTCTGTCTGTCTGTCTCTGTCTGTCTCTGTCTGTCTGTCTCTGTGTCTGTCTGTCTCTGTGTCTGTCTGTTTCGGTCTGTCTGTCTCTGTCTGTCTCCCTCTGTCTGTCTCCCTCTGTCTGTCTCCCTCCCTCTGTCTGTCTCCCTGTCTGTCTCCCTCTGTCTGTCTCCCTCCCTCTGTCTCCCCCGACTCCCTCCCTCTGTCTCCCTCTGTCTCCCCCTCTCTGTCTCCCTCCCTCTCCCTCCCTCTGTCTCCCTCCCTCTGTCTCCCTCCCTCTGTCTCCCTCCCTCTGTCTCCCTCCCTCTGTCACCCTCCCTCTGTCACCCTCCCTCTGTCACCCTCTCTCACCTCACTCCACGTGTGTGTCAGCCGGGGCTGAGACAGCTTCCCGGGAACACACACAGCCGCACCTGAGTACTTCACAGGTCTTTAAAAGACCATTCACTTGTTAATGAGGCTTTGTTGTATTTTACCTCTTCTTAGCACCCCTGCATCTCCACTCACAGTGGAGATGCAGGTGCGCTAAGAAGAGGTAAAATACAACAAAGCCTCATTAACAAGTGAATGGTCTTTTAAAGAATCGCCCCGCCCCCATAGAGCAGAGTCTCTCAGAGTCCGCGCTGCGGTGTTTGCTGACACTTTAAAAAAAAAAAAAAAAAAACAGGAACGATGTCTGCAAGGTCCGCGGGCCGCCAAGGAAGGCTTGCCGGGATGCTGGCGGCCCGCGGGCCGTACTATGAGTACCCGTGATTTAGAGAGTAGTTTCAATCTTGCTGGTAATCTTTTATATTTTGGTAGAAAGAGTAAGACTTTCCGAGCTCTACAGGGGTTAGTTAAGGAATACGGACTTGTGGACGTTTGGCATAGACATAGAGCGGGGGATTCGGGCTTTACCTTTTTTCAGTGCCCCATAACAAACTGGTCCGGCTGGATTACTTTTTTATCTCATCTCAAATAGCTGAAAAGGCTAGTATAGAACTCCATCCAAGAATAATCTCAGATCATAATCCGTTAATAGTGGAACTTCCATTAAGTGGGTTTTCTAGAGCTCTGTCAACATGGACGTTTGATAGGAAGCTACTATTGGACCAAGCATACTGTATACACATGGTCAAATGGATCACCGAATTTTTTAATATAAATAAAGGTACTGCTCCTGAAACCATTGTGTGGGATGCGTTCAAAGCCGCCCTACGGGGTGAGACTTTGAGCTTCTCCCTATACCGTCAAAGGACGGTCAAGGCAATGATCAGGGGATGGATGGATGAACTACGGCTAGCTGAAATGGAGCTCATAAGGAAATTTAATGCTGCTCAAATGACAGATGATTGTCAACAGCTTATAGCTGTTATTAAAACTAAAATACATCAATATTTTGCGGAAGAGGTAGCAGCTAAATACGTACAGCATAGATCTGATATCTATGAACTTGGGGAAAACACTGGGAAAATATTGGCTAAACGCATTCAACAGCGGGGGGCTGCAAATAGAATTAGCAGAATCTTAGACCCATTTGATCAGATACAGGATGCTCCATTGGGAATTTTAGACGTATTTCAAAACTTTTATCACCAACTATATACAGCAGAAGGGGAAGCGTCTTCGGCGAGCATTATGGAATTCTTAGGAGAACAATACACGGCGAAAGTTACACCGGAACAAAACGGGGGGCTTGCCGCCACGATCTCATGGGAGGAGATCGAGGAAGCAATAATCTCTTTAGCTGTGGGTAAAGCAGTAGGCCCAGATGGGATTCCCTTAGAATTTTTTAGAACGTTCCGGCAAACGCTTGGTTCTGAGCTGCTATCTCTATTTCGCCTTGCTCAACCGGGTCAGACCCCTAAGTCATGGCAGAAGACTACTATTGTTGTGTTTAAAAAAAAAAGGCAAACCTGAACTCTATCCGGCATCATATAGACCAATTTCACTCATTACTGCAGATAGTAAGATCTATTCGAAAATAATCGCTTCTAGGCTGGGTGCAGTCATAACTCCATTGGTATCTATCCGTCAACATGGGTTTATCCCGGGTCGGGATACAACGGATCTTGTCAAGCAAGCTATTGCCCTCTTTGACTGGGTACAGGCCACTAAGTCACCGCTTGGGATGATCCTGTTAGACGCTGAGAAAGCGTTTGACCGGGTCTCCTGGCGGTTTCTGTGGTCTGTTTTACAGTGGAAGGGATTTGCTACAGAGTTCGTCCAAGCAGTGCAAGCACTTTATATAACACCAACAGCTTATATCCGTATATCTGGACAAGTATCGCAAGAATTCAGCATCAGTAGAGGGACGAGGCAGGCTGCCCCTGCTCCCCACTGCTATTTTCATTATATATAGATCCCTTTCTAAATAAATTGGAAGCGGATCCGAATATTGAACCAATCCAGGTTAACGATATCAGTTATAAATCACTGGCCTATGCCAACGACATTGCGATTCTTACAAGCAATCTAAGGTTAGCTCTCCCAGCCGTGGAAGATCTGGCGAAACTGTTTGGGGCAGTCTCGGGTTATAAGCTAAATGAGGACAAGACTCAATGCTTGCACTCAGATACCCTCCCTCCGGCAGACATCCCAATAGTATCAGAAACCACCTATCTGGGGGTCAGGATTACAGCAGCAGTGGAACGTATACCGGAACTTAATATTTTACCAGTAATTCATACAGTTAATAAGACCTTAGAGAGATTGGATCATTTACACTTCTCATTACACGGTCGTTGCAATGTTATTAAAATGTCAATTTTTCCAAACTTTCTATATTTCTTCCGGACAATCCCTTTGGCATTTCCGACATTTTGTATCACAAAAGCTGAAAGGGTCTGTTTTAGATTTTTATGGGGATATCGCCGGCCCAGAAGGGCAATTAAGTGGATGACTCTTCCTAGGCTCAGGGGCGGATGGGGGGTACCCAGTCTTCTCTTATACCATTGGGCAGCATTATTGCAACATATGGGAATACTTGTGGTTGGAGATAGGGCTGAAATACCGGAGGCCGCTAGCCCTACTATATATGAGATGCTGCTAGGGGACGAAGCTAGGCAGAGGCTGGTTAAAACTCTGGAACCTAGTTATTATAAGAAGACTAAATTCAAAATAGCTCAATCCGCTTATTCAGTTTGGAGGAAGATACGCCACAGACTTATGATTTCTAACATCAATGCATATACACCCTTTTCGGCGTGTGGTCTTTTACCAACTATATTTCAGGATAAAATTTCATTTAGTTGGGGTAATGCAGGGATTACGGTCTTAGGAGATCTATGTGCTGACGGCCAACTAGCCCCATTTTTGGCTCTGTAAGAAAAGTTTGGCCTTTCTAGGAGAGATTTTTTTAAGTTTTTACAGATTCGGAGCTTTTTAGGTACAAACTTGCAAGGGGTGAATGGTAACTTGGGAATAATTGGCCTGATAGAACTGATGCGGAAACGATCACGGATTGGGAACATTTATCAGTCATTATTGGAGACGTCCCGTGACGATTTAACAGCTCAAAATGCTAGTTGGGAGAGAAAGCTAGGAAAAGTAGGGATAAATTTGGAAGCATCGTTGGAATTAGCTAATCAGGTGCTAATATCTGATAGTATGAAGACTCAGCATTTTATGTCAGCTTTTGACCTATATTATACTCCAGCAAAGACCTCCAAGTGGGCCAGCTCACGGGGCAGCTCATGCAGTAGATGCGGGCTTTGGGCCGCAGACACAGCACATATGTTTTTTGCCTGCCCTGGCTTAGCACACTTTTTGAGGGATGTGAATTCTTTTTTGAATTCGATCCTCGTCATTCCCATAACTCTCACTTCAGATTTGATCATTCTTGGGGTAGAACGGAATGTGGAGGGAGACTCCCGTAGTAAGTCTGAGACTGGCTTTCTCTTTGTTGCTATGGCCGTCTTGAGATTATGTATAACATCTCAGTGGATTAGCTCGGATGCTCCAACATTTATCAACTCGCGGTCTAGGATATTAGCATTATACAATATCGAATCCTCTGTCTATAAATTGAAGGGGCGAAGGAGGTGAGGTTGGGGTCTAAAAATCTGGTATCCTATCACTAGATGTTTAGAATAGACTGTTTAGTATTCTAAGGCATCTCTTATCACCCATTAGCTTCCTTCTTTTTTTTTTTTTTTTCTGTAACATCTCTCCCTCCTAGTTTTATCCTCTGGGACGACTGTGGGTACTTTGAATTATGTTCTTAATTTGAACCTGTATGAATCTGTGATCTCCTTTTTTCCTTTTAATGTGTTATGCCGTTTTCTCTCTTTCCATACCTTGGTCGCTCTTAGATACTTAAGAATGAACTGTCATGCTTTTTATTTAGTAATGAATTGTCAAGACAATACTATATGCTAAAGCTTGAAGTATATGTCAGCTCTGTGTATGAAGATGTACTCACTGTGACTAATTAATTTTGAATAAAAAAAAAAATAGACAGAAGAGTTTAAGATACTGAAGAAATATGGCAAGACAAAGTTCACAAAAGATTGAAACTGATGGGTGAAGAGGATCAAATATTTTATCATTGTAACAACAAGTGCTGCAAGTCATATACAATGGAAAAAAGCCTGGAATAAATAGTAGAAACCAGTGAATGACAACAAGAATCCAGGTCTTCTGAGAAAGCAACAACCAACCCCAGTGCCCATCCACTTAGAATATCGATGGCAACCCCTCCTCCACCTCCAACAACTGATCAGAAAGCAGAGGATCTTCAATGTGTTATCCGTGGTTTAACCAGAACAAGGGTCAAAGGGATTGATGAAAGAACAAAGTACAGAGTATGTGAGTCTCAAATGGCAAACATGTTTTTCTTCCAAAAAGAAGTTTTCAGATGAGTAGTTGATCTAAACAGCGAGGTGAATGTATTCACAGGGTATTTGTATGCCCACCCGAATTGCATGCGTGCATACATTAAAAAATATGAATATACAATGAGCTCCCAGCAGCAAGGTAAAAGCCAGCCTTCAGTTAAGCTTGCACTCTTTGAAAAAGCAAATGAAGTTTTAAAGCCTCTCTTGAGTGCTAGCTACTGGTTCACACTCAGTGAGATCAGAGAAATAATGGTGAACATTGATGAAACTTTATTGATCCATAATAATGAAATTATGATTTTTCTGGTGAGAATGTACAATGACAGCATTCGTTTTGTTAGTCTAACAGAAAGAATGAGCCACTTACGGTGTTCTCAGCTGATTTGACTCCCTAAGTCCCTGCTGCCAAAATAAGATCACAGGATGCAGTAAAATCAGCAGGAACCATTTTAAGAAACCTCCTGAAAGATTTACTTTTTGGACTTAATGACAAATTTTGTGATGCCCCAGAGCCCTGCAAATCATGGGAGTCAAGAAGAATGCCTGATGTTGTCTTAACATTTTTTACATCATTGTTTAATATCAGCAAATTAAAACTATTACATAGTTCTTGAGTTTGGAACAGAAGCTGACAACATTGATGATGGCTTTGAAGATATAAGCGAAGAAGTGGAAGACAATCCCATGAACCGACAGGCTAATGCTGTGCAAATGTACTGTCTATTTCAAATCATGTTTTATGAATTACATCACGGCAAAGAAAACTCGGCTACACATGATGACTGCCCACGCAATCTATGACAAGTGCAAAAGTAGAGAGATAACTTCAATACATCGGATTTGTGTATCAACACGTTATAATGACAGAGTATGGGGCAGGAATTTGTGAGCAACTAATTCTGTAACATTTTGTGAATCAGACAGCACACCACCTCCAAGTCATTTTACCAGGAAAGGATCTACAATTCCTGCTCTTGAAAAGTTTGAATATGAAGACAGCTCTTCTTTGTCTGGAACATCCGGTACACATGCTATTGCCATTGTGCTTTTTCAAGACTGTACCAAATGAAGTAGCTGCTGGAAAACAAGCTGTCTCAGCTTTAGACATAAACAAACAAAGCTGCAAACTTATAACCCAACTAGCTTGCCAACATGTGCAAAATCACTACAAGTCATCAACACGTCCCAGTCTACTAGAAAGTTTCAAAGTGGCTGAGGTTATAGATATTCTTCTCCCTGATGCTGCAGTCCACAAAGCTGATTTAACTGAATTTATCATATAGCTTACTGGGTGCGGACTGAAGGATGAAGAAAATCCACTTCCTCCATGTGCTGGAATTCATGCTCTGATCTCCCAGAATACCGTCCCACTGAAGAAGGTTGGGTTTTTACCAGTAATACCATCTCCAGTCACAAACTACGCAACAGTATACACAGCTCTAAAAATGTAAAAAATGTGCATGCTCAGTTTGAAGACCAGTCTATCCTGCCAATTCTCTGCGATGAAGGTGTTTTCCGTATTGTAGCTGATATTTTTATGAGCAATCCAATAGAATTTGATGGTCTTTATCCAATGATGGGCATTTTCCACATGCAAAAGTTGTGTTGCGGTGTGCAGGAAGTTATCTCAGTGGATGTCACTGTGACAATGCACTTATTGATGCTGAAATCTTTGGAATCTGAACTGTCCAGTCAGTATTGAGCGGAACTCATTATGTTTGTTTGTTATAAGGTTTGCTCATCATATCTGAGGCTATAGAAACATTGCGTTGGAATGCTTTCTGGAACAAGAATGGCAAATTAGGTTTTGCATATTTTATTTCAGAAGTGAACAAGGCACAGGGTGCACTTCATTCAAAAGACATAATACAAAGCCAGGAAATGTTCAATACACTCAGTTTATCATCAGGAAACCTGAAAACCAAGTTCGTAGACTTTGTCAAAGAATGTGAAGAAAAATCAGATCTTTGCAAGTACTGGGGAAATGTTTTACACATGATGTAGCTCTAGTGGAAACTGTGGTACATGCTGATCAGGAAGGTGATTGGGAGCTGCATATGAAGTCTGTGGAGTCACTGATTACTGTATTTCACGAATTCGATTGCAAGAATACCTGGGATATGGGTCCTGGTATTTGGAAAGAGTGAAGAATCTAGAGGTGGAAAAACCATACCTCTACAGAAAATTAATCTAAATACATTTTGACAGACAATCCAGAGATCACAGAAAATCTCCAAGCGAATTGTTGGTCAGGCACATTAAATTGAATATGTTGCTCAATGGCAGCTGGTTTACCATGAAGTCCTTTCTATTTACAGTGTTTTCAGAGAGAAGGCACATTCACAATTAATGGACCATCGTAAAACTGTTCCTCACCACGAACTTGTGGGAAAGAGAAGGGAACATTTTAATTAAAATGTTGACAGCGAACATGGATTGAAATTATACACAGAACTGAAGCAGGAGAAATGTTTGATATAATCACTAAAGCTAAACCTTCACGCCTTAATTGCTGTAGTAAAAGTTCATCCAATTAGCTACTACAAAACAGGTTACAAAATGTCAACTTTCGCAAGCACATAGAGAGATGGGTGTTGCACAAGAAAGGGGTGAATTTATCAAGGACATTCTAGTTGCATGATCTTCTTCCAACAACCGCATTATTTGATGGAGATGCTGCAACCAAACCAGTGATGCACAAACTCGTACAAGAGCTAAAAAAAACCTTTCACCTGAAGAATTTCAATTCAAAAAGGTGTCCTCATTGAAAACTGCTGTTTTTATGGACTAAATGTCACAATTTCGAAAGGTCAAGATTTCATCCATGCAAAACTTTGGAGAGGTAATTCAGGCTGTTTTTACAGTTATCAAATTCAGTGTACACCTTGCAGGAAGTGCACATTGTCTTTGAGAGTTATCTTGAACTATCTGTCAAAGAATGTGAGATAATCAAATGAATGTCTACAAGTGGAACAATTGACTTTGTCTGTGTCGAACATTTGACACCTATATCTGTGCAATTTGGTAAATTCTGGCCATCAACATTGAACAATATGAACTTTGAGATGTTAACTCGCCAAAACATTGCTGATGCTTCAGTGAACACTGAGGGGCTTATTTACAAGTGACTTGTGCCACTTTTGCGTCATTTTTAACATGGGAAAAGTGACATACGGGTGGCGCAAGGGGCTTGTAAATAAGCCCCTAAATTTCCAATTATTGCAAGTGGAATGATTGCCAATGAGGAGTTGGTGCCTGCAGAGATATATTCAAAAGGTATGGGCCACATTGTTCAAGAACTTAACAGCAAATCAGAGGAAGCGGATCTTCATGTTGAGCCACATGTTGAGCGGGTTGTTCGAAATGGTTCCAACCCAGTCATTGTTCTGTCAAATGACACAGATGCTATTATTGTGCTGTTTAGATTTGTCGCAATGTTCATAAGTCAAGGTTTGTCAGGGTTATGGATACGTTATGGCACAGGTGAGAAAATGCACTTAATCCCACTTCATATTCTGTACAAGAAACTTGACCCATAGATGCCTAGTGTTCTTATCAAAGCAAACAAGGAGATGATGGATGGAGCGCTGAAACTTTTCAGATACTCACCCCCAGTCACAGATCTGGGTTGAATGAAGGGTGTTACCCAGAAACCGGTCCCAGGATGCTTGTTTCCGGTTCAGGGAAGACCTGGCTTGGCAGTTCGGGCTGGACTGTTCCCATGAGGCACAGTGTCAAGACTGATTTGCATATAGCTGGGTCTGAACTGAGGTGGCGAAGTGAGCTAAAGAACGATGATGGATTCAACCCAGATCGATGACTGTCTGAAAAGTTTCAGCGCTCCGTCCATCATCTCCTTGTGTTTGCTTTGTTCACCCTAAGTTGGCAGGATATGCCCAGACGTGGGCCCCTTGCTCACTTTGCCACTGGATTCAAGCTAGCCTGGCTGATGAAGGGTGTTACCCAGAAACCGGTCCCAGGATGCTTGTTTCCGGTTCAGGGAAGACCTGGCTTGGCAGATCGGGCTGGACTGTTTCCATGAGGCACAGGGTCAAGACTGTTTTGCATGTAGCTGGGTCTGAACTGAGGTGGCGAAGTGAGCTAAAGAACGATGATGGATTCTACCCAGATCTGTGACTGAAAAGTTTCAGCGCTCCATCCATCATCTCCTTGTGTTTGCTTTGTAGTGTTTCTATCAAGGCTTTAAATGCTGAACCTTTGAAATTTCTAAAAAGATTTGCTGAGACAGAAGAAGAATGTGACTTTAAAGACATAGAAAAATACCTTGTGCATGTGTGGAAAGCGAGTT
This sequence comes from Calotriton arnoldi, assembly GCA_963921515.1. NCBI lineage: Eukaryota > Metazoa > Chordata > Amphibia > Caudata > Salamandridae > Calotriton > Calotriton arnoldi. The sequence continues at coordinate 1,534,878 of CAWUFW010002483.1, forward strand.
ATGACTGTCACACATTTATCGATTTTCGGTATAGTGAATTCAAGAGATTAGTCCTATAAAGTAACCTTCCACCGATGTCATATTCTGAGCGTTCTACTTGATTAGAAGATGTGTAGATGTTTTGGATCATGCATATGTAGAGAAAGATCCGTGTGAATTTGGTTGGGAAGATATTGATGGGCTGCTAAAACCAACAAAATTTCTAAAGCCTCTACCCACAGAACTTACACGTACATGTACTTGCAAAACCTGTGCTACAAAAAGATGTACCTGTCGATATGCTCTTCTCAAATGTTCAACATTCTGCAAATGTACCACAAGTGATTGCCGAAACAAATAAATAAAGTGAACTATGAAAATGTGTCTAAAACGGAGTGATAAAGATTAATATTTTTTTATATTAAAATGTAAAATGTAAGTCCGTTTTTATATAGCGCAGCTACTCACCCTTACGGGTCTCAAGGCGCTGGGGGCCATAGTGGAAATTAAGTGAGCTATTGCCCAGAGTCACATGGTGCTGAGCTGAGCTGCCGCCGGAGCCGGGGATCGAACCGTGAACCCTGTGCTCTGAAGTCAGCTGCTCTGGCCGCTGCACCACACCTCTCCACTTCAGATCATAAACATTGTTTTGGTGTATACCTAAAAGGATTAATAACCATCATTATTAGGTTTCATTTCTATATATGTCTCTTATTCCTCTATTATAGCTGCCATTTTGGAAAATAGCGGAAGGGTTAATCTGAGGAGTTTTTTCTGTCTCAATAAGACTACTTAACCCCCAAAACCTATGTTTTGACACCAAAATTAAGTATATAGGTCTCATGGTTCCTGAAATATTACATCATCACTGCAACACATTTGCCATTTGTAAAAATGTCACCCAGAAGAATTCAGCCCGGATCAGCACTGTCTACCCAAGCTAAATGACTTCTCTATGATCCAAAAACACAAATCAAAAATGAAAATCTCTGGACAACAATTTTTTTTACGGAGGTATATCAGGGGGCCAGGATTGCTGTCACAAAACCCTTTTTACAACTTATTGTAAAAAGGCTTTTGCAAATAATAAAAAGGCATTTTGCAGTTGCAAGCCCTGTGTTTTTGTGAATCGCAAACTTTGTCACAACAGAATACCTTTGTACATATGGCCCAGCCACCACACTAAAATGTGTTAGGCTAACGCCTGATGCGTGCTACTTGTCAGGGCTGCTGCCGAGACTAGTAGTATGGAGTGGCAGAGTAGAGACAATATTGCACAGAGGGGAAATGTGTCTGTTAATTTTCCCTATTACGTTGCTAGAGAGTCCAATTTATATTAAGGACATTGTAACCTCTGATCATAAACATTATAGAATTTACATTCACGATTACTTAGCCGGCTCCATCAATATCACTTGAGACCTACTTACAGGCTTCAGTGACAAACATGTCGCAAATTCATATCACGGCAATATGGTGTTGCAAACTGGATTACTTTAATCTAACTTTATTCTGGGAACATTGTAATTATCTTACAGACTAACCATCCGCCCACTATTCCGATATTACGGTCTAGAGTACTTATGTTATATGAACTCCATTAAGGAGAGTTTTATGCCTGGGAAACGTTGGTTATCTTTTTTGATCCAGTTTTTGATATTCTGCAGGTGCTTTCAGGCATAGATTTTTTTCCAACACAAATTCAATAAAACATGAATAAATTAATTCTATGAAATATTTAAGCAGACTGGTTGCGTCTTGCTGCCAAGAGGCTTTCTGGAGTGTAGGTAAAGAAAACAAGCATTGAAAATGCAATAAGTCTCGCCCTCGTTTAAGTTAAAGCAATTCTGTTTGTAATTAGGTGGCTTTTTAGCTTTGCTTTTATTAGTGTTTGTCAAACTTTCATGTACATAACATGCATATGTATGCATATATGTATGCATGCATTTATATTTGTATTTATATAGATATGCAGATGTATATATATGTATATATATACACATACATATATATAAATGCATATGCATATATATGCATATATATACATATATATGTGCATATGTGTGCGCGTAGAGAGAGGTAGAGAGTTAGAGAGGTAGAGAGTAGTAGAGAGAGGTAGAGAGTAGAGAGTGAGTAGTAGAGAGTAGAGAGTGAGGAGTAGAGAGTGAGTAGTAGAGAGTAGAGGAGAGTGAGTAGTAGAGAGTAGTAGAGAGTGAGTAGTAGAGAGTGAGTAGTAGAGAGTAGTAAAGACTAGTAGAGAGAGAGTAGTAGAGAGTGAGTAGTAGGCTCTGAAGATGAAACCACGCTTCTGTCTTCGAGGGACATCTGTGTCACTGCCCCAGGGCAGCAGCTCTAAAAGAAAAGAGCAGAAGTGAAAGCACAGCGAGGCCAACAAAGGGAGGGGCAGGGCTGCTTAATGGATCGGGGAGGAGATGGGGGGGGGCTATTCTTTCACTGCGCACAACTGTGCCTTGGCTGGGGTTTACGTCGAATGACGCGGCTCGGGAGTAAACACAAACAAGCCCCACAACGGTACCTTTATGTGCACTAGCGCCATGTACATTTGTAGCCACATCATTGACTGAGTGCATTTGATTGATTGAAGTAGTGAAATGTAACCTACTTCTAAAAGTAACCAAAAGTGTAGGTGCTCTCCAATTCCCATATTAAAACTACCTGCCAGTGTTATTATCTGAAAAGTAAAGAGGTGCTGAGTGGTCACTCCTCGGCAACAAAGAACAAACTACAGTGATGAAGAGCTTTGTCCATCACTTTTGCCTAGCCTTTATCCCCACAGTGCTCTCTCAGATGAGTGTGCAAGTTAATGTGGTCAATTTTACTAAACGTTTAATGCAATAAATTAACCATCTGAGCATTAAACTAGTTCTACAAGAAGAAGGATTTGCCATGTGCGAATAGCTAAGAAACATGACATCAGTACTAGTAGCATTGTAATGAGGTCAAGAGAACCAGCAGCAGATGAGAAGCAGGGTAGGCCAACGGTGAACAGCGAAAGAGCCCCATCTGCACCGGCCTCCAAAAATCCAACAACACTAACTGATGACCACAGAATCCATGGAACCCAGCACAATCCAAAGGTAACAATAGTCTCTATATACAGAAAAGCGCAATAACACATCAAGACTAACAATAAGAAAAACTGAGGACCGATAAAAGCAAAACCCAGCACATAACAAGCATTCCAAGTAGTTTATAGCGCAGTGAATTCAAATTATTATACATTAAATGTACACAAAATGAAAATACACAGTAATCAGGCAAGTAATCATCTGTAGAAACACATTTAAAAGAGCATTAGTCAACAGCAACAAGGCCCGGGTTAAATACACAGCAACAACATCGGAAAGGAGATGCAATAATAACATGTCTGCTTGCATAACAGATAAATGTTACAAAACTAACTTCTCCGTGCACTGAAAACAATTCCCAAGGACTCATCTATAGTTTGGAGGGGTCTGAAAATCCTTTCGTTTCTGAAAGAAAATCTAAATGCGGAGTAGGAGCACCCGGAAGAATTTCCTCCCCCACATGGATAGCCGGAAAATTCAGCCGATCATTGTACTCCGAATTAAGACTGTCCTCCTGAACTGGGAGGATGTCTAGTTCCCTCCAAACTCTAAATGAAGCCCATCGAGATGTGAGTAGTGCTCAAGCAACCGAGGCCAACAAAGGTAGTGCTCAAGCACAGCGAGGCCAACAAAGGGAGGGGCAGGGCTGCTTAATGGATCGGGGAGGAGAGGGGGGGGCTATTCTTTCACTGCGCACAACTGTGCCTTGGCTGGGGTTTACATCGAATGACGCAGCTCGGGAGTAAACACAAACAAGCCCCACAACGGTACCTTTAAGTGCACTAGTGCAATGTACATTTGTAGCCACATCATTGACACGGCAACCAACTCTCGGTCTGGTCAGCAACAGGAAATGCCTCAGAGAGCACGGAACGTTAAATAAAAAAAATGCATACCACACGTTAATAAAATAACCGTTTGTGGGACTGATGTGGAGGGAAGGGGGATAGACGACATTACAGCGTGACAGGAACTGAAAGGAAAAGAGGCGAAATCGCAAGAAGGGAGAAACGGGGCAAGAAATTGGTATTCTGGTAGACGGCAACATTTAAGCAACGTGTCTCTGAGATAGACAGACGGAAGGGGAAACAAATAGTGCTTCCCCAGTAATTAAAGGCAAAAGTGTAACGCCGCGGGTAAAAGATCCAATCCCGGTGGGCGTGCCGAAAAGGAGACAGGGTGGCAACAAGGAAGGATTGACATGCCTTCAGTGCAATCATTGCACTGCCTTAGGCATAATTCGTGACGCCAAACGACGCGCACGAATGAAAGCTGAAGGCGGAGCAGGGACGAGGCTTCTGGAATCGTATCAATTCCAAGAAGCCTCGTATGACGAGAGCAGCGCATGCGCTGCTTACGTCAGGCCGAGACCTAAAAAAGGAATGAGGTTTGAATATATTTCTCTCTTAGGAAGGAGAGCTTTTTGCAACACTATCTAATGACTCTTTCGAGTTGTGGAAATTCCAGACAGCTCCAGGAAAATTATATATTTTGTCCTGGATAAGGCATCAGGTGACGAATAGTATGCTCTTTCCTTTGTATAATACTGCTTCTGATCCTCTTTTGTCATGTTTTTGAGAAGCAATATGTCTCTACAGCTCTGTTGAAATGATAACAAGATATACAATGCTGCTAGGGAAACATGCTAATTTTCTACAGCTAACAAAGACCCCCATCGCGGAGTGGTTCCTGTCATTACATGTGAAGAAAAACAGATTCCCCGGTTAGTAGTCAGAGGCTAGATTGCTGTGATAGAAATGTCAATTGACCTGAAAATTAGGATGGCTAATATAAGTGTAATGAGTTAAAGCCATTGTCTAGCAATCTACCAGTAACAATAAAGATACTAGAAAAAAGTAATATTACATCTTGTCCAAACATAAAACAAGATATATTCTAGACCTATTACTATTCGGATTACTGTAGTGACAAGGCAAGGAAGCAGCCTTCATTAAATGAATGTGGTGGTGTCCTTACATTGACTGGACAAGATAATTTCACTATGTTGATACTACTTGTCCTCTGTATGTACGTGAACCACTGGCACTCTTGTATAATTCCTTTCAAGCCTTTGCCAATGAGTCGCCGTTTATGGAACTGGTACTGAATTGCTTCTTGCCTCTCTGGGGCCCCTCAAGTATGACGTATTTTCCTTATCCTCTGCCACACCTAATCAGAGATTTACACTAACAAATGTGCTCTCATGGTATCCACCTACATGTCTATGCACACTACAGTCAAATATATTATAGGATGACTAACGAAAGACCGTATTTGAATATATATTCAATTGCCTACAATACACTGACACGTGGCAAACATCAGGTGTTTACCTGGAGTTTATTGAAGTTTAAAGGTTCCAAATCTGAAATAACTTTTCTACGAGCAAAAAAAAGCATATTCTAGAAATCATTTTTACTTTCTCCATCCCACCTCTGCTTACTGGAAATGTAGCTTTATGTTGACTCTGTTGAATGTCACCCAATGGATAAATCAGCCAAGTGATGTCATGCTTCTGCCAGATAAAAATCCTTGAATTAACATTGCTGTTCATTCCTCCAGACAGAAATACAAAACTGGGAACATTAATTAACAGTGACATGGCTATTGCAATTATCTCCCTTTAAACCTTCCAGAGTTACATCTAAATCCTTGGAACATTCTAAGCAACACTGCTTCTTTTAAACTAATGCATACCTTAAGGGACTTTACCTGGTTACCTTTCTGTTGAAAATGATGCCTGGGATGCCACATTTATGCCTGGCACTAGCTAGTGTGTGGGGGTGACTACAGGCCCATCCCTAACACATGGGGTAAAGATTTCCAGGCCCAGATCTACCAACATTTGCAGTAGTTCCTGTTTGCCTTACAGTAAACAGGCCCAAAATGCAACCTGCCAGGGCATTTTCAGGATGGCGAAAGGCTTTGGCCACACTAAACTTGGGCTCTGAGTGCTGTGCGGTGTGTGCGTGAAGTGCACTAAGGTATTCTTAGTGACCTCTCACATCTAACACTAAAATCCAGTTTGAGGCAGGCACTGTGCCCATGAAAATCCAAGAGACACAAGCAGGGCCCTTTAGCAACAAGACATGGGATTCAAAATAATTGTCTTGGCATCCTGTCTCATTCTTTCAAGTGTGCCTCAAGTGCTACATGTGTCTAAACAGGCCTGTCAAGCAGACTTTGACACTGTACCGTCAAAAGGAGGCTTACAGCCCTCGCCCTGCATATTCTCATGAGGAGTAATCTCTGCCCATTCAGGTCAGTCCATTGTTTACCCCTGGAAGGCACTTCACAGCTATTTCACACCTATTCAAGGCTGAGCACAGGCTAAGAGCTGGCAGAGACCTATGCTAATTAGATTCCTGACAGTTGAGGCACTTAATGGGTAAGTTTCTAAAAGTTACTTTTCCTTAAAATTCATTTGAAATCCAACTTCTCCATTGAATTGGATGTTAAATACCTATTAAAAACAGTGGTTTAATTATTTTTCTAGCTGGTCCCAGATACAGTATTAGTATTTTACGCTGTACTCTGGTTTTCTGCATAGGACAGTCCTGTCACAGTGAAAATAGCTTTTAGGGACTTGCCACTATAGAGACATGGTAATATAAATGTTCTACATGCTCTACTTTTAAATGGCATGCTATCTTGTGCCTACAAGGTTTACATAGACATTTTTACCTCTCATAAAGGGTTATTTTAACAGGTAGCCCTGCAGCAGTCAGACTACACAGGGTAGACCGTAAGCCATGTCTTCTTTGCCACTGTAGGGGATGGCACAATAGTTGCTGCAGTTCACAAGTGGCACTTCCAGGCTCAGAGTACAGATCTATATACTAGGCACTTATTGGCAGGTTAAACGTACCAATTAAGAATAGGCCAAATCAGCAATGTTTAAAGGGTGAAAGCAGGCACTTGACTCCTGGTATGCAGGGGTAAATAGCAGGGGTAAAGTGCACAGAGTTATAAAGCCAGCAAAGTGATAGGGTTCAGCAAAAAGTGAAACATAGAGGGTGATGATACAGATTTCTTTCAACAATATTGTAACCCTCTAAGGTAATTCCACGGAATGTTAAAAAAGTATCACTCGTATTCATAAATCTCTTGAAAGCACATATGTGCTGTCACATAAAATTCTTGTTACTAGTACGGCAATAAATTAGGTTTGCTACATCGTTTTTCACAAATCTCCTAAATAAATATACTCATATCAAGTGAACAGTTTCAGTTTTTGCAGATAAAGCATCCTCCGATACTAAGGGTACATTTCTCCATGTCATCTATGAGGAGAGGAAGTATCAAAACAGTTTGCAGATACATTTTAGTTAGTTAAGGCACAGGGTTTTATGCTCAAAAAGCCATTTTTGTCTAGAACTAGCTAGGCTTGACCATATATTTAGAACCTCCAACTGAACTTCTCAGACATCACCTTTCTGACACATTCCTAAGCAACATCAAGACTCATGAAAAGATTGTTATAGCATTAACTGAACTAATTCATCCAAAAACAGATTATTTTGAGAAAACTGCTATAAAAGCACTTCAAGAACTGTCTCTTTCTTACCTGAAGGTCAAATCATTGTTGAAGTGCGAGACCTGCCAGGCTTCAAGAGCTCCTGCGGTATCATCTTTCCACATCTGCACACCACAAGACACGCAGTAGTTATTTTCCATGATAACATTCCAGCAAGTCATTTTCCTTTTCTTTCTTTTTGCAAAAAATTATGTCAAGAATATAAATTCATTTTTGAATACGTTTTGAAAATAAATTCATATTAATTAATAGAATGCTGTTCACATGCAGTATAATCTTACCAATACTTCCCATTAGAGAGTTGATCCATTGACTAATTGATATCTTTTTAACTTTTCATAAGAAACTGAGACAAAGAGATCTAATCAATGTTGGAGCTGGCCTGCTGGAAGAACCGCTAAGTCTTTAATAATGAATTAGGAGTGTTTAAAAAAAAAGGTTTGAGCTTGTCTTGCTTTAATGGCAGGATTTTTCCTGAATTAATTTATAACTCCAGTTGACCTTCACCACCAAAAACTTGCTCTACCGAATTGGCTACCCCCTTTTTATAGGGATGGCACAAAAGGCCAGAATGTGCCTTCTATGGGATGGGACCAATGCATTTGGATGAAAGATCTTATATTTTGACAAAACCTCTAGTTCGTTGAATAATACTTGAAAAAATGCTCAGTATCAGGATCTTTGTGGTCTTCGATTCAATATAACAGCAGAGCATTAGGCATCTGTTGTTTTCATTTTGAAGTCTTCAAACACATTTCTCTATAACCCAATAAGGCGGAATAGCTTCCAGGAGCTGAGAAATGCATAACCTATTGAATTATCGCTTTTATTAAGCAAACCTCAAGGGGATATTTATACAGTGGGCTGGACACATTCTCTTTCTTATAGCTTAAAAAAACTGTAGTGGCACACTGTCTAGGGTAGAGATACAGTATCTCACAAATTCACTCATGTTTAGCTTATAACTGATCGGAAAAGTAGGGGTCCATTACATTTTAGAAAATAATTACAGCTGATACACCTATTAGTAATGCCTCTAGTGAAATGTTTAATTGACTAAAATCAATACACCTATATTCAGACAGAGTTGGAGTATAAACCAGAAAGATCGACTGTATGTTTAAAGATGTTCCATTCACCTTTAAATGCTTTTGCATCAGGTATTTGACCTGTTTTCTAAACAGAACACCAGTTGTGTCAAAGCATTCAAGTCTAGAGATTGTTCCGGGTGTTTTTGCTCTTGTCCAGTCATGACCTGAATTTATGTGCCCCAATAAAGGGGTTTTACACCTGTGTGCTCAATAGCTGACATTTATCGTTTGTAATGCAGAACAACCAGATTTCGAATCCCTATAGTACAGAAAGATATGTGATTTAATTTTAGATTTCCTCCCTTATTTTTATTACCATATGAAATCCCGTGAAAACTTGCAAGATATATAGTTTTATTACACTTGCATATATTTTCGAACCAAAAAATTAGAACAATAATTTAGGAATTAGGCACAGCACTCTACGAATGCCTTCCACAGTATGACAAAACTCCAAGCAGTGAATGATTTTAAAATTAGAAAAGACTCTCCAAGGAACACATAGTATCCAATTATCTACCACGTTTCTCTTTGTGACCAGTAGAAGCCAAGAACCTTCGTCTAGATTACAATTTCATCTGAATTATAAAGTTCAATTTTACAAATTCAAGGAGCACAGCCGACATGTTTCTTGTCTCTTGTTGCTCTTTCAGCCCCTTCAGTTTGCAGGTAGATTAATCAAAAATAATTGTGTAATTTCGAAATATTGTCACCAAGCAATCTTATAAGACCTCCTTTCATGGATATTAGTGACAACTCGAAGATAGCTAAAGTAATTCTGTATTCTTATGTCCAGTTTAGCAAAATAGTCATGGTCCATTCAAGTAGCCCATGAACCAATTATGACAAATAAGGTCTTCAACATATATGCATGATCTTTTGGAGATCTTTTATATCAATGCCTTATGAGGTGCAAAAACAGACTATTCTAAAGGGAGCACTTGAAATGCTTTCACTTTCTTGTTGGTATCCTTGCATCTCCATGACCAACCAGCAAAACATCCATCTAGACTTCATCAACAATCTGTAAGGAAAGAAGTTTTCCAGGTTCTTTTTAAGGCTACTAAGGATCAGTCAGTCTCAGGTTGCAGCTGTGCAATATCACATGATATTGCCTTCCTGTGTGCATGAAAGATTTATATATGCTTATCAAATGGAGGTTGCCCTCAAACTTGCTTTCTATATGTCCCTTTTAATAACCCAAATTTAGATGTGAATGAATGTGGTGACCAAGCAACAATTTTCAATAGCCTCCCTCCCTTAATAACTAATTTTCAATAGCCTCCCTCCCTTAATTACTCATTCTTTCCATTAGAGGAGATTACCATCAATATGGAAATTATTATTTAACTAGATTGTGGAGGAAGCTGTAAGGAAAACTTCTCCTTTCCCACATGCTCAATGTGATATTGGGGATTCTCTGGTGCCCTCTGGATTGATCTAGCATTGAAGTGCCCAGCTTTGTGCTGAATCTTGGCACCAGCAACATGAAGGTCAGCGAGGTTTTTAAAAATATTTAGTGGTTATGGTTGACAGGCTATGAGATCATGCAAAGATAATTTATCTGCAAGAATGAGACCATCTCAAAATGGATATTTCTCAGTCAATGGTACCAATAGACATTACCAGAAATTAGCCTCTTTCTCTATATACCCTAAAAATTCTCTTCATGATTCTTGTTACGGTTCACTGAAGATTGATCTTTAAATATCCCAGCAGGGGAATTATAAGTAGTGGTTTCTCAAAAAAAACCTTTGGGTCTGGCAGCTCATCTGACATGTGTAGAAGCTTTCTCTTGCTCCACTTTATTTTGTATTCATACATAGAGCCAAATTGCTTTTTAAACAATAAGATATTCTGCTGTTCCACTTCATGAGCATTGCATGGAAATAATAAGTGGTCTGACTATAGAGGAAGGGTGCTCCAGACTGTGCCAAAATGTCTCTCTTTCTCTTATTCAGTAAGTGAGTAATTCAAGTACCACTTCAAAATCAAATATAAAATCAGATGGCTTAGCCTGGTGCTTCTCTCCAAGATAAAAAGCTCAAAGAAAAACTGACTGATCGAGTCACTGATTGAGGCATTGTGTAGAGGATGCTCATCCAGGCTTACAATTCTCAAACCAATTTCTTTAAGAGTGCACAGCAGAAGAAATACCACTTCACCCTATTTGGAAGCTGTCTCAGCATCAATGAACACAAGCACCACTCTGCCTCCAAGTCATGACCACTTTGTCCTAGTAGATTGTATGTCTAATGTTGAGCTTGAATCTGTCTTCTACCATTTTTTAAACATCTTCAGGTCATATTGAGTAGTGATATGCAGTAACAGCTACTACAGTATTGAGGATTCTTCCTTTCTTTTAAGATCAAGGTAATTACTTCCTGTATGGAGTCTGGGAATGATCTCTGGTTCGAGAAAAAATTATTGTGCTTTATGAGCCAAGGTAGAGGTGCGTCTTGATGTTGCCTGTAGAACTCGATGCAAACTCATTAGGACACAGTGCTTTCCATGTCATCAATCACTTAATAGTTGTAGTGACCATCTCTTCTGTAAAAGGACTCATGATGGACCGAACCTACTTCCGCTTCAGTTTCTGTAGGATGAAATAGTCAAAGAATTACTCAAATTCTGGTTTTGGCTATTTGACTTTTAAAGTTCAGAACAGAAAGTAAGAAACTCCTTTGTGTTGCTGTCCAACTTTGATCGACTCCATTCTTATCGCTGATATTAATTCCACTGGCTGCAGTAGTTTAATGAAATGAGTAAAAAGCCCCTTGTTTTGTTACCCCATTCATAAAAGGTGTGATCTGCCAGTTTAATCTTTCCATTCCTTTGGGATTAAGATAATGACTACTTGGGACACATAGCAGTAATGGTGATGGAACCAGCATGATTTTAACTTTAGCTAACTAGGCCCTAAATTGAGCTAATTCCGGTCTCTACCTAGGTCCACCCTTTCCCACAGTCACTACTCAAAGACCACATCACAGACGCTCTGTGGCAAGTGACTCACATGTCATTAAGTTCTATATATTCTTGGAATACGGATGTCTTGTAAATTTCATAATAATGCTATATCTTCCATGAAGTGTAGGGTTTGAGTAATGGCATTGGGGCCCGATCACCAATCCATTTTTGAATACTTAAAGTAGTACTCCTGTAGTACAATTTCATGTACTCACAAATGCAATTCACTAAAGTACGGATGTAGATCTCTGCTTCTGCCTGGCCTATCTCATTTGTGGGGATTCTCTGCCACAAGTGCTGCAAACTCCACCTGCAAGGATATGCCTTTTTGGGATAAATGTGGGTGTGGTTAGGGGCTGCCTTAAAAATAGAGCATATCTACTACAAATTGGGAGGAGCAAAAGAAAAATAAGAAGGGACACCATGAGGCAAATTCAAATACAGAAATACGCCTATAAAAGTGAAACTTAGTTGCTATTCTCCAAAGTTTCACACTAACTCCAGTAGTACTACAGTACAAACAGGGTCAAATCGAATTCAGCTAAGCCTTGGAATTAGCCACACATGGCCCTACGCAGGCACTGCAAGAGAACGCCATACAAATCAATGGAGATTTCTTTCTTTCTTTTTTTAATTGTATATGGGTTTGAGAACCCTGCATTTTGGTTTGCAAACCCTTGCTGGCTTGTGGGCTTAATCTGGAACTTCTGCAGTGTTCCCAGACATGGTCCAGACCCTTGAATCATGTAGAGGATCCAACATAGGTCCAAAAAAGTACCCTGTGGAATCTCAGTCTCCTGGCAAGGGCTCTTTGGAGCCGTAATGCGTCATGGGGATGAATTGAATAAACACCTTCTTCAACGAAGTCCCTGAGTAAGCGTCTCTTTCCAGGCAAGGTGCTTGGTGGTATTTGGATTTTGATTACCAGGTTCCGCTCCTGATGCACATGCAACACTGCTGTCAGGCTCAGGCATCCAGAACTCAAGCGATTTAAGGGTTGTTGGACACACACACAGATATATATATATATATATATATACCCATGTATATGCAAATACATATATATATATATGTATGTATATATATATATATATATATATACACACATATATATATTTTTTTTCAACATTCCCCACACACTCCACACAGCGAGGACTTCACGGCACCATGAAGAATAGTCTTGACAGATCGTTTTTCTTCTTTTCAAAAGATAAGTATTTATTTAAACCACCATAGTGCAAAATTCGGACGGTATTTGCATATACATGTGTATATATATATATATATATTCACTGAAAAAACCATAGGTTTCAGGGGCGTTATAGTTAGTTGGACATTTCACTCGTACAAAACCATAGAAATTCCCCCGTTATAGTTAGTTCAGCTAACTATAACTCGCGCGCATCCGCAATGCACTGCTGATGACGTCACATATTACATCACTCATGACATGGTCAGTGACATCACTCATGACATCACTGATGACATTTCAAATGACATCACTGATGACATCACTGATGACATCATCCTTGTGATAGAGTGGCAGACCTCCTCTCACCCTAATATAACCTTTGATACACACACTCAAAAATACAAACTAACATTTTCAAAACAATGGACATACCAATACCAGTTACAACACACCTATTCAGTAATTCCAAGATCTACACACACATCCACTCATTCACCAACAGTCCCTATACAGTCACTCATACATGTACTCACTCATCATATGTACTCATACACCTATACATCCTGTTACACACCGCCACTCATCCATAGAGTTACTCACACACAGTCACACATGCAAACAAAGTATCAAACATCCATTTACTTGCATATACAGTTATACACACACTACCACACTTACTTCTACAGAAACTTACACATACTTACTCTCTTAAACAATCACTTATAGAAACACCTACTTATTTGTACAGGAACTCTTCCAATCTCTCACTCTCACATATACTCACTTATATACACCAATACTCACATATACTAGTTTAAAACATATGTAGTTACTCATAAAGACACTATTGAGACAGTCATTCACTCACTAACACACCCATACACATACTCATCCACCTATACAGTCCTGCACACATGCTGTCTTCAACACATACAAACATTGAGTCACTCATTCATGCATCTATGCACTAAGTAATACCCCCACCGAACCATACAGACACTCATACTGATACTCAAAAAACCAACTAATAACCCATATAGACACTCATGTAGCTACTCACCAACCCATGCAGCCACTTATACACAAAGTGAGAGCCTGATACAGATATTTTCATATTTAAACATTACTCACTAACCCATGTATTCACTAAGATACACTTAGTCAGTTATACAATCAATTTTACAAAAACAAATCATCCATTTAGACACTTATATACCCATTTATTCTTCCATCGACCTTGAGGTATACATATATAAAACATATTTAATTTTCAGAAAAACACACATTCACTGGATGATGTCATCAGTGATGTCATCAGTGATGTCATTTGAGATGTCATCAGTGATGTCATGAGTGATGTCACTGACCATGTCATGAGTGATGTAATATGTGACGTCATCAGCAGTGCATTGCGGGCGCGCGAGTTATAGTTAGCTGAACTAACTATAACGGGGAATTTCTATGGTTTTGTACGAGTGAAATGTCCAACTAACTATAACGCCCCTGAAACCTATGGTTTTTTCAGTGAATTTCTAAGGTTTTTTAAATGCTAATTTCTAACTATAACGTGCCTGAAACCTATGTTTTTTTCAGTGAATTTCTAAGGTTTTTTAAATGCTAATTTCTAACTATAACGTGCCTGAAACCTATGGTTTTTTCAGTGAATTTCTAAGGTTTTTTAAATGCTAATTTCTAACTATAACGTGCCTGAAACCTATGGTTTTTTCAGTGAATATATATATTTATTATACTATGTATACATGTGAAAATGTCTCGGTCCCCTGTTTGCCTCGGTGGCACGGAAAAAATGGGTGGAACTGACGTCAGCACGCCGACGAGGTCCTCTTATGGCTCCGATGACGTCATACGGTGTCGCGAGCGGAGCCGTGCTATTATGACGTCCTCGTTGACGTGGGAGAGCTAGGAAAGAATTTCTGTGGAATGCTGGTGCAGAGGATATTCACCTAAGTGTTCAGGCTAGTCCTTTGGGAGCAACTGTTTATGTTGCCACTCCAGAAACCGAAACCAGTGATCCGAGGGCAGAGGCCCTGCAGATGGCACACGAGGTGGGGTGCCCAGTCGTGTGCACCGGCGGGGCAGCGAAGTGACAAGCACCACAACCCACAAAAAAGGTAACGAGGGCACTGAATAACACAGGATCTTCTCTTTGTATCTGGCAGGAACAACTAAGTTAAAATGCCCTAGTACCAAAATGTAGAATTAGTGCTACAACGGTCTTCAAGAGTTCCTGCGATGCCGCTTCTGCCTCTCGTATCCTGGAGGCGGCACATGGGTCACGCGGTACGGTCATACTGCGGTGGGACGCACACTCGTTGACCTCTCATGGCACTGCTCCACACTTCAGGAGGACGCTTTCCATTAGCTATGTTTTCTGATGACATGTCGCGCCGGCCCCGTCCAACAACAGAACTCCTTTAGATCCAAACAGACTCTTCCACTCTCTCACCGGAAGTGAAACCAGGCCACGTGGACACTTTCACAATACAACAGCTGGGAATGCACTTTGCGGTAAAAAAACACATTCCTTCCTCCTAATTAATCAAATTAACGTCTCACTGAAGAACAGGGGCCAGCTTCGATCGGTAAACAGCCGTTACAACAACTTTTTTACTTTGCGATACCATTACAACGCATGCATTACCACGCATGCATTTTACATCATGAAGTCATTACTACGCATTTTTTTAGAACGCATGGTCATTTACCACGCATGCCTTTACAACGAATTTTGTTGTAAAGGTATGTATGGTAAATGACCATGCGTTCTAAAAACATGTAGACGATCCATGTCATTGTAAGGAAACAGAGGCTGTTCCGTTTCCTCACAACGACGTGCACCGCCCCTCAGAGACGATGTGAAGCAGGAACCACGAGGAGAGAGGAACCACGAGGAGTGAGAGGTAAGGGGATTGGGCATGGGGTGGGGTTTCTTTTCTAGGGTTTAGGATAGTGCAGTGGTGTTTGGGTGGTGTAGGGGGTCGTGCTGGGGGTAGTGTTTTAGGGTTTAGGGTAGTGCAGTGGTGTTTGGGTAGTGTAGGGGGTCGTGCTGGGGGTAGTGTTTTAGGGTTTAGGGTAGTGCAGTGGTGTATGGGTAGTGTAGGGGGTCGTGCTGGGGTAGTGTTTTAGGGTTTAGGGTAGTGCAGTGGTGTTTGAGTAGTGTAGGGGGTCATGCTGGTGGTAGTGTTTTAGGGTTTAGGGTAGTACAGTGGTGTTTGTGTAGTGTAGGAGGTCATGCTGGGGGAAGTGTTTTATGGTTTAGGGTAGTGCAGTGGTGTTTGGGTAGTGTAGGGGGTCGTGCTGGGGTAGATTTAGGGTTTAGGGTAGTGCAGTGGTGTTTTGGTAGTGTAGGGAGTCGTGCTGGGGGTAGTGTTTTAGGGTTTAGGGTAGTGCAGTGGTGTTTGTGTAGTGTAGGGGGTTGTGCTGGGGGTAGTGTTTTAGGGTTTATGTTAGTGCAGTGGTGTTTGGGTAGTGTAGGGGATAGTGCTGGGGTAGTGTTTTAGGGTTTAGGGTAGTGCAGTGGTGTTTGTGTAGTGTAGGGGGTAGTTCTGGGGGTTGTGTTTTAGGGTTTAGGGTAGTGCAGTGGTGTTTGGGTAGTGTAGGGGTTCATGCTGGGGGTAGTGTTTTAGGGTTTAGGGTATGGCAGTGGTGTTTGGGTAGTGTAGGGGGTCGTGCTGGGGGGTAGATTTAGGGTTTAGGGTAGTGCAGTGGTGTTTGTGTTGTGAGGGGGTCGTGCTGGGGGTAGTGTTTTAGGGTTTAGAGTAATGCAGTGGTGTTTGTATAGTGTAGGGGGGTTTAGGGTAGTGCAGTGGTGTTTGTGTAGTATAGGGGGTCATGCTGGGGGTAGTGTTTTAGGGTTTAGGGTAGTGCAGTGGTGTTTGTGTAGTGTAGGGGGTAGTGTTTTAGGGTTTAGGGTAGTGCAGTGGTGTTTGTGTAGTGTGGGGGGTCATGCTGTGGGTAGTGTTTTAGGGTTTAGGGTAGTGCAGTCATGTTTGTGTAGTTTAGGGGGTCGTGTTTTAGGGTTTAGGGTAGTGCAGTGGTGTTTGGGTAGTGTAGGGGGTCATGCTGGGGTTAGTGTTTTAGGGTTTAGGGTAGTGCAGTGGTGTTTGGGTAGTGTAGGGGGTCGTGCTGGGGGTAGTGTTTTAGGGTTTAGGGTAGTGCAGTGGTGTTTGTGTAGTGTGGGAGGTCATGCTGGGGGTAGATTTAGGGTTCAGTGTAGTGCAGTGGTGTTTGGGTAGTGTAGGGAGTCGTGCTGGGGGTATTGTTTTAGGGTTTAGGGTAGTCCAGTGGTGTTTGTGTAGTGTAGGGAGTCGTGCTGGGGGTAGTGTTTTAGGGTTTAGGGTAGTGCAGTGGTGTTTGGGTAGTGTAGGGGGTCGTGCTGGGGGGAGTGTTTTAGGGTTTAGGGTAGTGCAGTGGTGTTTGTGTAGTGTAGGGGGTCATGCTGGGGGTAGTGTTTTAGGGTTTAGGGTAGTGCAGTGGTGTTTGGGTAGTGTAGGGGGTAGTGCTGGGGTAGTGTTTTGGGTTTACGGTAGTGCAGTGGTGTTTGTCTAGTATAGGGCGTCGTGCTGGGGGTAGTGGTTTAGGGTTTAGGGTAGTGCAGTGGTGTTTGTGTAGTGTAGGGGGTAGTGTTTTAGGGTTTAGGGTAGTGCAGTGGTGTTTGTGTACTGTAGGGGGTCGTGCTGGGTTCTAGTGTTTTAGGGTTTAGGGTAGTGCATTGGTGTTTGTGTAGTGTAGGGGGACGTGTTTTAGGGTTTAGGGTCATGCAGTGGTGTTTGGGTAGTGTAGGGGGTCATGCTGGGGGTAGTGTTTTTGGGTTTAGGGTAGTGCAGTTGTGTTTGGGTAGTGAAGGGGGTCGTGCTGGGGGTAGTGTTTTAGGGTTTAGGGTAGTGCAGTTGTGTTTAGGTAGTAAAGGGGTCGTGCTGGGGGTAGTGTTTTAGGGTTTAGGGTAGTGCAGTGGTGTTTGTGTAGTGTAGGGGGTCATGCTGGGGGTAGATTTAGGGTTTAGGGTAGTGCAGTGGTGTTTGTGTAGTGTAGGGGGTCGTGCTGGGGGTAGTGTTTTAGGGTTTAAGGCAGTGCAGTGGTGTTTGTGTAGTGAAGGGGTCGTGCTGGGGGTAGTGTTTTAGGGTTTAGGGTAGTGCAGTGGTGTTTGTGTAGTGTAGGGGGTTGTGCTGTGGGTAGATTTAGGGTAGTGCAGTGGTGTTTGGGTAGTGCAGGGAGTCATGCTGGTGGTAGTGTTTTAGGGTAGTGCAGTTATGTTTGGGTAGTGTAGGGTGTCGTGCTGGGGGTAGTGTTTTAGGGTTTAGGGTAGTGCAGTGGTGTTTGGGTAGTGGAGGGGGTAGTGTTTTAGGGTTTAGGGTAGTGCGCCCAACCAGCCACAATATCCGTGGACAAAGGGGATCCTGACTCTTTGGAACGCTCCGTCAATTGAATAATTTGGGTCAAGGGCCCTACCACGTCCAAGACCTATCAATTCCTTTCTTGGGATCCCTCATATACTTGGAGAAAAAGGTACATAGTTTCTCATCAATTTCAGGCGTGTGTGCCACCTTCCCCTTCAGTGAGGGACTGGGGCATTCTCCCCTCATCCTATTCCTGACCTCCCTTTCAAGGGGTTGATGGATTTTCCCCACCACATTCTCTGCCACTTTGGCGTCAGGTGTCCACTCCGCCGACCTAGAATGGTAAATTTGGGTAGGCTCGAACATGTCAGAGTGGACCCCGTCCCCAACCGGGGACTGAGAGGAGTTGGACTCTGGACGCCAGGGACGCCCCGAGTCCTTATCCTCATCGGAGGAGAAATCGTCCTCCGATACACCCTCTCCCTCTAAGGGAAACCCGCCGTCGGGGTCTACAATAGTGGTGACAGTGTCGCAATTTTCTCCGGGCCCCTCCTCCCGGCAGGGTGCATGTTTTAGCGTTCACGCACTCTTAAGGAAGGGCTCCGTAAGTTTATCAAATCCTTCCAAGTGCCCCGCGTTATGCTTAACGGCCCTTTTATTCCCCATCTGGGAGATACTGGGACCCGCCACCACCAGATCTGGGTCACTGAACACCCCAGGGATGCTTTTCGCCAGCTTATCAACCTGATCCCTAAGAGGAGCCAGCGCCCTAGAAATAGCCAGAGAGAGGGCTTGGTCCACTGCTGGAGGGAGAAGTTGGAGGCCATTCCTCCTCCACTTCCTGGTAGGAGGAGTAAAAATGGTCTTCTGGAGAAGACATGATAGCAGAGGGTGTGAGCACAGAACAAATGCCCTTAAAATCCTTAAGGCAGCCCCCTCGCCGGTGCTCCAAAAGCTGGGCTTTCCCCGAAGCTGTTATAAGAATAGACTGAGGCGCAATACCAATTACCACCACCAGGTGGCGCTGGTCACTAACGTGGGCGTGTGGGGAAATCACCGCGTAGCGGTGTCAAAATTAGGCGAGGGTTGGTCGGGAATCAAGCGGACACTAAAGGAGTGACCGGATTCCCAAACGCGCGTAAAGACCAGCGGGAGCGCTCGACTTAGCTGCCTCGCTCGGACCAGACGTGCCTGACAGGATCTCACCGCGCGCAGAGCACACAGCGGGAGAAACTGCGAGGGGGAGAACGCGCTCGGGCAAGAGCCTGCTGCGCAGGGAATATGAAACAATACCAAGGCAATAATGCTAATAACGTGCACAAGAAACCGCTATACAAACAGCAACAACGTCAGATTAAGCCAAGAATGTAAGGAATGCACTTAACTGACGAGCAGTGAAGAAAGAGGAAGCGGAAGGGACGTCACGATATTATATATGATGTACTGTGATATGATTGGACTATAGTTGCCTTGGAGACTACCCCTCTAATGGTTCATGGGTTGTGTAGTCTTTTGTTTAATGATTGTTGTGTTACGTTTTCTTTGAACTGCTATGCAAATAAAGTGAGGAAAGATATGCATAATCCTCGCTTCCGTCCTGCCATAGAATTCATTAAACTTTATTTGATCTGATTTAGAAACATAGATCATAAAAGTGTACATAAAAACAGTAAATCCTCTTTCCTAATACAATACAGTGAGAATTAATTAAAACCAGTAGGTAAAAACGGGTGTTACAAAGCCTGGTTCAGAGCAACTTCAGGTTAACAGAATCGTAAAGTTCAATGTTTCGCAAGATCAATCTCATGTACTTCGTGCAAAATACGCAATAAGGGGTCCAAGTAAGATGTAACGCTCCAATACCTGACCAGTTTGCACTATATAAAACTGCAGAAAAAATAAAAATAAAAAGTGTTTTGCACACTTCTGTCATTGGGCTATATGTGGGCTACATCTGGGTGATATTTGTGCTACATTTGAGCTCTTTTTTCTCTGGTGGCCATCTTGGGAGACTTATTTGTTATGAAGTTTCCTAATTTCGTCATTTACTGCAGTCTCCTCAGTAGGAAATGCTTTCAGTTTTTACTTTGATTCCATCAAGAAGGCATTCAGATGTGTCACACATTTGCCATAAATTCAGAATGTTAGCACTCTAGTTGTTCATTAGATCACTGTAGTAAAGCTACTGCTCACCAGGAGTTAACTGGAAGTCTACTGCTGGTATTGAAAGTGATTATTTCAGTCTGCATGTCAGAATTTTCTAATGAAATAGAAGAGGATTTGAGATCTCACTTAAAACATGCCCTAAATTTTCTTTCTGCAGCACTAACCATAATTTCTATGGCAAAATGAACCCCCTCATTTTGTTCCTTTTTAAATTAAATGTTTTAAGAGTTACCAGTTTATTCCAATCAAGATGGCTTCAGGTGTGCCATAATTTTGTCATAAGTAAGACTGTTAGCGCTCTAGTTGTTCTTTAGAACACTCTGGGAAGCTGCAGTAGAACACAAAGGCATCAACTGACAGGCTGCTCCTGTTGAAATATAACAGGAAGATATTTGAGATCACACTTAAAACATGTCCTAATTTTTCTTTCTACAGCACTAACCATAATTTCTATGGCAAAATGAACCCCCTCATTTTGTTCCTTTTTAAATTAAATGTTTTAAGTGTTACCAGTTTATTCCAATCAAGATGGCTTCAGGTGTGCCATACTTTTGTCATAAGTAAGACTGTTAGCGCTCTAGTTGTTCTTTAGAACACTCTGGGAAGCTGCAGGAGAACACAAAGGCATCAACTGACAGGCTGCTCCTGTTGAAATATAACAGGAAGATATTTGAGATCTCACTTAAAACATGTCCTAATTTTTCTTTCTACAGCACTAACCATAATTTCTATGACAAAATGAACCCCCTCATTTTGTTCCTTTTTAAATTAAATGTTTTAAGAGTTACCAGTTTATTCCAATCAAGATGGCTTCAGGTGTGCCATAATTTTGTCATAAGTAAGACTGTTAGCGCTATAGTTGTTCTTTAGAACACTCTGGGAAGCTGCAGTAGAACACAAAGGCATCAACTGACAGGCTGCTCCTGTTGAAATATAACAGGAAGATATTTGAGATCACACTTGAAACATGTCCTAATTTTTCTTTCTACAGCACTAACCATAATTTCTATGACAAAATGAACCCCCTCATTTTGTTCCTTTTTAAATTAAATGTTTTAAGAGTTACCAGTTTATTCCAATCAAGATGGCTTCAGGTGTGCCATAATTTTGTCATAAGTAAGACTGTTAGCGCTCTAGTTGTTCTTTAGAACACTCTGGGAAGCTGCAGTAGAACACAAAGGAATCAACTGACAGTCTCTGCCCTTGTTGGATGTACATGTTTTACTGAGAATGTCAGACTTCATTCTCACATGACTGAGAAAGATAATGTGAATTGACAGAAAATATGCTCTCATTTTAGCTTCTGGAGCACCTTCCATAACTGTATGGGACAAGCATGTGAAAATAGTTCTCTCTCAAACATGATTCATGATATCCCAGCAGAAGGTTTTTCACAGGGTAAAATCACCTTAGAACACACCACAATTCCTGAAATTAGTATGGTACCATCAACAAATGAATTCTAATGTAACTAAAGTCTGTTATCACCCTTTATAGTTCTCCTTTTGGTAACCCTCAAAATCTTCGATTCACTACAATGCATTTCAATGGGGTACTATCATTTATATTGGTCCCAAGATGGCTGCCAGCAATTCCAGGATGAAGTGCTGACAGCCAATCAGATCTCACGATGACATGTGTGGTTAGGCTCCGCCCAGATATCGATATGTTTTCTTTTTCAAATTTCTCAGGAACTACTGAACGGATTTACACCATTTAACAAAAGGGTTCTTTCTGAACCAAGAACTACCTCTTTGCCAAATTTGGTGTAATTCCGTTCAGCAGTTCGGGCTGTAGCCGTGTCTAAAGTTTCCTATGGAAAGTTGCATGGGATAAACATGTTTTGGGACCCCCCTTTTTTCTCGGCCCCCGCTTGCCGAATCACCCGAAACTTTCAGGATAGGAGCAGACCGGAGCGCCCCACAAGTTTTGAAAATTTCGCAAAGATTCATCAACCGGCGCCAAAGTTATTGGAAATAGAATGTTGTGAATTTCCTATGGAAAATAGGTCCTAACTATAACTACCTACTGGCGACCGCTAGTAGGTAATATATATATCTGTGTGTGTGTCCAACACCCCTTTAATCGCTTGAGTTCTGGATGCCTGACCCTGACAGCAGTGTTGCATGTGCATCAGGAGCGGAACCTAGTAATCAAAATCCAAATACCACCAAGCACCTTGCCTGGAAAGAGCATATATATGTATGCTTGAATATATCTATCTATCCTGTGGATGAAGGTGATGCGTCGGTTCCAATCCGCGCAGTTAATGAAGGCTTCGTCGACTAACCTTTTTACAATGCAGGTGATGCATCATCATCGACCCGCTCAGTTCGTCAAAGCGATGTCATCAAGCAGTGTCAGTGTTGAAGGCAATTTGTCGGTTCTTATTGGCGCAAAGTCAACAAAGCGTGGGTTTTGGAAGAAAACTGCTGAAAAACCAAGCTTAAAGGCCCAGGACTGGAATGGCACCTCTTGACAGGGCAGAATTCAGCAGCTGTAGAATGGTTGAAGGAAGTCTTTGATGCCCCTGAGACTTCAGAACAGGAGTCAATTAAATATGCCAGTTGGGGATAAGCTAATGTTACAATGTTTTGAGTACTTAGCATATGCACTTTAGCAGTGGTAAAGTGCCCAGAATCCTAAAGCCAGCAAAACAGGAGGTCGGAAGGCAAAAAGTCAGGGGAAACCATGCCAAGGATGCCAGGTCTAACATATATATATTTTATACAAGTGTGTTTCTTAAACTTACTTGGATGTATTTTGACAAGGTTAAGAGTTTATAGCAGCTTGTAGGAAGACTGGGTTTTCTCCTAGGATTGCACTCCGTCCTCTGCTCAGGGATAGAATTGCATCATTGTCTAGCTGCTATTTCCAGGTGCTATAAGGTAACAGTTGTCACTTTGACATTTGAAAGGGTCTAGATGCATCAACAAGACATCTTTTACTGTAACTTTAAGCCACAGGTGACACTCAACAAAGGCGGATGGCACATAGCATTGACATTTATGGATATCTGTTGCTTAGTATATGCCCATGGCCATGAGATAGGATAGCATCTTACTTGACAATTCCCCTGATGCTTGCTGTGTGGATGGACACCTTGATATCACCTGTTTGCCAATAATCCCTGAAGATTGCTGTGGACATGCAGCAGAAAAGAGTCATGAAAAGCTTTGGAATTCTGATAGTGAAACTGAGAACAACTGTGATAGGTGTGGCAACTTAAATTGAAAACAAGGGATATATTCATTTCACAAAATGATAAATGGATAGACTTTTGTTAGATAAGATAAAGGTGAGATGCAAATGGAAATAGATAGTAGTATACTCATTATGGTAAAACTTCTGATAATGGATGGTAACAGGCCAAATTGTTGCTTGCAGAATGTAAACTGATGTGGTGTGCTGAGTAAGCCATACTAAGGACACCAGGGGGACACTGTGTCACTGGAGCTGCAGAAAGAGCCATATACAAAATATTGAAATATCACAGTATAAATGGTAAGAGGGTTTGGGAACATGTTCGTTTTAACCAGTGATAAAACATCCAGAGAGTTGTGTACTGAGTGACAGATAATGAGAGAAAGCTGTCACATATTATTATTATTATTATTTATTATTATTATTATTATTATTGCAATTTGTAAAGCGCACGGCTACCTCCAACGGAGGTGTCCCAGCGCTAACAGCGAGTGCAGGGTGGTAGTGACTGGTGGGGATATCTTTAAGGTAGGCCAAAAAGCCAGGTCTTCAGAGTCTTCCTAAATAACAGTTCTGATTTGACATACAGGCAAAAGGTGGTGTGACGTGATAAAGTATTACATAATGTATCATAGAATGAATGATTCTATGACTGGCTATAACTGGAACATGAGTGGATTGAGTGGGCTACAGGAGGCATGTACATATTGTAAGAAATTAGACTATTAGATTTGAAGGGGGGGTAAACCCACCTCAAGTAATTGACACCCCTGTCAGGGTGAACCCTTGAATTCACTAAATTAACCAGAGCTAACCCCTGGTAGCTATGACACAGAGCTGACAGGCTTAGCACAGAGACAATGTGTAAAGTATTTATGCAGTACCAAAACAGTAGAAAGTCAAAACAAGGCACAAGAAAAATCCCAAACCAATTTACAAAAATAGAGAATATTTTAATACATAAAAAGACACCAAGACAACAAAAATCCAATAGGCGAACCAGAGTGATGACTTTTTAAAGTTTAGGGTTCAAAATAGCTCCAAAAAACATCAATCACCAATTGCAGTCAACTGGTTGCACTTGACCGGTACCAAAGCACAAATTAAGGCTGACTGTGATGGAGGATGGGTTCCAATACAGAAACCACTTTCAACCCAGTCAGAAGTTTTACTTATGAACTTAATCTCTGGAAAGCAAGTCAAAAATCCTTAGCGGGGCAAAGCAGTAGTCTATGGCCAAAGAGGGCTTCACTTTGTCGGATGGTTTCAGCTGCAACGCACCTCCATCAGACCGGCTTGGCAGGTTGATCCTGATCATCCAGAGGTCTTTGGAGGCAAAATATTTCTAATTCCTATATTTCAGGAAAAGTTTGGAGGAGTACAGTTTAGCACCAGTTAAGGGTCAAAGGCTTGGGCACAGCACATTGGGGTCAACATTCACACTAGAAGAGGCCAGCAGCAGGGTCTAAAG
Organism: Calotriton arnoldi; assembly: GCA_963921515.1. Taxonomy (NCBI): domain Eukaryota; kingdom Metazoa; phylum Chordata; class Amphibia; order Caudata; family Salamandridae; genus Calotriton; species Calotriton arnoldi. Next base: position 1,559,934 of record CAWUFW010002483.1, read on the forward strand.
GAGGTCCAGTTGGGAATGGTCAGATGGGCAATTGCAGAAAAGGCCTCATGTTTCTTGTTGTGTCCATGTAGCTTGAACAGGAGGTCAACCTTATGACCCTTGGACTCCACTTCTTCATCCTAAATATAAGATGGAGAGCAGGTCCAGTCTTCTATGCTCTCCTCAGGTTGCAGACAACAAGTCCAGTCCTCTTACATTTTTCCACAGGTCCAGAAAGAGTTCTGAGGAGGGTTCAGTGGGTGCCACATTTATGCCTGCCACCAGCCTCTGCGTGGGGGTGACTCATGGCCCCTCCCTAACCAATGTGGTAAAAGTTCCAAAGAGCAACCATACCCAGGTTTGTAGCAATTTCTGTGTGTCCTACTACAAACAATCCAACAGTGCCCCTCTCTGCCTAAATCCAAGATGGTAAAACCATTTTCTCCTTGTGCAGAGCCTGTGTGCCTATCCCACAGGTGTGGCCAGGGAAATGAGTAAGCCCTCCTCTATGGTCACTCTAAAGCAGTTATGGGGGCCGCTCTTCTCCCACTGGGATTGGTGCCTGCCTGACTGGGTTAGCAAAGAAGGGCCCTGCACAGGTGTCAGATAAGATTGGCCTGTGACAGGGTAGGTCTCTTTGAAATTAATCAAGTTCCTCGGCACAGCCTAGATGTTCATAAGTCCAGAGGAACAGAACACCCAAACCATTTGTCTCAGCTCAGAGAGAAAGTTCACACCTCATCAAGGAGTCTATTTAGCTCCTGGGTGACAGTTGAAGCTCATGCAAATAGGCTTCCAGAGGCTTTAGGCAAGGAAAAGATAACTTTCCAAAAGTATCTTTTCCAAAATGTTTATTACAAATCCGACTATACCAGTGGATAGGGCGTGTAGTAAATATTTCAAAAATTCCAAGCACGATAATCTGTAACTGTTTCCCAGCCAAAGATAACTTTTTTACATTTAATATTGCATGCCAGTGATTTCCTATAGAACAGCTAACCCTCTACAGTGAAAATAGCATATGGGGCATTTTCACTGTAAGGACATTTAATATTAAATTTACTTGTGTCTTACTAATAAGTACCATGCAGCTGTCTTATGGGCAGTAAGGCCTAATTAGTGGTGACTCATTAATATTTCAAAGGAAGGTTTAAGCCTGTTAAAAGGTGTTATTTTGACAGGGCGAATTTGCAGTGTTAAAACCTCTCAGCCAGTGTACAGATGGTAGGTCTGCAGTTATGTTCACACTATCTTTCTAGTTGATGCCACTATGGCTACTGCAGTCTACTTGTGAAATGTAATCTAGAGGCCCTGTGTGCACCTTTGTACCATATCCTAGGGACTTATAGATACGTTACATATGCCAATTAGGGGTATACCAATTCCATCATATTAAAAGGGTGAGCACAAGTACTTTACCACTGGTTAGCAGGGGTAAAGTGCACAGAGTTCTACATCCAGCAAAAATAGTCAAGTGAAAAATCTGGGGATACACCATGCAAAGGATGATCATTTCCAACACATATATGTAACTACATATACTTACAATTGAAATAGGGAAATGAAGAATGTGTTTTGTGACATAAGGACACAGGTGTCAGACTTGTAACTTCATCCGTTACACCTGTTGGTGAGACATGCTAAAACTGAGATTCTAATTGCATTCAACATAGTCTTATGAATCACAGACTATTGTCAATTGACATGGATAAAGACTTAATAGGCTCTGCTGTCTGTCTGGAGTGTGAGGTTAGTCCACATGGTGGTGCAGATAGTGCAGCAAAGTGTTGATTGTGACAAGTAGCTTGAGAGTTGGTAATACTGCACCTGCAAATGAGAAAATGATGTGATGTGAATGTGCATGTTTGAACCATAATCACTTACAATATAGCTAAGTTATAAGCACACTGTCTCAGCTAATGCAGGCAAGGTTCATTTATTTCAGTGTTCAGCTACTGTAGTCAAAGAAATACGCTTCTCAGGAATGTGGTTGTGACATTAATTGCAGTACTGTATAACTGGCTGGGCGCTAAAGATTTGTGAATATACTGCTCATGGTTGTATCCCTGCCACAGGAGTATGATTTGCTACTTTAGCTGTCACCTGTAATCCCCAAGACATGTGGACTGTAGAAAGGAAAACTATAAGGCATCAATTTGGTATAATCCGTTTTCACTCTAAGGAGACCGTATACTGTGTATCATTGACATGTGTATGATATGTGCCTATTAACAGTGCGGGAGAGGTATACTGTTTGATGACAGTGTAACATGAGTTGGGAGTTATAATCTAGTTGAAAGATAGAAGCATTTTGTTCTTGCCTGGCATGACGTTGGGATTCCTTAGCATAGGCAGGCTATACAGCAGGTCAAGATGCATGGTGGAATTGATGCTTATATTAAGGGGGATGAGAGTTAGGCAGGATCCAGATCTGCCACCGGGCAGAGCCGTGGCCAACTGTGTCCTGCAGACATGACAGGATGAGAGAAGGCGGGTGAAGAAGAAGTCTTCACCCACCTTCTCTCTGCCTGTCATGTTTTTCTAGATTCCCACATAGAGCACCTCCCTGTCAATACATTTGCCCTGTTGGTGACCTCCTGCTACAAGTTTACCTTCTCCATTGGACTGAAGGTTGGGACAGACCATATAGTTTCCTGCGGTGGTCCACTACAAAGAAACCTATATGTTTTGTCTCCTCCTCAGTGAAGTTCCTCTTCCTCCTGAGTGGGATGGACTTCATCTGTACCTTGTTTTTGGCTTCCACAACCTCAAGAAATACATGGAAAAGAGAGCAGGACCACGGATCTGGGCTATATTAATGTGTTTTCAATGGTATTGTTTTTCAGTAATGCGAGTTTCCTCAGATGATGGCTATTTTCCATTTCTTCTACTCCTAATTCTACACAGCATAGGCAGAGATCTCTGCCTGCCTATGCTATGGAGACCTATGCTAATAGGATATGCCTAAAATATACCTTTAAAGCTACCACGGGTACCTTTATGAGCATATTTGAAATGTACGTGTCTTCAACCCCTCAGAAATGGGAATGGAGACATACTCCTACTACTGGACGGAAATCAGAGCATTAAGTTGCTGAATTGCTTCTAGGTGGAACTTTTCTCCATTGCATAAGCAAAATCTACATGCATGAAGATCTTTGCAGTACGAGTTCCCTTTTAATAATAATGTCTGTTGTTACTCAGCAAACTGAGAGAGAACATATCCTGAAATCTCTGGCATCAGGATCTGAGAGTCTAGGAGGTCCAGTATGCAGGAAGTGGGAAACATTATTTAGCCCTTCTGCTATAATACCAGAGATGCTTATCTGACAGCACAGCAGGGGATTAGCAATGTTAGTTTTGTTCTTTAGTATGTGGCCGTCTCCAGGCATCAACCAGGTTATGTTCTCTGAGCAGTTGCAATACCACTGATCTGACTCAATTAATGTAGCCACTGGAAATTTTGGAACAGTCAATGATGGGGTACACTACTTTGTCTCCTCACTCCTCATAACCATATCGTGGTTTGTGAAGGTCAAGATCATGTGTGTCAAAAGAAAGTAGAACTCTAGGCCATTCTGGTCAGCCCGTAGACCTTCATGAGTATTAGACCTTTGTTGATTTCCTTACCCCTCCAACACAATAGACTTCATATTCCATGAGTATTTTTCACAAGAAATGGGTTTTCTGATACATCAAGCCCACAATGCTGTTCTTTTTCTCAGCTTCTTCGTTGTACACAAACTGTTCCTTCCATCTCTCTCACAGTTTTTCATGCTTAGGTGTGCCTCCTGAAACAGGGACACATCGCCTCTTTCAGTTCCTTGACATTATGTTTTGCACCATTAATGTTCTAGGACAGGACATGGAAAGGATTGGTTTTGTGTTCAGGAGACACAGGGGAAACAAATACCAGCTATGTGTAATCCAGGCATTATACACCAGCATCATTTAGTAAATCATTTTGGGGTTGTCACCTAGTCTTTGTTTTGTAAAGCTTTCAGGAATGTATTTAGCTGTTCAACTACCTCCTAGTCGTTGCTGCTTCCGTCATAGTTAGCACAAAGTAGGTTTCTTACAGTTCAGAGGGTCACCTTTTCAAAGCCCCTCCCCTTTTTTGGATTACCAGAAACATCGGTGCAAACCCCTTTGCTGTAGGAATGTGCTCTTATTATCTATTACGGACTTCTGCAAACTTGTGACTTCATTTCAGGGTCCCTGGCTCCACATCTTAGTAAAGCCAAGTGTAATGGCCCTCCCATTTGGATTCAGATTGCTTATTTGCTAGTTACATGATTTTTCTTCTATACAGGCAGGCCTATCCTTTGATGAAGGACCTCATTCTTCTTACACTTATCCTCCGCAATGGACACTATACTTGAACTGACTCCACAGTGCCCATCAAAGGGTTTCCTGCTAACCTATTTAGCCCTGCCACTCATCCAGAGCTCTCACTGGACCTCAGACAACTATAATCAACCCCAGGCGGCTCTGATTTGTGGCAGGCGACAACCTGGATAATGTTAGCACATGGGTTAACTGCACTGTTGTGACTTGAAAGTGCATCAATACACAATATCCATTCACAAGCAGTATAATTATGGAAAAAGAAAAACAAATCATGCATAATGAGTCAGGCATCTATACTAAAAAGAGCCATTTGGTGCCGTTGCTTACCCATATTCATTTTTGGGTCATCGGGCTCTTTCTTGGACAGGCATAGTAGTAGTACTAGTAAACTTTAATGCCGTGATAATAATATATCTCATTATAGTAAACCAAACAACATGATGTAAATATAGTTAAAATAGATAAAAAAGTTTGAAATCCTAAAATTGGTTTATGCTAGACATATCATTAAAACATTTTAGGTTTAACTTTGTTTTTATTGGCATTCAGCAATAGAATAACAAACATTTCCATAGGCCTGAAATATACTGTTCGCTATATGGAGCCGACTACCTTGCATAGTCATCCTTAACATGCTGTAACTGCGTGCCCCCAACCTGGCCTCGGAGGGCCTGTTCAAGTGTCCAGACTGATGCTTTATAGTCCAACATCTCGTGCCCTTTCTGGGATAGCAATGCCTTTTTAACAAGAAAAGTGAGTAAAACACCAAAGGAAAAACCAAAAGAAGAGCGATAACTTGGCCAGCGCCCTATCCTGGAAGAGCCATCTCTTTTCGGATTTGGATCTGTTCCACTCCACTAGATTCCGGAGCTGTGCCACCCTGAAATATTCCAGAATATTTGGGATCCCCAAACCCCCCTCCTCCGGCCGTAAGTAGCTCAACTCCCTGCGCAGCCTGGGTTTAGCCCCCGTCCATACAAAGTGATGAATTGCTTGTTGCAATTTCTGAATAGTGCCGGGTGGTGGCCAAATCGGTATTGTTTGGAAAAGGTATAGTGCTTTGGGCAGAATAGACATTTTGATGGCAGCCACCCGTCCCAGGAGGGAAAGCTGGTGCTGTTTCCACTGCTGGAAATCCCGAGCAATCTGTGAAGCTAGTCTGGTATAGTTGAGCGTAACCGTTTGGGACACCGACGGCGCCAGTTCAATGCCCAAGTAGGGGATAGATGTCTTAACCGGGATCCCTTCGTATGTGCGCCCCCCCCGCAGCAAGTAAACGTCCTGTGCTATTCAACCATAGTATCATTGATTTCCCGACGTTAACCCGGAACCCCGAGAGACGGCCAAAGGCCTCCAGCTCCCGCAAAAACTCCGGGAACGAGCGCGCCGGTGTTTCCAGGGAGGCGATGATGTCGTCTGCATAAAGGCTTATTGTGTGCCTTTCCCCCCCAAACGGGATGCCCAATATGTCGGGATTCTCTCTGATCTTCTGAGCGAGCGGCTCAACATAGAGGGCGAAAAGAAGAGGCGACAGCGGGCACCCCTGACGGGTTCCACGCTGTATCTCGAATGGTCTGGACGTTACCCCATTAACCCGTATGGTCGCCGTGGGCTTGCTGTAACAACTCGCAACCCATGCCCGAAACCTCTCCCCGAGTCCGAAATGGAGCAAGGCTCTGTCCAGAAAATCCCAGTCCACCCGGTCGAATGTCTTCTCGGCATCCACCGACAATAGGAGGGCATCCATATCCGTCGGTGGGCCTTGTCGATGAGATGGAATAGGCGTTTGGTGTTATCGCCACTCTGCCTGTTGTGTATAAAACCGCATAGATCGGGTTCTATGATACCCGGTATAAAGGGCCCCAGTCTGGCTGCCAGTATACCCGTAAACAACTTCAGGTCCACATTAAGCAACGACACCGGTCGGTAGGAGCAGCACAGGGATTTATCTTTCCCCGGCTTCGGCAGTACCACTATGGAGCCGCCAGCATGTCTGCGGGAATCGTCCCGGGTCCCGTAAAGGAATTAAAAAGTTTCGTCAAAATAGGGGCCAGCACCGTGCAGAACGTTTTATAAAACCCGGCCGAGAAGCGATCCGGTCCCGGCGACTTCAATGGCTTAAGGCGCGAAATAGCCCCTATGACCTCCTCTATGCGTATGGGTGCCTCCAGTGAGTCGGCGTGAGTGGACGCCAGAGCGGTTATGTGTGTTTCTGCCAGGTAGGCCGCTACCTTGTCAGGTGAAGGGGACTCCCTACGATACAGGTCGGCGTAGAAGGTTTGAAAAACCCGGGCTATCTCCTCATTGCTGTCAGCCACTGTCCCATCGGTCGTCTTGAGCGAGTGTACTTTGGCATGTAGGGTACGAGCTCTCAATTTACTCGCAAGCATACGTCCTGTCCTGTCTCCCCCAATGTAGTAGGAATGCTTGAGCCTAAGCGCTTCATATTCGGCCCCGTCTAGGTCGAGTCCCGCCAGCTGGGCCCGCGCCGCCTTGAGCTGCCGCCAAACCTTCGGTGCCCCAGTCCTGCTGTGCACCCTCTCGCGTTCCAACACTTGGGCCGTAAGCTGGTCACGTTTAGCCCTTCACTCCCTATTTTCGGTGGAGGAGATCGCTATCAGTTCTCCCCGTACCACCGCTTTCAGAGCCCCCCACAGAGTAGAACTAGAGACCCCCGGGGAATCATTGGTGGCGAGGTAGTCTGTGATGCATTTGAGGATCTGATCCTGCACCGCTGGCTTGTGGAGCATACCATCTCTCAATCTCCAACCCCCTCCCATCTTACGTGGTTGCTGTACCCACAGGGTTGCTTGTACCGCATCGTGGTCGGATAGGGAAGCTGGCGTTATAGTGACATCCCTCACCAAGGCGTTCACCTCCGCTGTGCCCAACAAATGGTCTAAACGGGCATATGTGTGGTGCGCGTGTGAGTAGCAGGAAAATTGCGAGACGTGAGGGTGAGCTGCTCTCCACATATCTATTAACCCTTGATTTTGTAGCCACTGCAGCCCCTCCGCAGATATTGCCCCTGTCTGAGCATACCTGTGACTAGACCGGTCCGCTGACGTATCCATGACCAAGTTCAGATCCCCTCCAACTATTGCCCAGTGTTCCTGCGCCCCCAGAACATCGGACAGGGCCGCCTTGAGGAACTTCTCCTGTCCAGTGTTGGGCATGTACAGAGACCCCACCACCAGGGGCGAACCCCCCACCCAGAATTTGTACGCTAAAAGCCGACCTCTGATCTCCGCTACTTTGTCTCCCACCTTCCCTGCGAAGCGTTTAGCCACTAACATGGCCACACCTGCTTTCTTGTCCTGAGTGGAAGAAAAAAATTGTTGGGGGAATGCTCTGGACCTCATCCGAGGCCAATCTTTAGACAGAAGGTGGGTCTCCTGCAAGAGACATATATTCGCCCCGGAGTGCTCGAGATATGACAGTATGGACTTCCGTTTGTTAGGGCTATTTAAGCCGCGCACATTGAGAGTTAGAATGCGTATCTCTGAGTGTGTCATGGAAGACAGGTGTTCACTTGCCGCTGTGACCGCCTTCGGGACCACCCCCTCAACCACAGCAGCCCTCCCGGACCCCGCACCCCTGCCAATCGCCTATGCCGCTTACGCTTATGTGGACTCCCGCTCCGCACACCAGTTCCCCACCCTCCCCACCCTAACCCCAACCTAACTTCCCCAACTCCCCCCCAATGTCCAGAGCCCGCAGGGCTTGATCGCGCATCTCTGGAAGAAAAAGTGAACCGGGACATTCCGTGGCTCAATACCTGTGATGTCCACCTGCCTACCCCCGAGCCCCCCCCGCCCCCTACCGCATTTCAAATGGCAGCAGTCCCCTTTTCAGTCAGGAACTATCGTTGACGCTGTGTCTTTGAGCACCGACTCCAATGCTGCCTTTCGTTCCTGTGCCATCGCCTCGGGGTTGGGCCCCCGGGAAGCTCCTGAGAGCCATCTCGTGCTTACTCTCTGCCATCTTTCTCGAGGTGGCCGCTGACTGTTGCTGGACTTGTCATCGGGACTGCGAAGCGGCAGGCCCAACAGCTTACGGGCCTCCTGTAGCGAGCGGATCTGATGGAGTCTGCCCTCCCATTTAAATATGATGCGAAAGGGATGGCCCCAGGAGTATGCCACTCCTTTGTCATGCAGGTGGGAGGTCACCTCTCGGAAGACTCGCCTTTTTTGGAGGGTGATGGCTGGCAAGTCCTGGTACAAGGCTATGTTGTGGCCCTGGTACTGGATCGGTTGTTTCGCTCTGGCCTCCCGGAGTATGCGTTCCTTTAGGGTATAGTCCGGCAGGAAGGCAAGAATATCTGGAGGTGGAGCAGGGGCCCTCCGGCGCAAACCAACTCTGTGAGCTCTATCAATGCGGATCTGCGTGTCTTCTGAGTCCCCTAGTATCTCTCGAAACAGGGCCTGAAGGTATTGGACCATGTCTGACCCTTCCGCGTTCGACGGAACTCCCCGTACTCGGATGTTATTCCGTCGGGAGCGGTTTTCCAGATCCTCTGTATGTGCCTGGAGATCAATTTGCTGTTCCCGCAAGCGGATCACCTCTTGCTGGAGTTGTGTCACCTCCTCATCCTTTGTTTGCTCCTGATCCTCGATCGCGGCCACTCGGTCTCCCAGGGCATCCACTTCACGTCGGATCTCCCTCACTTCCCCGCTACTTCGCTTTTCAGAGTCTGAAAATCATCCCGCAAGGTGTTGAATAATGTCTCTAAAAAAGCACGGGTGATCGGGCCCTCCACCCCCTCTACGTCGGAGGTCGTCGGCGCCGGCTTGATGAACATGTCCTTCAATGTACGATCCTTTTTGGTTCGCTGCGTCGTCATGGCGGTAACGGGCCAGGCGGGTCTCTGGTCGGGAGCCCCCTCTCGCTCGTAATGGGGCCCGCCTATGGCGTCTCGCCCGCTGGAGCGTGGTACACTACCCTCCTCTCTTCAGATTCCTTGGTTTCGCAACTTCGCTCTCAATGGTGGCCTCAGCGCTGGCCCTCCGCTCCTGTCTACCTTTCCCCAGGTCGGCGGCAGGGTGTCTTCGCTCTGATGGGCCAATGTGGGCAGGGTCGCTGCTGTGGCGAGCTCCTGTACGACCCCGATGGCCCAGCTCATGCTGGAATTTTAAGTGTGCCTCATACTGTGGCGCGCCTCTCTCGAGGGTCCGTTCATACCCCCCAGATCTGGACCATCTGGTGCCACGGGATCTCAAGAGGCCTCGGTCTCCTGCCAGTGGCGTCCTTTTCTGCCACTCTGCTCTGAGCGGGGCCTCTCTCTCTCATCCACTTCTCTCTGTCAGTGGTTTAGGGCCGTCCAACCTGGGGTTTCTCTATGAGAGTTGCCGGGAACTCCCGGCTCCTGCCCCTGGAATAAAGTCACACGTGGACCCATGGCCCCCGGGCCCACCCCGTCCCCTGTCTGCGCAGGCCGGGCTGTTGTGGGGCTGATTTGCCGCTCCCTGAAACCCCAGCCGACTCTCGGGTTCCTACGAGTCGCTCTGACCCAGAGCCCCTATACGTGAGGCCTCCTGTGTTCCTCCCGCTAGACCAAAGGGGGGCGGTCTCAATGGTGTCCGGGCCCCTCGTGTCCCACTGCCAACGATGTCGGTTCCCCTCCACCGACAAAGGTGAGGCTCTTGCCCTCCTCGCGCTCTCTCTGGCCTCCAGTGACTGCACCAGTCAGGCCGGGCGCCAGCCGATTCCCTGGCCGATGCCCCGTTCGTGCGGCTGTCCACCTGCCCTTGCTTCCTTCAATCGGGCCCTATGCCTCGGACTTTCTGCTCGCGCCCAAGCCGGCGCTCTCCCTACAGCGAGGTATGGCCTGTGTACAGCACGGATTGGCGATGCCGCTGCCCGGGCCCTGTGCGACCTCAGCAGGCCTCCCAGCTACTGCAGCAGGCCCCCGGGGGCGCGCCGTGCTGCTATAGGGGCGTCAGCCGACGACTCTGACCGTTGCCCCCTGCTCCGCGCTCAGCCTCCTCCACTGCCCCAGCGCCTCTCTTACCGTGACTTGGCCGCTTGGAATCTCTCGCAGCTCTGTACGGGCTCGCCAGCCCCTGCCAGCAAGGCCCCGATATCCACGATGGTGGGCAAGCCAGCCGGTGCGCCCGGCCGATTCCCGTCCCCGCCGGGCCCCCCGGCAGCAGGCTCGCCCCCACCCGCACTCCTGTCGACCTGCGGGGTGGGCAGTCTCCACGTGGCGCTCTCAGCTCCGAGCCTACCGTTTCCTGCTCGCTCCTGCCTTTAGAGCCTCCGCGCCAGTGCTTGGCTCGAGCCTCTCCGTGCTTTATCTCTCACCAGTGCTGTGCCGCCTGGGGGTCCCACAACTGGGGTCCGCCACCTACGGAACCCCCGCCGCCCCGCAGATGTCGCCCAGGCCCGATCCGGCAGCTTCTCGCCACGTGGGGCCTTGCTCCACACTCCGTGGGCGCCGCTTTGCTATAATGCGGTGATTCCCCAGCGCCAGCTGATAGTCTGGCCGCTGCCTGGGAGCTGCCCACCGCCGCCCCTCTTTGCGGCCCCTGCGCTGTCACTTCATTCCAGGGCTCCGCGCAATCTGCTAGGCCCGCTGGGCCTCTCCTCCCTGCTCCCGGCCTGGCTCCTGTCTGCCCTCTGTTGCCGCTGAGCGCCGCCCAGAGCCCCCGTCGGAACCCTTGCCGTCTTCCCCCGTGTCAAGCGGGCGCTAGGCTGCGCTCAGGGCCCAGACCGCTCCACGGAGCCTGCCGTTTTCTGGGGCTGTTACCGCCTCCGGCCCCCAGGCCCTGCGCTGTCCTCAGTGCCTCGCGCCACGTGGTGCCCTTCTCTGCACTCTTTGGGTGTCGTGTTGCGGAGGCACGGCGAATCCCCGGCGCCAGCCGATAGTCTGCCCGCTGCCTGGGGGATGCTCACCTCCGCCTCTCCTTGCGCCCCTGCGCTGCCACTTCCCTCAGAGGCTCCGCGCCAGCTACTATGCCCGCCGGGCCTCCTTTCCCTGCTCCCAGCCTGGCTCCCGTCTGCCCACCGGCGTCCCTGCTCGCTGCTCCGGGCCCCCGGCGGACTCCTCACCGTTTTCCGCTGTGCCGAGCGGGCTCTGGACCACTCTCCGGGGCCGGGCCGTTCTACGAAGCCCGACTGCCTATCGTCTCCCCCAATCGCTTCTCTTCTATCTGGAGGCGGCTGCCATTTCTTCACTCAGCGTGTCCCTCGCCTCCTGAGCGGGGTCGTCTGCTTCCCAGTCCCCGGCGCCGTTTTCGCTTAATTAACGGGCGCTGACGGGCCGGAGATATGTTTCGCTTCAGTCCTTAGCTTTTTAGGGGCAGCACTGTGCCGGCATGGGCGAGTTCGGGCCTCCGGAGCGGGGAGACGATGTAAAACACGTCCTACCCGCTCGCCATCTTGGCCACGCCCCCTCATTAAAACATTTTAAAACAATGATAGTCTCAGCTTTTCCAACTCTTTTCCTCAAGCCAACAATTTATTATTAGTATAGGACAATTCCCCAATTCTTTAAGACAGGTTTGTAGCTTTTTGACTGACTCCTATTATAGCTAGTAAATGTCTTTATTGCCGGTGCGCATGCAAAATTCATTCCCTGAGACTGACATTTATATGCTTTTCTTTTACAATATTACACAATTGTCAACCTAATATTTGCATACATTTGCTACATCTGCTAATGTTATTTGTTTTGCAGTTGGAACACAGTGCAACTGCAGAGGCTAACAACCTGCAGCCAGATTTTATTATATGTTGATCTTATCTTAGAAGCAACTCCTGTTCTTTATATATCCCAGGGTACATGCCGAAGACATGGTCAATCGCCTGCGTATATCAATTATAAAGACAATATTTTAAATGTTCTACCAATCATGAAACAACAAATTACAGGAACACTGAGAAAAACATCTTGTAATGTAAGAACTGTCTTTTAACTTTAGCCCATATAAATTCAAGTAAGTTAACCTGTGAATATTAACATCAGTGAGGCATCTCGTATTTCGCTTTTTTCCCTTTACATTTAGGCCAGTTTTAAATTAGACTTTTTTATTTTACTTCTCATGAAATATTTATACTAAGAGGAGGTGCGAGAGAATGTATCTACACCACCAAAGTTTAATTTGTAAAAAAATAAATGGTAGTGCTCAAAATTTGTCTCAGTAGGCCGATTCCTGCTTCCACCGTTGGTATAGCTCGCCGCTGAAAGCCACTCGAAATACATGATCTGATTTGCAGAGCGTGAGCACAATTCCGCAACAGGGGCCGATAGAGCGGCTTAATCCCCCGAAGAACATTTAGAAAAACGTGGGTTAAATCGTGCATTTGAACCACAACTTTCACGTTTTCTACCAAAAAGCTGTAGGCTGAAAGGGCACTCATTAAATATTACAGCACTTTTATGATAAGTAAAGAAAATCCAAGCATTGAAGTCAAATAAAACAAAATCAGGTAGAACCAGGCATTGTGTGCAGCAGTTACTGTAAACTGTACAAAGATAAGAAGGTTGCTTTTTTATGGCCTGGCTCATAGTACGCCACCTTGACAACGCAGCATTGCACAGTGAAGACTGCCAAGTGGGCTCAGCAAGTGCCAAGCAGTGTAGCCCACCTCAGCCCTGACCTGAAGGACAAAAATGGTATACTAGCATTGTGGCCAAAAATAACACTCCCAATTGACTATAAAACCTTCAGCACTCCTCCTATCACTAGTAGCAAGATCCACATATTCTACAAATGCACATCATCTCTTAAAGGTGGCACTGTTCTTTTCCAGAACTTGACCCTTACTGTTTTCCACATGCACCTCACCACTGCCCGCACTACACCCGCCCTGGAACATGCCCCCAAACACAGCTCCAGCAGTGCACTTCATTCCTGTTCTGCAACCTAACTTGCTGCTCCAGTTCTGGACTTTTCGATTTTACAATTTCAAGTTTATTGAAGTTTAGGAAAGATCACACTAATGTGATCAAACACACTAATTCCTCTTACAAAACTCACAGACGGAGAGAAAGAGAGCTGTAAAGCGATGTTTCACGAAGTAAAAATGCTTTCTCATATTTAAAAAAGCTTTAAAATTGTGTAAATTACATTGTTTTATGATTAAGCACAAAAGTAAGATCCTAATGTAGAGTGATAACTTTATTAACAATAAACATCGTTCGCAAATAATTACAATGCTTGCCCAGACTCGGAAACAGCAGTAAAACTATCAATAATTTTTTTCACTTAATCTATAAAGTTTTGATCAAGTGGGCTTTACCATGTCTCAATCCTTCCTTTATTTCACAAGTTTTGTATCCTACATACATATTTTCCCACATGGTACGAAAAGTGACCATTCTCCTGTCTGACAGGTCTTCTACTCAACCAGTTCCACATGTTGGCTGATCTTGCAATGTTCTGGCAATAATACAGCAAACTGTGTGCAAATTTTCAAGCCATAATTTTGTCCCATGCTAGGCAGCCCTTTAAAGTAGAAGCTAGAAGTCACTGAAGACACAATCGTGGCACCTGAATATTATAAATATGCACATTTCTCAAGTTCATAAAACATCCAACTGTCCTGTGGCGTGAGGATCCTCATCAACTACTTGTGTATATTTTAAAACAATAGCAATGTATATGATGTGATTTGAAATTCATTATTATCACGGGTGAGAAATAATGCCTCAACTCGTAACCAGTCCCATAGGGTTAAAAAGACCCACAAATTTATCAAATCTAGTACACACTGTACAAGCACAAAGCTGTAGTTATAAGTTACAGTAGCATGAGCTGAAGCTACTCATACAATGTATAAAGTGGGTGGAGTATTGTGACATAGCTAGGCTAAAAGTAATTTGAATAGTTTATCCATTTATGTCTTTTGCAAGGATGGTATGTTTATTAATACACCTTAGACTAATTGAGAAATACATGGTCCTTCAAAAATGTTGGGCATGCTACATTAACTATAACTCGCCGTTTCTCCATGCAATGGTTATTCCAGTGCATATTATATGACTTATAGCATGTGAAATCATAGCGGTCACAATAAGAGTCATGACATCTGAAATTACATAATTTCTCAGAACACAGTGCATGGCAGAGTGCGAATTATAGTTATTGTAGTGTGTTTATTGTTGCAAGAAGACTGTGTACGGTGGTACGCGACGTGTGGTAAATTTAAGGTGGAGCGTAAATTAAGTAAGTTCTATCTAGTGGTGCATAAATTAGAAATTGAAATGAGAACTACAACTTTACAGTTTGTGTAGTTCAAGCTGGGTCTGTATATAAAAGAGTAAATCAAGTTTTCCTAACTATAACTTAGCTTTAACCTTTGTTTTTTTCAGTAAATATAAAAGTTTTTTATTTTTTAATAAAATGTGTTTTAAATCATAGTGTTTAGTGTCATTTATGTGAGTGTTGTTAAGCACAGTACCATAGAGTATAGTAAAGGACAGTGCAGTACAGTGTAGTTTCATAGAGTCTAGTGTTGTGGAGTGGAATACAGTAGAGTGGAGTGATGTTGCGTATAGTGGAGTAAAGTGTTATTTAGTGGAAGGGCGTGGTGTGTTGTAAAGTGGAGTGGAGTATTGTAGAGTGTAGTAGCGTGTTGTACAGTGGAGTGGCATGTTGTACAGTACAATAGAGTGTTGTAGAGTGTGAGTATCATTGACTGTAGTGTCACTGAATGGAGTCTCGTGGAGTTGAGTGGAGTGTCGTCGAGTGGCATAGAGTTGAGTAGAGAGCCATAGAATTGCGTGTGGTGCACAGTGCAGTGTAGAGGCATACAGTGTAGTACGCTGAAATAGAGTGTAGTAGAGTGTTGTAGAGTCTAGTTTTATGGAGTACAGTAGAGTGTTGTAGAGTGGAGTGGCATACATTGGAGTGGCGTAGAGTGAAGTACAGTAGGCTAGCCTGTCGTACTGTGTAGTCAAGTGGAGTGGTGTAGTTTACAGTGGACTAACGTGTCATATAGTGTAGTACCTCTCGTATAGTACAATGCCATAGAGTGTAGTACACTGTAGTGGTGTAGCATACAGCGGAGTGAAGTGTAATAGAGTGGAGTGGCATGTCGTACAGTGAAGCAGTATGCTGTGTTGTAGAGTGTGTGAAAATGTTGTAGATTGGCATATAGTGTTGTAGAGTGTAGAGGCATACTGCGCCGTTGAGTGGAGTGGTGTACAGTGGAGTGGCATTCAGTGGAATTGTGTAGAGTGAAGTGTAATAGAGTGGAGTGGCATCCAATGGAAGAGCATAGACTGGAGTGGCACAGTGGCGGCTCCTCCGCTATAGCAGAGGAGCGTCACCTCACTGCTTTTAAGCAGTGCAAATAAAGGAAACATTTGACTTTGAGTTATTATCATTTTATGTTTCCTTGCTGCTTTGCGGGTAGGCCCTCTGTGACCGGCCAAACAGTCATGCGCTCCTTCCCTGTTCTCCACCCAGACTGCATTACAGACTGTGTGAAGAACATGCCCAGGCCCCCATTCCCTGGCTGAGCTTCGAAATACGACGCTCAGACCTCTCACAACGCTGCATTGCAGCATTGTGATTGGTCAGGGGAGCCTGGGTGCTTACCAATCATAACGCTGCATTGCATTGTTGTGATTGGTCTAGGGGGCCTGGCTATGCTTCCTGTTCCCGGAGTCCGACAGAGGAGAGCAGGAGCAGAGACGTGGGACCCGGCGGCAAGGTAAGTGTTTATTTTAAAAAGATTTTTTTACATTGCACCCCACCGTGCCCCCTCCCTGCACCTGCCCGCCCCCGCGAGCCGTGCCGGCCACCACTGAGGTAGCATAAAGTGGAATAGCGTACACTGGAGTTGTTGGAGAGTCATTGACTGGATTGGCATCCAGTGAAGTGGGGTAGAGTAGAATACTATACAGTGGAGTGAGTTCTTCAGACTAGCGTACAGTGGAGTGCCATAAAGAAGAACAGCATATAGTGGATTGATGTAGAGTGGAGTGACATACAGTGGAATAGAATACATTGGAGTGGTGTTCAGTGCACTTCCTTAGAGTGGAATAGTGTACAGTGGAGTAGCGTACAGTCAAGTGGCGTACACTGGAGCGGTGTACAGTAGAGCAGGGTAGAGTAAAATAGCATAGAGTTCAGTGCTGTAGAGTGGCATTACATACAGTGGATTAGTGTACAGTAGGTTGGCATACAGTGATTTGCATATGGCTGGGTCTAAACTGGAATGGCATGGTGTGCAAAAAAACAATGGATTTAGGCCCAGATCTCTGTACTGTGGGTAAATGTTTGACATTGTTTCAGGATTCTGTCCATCAATTATTCCTTTTGCTTTCCTAAAACCAAGCAGATTTGATTCATTCTTAAGGTTTAGAAGAAGAGAGTTCCACAGCCTTACTGTACTCATAGCAACGCTCTTCCCGCCCCATCTAACTCTCTTAAATTTGGGAGAAAACAAGGTTTCTGCTAGTAGCAGAATGAAGTGATCTTGAGGGATTGTAGGGTTTGAAGTAATGTGTTAGTTGAATAGGGCCCTGGCCGTGAAGAGACTTAAAAGCTATGCACAGGGCTTTAAACTTGATACATTTTGCAACAGGTAACCAATGCAGCATAGCCAAAGCTTGGGATGCTGATTTGTGTCTAGGGATGCCCAGAATTAACGGGCTGCTGAGTTTTGGAGGGTCTGCAGCTTGTGAACTAGTGAAGAGCGCATTGCAATAATCAAATCTCAAGGATATGAGCGCCGTAACTACTGTTATCGGCAGGGCTGAGGAAATATAGGGTAGAACCTTCCTAAGAATTTCCAGAGTGAAAAACCAAGAAGATGTAATATGATTAATCTGTCACTCAAAAGGTAGCTTAGTGTCAAAGATCACTCCCAGATTTTTGGCTCTTGCACTTGGGGCTGGGAAGGAGCCCAGTTGAAAAGGCCACCAGTTGGAAGACCGAAAAGTGGGATTGTTGCCAAAGAATAGGACCTCTGTTTTTGAAGAATTTAGTTTCAGACGATTGTCCCATATCCAATTGCCTACGTGGAGCATACAGTCATGAAACTTAACAGCCGTTGTCTCTGGCTTGCCAATGACTGACACGACGATTTGAGTGTCGTCAGCATATGAAACCAGAGAAAATCCACAGGACCTAATCAAACCAGCCAGAGGTGAGACATATAGATTGAAAAGGGTGGGGCTTAGTGAAGACTCGTATGGCACCCTGCCCTGGATAAAGAAGGTGAGGCAAAGTCCCCCAAAGCCACAGATTGAGCTTGGTCCATGAGAAAAGAAGTTTTCTTTTCCAGTGCTCTCGGTTTAATACCGACAGAGCCAAGAGTGTCGACCGAAAGATTGTGGTTGAGCGTGTCAAACCCGGCTGAGAAATCCTATAAGATCAAAGCCGCATTTCCACCATCGTCTAAGGTCGATCTGAGTTCTGTCTGAGTTCTTCTGTAGCTGTAATAGGAGCTAGTTCTGTGCTATGATACACATTGCACCCAAATTGAGATGGATCTAAAATTAAGCTCGTATTGATGAAATTAGTCAGCTCAAAGTTAATGGCCTTCTCCACTACTTTAGCTGGGAAAGGTAGTCTAGAGATAGGCCTGTAATTATTTGGGTCACTGATATCGAGGTTAGATTTTTCAGAAGTGGGAGGATTGAAGCCTTCTTCCACTCCTTAGGAAAAGATCCAGAGCTAAAAATTTTATTGAAGAGGGTAGTGAGATACTTAGCTATAATCACAGGAATCATATGCAGAATTCTTGGAGGACAGGGGTCATTGTTAGCCTGAGCAGGGTAATTATTAGAGATTAAAAAAAGTATCATGGACAGACTTAACCGTATCTTGAAAAGATGTTGCCAATGTACTACAAAATTGTTGACTGGCCATATAATTTTTTACTTCAGCAAATTTGGAAAGTTTTCTGACCGTGGCAAACAGCTCTTTAGAGAAATTTTTAGGAGCTTCTATGTAAGCAGTGAAATAATTATTTTTTTCAGTTAAGATCATCTTATAAAGTTCAATGGAGGCCTTAAATTTGTCTTTGTCAACAGACTTGTTGTCCAGCCTCCATTTCCTTTCTAGCCTGTGGCATATCTGTTTTTGAGATCTAAGATTTTCCTTAAACCAGAGCTCCGGTTGAATGGTACTGAGGTCAAAGTCAGGTGGGACCTCAGGTAACGTCTGGACAAGTAAAGTACTAAGCTGGTCGGCATTGATCCTTGTGGGAGGGATGGGCGGAAATAGAAGCTAGGAGGCTTTATGTGTTTATCAATGGTTCTGGTTTATTTATACGTTTTATGAAAAACCAAAAAAATGTCTTCTATAGTGGTTATCCTGGTAGGTGGTGGGAGGTCTTCTTCTTGGGTGTTCTCAGTCTCTTGGTGGTTCCCTTCTGTAGTCCGTCCCCCAGGACTCTCGAAAAGAAAGGAAAACAGGATGGTGAGACTCAGATTCCTTGATGATGTAATCTATTTTATAGGATTAGATAGGATCCTTCACCATACCACTTCGAAGGTGAAAAGAGAGAGGAAGTTGGTCCCAAGCTAACGTGGCCCGAGCAGAATAAGATAATGTCCGTCATCACACCACTTTGTGTATGGGAAAGGTTTAATGCATAGATGAATGTGGCCACTGTTTAACAAATCTCTCCCTTTGCCCCCCCCACCCCCAAGACAGTAGCCAACCAGTAAAAGGGAGAAAATAAGGAGGGATGAAAGAAAAGCTCACAATATTGCTAAGTGCCACATTCTTTTAGAGTGCACGTATTGGGGAAGAAAACACCAGCTTAAAGTAGTTTCAATCAGGTGGCCCACTTTGCAGCAGTTTGACCCCTGTTTCCCTTTAAACCTCCTCCCCGTGTCTTATTAACCCCCCCAGCCGCACCCTCTTAATACAGTGCCCACACGTCGCCCGGTTCACTCACCGTCCTAGCCTCAGATCTCCTGAGCTACGGCGGCGTTTCAGCACCTCCTGGGGGAGGGGTAATCCACTACTCCTCGCTCCACGTCTCTCCGTCGTCTTCGTTCTCGACTCCTTCGTGGTCCTGGTCTCCTGGCAATTCTTCTCGCTTGGCTTCTTCAGCGTCTTGCTTCTCCACCGTGCTCCGTTCTCCGGTGTCTTCCTCGTAGCGAGCGCCCTCCTCTTCCGCGTCCACCTTTTCCTCCCCGGCCCTTCCTCCTGATTGGTCCTTTTCTCGGTCGTCACCTCCTTCTTCCTGTAATGGAGAGGTCGGGAGTGATTGGTTAACCCTTTCCGCCTCCTGGTGTCCCAATCTCTGTGTGCTCTGTGACGACCTCCAGGGTAGGTAACAAGGTTTCAGGGTTCTCTTCTCGGGGTCCTCCTCACATTCCCCTTCCCTAACTTTCTTGTTTACAAGAAAAGGGTCCAGGGAATACCTAGAGAGATAATCTGCGTTGGTTTGCTCTTTTCCTTTTCTATGATACGTAGTAAATCTGAAAGGCTGTAAGGACAGGAACCACCGTAGGATTCGATCTTTATGTCCTTTGTTTCGGGCAAGCCACTCCAATGGTGCATGGTCTGTATATAGGGTGAACTCCCTTCCGTCTAGGTAGTACCTTAAAGATTCACTAGCCCATTTGATGGCTAGAGCCTCTTTTTCTATCACTGCGTAGTTTTTCTCTCGAGGAAACAGTTTTTGACTTATGTAGATTATAGGTTTCTCGTTTCCTTGGGAATCACGTTGGGATAGAACAGCTCCTACACCATACTCTAAGGCGTCTGTTTGCAGGATGAAGGGTTTGGTATAATCCGGACTAAGAAGCACTGGATGGGTTGTCAGGGCCTGCTTTAAGCTAAGGAATGATTGCACTGCCTGTGAGCTCTCTCTCGGATTTTACCTCTTTCTTAAGAAGGTCCGTTAAAGGAGCTGCTATTTGGGAAAAAGAGGGTATAAATCTCCTATAGTACCCCAAAATACCCAGGAAAGCCTGGAGGTCCCTTTTTGTGGTGGGGAAGGGCAGGTTGGTGATGGCTGCTACTTTTTTTTCTTGGGGCTTAATGTATCCCTCCCCTAAGAGATACCCCAGATACTTCACTGATCTACCTGCTAGACGGCTCTTGGTGGGATTTATAGTCATGCCTCCTTCCGTTAGGGCTTGTATTACTCTGCATAGATGATCTAAGTGTTCCTCCCAGGAATCACTGTAGATGATTATATCGTCAATGTAGGCAGCTGATAACTTATGACAAGGCCTAAGTATCTGGTTCATCAGTCTCTGAAAGGTGGCTGGGGCTCCATGCAATCCGAAAGGAAGCATGGTAGAATGATAGAATGTAGAAAAGGCTGTCTTTTCCTTATCTTGCGTTCGCAGAGGTACCTGCCAGTATCCCTACACAGGTCTAGGGTACTGATGTATTGAGCCCTTCCTAACCGCTCAATCATTTCATCTACCCATGGTAAAGGGTATGCATTAAACTGGGATATTTTATTGACTTCTCTGAAGTCTATACAAAATCTTATGGAACTGAGTGGTTTGGGCACTATTACAATGGGGGAGCACCATTCACTATTGGAAGGTTCAATGATCCCCATTTGTAGCATGTTTTGTACTTCCTTCTCAATGGCATCCCGTCGGGACTCAGGTATCCTATAGGGTCGTAACCGTACCTTTTTCTCTGGGGTGGTGTGGATAGCGTGTTGAATAAGGGAGGTTCTCCCTGGACTCAAGGAAAACACTTCTTGAAAAGATAACAGTCTTTCCTGTAATTCTTGCCGGAGGGTGTCCGGTAAGTGTGGATCAATACTGGCCTGAAAGGAAGGGGATTGACTGGATCTGTCCCAACAGGGCTGGCCTGGCTCCTTCCCATCTCTTCAACAAGTTAATGTGGTATATTTGGGTATTATTTTTATTCTGGGGCTCCAACTCCAAACGATACGTGACGGGAGTCCCCTTTTCAAGGATCTTAAAGGGACCTTGCCATTGTCCCAATAACTTATGGTCGGAGGTTGGCATCATTAAG
The DNA here is from genome assembly GCA_963921515.1 of Calotriton arnoldi. Lineage (NCBI taxonomy): Eukaryota > Metazoa > Chordata > Amphibia > Caudata > Salamandridae > Calotriton > Calotriton arnoldi. The sequence continues at coordinate 1,581,182 of CAWUFW010002483.1, forward strand.
AGAGCTAAGTCTCCGACCTTCAGGGATCTTTCTGCACTTTTGTTTATCATACTGTTTTTTCTGTGCTTCCTGTGCCTGTTCGAGATGAGTTTTGACTATCTTCCTTATCTGATGTAGATGAGCTTTTAGATTCCATACATATTCCGGAAGGGGTTTTGCTCCCTCCTCTTCCTCTTCCCATTCCTCTTTTACCATGTCTAGCAGAGTACGGGGTTGCCTCCCATACAGGAGTTCAAAAGGGGAATATCCTGTACTCTTTTGTTGCTTACATTGTATGGCAAAAAGAGCTAGGGGTAACATGTCCTCCCACTTACGGGTCTCTAAATCTAGTAACTTCTTCAATGTGGTTTTTAGGGTGGCGTTATATCTTTCTACCACACCATTTGTTTGAGGATGGTAAGCAGCCGTGCTTATTTGTTTAATTTTCATTTGTTGGCATACCTGTTTCATTAAATTGGACACAAAAGGAGTTCCCTGATCCGTGGTAATCTCTTTTGGGAATCCTACTCTTGAAAATATGTTAATCATAGCCTTTGCTATTTAAGTTGTAGTGGGTTGTCTCAAGGTGACTGCTTCAGGAAATTGAGTCGCATAATCGACCATTACTAACACGTAACGGTATCCACTATGAGAGGGAAGAAGTGGTCCAATCAGGTCCATTCATACCCGAGAAAAGGGTTCTTCGATTAGTGGAAGAGGGTGTAAAGGTACTCCGGGGGGAATATACTGACTATTTTTTTGGCAGATCGAACATTCCCTGCAAAATTTCCGGACCTGATGATAGATGTCTGGCCAATAGAATTGTTCTAAAATAGTTTTCTCAGTTTTTTCTCCTTAAAAATGACCCCCTAAAAGATGGCTATGTGCCAGGAACAGAATCTCCTCCCTAAATGCCCTGGGAATTAACAATTGGGGTGTCTGACCACTCCCCCCCTTCCTGTATAACAAACCCTTTTTCCTAAAGAATTGGGGACCTACTTGTTGGGGATCTTTGCTGTCTGTTGCTCTCCTCCATGCCTCCTGGAGCGTAGGATCCTCCCTTTGTGCTGTGTGAAAGCTTTGATCTGCTTCCCATATGAAGGTCCCACTATTATGGGTTACAGCCACATAAATCCACTGTTTTCTTTCTCTTTTTTTCTGTCCCTTACTCTTCTTAGGTTTGGCTATTCGTCATTCTTTTTTCTCTTTTTTTTTTAAATAAAATTTTACATTTTAATAAATGTTTTTATTAACAACATAAACAAGGAAACTTTGGATATACGAGTCATACATGGTAAGAAACCTCATCAGATTACACAAGACATTGAGTGCGGCGACGATCTCTCCAACCGAAAAGGCAAATAAATCATTTTTTCCACATTTACCAGTCTTGAGGGCTACATATATATCTAGCATGACTGTCTTGGGGAAGTAGGGACCAGGGATTGTTTCGGCACAGCCTCCAGGACCTCCCCCATCGAGCGCACATCACCTTCCATCCCTTCAAGCTCCAGCCCATAGTAGGCTATCCAGGGAGCCCAAATCCTTTTAAATTTGCGCGGACACCCCCTAGCGGTTTATGTGACCCGTTCCGCTATCATATATAGGTCTAAACAAGACCTCCATTCCGTAAGCGTAGGGAGTGTCGACGTCCCCCAATAGCGGGCTATGTCTCTCTTGGCCACCACTAGACCCAAGTTGGCCAACAGCAGTTTACGGCGTGTTAGGTCTACTTCCGTAGGGATGCCCAGAAGTATATATTTGACCCCTAGCTCGAGTTGGGCCCCCAATATGTTGTTCAGCTCCCCCACTATCTGGGCCCAGTATGACTTGATTTTGATACAGTCCCATAGTGTGTGTATGAATGTGCCTCGCTCGGTTCGGCATCGTAGGCAGTGCGGGGATTTTGTTCGTCCCATGTTGTGAAGTCGTACTCTGTCGAAGTAGACCCTATGTAGGATTTTATACTGTATGAGACGCAACCTCTGTTTAATTGCCACTTCCCGTGGGTGCATGAGGGCTCCCTTCCAGTCAATGTCCTCCAGCGGTCCTGTGGTCAGTTCCCACTTAGCTCTCAGCGGCCCCAGTTTGTCAGGCATGTTGTTGAGTAAAGTTTTATACGTCCATGAGATGGCCTTGCTTGGGATCTCTTCTTGCAGGAGTCTGCCCTCTAGGGGGGAGAACTCCGGGAGGTCGATTACGTCTAACCCCTAGGCCTTCCAAGCATGTTTCAGTCTGAGATATGCATATCTTTGAGTATGTGTTAATTGATAAGTGACCTGGAGCGCGTCAAAGGATGCCAGGGTACCTTTCTCTAGCACGTCTCCTAGTTTGGAGATCCCGATCATATCCCAATGTTTAAAGCCCTTGAGTTTCCCAATTTCTGACAGTCTCGTCCCTTCCCATAGGGGGGTTTCTCTCGTGGGTCTGGCGTCCCATTTCATCTGTTTCTCAGCCCCTTTCCATGCTTCAATCACAATTTGGGTGGCTGGGAGGAGTCTATTGACACCTTTGCCCCCATATAGGTAATGCAAGTGAGTATGGTGCCGAAACTGCAGTCTCTCAAGTGCATAAGTGGGGTGCTCCCACGTGGCGTGACTCCAGTCGTTAATCACCACCAGGTGGGCTGCTCTATAGTAGGCTCTAATGTCTGGTAAGGCAAGACCCCCGTTGTACGGATTGCATTGGAGCGTTTGCAATGCCACTCTTGGGTGTGCCTCATCCCACAGGAGTAGCCGGAGCTCATTATTCAGTATGGTGAATATACTCTCCGGTATCTTGCTATAAGTGTTCTGCAATATGTATAGCAGCTTGGGAAGTGCGATCATCTTATACATTGCGGCCCTGCCCATTATTGTCAAAGGAAGTCTTCTCCATCGTTTAACATCCTCTTGAAATTCTAGCAGGACTCGCTTGATGGCTATTCGCCATTCTTGATCATCGATCTGGGAAAAGGGGGCTGTTTCCCTCCAAAAGTCTTCTTCATTCTTGGTTGTCCTTATCAACTCATCCAGATAGGGGTAATCATTACCTATAACTAGGTTTTCTGGTAGCTTCGGGATAAGTCCTACATTAAGGGTTACTGGTTTAGTAGTAGACTCATGTTGAACACTCACTTCAGTGGTGGGATAAGCTTTATTGCCTCCATGTACACATTGTATGTTTACAAGACCCATAGTGTTTTGTACACCGCCTGGTATGGCCTGTGGTCGCATTACACTTTGGAGACACCCGGTGTCTATTAGGGCTTCTCGGGGTTCCCCATTAACTGTTATTCGTCGATGATAAGGGGGCGTTTTATGTCCTTCGGATGCACAAATAAATGTTTTAGTTACCCCCACTTCCATGGGTTCCTCCTTTTGAGGGCATATTCATGCTATATGGCCAAACATTCTACAATGAAAATACTGTGGTCCTGGATTAGGTGGGGGTCGCGGAACTACTAGCATAGGACCTGGTAGGAGAGTTACAGTTTCTGCTTTCCTTGGGGAAGGTGGTCTAACGGTTCTAGGGGGATTCCCTCTTTCTTGCTGCTTCCATGAGGTTTCTTCACGTCCCTTTTGTATATCCTGAGCTCTACTAAATGCACTAGCGATCTCCACAGCTCTTTTCAAAGTTAGTTGTGTGTGTTGTCGTACCCATTTTTGAATGGGTGGATGTAGGAATGTCAGATACTGTTCTAAATACAACTTCTCCATGATTTCTTCTTTGGACGACGTGATGGGTTTCAACCAACGGTCCGTCATGTCCCTCACCCTGTAATAAAGTGCTCTCGGAGTTTCTTGAGGGCCTTCTCGTATCTGTCTCAGCCTGATCCGGTATGTTTCTTCACCTACCCCCAAGCGTTCCAGGATACTTCTTTTTACATCATCGTAGTGGGTCAAACCAAGAGTATTTGCCGCCTGATAGGCTGCTTGTAGATCCCCTGAGAGGAGGGGTCCCAAATATTGGCCCCATTTATCTATGGGCCAAGCGGCGGCTCTTGCCATTCTCTCAAAATTTGAGAAAAAGAAGTCCGGATCTTCTCCACTAACATATTTCTGCATAACTACCGAAGGAATGGTGGTATGTTGGCCAAGGGTGTCAGCTAATTTTCCAATTACAGTCTCTTGAGTTTGTCCTTGTTCTGTAAGAGTTTTATGCAATTTTTCACGATCTTCCTCTGCTACGGCCAGGAACTTCTCCATTATCTTCCCCAGTTTTTCTTGGTTTTCCGCTATCTTATGTACGACTGCCTCCATTTCCTTAGATCCCACTTCTGACACCACTTGTGGGAGGGCTTGGCGGAAATAGAAGCTAGGAGGCTTTATGTGTTTATCAATGGTTCTGGTTTATTTATAAGTTTTATGAAAAACCCAAAAAATGTCTTCTATAGTGGTTATCCTGGTAGGTGGTGGGAGGTCTTCTTCTTGGGTGTTCTCAGTCTCTTGGTGGTTCCCTTCTGTAGTCCGTCCCCCAGTTTTCTCGAAAAGAAAGGAAAACAGGATAGTGAGACTCAGATTCCTTGATGATGTATTCTATTTTATAGGATTAGATAGGATCCTTCACCATACCACTTCGAAGGTGAAAAGAGAGAGGAAGTTGGTCCCAAGCTAACGTGGCCCGAGCAGAATAAGATAATGTCCGTCACCACACCACTTTGTGTATCGGAAAGGTTTAATGCATAGATGAATGTGGCCACTGTTTAACAAATCTCTCCCTTTGCCCCCCCAAGACAGTAGCCAACCAGTAAAAGGGAGAAAATAAGGAGGGATGAAAGAAAAGCTCACAATATTGCTAAGTGCCACATTCTTTTAGAGTGCACGTATTGGGGAAAAAAAACACCAGCATAAAGTAGTTTCAATCAGGTGGTCCACTTTGCAGCAGTTTGACCCCCGTTTCCCTTTAAACCTCCTCCCTGTGTCTTATTAACCCCCCCACCCCCACCCTCTTAGTACAGTGCCTACACTTCGCCCGGTTCACTCACCGTCCTAGCCGCAGCTCTCCTGAGCTACGGCGGCGTTTCAGCACCTCCTGGGGAAGGGGGAATCCACCACTCCTCGCTCCACTTCTCTCCGTCGTCTTCGTTCTCGACTCCTTCGTGGTCCTGGTCTCCCGGCAATTCTTCTCGCTTGGCTTCTTCAGCGTCTTGCTTCTCCACCGCGCTCCGTTCTCCGGCGTCTTCCTCGTAGCGAGCGCCCTCCTCTTCCGTGTCCGCCTTTTCCTCTCCGGCCCTTCCTCCTGATTGGTCCTTTTCCCGGTCGTCACCTCCTTCTTCCTGTAAGGGAGAGGTCGGGAGTGATTGGTTAACCCTTTCCGCCTCCTGGTGTCCCGATCTCCGTGTTCTCTGTGACGACCTCCAGGGTAGGTAACGGGGTTTCAGGGTTCTCTTCTCGGGGTCCTCCTCACAATCTTACTCCAGGGCTGACTCACAGTAGGTTGTTTAGATAGATTAAGGGTGGGTTTGCAGGGCAACCTCTAATCTCAAACATAATTGCCTTGTGGTCGGACCAGGCTGGGGGAGGGAATTCATCCATTCCAGCTGAGTGTTCTCGGAAAATTATTCCATCAAGGCAATGGCCTGCTATGTGAGTGGAGCTCTGAACTAACTGGGTTAGGGTAGCACTGGCCATTTGATCTATCAAATTAACTGAGTCAAAGTCCATAGGGTTTTCTAGATGAAAATTAAAATCCCTGAGTATAGTGAAGTTGGCGAGATTGGCTTTTAACTCCACTAGGTGACCAATATTATTGATGAACAAAGCTTTTGGCCTAGGAGAACAATGGCGTAAAACACTATTAAAAGAGTGATGACTATTGAGTTCTATTTTAAAAATTAGGGCCATGCAGTTCAGAGATGGCTTAAAAGAATGATTTAAAATGGCTCCTGGGTATGACAGCTAAGCCCCCACCTCTTTTCCCAATCCGGTCTAACCTAAAAATATTGTAGCATGATGGCAGAGCCATAAGTAGAGCTGTGTCTGAAGATACATCTGCCCAGGTTTCTGTAATAAAAGATATAGCAAATTTATGTGTCTCCAAAAACTCATAAAAATTCTAATGCATTTTAGCAGAGTGTCATACAACGGACTTGTGTACAGTAGAATAGTGTGGAGTGGTTTGGCATACAGCGTAGTGGTGTAGACTGGAGGGTTGTACAGTGGGGCAGCATACAGCGAAATAGCATACTGTGGAGTGGTGTATAGTGAAGTGGTGTAGGGTGAAGTTGTGGAGAATGGAGTGCCATACACTGGAATAGGGTATAGTGCAGTGGTGTACATTGAAGTGGTGTGCAGTGGAGTGGCATAGGGCACAACAGCGTAGACTAGTATTCTGGAGTGGAGTTGAGTATAGCATTACAGCGTACAATTGAGTATCGTAGAGTGGAGGGGTGTGCAGTGGAATGGCGTGGACTGGAGTGTCATAGAATGGAGTGGCGTAGAGCGTAATAGCATACAGTGGAGTGGTGTAGAGTAGAGTGGCATAGAGAGGTGTGGAGTGGCATACAGTGGACTAGCGTAGACTCTGTAATGTGAATATATATATCTATATATATACACACACCACTTTTGACACTAGCAACTTCAGAAAGTCCATTAATTTACTCTGGATTCATTGATCCAGGGAAAACAGAGTTAAGTAAACTACTGGACCTGTTTTTAGAAGTCATGTGCTCACTTAAAGCACTGCTGTCCGATACCGCAGAGGCTCCTTATATACTGAAATGGCATTAAATAACAAACTTTGATAATAAGCTCTGTAGCCCAAGGTTATTCGGTGTACACGTCCCATTACTAAATGACTGTGCATTGCCCTGTCTCCTGATCATCAATCACAGGGCCCAGAGTCATGAATGTCGAGACATAATTTTTTTTAACACAAACTTTCATTTTTATCAATAGATGGTGTTACAAAAGAACGACTTTTCAAGTAGTGAATGAGTACAAAAGGTTGGAGTCAATAACATGTATAAAGTGCCATGAGTATGGCATCCAAGCCCATTCTCGGTCAAATCAATGCAGGAAGAAACACCAAGAATAAACAACATAAGCAACCCCCCTCCCAGATCCTAAACCAAACAAAACCCTTGATGTGCCACCTAAGAGACGCCACTCAGAAATGGAAGGGAGAGATGTACATGCAAGAGTGGTGCACAGCCGCGGCTCACACAGGTAAATGCTGTGGGGCGGTGAGGCAGGGAAGGGTGGGGGGGGGGGGTAGTGGAGTCCGACATACGATGGCAATGTGAAAACTAACTAAATAAATAAATAAAAGCACTTACATTGCGCTCGTCGCATCGCTGAAGTCTGCAATGCGGCAAGCGCTAGGTAAGTGGTTTTATTTATTTATTTAGTTTTCCCATTGCCGTCGTATGTCGGATTCCCCTAAACCCCCCACCCCGCCCCGCCTCACCGCCCCACAGCATTTACCTGTGCGAGCCGCGGCTGGTGGTGCAGTCTAGTTATGGACCTGGTAGAGCCGGTGGTATTGGAGCCTCTGTAGAACACAGCCACCCTAGGGTGTAATCGGTGCTGGACCCATATGAACAATTTGCTGTGATTCAGTGTCTCCTTAGGGAACAGGATTTTGTGCCTTAAAGCCCTCCAACAGCATATCTCATTCCATGGAGATGGGCGATTTGCGCTGCCCCCTATATTTCTCCCACCATGGGACCAGGGCCATACTTTCTTTAGACCCAAACGATGGAACTCCTCCTGCCAATGTTCTAGATCTGGGGCTAATGGGGACTTCCAGCATCTAGTGAGCAGACGTTTCACCAGCAGTAAAGCTAATTTAGTGAATCGCACTCCCACTTTGGATCCTCTAGGGCACGTGGGCAGTCCTAGTATACAGTGTTCAATGTTATCCCAGTGGGCCTGTCTTGTGGCCTCACCTAGTGCTCCTGTTATTCCCGCCCCAGTAGTCTGAAAGTTGTGGACAGGCACACAGCATGTGAATCAAGTCTGCCCCGTCCACTCGGCAACAGGGACATATCGCGGGTGCAGTGGGGTACATCTGATTGATTTTGTATGATTGATTTAGTATGCCCGGTGCAAAATGACGAAATTGAATAAATTTGAATCTCGAGTTGCAAGGCGCTTTTTTGGGGTATTCTAGCATATATGCCCATTCCTTGTCCAAGAGTGCCCTGGTTAAGTCTGTCTCCCATCTTTCCCTTAAGGATGTAAGTGGCGTAATAAGGTGGTCCTGGAGGCCCTTATATAGCCACCGCACTATGTGTCGACCATGCCCCATCGTGTGCAACACCCAGAGTAGCTCATGAGTCGAGGGCTGAGGACCGTCCGCTGTCCAATATTTATGCACATATCGAAGGATACTGGCATGTTTGAGGAATAGGGAATCCGGGAGGTTATGTGTGTGTATGAAATTCCCATGTGTCATGAGGGAGCCATCCGCAAACAGATCCCCTTCCGTAGTGATCACTTCTTGAGCCATACGAGGCCAGAATTCACCTAAAAATTGCCTGCATGACGCACAAAGCCCTCCACTTCAAGATCCCCATCTATCTGTCTCAAAAACTAGAACTATCAGGGGACTGCAGAGTGTCACGAAGTGCAAGTACAATGCTCCTGAAACCACAGCTTTTCCACAAAAAGAGATCGAGTAACAGAGCGTTCTCTGGCATTGCCCCAAAGATTTGGAACTCTCTTCCTCCAGAAATCCGTACAATCTCCTCGACCGCTTCCTTCAAAAAAGAAGTGAAAAAAATCCTAATGCTCAAGTTCCTGCCTGAATAGGCCTTGACTAGTAGACTCACAATACTGCCCTCTAGTCGCTCATCTTGATTGACTTTGGACATGATTATATACCCGGGAATACCATTGTTTAGCATGCTTTGTACATATATATGTTCGAATGTTCCTCAACCCTTGCTGTATACGCCCTAACCTTATGTGAAGAGTTCCGACACCTACTGGATTCTTGCACGCGTCTTGTATAATTATGTAATGAACAAATGTTTTTGCTTCCCAATACTGTATCCCTCTCACCCAAAATTGTGAAGCGCTCTGATACCCGTAAGGGTCATGTTCGCGCTATACAAAACTTTATAAATAAAAAATAAAAAATTAACAAGCTTCAAGTCGACTTCTCGTTAAGGTGCTTGAGACAGAAGGGAGGCCTAGTAAGGGTATATTAACTGGAATGAGGCACCCAGACCAATATATATTTCGTTGTTAGTTTCCAATACGTTAGCGCAGTGCGCAAGAGCACAGTATGTGTGGACAGCATTGGGCATCTAGGCACAGCAGGCGGTGCAGCTGACCACGCTTTAGTTGAGCCTCGGTATGGTCTAGTTTGGAGAGGTTGCAACCAGTGAGTCAGTACGCCAACCAATGCAGCTGCCTGGCTATACAGCACGCCTTGATGTCGGGGACCCCCATTCCTCCTTTAACAGTTGGTAGTTTCGCTAAGCTGACTCTGCGTAGCCCATGCCCCCACACCAGATCAATCAGTATGGTGTTCAGATGTTGGAAAATCCTTGCAGGTTCTATGATGGGTAAGTTCACAAAGTGGTATAAGTGGTGCAGTAACATCACCATTTAACAAGGGCTAACCATCCGGTCACCGACAGGGGCAATGTAAGCCAGAAGTCTATCTGTGTTTTGAGCATCTTAATCGTGTGTGAAAGATTGCCTTCCAATAGGTCAGGACCAGTTCTATATATCTTAATCCGAAGGTACCGGAAGGTGCAAGGGGCCACCGGGATCTCGTAATCACCGAAGTGCAGGCTGGACTCTGCATATGTGCCGGCAAAGGAGTATGCACAGGATTTGTCCGCATTTATGTGGCGGCCTGAAAGGTTCCCGAAGGTGGATTACAACTGGGTCATCTCTGCTTGTGTCTCCCGAATATCTTTAAAATAAAAAATCATTTCATCCACATAGAGTGATATAGTTTGGACTGCATTGCCCATGGGAATCGCCTTATGACCAGCCTCCTGTCGAATTAATTGTGCTTTGTTTCGACTGCTATTAGGAAAAGAAGAGGGGAGAGGGGACAACCCTGCCTCGTACATCGCCATACCAGGTAGGTTTGGGATATTTGTGGACCTATTCGAGCCCGAGCCATGGGAGCAGTATAGAGCAGTTTGATTCACCTAATGTAGGTATCCTGAAACGAGTCAGGGTCGCGAGCATGAAATCCCAATTTAGGGAATCAAAAGCCTGTGAATGTCCAGTGAGAGACAACCGGCATAGGGGTATAGGTCTTGGCTTGAATCCATACCTTGAACAACCGCTGGATATTCAGCGAGGTGTTTCAGTGTGGCATAAACCCGCATTGGTCTATATGTAGTAGTTGTGGGAGCAACGGAAGCAACCTGCGTGGCAGAATCCTGCTAAGTATTTTATACTCGGTGTTCAGTATCGAGAGTGGGCGATACGAGGACAACTCCCTGGCTTCAGCAAGGATGTCACTAGTGCTTCTCTGGTGAAAGAGGGACAAATACAATGTTTCTAGTTGCTGGAACAATTTAGTGGGGTATGTGGAATAAAACTCCACCTGGATCCGTTGGACACCAGCGTTTTATTACGTTCCAGTTCTTTCAGGGCCCCTCTGATTTCATTTGCCGTAACAGCAGCAGAGACATCCTCCTTGTTAGCTGCCTGGACCCTAGGGAGTCGTGTCCCTCGAAGGAACCTCGTCAATTCCACTTGGTCAGGGGGGGGGGAGTGCGGAGTATAACTCAGTGTAGTAATCTTGGAATGCTGTATTAATCCCGAGTTGAGTGACAACCATGCCCAAGTCCAGTTTGTCAACTGCTAGGATCGGTGTGGGGGAGAGGTCTGGACATATTAAGTGCGCCAGGAGTGTGCCAGGTTTGTTTGCCTCCACGTGTACCCTCTATGTGTTCAGGCGTTCCATCAACTCTGCGTACTCCACCCTGGCTTTTTGCAAGTGGGGTGCTAGGTTTGCATTATCAGACACTGCACACTCACGGGGCCCTAGAGAGTCCTCTACTTTCTTCAGGTCTAGGAGAAACGCTTTCCTAGTCCCCACCACTGTATTAATGTTCATGCCCTGGGTCACCTCCTTAAACGCCTCCCATTTCACAATGGTTTAGGAAGCAGTGCCAGCACTGGTCGTAAAGTATTTGTCAATAGCAGTTGCTAGGGTATCCCGGAATACAGTGTTTTCTAACAAGCGAGGTTGTAGCCTCCATGTGGGAATTAGAGCTGGGACCCGGCCCCATGCTAGTGAGATCTCTAGGGAGTTATGATCTGATATGGTCTTGCCAATTTTAAGTGGCAAATGTCGAGACATCATAATGCCAGAGGTAAACTTCATATGACCTTTGTCCTCCCCCACACTCTCTTGTGACATAAAGGAAGTGACATTACTGTTCACCCTAACACCACAGGAAGTGTCATTATTAGATTTTGATCCTGAATTTAAACAGAGATGACATCACTCACACAGCATATGACATCATGGAAGTGGTTAAAAAGCACTACAGTAAATTAATAAAGACACTTTCAAATTTCACTGCAGGGCGTTCAAATACCTGAACATTATTACCATTATCCCAAATCCTATCAAATGATTCCCAAGTAATGTTAGGACCATTGTTCTTATAGGAATCTCTCTTTTGATAAATAGGCTTTTCATGATTAATTCATAAACAATGCTGATAAATAGTGCTTACAGTGTTTCCCAAACTGTGGGTCACAACCCATTATTGGGTCACTAGACGATTTTTGGTTTTGGCAATCCAAGCAATAAATAAAGATGCCTTTGAAAGTCTGTCGTTCTCTTGTCACATTTGCTGTACTTCAAAGACAAAGGTCAAATGTCAGGTAATGTCTTCTGACAAATTGCTGCTTTTTGTAACATGGGGATTGGTGTTAACAAACTTGCTCACATTGCAGTCAGAGAAAGAAAAGTAAAGTGAATTATGTGACAATCTTGCTGGAGCACAGGTAGGATTTAATTTTTGGAAACACACAACAAAATGTAAACACCTGTAACTTAACTATAACATTCTGCAAGCAAAAAAGAAGTAAATTATTTCGTAATTCTGAAGTTTTCTAGAAACAAAGATTTTACCAAGACCAAAACAAACCAGGACACTTTACTTGGTGATGCACAAATGATAAAAATTCACTGAAACCCGATTTTCACAGATCATTTGTGTGCAATATTGATTTGTCCGTAAAACTGCATCTCTTGCCAATTTAGTGGCCATTTTAATGGAAAATGTAATCTCTGTAAATGACAGTGCACTACCTCATGAAGCTTTAGTTGCATTAAAAAAACAAGCATTTACAATGCAATAGGTCTCGCATTTGTGAGAGTTTAATCTATTGACATTCTAAATGACAATGCCTTTTATTTATCTGTTTTGAAAACCTGCAAGTGGTGCATAAACATGCACTTTGTACTTATAGTCTTTGCTTACATGAAGCAAGGCTGGCAGTAACTGCGCCTCTTTTACTGCCAGCCTTGCTTCTTGTAAGGAAGGACTATAAGTACAAAGCGCGTGTTTACGCACCACTTGCAGGTTTTCAAAATACATAAATAAAAGGCATTGTCATTTACAATGCCAGTAGCTCAGACTCTCGCAAATGTGAGACCTATTGCATTGCAAATGCTTATTGTAACTTGCAAAGACACACTGTATTGGTGTTTTGCAAAGTATGGGAGACTGCATGCATTTGTGTTTGCTGCAGGCAGTGCTTATGGTAATATCAGGGAAATCAGCAATAAAAACTGACCCACCTGGCCATAAAACCAGCCCACAAATGCCTAAAAACTGGCTCACACAATGGTTTGTCAGGCCAGCCCATCGGGCACTGCCTGATTGCCCTGTAGACCAGCGCGATCCTAACTGAATTTTTTCCTTGTTTAACATGCGTACTCCTGCCAACAGGTCCCATGTCATGTGTGGCCTCTTACTCCTGCCCTGAGTTTTATCCAGAAGCCCTTCGTGTAGGTGGAGTTCTTGGCCAGATAACAATCCACAAATAAAAAGACTGTCAGCTATGAAACCAGCACTGATTGAAGCAGCAATGCGTGACGTGGTGCCACTTGAAATGTCCCCATATGCAAGGCACAGTTGTGAGTGCAGTTTGTCCAATGCTGCTTGTGCTTCCCTGTATCTAATCTGTATTCCACTTCATGGCTCTCTGAAATTAAAGTGAGTCACACTTACAGCCAGAGGTCCTTGAGCAGCTGAGATTTCAAAGTGACTTTACTTTAATTTGTTGAGTGCTGCTCTGGCAGAATCAGCACAGGCCAATTAACAACTACAGAAACTGGGTGCAAAGTTCACACAATAAATTATAACAATGGATACCGGCCTTACATTCCAGAGCTGAGAGCCTAAAGCAACTCAGTGCGTCCAAACACGCAGCAAACTGATTTTCAAATGTTTAACCAGTATCGGCTCCTCGAGGGAGTGCTGCGGGGCGGGGGGTAGTAAACTCCGGAATACGGGCGAAAGGAGTTGAGTAACTAAATAAATGAATAAAACGAAATACATTGCGCGCTGCATCGCCGATTTGGCGTTGCAGCGCGTGCAATGTAATTCGTTTTATTTATTGATTTAGTTACTCAACTCCGTTCGCCCGTATTCCGGAGTTTACTACCCCCCACCATGCCCCTCCCCCACCGGCCCGCAGCACTCCCTCGAGGAGCCGCTACTGTGTTTAACAAAAGTGAAATTTTCAAACATGCCAACATTTTAAACCCGCAAAGCATTATGGGGCACATGCATCAATGTATGCAATTGCGATTCCATAATTGCAATTATTAAGGAATAGCAATTATGGAATCGCAATTGCCTATGCATGTAGGTTTTGCTAAAATATTAGCGATTCCTACATATTCCTTTTTTTTTTAATAACGATTTTTATTGATGATTATACAGATGACATACATAGCATCAAATAAGAAGACACAATAAAATGTCAACTTGCATATAAAAACATACAAACAACCCGTGGCCATGTTGTACAGTGGTGTATACAGTTTCGACTGGCTCAGATGTAGAGTGTGGTACATGTTTATACATTAGGCAATTAGAGTACATCAGTCCGATGGATAAGAGTCAGTCGGTGTGTTGTGCTCTTTCTTACGTAAATGTTGCAGCAAGGGTTCCCAAATGTCTTTGGGCCTGGAAGTGGCAGGGAGCTCCTCAGGGTACAAAGTTAAAGTGTCACGACAATAAACCATATCTTTTAACCATACCTCAGGAGTAGGGTTAATTTTGCTGTCCCATACCATTGCCACCCTCCTTTTGGCCAGCAATAACGCTATTTTCACAAGCCTACCTAAATTGCCCTTCAGAGATGGCACCAGGTGTAACAGGCATACCTGAGGAGTGCAGTGGAGTTGTAGAGCGGTCATTTCTTGCAAAGTATTGATGACCCCTTCCTAGTATGCCCTCACCTTTCCACATTCCCACGCCAAGTGCCAAAAGTCCGCACCTGCGCATCTACATCGTTTACAATTGTCGTTTTCTCTTAAGCCATATTTAAATAACTGGTGTGGTGTGTGGTACATTTGATGTAGGTACTTGAAATGAATGATGCGTAGATTTCCGTTGGGTTTGAGTGAACTTGTTATTTGGCAACAATACCCCCAGTCTTGTTGCGTTAGTTGTGGGTCTAACTTCACGTTCCATTGTTCCATGGCCCTATTGTGTGGTAGCGGTGTTTCTTCTCTCGCACCCTGTACAACAGAGTTATCATTTTGTGTCTTGTGGGGCTAATGAGTAAGGCATGTAAGGAGCTCAATGTAGGGGGTTCAGATGGAAATGTGGGATAATGTGCTTGCAATGCTTTTTTCAGCCTGTGTAGAGTGAAAATGAATAGTGGTGTTTGATTTTGCACATAATTAAGATCTTCTGTCGTTAAAAAAGTTCCGTTAGGGAAGACGTCCTGCATTTTTTCAATCCCTGCTAGCGCCAGTAAACACATGGCACCCAGTTCATGTGTGACTGAAACAGCTGCGTGATGCGACAGGGGTAGATGCGGGGAATATAGAGGCAGTTTCGTCGCTCTACGGCCCAGTGCCTGCCAAGAGGCGATCGTGGAGTCTATTGGATTAATTTCTAACCGGGGTGTACCTCTGTGTGTGTGAGTCAATATGGAGTGTAGAGGAATAGGATGTGCATCTCCGTCCTCAATGGCCACATGCGGGATGAAATCGTGAGTATTATACCAATAGTACGCATATTGAGCTTGAGCGCATAGATAATATAAATATAGGTCCGGTACATTGAACCCCCACCTTTATAATCCAACGTGAGAGTCGTCAAGCTCACTCGGGCCTGTTTGCCTCCCCAGATCAACCTGACTAATAACGAGCTGACTGTTTTGAAAAAAGCGGTGGGTAACTGTATTGGGATATTGCTAAAGAAATAAAGGAACTTGGGTAGCACTACCATTTTTATTAGTGCCATGCGGTCCGCCAGCGACAGTGGTAACCGTATCCACTTGTCCACTTGCTGTTCTAAAAGAGTGCAGGCTGTTCCGTAATTCTCACAAGTGACTATCTCAGGGTCGCGGTGAACCCACACACCAAAGTATTTAACTGGCTCCGCCGACCATACTAGAGGAAACTCAAGTTCATAAGGAGAAGTGACTTCAGTGAGCGGCACCACCACCGATTTGGACCAGTTGATGGTAAGACCAGAGAACCTCCCGAATCGTATATATTCTCTTAGAATTGGGTCCATGAAGACGTGTGGTTCTCTTATAAACAGCAGCATGTCATCTGCGTAAAGGGATATGCTCACTGGACGGTGAGCAAAGCGCAGTGCTGCCTCTCCATGTCTTTGTCTGATAACACAAGCAAGCGGTTCCAGTGTGATCGCAAATAGTAGTGGTGACAGGGGACAGCCCTGTCTAGTCCCCCTGCTGATCCATATAGGGTCTGAGGTGGTGCCCTCCACGCGTATCCTTGCGACGGGGTCAGTGTACAGTAACCTTATCCAGGTGATAAAAATTATGGGGCACCCCATGCGTCAGAGTATGTAAAAAAGATAGCCCCATTCTATGGAGTCGAAGGCTTTGGCCGCATCAAGCATCACAGCCACCGCCCTTAACTTTGGATCAAGGATATGATACATGGCGAAAAGGGTGCATAGATTATGCTAGGTGGATCGTTCGGGAATAAATCTAGATTGATCCGGCAGGACCAACTTAGGCATTAATGGCTGTAGTCTAGTCGCTAATATTTTAGCGAGTATCTTCGCGTCAATGTTTATTAGCGACAGCGGGCGATACGAGTCGCAGCGGGTGGGCGGTTTATCTTTTTTGAGCAATGTAATTATCAGGGCCTCCCTAAGAGTTGGTGGTAAAGTGCCCACCTCAAAAGCCTCGGCGTATACCTCAAGTGAGTACGGAGACAATTCTTCCCCATATACTTTGTAAAACTCGCCAGTGAGACCATCAGGGCCCAGGGCTTTTTTATTGGGAAGAGTTTTTATGGCCTGTCGAATGTCTTCCACGGATATAGGTTGACTTAAATAATCCTGGTGTCCCTCCGATAGCCACGCCAGGGCAATGTCCGACATGTACTCGTCCATATCTTCTGTAGGTGCCCCAGTTTGCGACGTGTACATGTCCGCATAAGTTGTCCTAAATTGCGTAACTATATCCCGTGTGGTGTAATAGTCCACCCCGGAAGCGTCCGTTATTTTTGTGATGGCGTGTCTATCTTCCCTTGCCTTTATCTTCATAGCTAAGGTGTGACCCGGCCGTCCCCCCTCTCCATATGCACGTGCGACATGTCTCCTCATTCTATAGCGAGTCTCTTTGTCCTCCAATTCGTTATATTCTATTAATGACTCCTTAATTTGCGCAAGGAGAGAGGTGTTTGGGGAGGTCTCATATTGTCTTTCGAGACTAGTCAGGGTGTTCTCAACCTTGGATAGTTGACCTCTAATGTCTTTCAGTATCCCCGCTGTCGTGCTGATGCATTGGCCCCGAATCGTGACCTTGAACGCCTCCCATAAAATTGCAGCACTGTCTACCGAACCCTTGTTATGGGCAAAATATTGGATGATGGCCTCACGGATAGTGTGCGTGTAGAGTGGGTCTAGTAGCGCCTCGGAGTGGAATCGCCAGGTGAATTGTCGGCTCACAGTCTGTGGGATTCGCAGTGTAAGTTTGACAGGATTGTGGTCAGATGATATTCTGGGTAAGCACGCAGCCCCTGAAATCCAGGTCGCCGCGTAGTCACTCATTAACCAGTAGTCTAGGCGGGACCAACTACCTTGTACAGTGGAGATGTGTGTGCCTTCTAATTTGTCTGAGTTGTGGAGACGCCATATATCTAATAGGCCTAACTCTGACATCCCGCCATTAATGACTTTGGCCGCTTTCGGCGATTGCCCCCCTCGTCCCACTTCACTTGTCCTTACTGGGGGCCAGGTGTGTGTTAAAGTCCCCCCCCCCATATTATCGTCGCATCTGGCCAGGTGCGCAATATAGCTAGTATCTCTGCATAAAATTCAGGGTCTTCCATGTTAGGGCCATAAACGTTCACTAGGGTGACTAGTTCCCCTGCCAATTTACCATGAGTTATGGCATATCGACCTACAGCATCTGTGCAGCTCTTGATCATGGTGAAAGAGATAGTTTTTTTGACGAGCGTGAGTACCCCCCTGGCGTAAGATGAATATGAAGAGGCCAGTCTATAATTGGCCCAGTGTGATCCTATGCTCGCTTCGTTAGAACGTGTGAGGTGCGTTTTTTTGTATGAAGGCGATTTTTATCTCGTGACGATCTAAATATGCCAGCACTTGACGTATTTTTTTGGGTGAATTGAGCCCCCGCACATTCCAGGTCAAACATGCAACTTTTTCACTGTCCATAGATGACATACTTAAGGCACTGACAGCATATATAGTAACGTTGTTGTTTGTACACTCATGCCCTTTGTGTAATACCAAATCTGATCAAACTTTAGCCACATGAAACAACTCTTTAAATCCCCCCTCCCCCCCACACCCATCCACTTCAGCAACCCCAACCTGCTAAAGCCATCCCGAACCCCCCAATACAATACCCAAAGGTACAACGTATCTTTAAAACAGTTGCAGGGATCACCCATCGGGGAGCGCCGGGGCACAGTTACCCTCCCAGATTGAACAGGAGGTGGACGGAAAGTAGTATAGATATTGTTCCCGCCCAAATACCCGTAGCGTTAATCAACAGGCATGTCAAGACATTCCCAAGGATAATGTCAAAATCTTATCTGCTTAATCAGAGTTCAGGCCATCTGGTCAGAAGGCCGCTGCATCTGGAATGAAGTCTGTATCACCAGTGCTCAGTTCGTGAAGGGAGAAAGAAGCCAAACCTCAGCACGAGATGCCGTGTCCTAAACCAATTTGATCCGGTTGTCATTCCAGGCCTTGTTGCGGGAGCCCATCCTCATCGTCGTTCGATGGGCTGGAGGCCTCACGTTTTTTTCGCTTGAGGGTCTTCGCGTAGTCCAGCGCCGATTTTGGGGTAGTGAAAATCTTCGATTTTCCATCAATGTCTATGCGAAGTCGCACGGGGTATATCATAGCATATGGGATTTGTTCGGCAATGAGAAGTTTTTGGGCCGGTTGATATTCCTCCCTTGCTGCCTCCACTGCCGCTGTAAAATCCGGGTAAAAGGCCAGAGAGTTTCCTTCGTAAATTATGTTACCTTTCTCCCTAGCCAATCGTAAGATGGTGTCCCGGTCTCTGTAATTCAGCAATCGCGCAATGATGGGGCGCGGAGGAGCGCCCGGTGGAGGGCGGGCAGCCAGCGAACGATGCGCTCGTTCCACTATCAACATCTGTGATAGAATCTCCGCTCCAAAGATCGTCTGCAGCAAAGTCTCAACGTATGTTTCGAGATGGCCAGTATTGGTGGATTCTGGCCACCCAGCTATGCGAATGTTGTTACGCCTGGATCTAGCCTCCAAATCCTCGCTCTTGGCCTGTATCACGGCCAGCACCTTCTCCATGGCGATGGTTTTTTCGGCTGTTTGCTGTAACCCATCCTCAGCGTCAGATATGCGAGTTTCCGCTTCTCCCAGGCGCACCGCTTGCTTGTCTAATTTAGTGGACATGTGATCCATTCTTAGGTTCAGATTGTCTATCTTGCCATCAATAGAGTGCAGGCTGTTCTGTACAGCAAGAAGTGTCTTTTCGATTGCAGGGAGCGTCAACTTCTGAATCAGAGGCAGCTTGCTGTCGCGATTTGCTAGATTTGCGTGGCTCGAATGTCAGGCGGGGCTGATTCCGCTCAGTTTTCCCCATCTTCAACCCTGTTCTCGTGGCGCGTGGAAGTGCGCGGCAAGTCACTGAGAGGCAGAAAGAAGTTGCGCCACAGGTACCAATCCAGCCGCTCCCCGCGAGTGTAATCCGTACCAGTTGCCAAGATCACGATTAGAAAGCAGTCACAGACTCACCCCAGTGTCAGCGCTCAGGTGATAGGGCCACCGCAGTATCCAGCATAGACAGTATTCCGTGGGATGTCACAGTTTCACGCTGCGTAGCGCCAGTATGTCAATAGTTTGCACAGGCCCTGCGAGCAACCTTGGACACCACTGCGGCACGGCTGGGAGCCGAAGGAGACGAGTAGTATTTGTGGCGGTCTGACTCGATCCTGCAGGCCAAAAGCTGCTCCGTGGCTCGCCAAAGTGAATTGCGGTATTGCCGTGTCCGCTAAATGGGCTGTAGTCACAGCGCGAGTCAAGTAGGCGCTCTATTCACGATGCATCAGGAAGTGGTCCCCTAAAGCCGATCCATGATCGCTCACTGCAACCGCCAGGCCCAGATTGCGCCGAACCGCCAGGAAGTTTACACCGCTGTTCTTACTGTGCGTGTTGAGCCGCCAACCAGCATGTTTCGCGCTTCACCACCGCGGTGGCCCCGTGTGTGAGAACAGGGTCGCTGCGTGCAATGTTTTAATCGTGCCGACACCGCCAGCACAGGCCTTGACTGTAATTACGCCGTTATTTGGCTGCAGCCCTGGTGACAGTGATAATGAGGCCTCCCTGCCGAGCCGCGCCACGTCCAGAAGCCCAGCCGGCGTTCCGCCTAGCAGTGGCAGCACCCGCAGGGGAAAGCTCTCCCGGTGAGCGCGCTTCCCAGAGCTCGCGCCGACCTTAACGCACTCCGGCCGTATCCACACGCGGAACCCTTGAGCACGGAGGCGCGTCCATCGTGTTATACTAGCTGCGTCACTCACCGGGGCTGTTCACACTTGGTCCTACCCAGCGGTAACTGTCAGTGCAGATCGAGCCCCGCGTGCTGGTGCGAGGATCCTCCGCCGGGTTCCAATGCGGGTCCCAGCAGCCGCCCGCAGTTCCTATTCCTGAGCCCTAGACTGTCGGCGCCACCATCTTGGAGTCACGGGCCCGCATCATGAACCTCCATTTCTCTCCCTGCTCTGGCCAGCCTACGCCGATGTTTGCAGATCAGCAGCAGCCAGGGGCAGTTACCAGACGAACCTCGTGGTTTTTGGGCGATTAATAGAGCAGGAACAGCAGGATTTTTAGAGGTTATGGGCTCCGTCCGGCGGAGCTGCGCTACCACGCAGCCATCTCGCTGTGCGCCCTCTAGCGCCCCCTTCCTACATATTCCTTAATTGCGAATTGCAAATTGCGATTCGCAATTAAGGAATAGCTTCCCATTCATTTCTATGGGCCTATAGGCCCATTGGAATGAATAAGATTTGCATGCGCAATTTGCGAGTACCACATAGATACTCGCAAATTGCGCATGCAATTTCAAGGGTGCAAGGGGGCCAAAAGGCCACCCTGATGCACCCCTGAAATTGGCATGTGATCACATATTGTGCACACACACACACATGCCCCAAGGGCATGTGTGTGCTCAACATGGCACTTTGAAAAATGCACTTTTGTGCATTTTTCAAAGTTTTCGCAAATTACCATCAATTTGAAATTGATGGTAATTTGCGATTCCAAATTGCGAAATCGCAATTTTGAAGTGCATCATGTATTGCATTTAGGGAATCGCAATTTGCGATTCCCTAAATGCATTCGCAATTTAAGGAATCGCAACATTTGCGATTACCTAAATTGCGAAATTGCATTTGGGTTGATGCATCCCAAATGCAAAAATACCGGTCGCAAAGGGGCAGATTCGCAGAATCTGCCCCTTTACGACCGGTATTTTCAATGATGCATGTGCCCCTATATTTTGAAAAAAAAATCTGGGGAATTTAACATCCTCATTGTGTTATATTGAAGCAGAGGCAATTTGAGGAGGGAGGTTGGCTTAAAAAATCGTGAGTCTCTCGCCAGAATCTGGTATGTCGGCATGTGTGCATTTTATACTCAATGTAGCAGAACTATATATTACGCGAAATGTCACACCTGTAGAAAGCTATAGGAAAGGCGGTCTAATTGTATATCAAAATTGAGTGGTTTTTGTAATAAGACAATTAAAAAAAACGAGCAGGGGCACGGAAGATGCGCGCTAGATTCTACTGCAGGCAAGGGCAGCAGTAGAAAATAATAAGATAAAGGCATGCAAACAGCGTGCGCCTCCCTGCTCGCTCCCGCGGCAATACTCCATGGGAGTGAACTTGCCAAAAAAGGTGGGACATGCACCCACCAGTAGCCATTTACAGGTTACGATTTTTAAAGGACACAAATGAAAGCCAATCTAAAGTGTGGGATGAGTCAGATCCCACAAAGTACAGATAACAGATCGCCTACAGCGCAAGCGCTGTTTAGGCTCGACCTAATCACCCTGATGTCCATTAAAGCTAGGTGGATTGCAAAAGTTTGTTGTTCTAAAAGGTTTGCGAAGGAGTGCCCTATCTTGTTAAATCTGTACGCTAAGTGGACTGTGTCAACATCGTCTGCTACCAGTGGCGGCCAATACAGGTAAGAGTGGTGGGTGGGGTGGCGGTGGGGCGGGGTGGGGGAAGTCGACAGATAACGGGATAGGTAAAATTAAATAAAAAAATAAATAAAAACACTTACCTTGAATTTTACCTATCCCGTCCTCTGTCGACTTCCCCCCACCCTGCCCGCCCCACCTCTCTTACCTGTGCCGGCAACCACTGTCTGCTACAACCGGCCTCACACACTTCTGTGATAGATTACACTCTTATACCACTGAACATAAAAAGAGATAGCCCTGAGACTGTGCAATATACACACGTGTTCTAGTTCTGTGTAATGAACATGCATTATGATTATGTGAATTAGAGGAAAGTAGAAGGGGAGAGAATATTTTCCAGAGCAGAAGTAAAATGTTTCCCCGCGTGCCATGGGACGGCCTGTATAGAATGCAACCATATTTCTTTGTGGTCCATGGAGCATCTTTTATCATACGTACTTTCATAGAATGGTATAGAAAAGGGCAGGCTACAGTTGAGCTTGGTATTTAGACTGTTTGGGCAGAGGTAGGAGGGTTGCCATTGAATTGTTTGCAGTGTCTCCTAGAACTTTTCACATACAACTCCTTGACAAACATTCTTGGAACAAGGAATTATGTCTCAATGGGGATTCCTCAGGTGGGGCTTATGTGTGTGAGTCCATGGGAAGATACTGTCAATTTTGGAACGGGTTAAAGGTCAGTACAAAATACATAATGTTAATCTATAATGATTTAGGGAAATAAAATAAATGAATGTTCCTTCTTTCTTATGCTGTTCCTTATTTTGCGACATTTGGGCCTCTCATGAAGCAGGGCTCAGCTTTCACTTTGGTTTCAGGTCTTAAAGTATGATCCACATGCACTAAAAAAAGATTAGGTTATACCTCTAATAGGAAATTAAATATGAGACCTCAATATAGAAGCACAAATCTTTTTTCATAGCTGCTTCATGGCCCAATGTACTTATGACACCTTCAGACAGTACTGGCATTTTATCCAACATCACTTTGGTTTCTGGGACGTGTGGCATTATTTTTATCATTGAAAGTCTGTTCCTAAAAAGACAGACATCTGCATGCTTTTTCCTGCGTAGCCAGGAATGGCTGAAAGTGTCACGCATAACACAGGCCACTAAGTAGTGTTTTTTAACGCAATATTTTTTCTCCCAAAGAGACTGTACACGGGGCGAGGTAAGGATAAAGCAGCTGCGTTATGGCATCTCCAGGGAACAGCAGAGGCTGCAAGACTGCATCTGCGAACTACGTAAACAGCACTGTTGGGCGCCAAAAATATTTGCACAATTCCTGTGTCTGTGTTTTCAAAGACATGATGGAAGAAATACATGAAAACCAAGAGAGCAGATATCAATACTTGCCGAAAGTTCTTGAATGGTTCCATATCACCAGAGACTACATTCTCTAGCTATAGGATTTCCTTAAACACGTGAATGCATCCTGGGAGCTGTAGTCTTAATTCATTTCAGATGAACCACTTGGACTAACACACCTGAAATCAATGATTTGTAAATGGTAAGCCCAACATTAGAGTTTAGTACTCCTGATGATATAGAGTCATCTGGTAAACGTATATTTACCCCAAGAATAAGATAATATCAATAATAACTTGATGTTGAGATTGACTTGAGATGATGTTGCCGTGGCAGATCAAAAATCAACTCCATCTCTCTGCTTTCAAACAGGGAAGAGGCTTGGAAACTTAATAATCACCGTGGAGCTACTATAGTGTGCACTCTGTGAAATCACAGGCTTTGGGGCGTTTGTGAAAGTTTCAGGCTTTGTGTCAGACCTGCAATGCACCTTTCATATATCTGATACGGGGTGGCAAAGAGTTACCACCGCCACCAGTGGCGTTACTGCTAAGTGACTCCATGTCACGTGTGACACCTTCAAACAGTCCTAATCATTAGCACCTTGCATGATGGATTTTTTAGGCCTATAAATATAATGGCAAAAATAAATAGTAAAAATACTAGAGTGCTGTTGCATATTTAACCGGAACTGCCTACTGATGTGATATGACACGGGGGCAACTTGCAAACTATTGTCCTGGGGAGACATAGTACCGCTAACAGAGAAACAGCTGAGCCAGAGTAAAGCGCATAGTTACGATTTTATGAAAGAAGGCGTAGAAGAGGAGTGGGTGTCCGCCATGATCTGGGATAAGAAGCCATTGCATACGTTGAGTAAACCCCTCATCAATGGCACTCATTTCTATTATAGGGGTAAAAGGTCTATTCTGCATAAAAACAACAACTTAATGTATTAACCCACTGAGGTGAGCGTGTGGCTCAGGCATGCACAAGGTACAAGGAGCATACAAGGGTACAAGGAGCATACAAGACAAGATACATGTGCCATACGTAGAGATATAACACTCTAACCGGATGTCCTACTGCTAATTCCCAGGGTGGCCCTTGCTCTACCCTCCATGTACAATGACAAATTAGGCCCAGCCTGGGGACGTCACATGTGCACAACTGGAGCTGCTGAGGGTGACTTGTAAATGAGCCGCTGGCAGCTTGTGACCAATAACTGTGCTTGCTTCTCTGCTCACCATAGTGACTGCGGAGTAGGATTGCCACCTTTGTTGGGAAATACACAGTTACCAGAATACTCTGTGTAACCTAAGACATAATTTCCTGCCCTGAGCTCTCTTTGCAAATCATTGTTTTCAAATATGTCAGTTTAATTGGATCATCTGAGATGAACCAGTACCATCCCTGGTACCTTAACCACTCCATCTGGTAACATCACCAAACCATTCTGTAGTTTTTCATAACTTGCAGGACAAGGTCATCATAATTCATGTAGTGAAAGAGATGGGACTCCCCCACCCTTCAAGGCTGTGGGTTTTACCTACTCACACATTACTGCTGAAGGCCACTCCACTTTATGCAATGATATCCATCATGCATTGATGTGACAGACCACCTCTCTCTCGAGCAACCTAAGTGTTGTAGCTTAGCCCTCTCAACTTCCAGACCATCAGCTTTAACTGACAAAACTGTTTGAATATTCGGGCTGGTGACAAAAAGGGCTTGGGATGAAAGCAAAGGAGGAAGAGAGTATCTGTGGCCATCTGGGTGAAGAGGGGAAACCAAGCTCCTTGGCCAGAAAGGATCACCATGCCCTTCTCCCTCTGAATCCTGTAAAGCACCTTCGGCAGGAGGGGAATTGGAGGGAAGGCATACAGTAGCTCCTGAGGCTCCTGAAAGGCATCGCTCCCCATGCCTCCACACAGGATGTTTCTATGCAAAAGTGAGAAAGCGGACCATTTGTGGGAGATGCAAAAACAGCTAAAGTTGGGAGATCCCACTGACTTATTACATACAGGAAAGCCTCTTGTCAGATAGAAATTCACAGAGGAAGGTAAATTCCAACTGAGTCTGTCTGTCTGATAAATCTATTTCCCCGGAATGTACATGGCTTTGAGAGACAGGAGATTTTCTCTGCACAAGAAAAAAATCTCTTTAGTCAAAATGGCTAAAGCTAAGAATTTTGTACCCTCTCTGCCTGTTTATATAGGACTTTGCAACCTTTCTACCACAGGTTTGTTCAAGAGGATATTCTCAATTGAGTAGAGAGCTCTGTTGATTGCTTCCATCTCTTGACATTTTGAGGCTTTCTGGCTTTCTTTATATGACCAACTGCCCTGAATTTCCTGATTTTCCAACGTTGCTCCCTAGCCCAACTGACTTACATCTATTGTTAGGAGCTGGGGAAGGTATTCTAACATTGGGACCTCCTCTGTAAATTTGACGGTGGCAACCACCACTGAAGATCTTGGATTATCTTACGTGATACCGTGGTTCTTGGAGAATGGAGACGAGTAGATAGAGCATGAAGAATCAGAGGTTTTAGTTGGTGAGGGGCCCATTGAAACAGCGCAGTACAAGTGGCAATTAGGCCTTGGATTTTCAACCAGTGACGGGCTGAACCCGACTTGTTTAGGAGACTTTGTTGTAATTGAGATTGAAGATTCGGCCCCATGGCTCTGGGAAAAATGCCCTTTCTTCTTCTGTATTGAACAGATCCCCTGTAAAGGTTTTAAGCTGGGATGGAACAAGACTTGATTTTTCTTTGTTGAGAAGAAATCCTAATGACTCCAGAGTTGCACAGACAATATTTGCATGCAAGAGGCAACACTTTGCCAGTCATCCAGATAAGGATATAGTTGAACACCAAGTACATCCAGATGGACAACCACTTGTGAAAGTACCTTGGTGAAGATCCTCGGTGATGACGAAAGGCCAAAGGGTAGGACTTCAAACTGGAAATGGCTGTCCTCTAATGTGAAGAGAAGGAATCTCTGTGAATCTTGATTATATGGGCATATTGAAATAGAGATCCTTTAGATAAAACGTTATCAGACAGTTCCCTTCCGACACCATAGGAATCTTGCCCTAAATCATCTTGAAAGACAGATGTTTGACATATTTGTTCAGCTTCTTTAAATCTAGAACTGGCCAAAAGGAGTCGTCTGACTATAGAACAAGGAAGAGAATCGAGTAGAATCCTTCTTCGGTGGCTGAGACTGGAATCACTGCCCCTTTATGGAGAAAGGATTACATTAATTCTGTCAGTTATCTTTTTTTTAGCAGGTGCTTTGGACAAGGAGTTTTCACAAAATATGGTTCCGGTGGAAGGGAGAGATGCTGTTATTGGGACTGCAGCTGTGTTTGGGTGGTTTCTCCTGTCACTGGTCCACGACCCTGAGCCTGGATACGAAAGGCGCGTCTGTCTGTGTAGTAAGCTCCTTGGTAGTGATCCCTTATATATAGGGGGCAGCCTATATAAAAAGACTATGATGAGGAGGACTGGACATTGGGGTAATGAAATCTTGTGCTCATGTAATGCGTTCTAATGCCCTGGGGCCACGTTTGCGATATTTAAAAACTACAAAAATATCAAAATAAGATACAAGACCTTGTAATTGATTCTCCAAAGCATTCCAGCCCAGAAACACCAAAATCCAGAGCCTGCATGCCATGCTTTCTTGTTTGGTGGAGCCAGAGCGCCTAGGAGGCCTTGAAGGGTGTGTGGTCAGGCTGCCCCTTAGATGATTGGTCCAGTTGAAAGAGTAACAAGTTATAACCGTTTCTTGTCCACAGCAAGTGCAGCCGGGACAACATAGAAATGATCACCAGTGTGTTTTTTATTTTCTAACGCGAAAAAGCCCGAGACTCTGTGTTCCTAGCACTGCCTTTGAAGCCAAGGGTCGTAAAGACAGTGCCAGACGTTGCAAAAGGCAAACGACTCCTGAAGGCCATGCCTGCAGTGGGCTGTAGGAAGAGAACTATGCAGCAAGATTTAAATAGAAAAGGCAACTATTTTTAGTAGGAAACTACTGAATGCACTGAATTCACACCAACCCTAGTGCAATCAAACAAAACCTCACAGTTCGCTCGCTGGTGAGTTGCAGGTAATTCGGGCTGTTCCTCATCAGCTCGGGGTGACTGATAATGAGCTTCATGTGTCCTGGTCTGACGTTGTAGGTCTTAAGGAAAGCCTTGCCTCTTGCGCAGCAAGGACAGAAAGGCTTCAGAACATGGTGACTTTTCCCACATGGATTGTGCTGTCCGCAAAGTCAATTTACAGACGCTCCCATTATCGCAGAGCAGAACAAAGCCTGTTCCCTGAAGGAGTCTGCCTTTGTGTGGCCTGATATTAAATCAGCAAAAAGTACACTTCAGAAAGGATGGCGAGAGAAGGGTATGAATAAATCAATTGTTTGTTTAAAAAAAAATTACCTGCCTCGTACACTGCATGCACTTTATTCACAGTTGTCCATTCCCAGCTAAGCCATGCCACCTCCAATTAACTGATGGGAGGTGAGGCTGAGGCACAGTTATAGGCGCAATGATGGGCCGCACCAATGATGACTTCACTAGCCACTTTGTGAAGCCACTGATATGGTTTGAATACCTGTGCCTAGCCAGGCCTGGCTGGGATAGGAAAGGCGGTCATGCAGGAAGCAAACAGGAGTCCTAGTGCCCAAAAGTAAGTGCCAGTGGTGCCCTTTGGCCAATTAAGCACTGTATATCATTACATATTCCATAGAGTTTCAGTGATACTAAGATGCAAAAGCCAGGAGCTGATTTGATAAAACCCTCCACCTTGCTGGTGTGCAAAAAATTATGGCATGCATAAGCCCAGGTTGAGGGGCATTTGTACATGAGGAGTTCATTATAATCTGCTTATGTATACATTTGATTCTAACTGCCACTTCTAAAAACAGAGAGGGGCATATTTACAAGCCCCTTGCGCCACTTTTGCGCCGCCGTTGCGTCACGCATGTGACGCAGCGGCGACGCAAACCATGCGCCGCGTTGCGCTAATTTACAACGTGACGCATCTAGGGAGATGCGTCACGTAGTAAACTCCTGCGCCACATGAAACCTGCGTCAGGTTTCATGTGGGCGTACCGGCGCAGGGGGTGTTCCGAGCGCAGGAACGCCTCGGAAAAGTGACGTAGTGAAATCTACAAGATTTCACGCAGTCACTTTTCCGAGCGCTGGTGCGTCAAATCCTTACGCCTGCTTCAAGCAGGCGTAAGGATTGACGCACCATGTTAGGGATAGGGAAGGTTGGAACAGTGCTGGAGTTGCGTCGTGCTTGCGACACAACTTCAGCACTGCGCCAACCTTCCGCCGGCAGATGCGTCACGCATCTGCTTATCCTTGCGCCACGATGCGCCGCATTGTAAATGCGGCGCATCGGACGTGGCGCAAGGGTAAACTTGCGTGACGCATTTTCCCTGGCGCATCCCTGCTGATATGCAGGGATGCGCCAGGGAACGTAAATATGCCCCAGAGTATCTCCAATTGAGAATATGCATAAGAATTCATAAAGTGACGGAAGACACTCAAAACACTTAGCCGTTG
Source organism: Calotriton arnoldi (assembly GCA_963921515.1). Lineage (NCBI taxonomy): Eukaryota > Metazoa > Chordata > Amphibia > Caudata > Salamandridae > Calotriton > Calotriton arnoldi. The sequence continues at coordinate 1,609,910 of CAWUFW010002483.1, forward strand.
CTCCAGATTAAGCAGATACTATTTATATTGTTGTTATTTATCATTTAAATTGGTACTGATAATGATTCCTGCATATGGTCGGTACTGCGAATGTTGAATTTTGTCTTATTTATACCTTAAAATCTTCTAAGTTGGGGGGCCAATGTCATTATCTTCATCATGTTAGATCGATTGACAGTTAACACATTTCCATGATTATAATCTTGTAAGCAATACAGCAGTCTTTGCAGACTAACATTACTGGCTGCCTAAAGGACTAACTCGTGTGCATTGGTGAGATTGGTAGCATTAGTTTTACCCAACTTTACGGGGCGAATGTTCATTGTTTTAAAAAAAAAAAGCAGATCTGCCTAACGAAGGTAGAACAACAAATTTGCATAAACCTTTTCACATATTATCTTTAGAGACAGCCGTGCCCCATTCGTTAAGTTTCTTCTGAGCTATGTGTTTTATGCAGTTGTGTAAGAAGATGTAGCTAAGACTTGCCTACCCCATAGCACATCAGCTTTGCCCAAAGTCAGCCATTTGCAACCGACCCTGTGAAATGCTGTACTATAATCAATGAAGCATGCATAAACTTTATACTTTAACTGATTGCTTCTCCTGGTTGTGTGCGAAAAGGCCGTGATTGTATCCAGTATGGGGCAGTCCTTGTAGAAGCCTCTATGTGTAAAATCTAGCAAGTATTGCTCTTCTGCCCAGGTTTCAGGTATTTCTAGTATAATATTAGCAAATGCTTTCCCATGTGAATCCTACAGAGCTTTCTAACGATAGCGCCTTAAATCTCCCATGGGCACTCAAGTCATTTGTACATTGGCTGGAGGACTGGACCTCTCCAAGTTGATAAGATTATTCGTTGATTTAAGATGTTATCATAAAGTGAAGCCAAAGTTTAGTTCCAATCAGGGCCAGCTTTAGCAGCGCCCAGTGCCAAAGTCTTTGTTGGTGCCACCCCAGCCCCGGTGATATCCTTCTTCAAGGATTTCCTCACTACTACCCTCCAATTATGTCCATCATCTCTCCTTAGCCCCTCTCTCACATTTATTTAATTTATTTTATAGCACTCCTCACATCAATGAAGGGTGCCAGAACGCCTTACATCACACACATTATACCGAGACAATGACTAAATGTGTAAATCAATGTATAGGAAATGTTACATTAGACAATGAGGGCCACAAGGTCTAGGAGTCACATGTTACCCATACTGGTAGGCATTATATATTAAGAGTGCTTTATGTGGAGAACCAAAGAAGCAGATATACTATGTTTTCACACAACACAGCACTGTAACCAAAGTTGCTGTTTTGTGTGAAAAGGAAAGTGCACAATAGCACCATCTCTTCTAAGATATGGCACTGTTCTTCCCCTCGTGTTGGCTTACCTTAGACTGCCTTCCACAATGCCACAAGGGTGAGAATGTGATGACAAGCATAAGTTTTGTATTGGAAGGGTACCATTCCACTACAAAAGTGCATGTTTTGACACTATTTATACTTTACCACTTTGCATGTGTGCTGAACAGTTACACCTGCTTCGTGGAGGTCTAATTGTTTGACGCAAATCCCTTTCTACTGATGATAGTAGATATTGATTACCATCAAAGTCCATGGGTGGGTACATAGGAGCATCCTTATACCACCCAAGGTATGGCTGCTTGACACAAAGTAGCACATAATAGAGCATAGTGCTAATTCATATTACTCTAGGTCTACTTTTCAACACAATTCAGGTTTTGCATTGGAATTAAACCCCAAAACAATAATTTGTACCAGGTTTGTGTCACCTGTGTGATGCAAATCCGGCTCAAAGTTTTAATGTTAGTGTCCTACAAACTCAGGATATAAAACATAACACAGTGGTCAGGGTTGTCTATGCTAATAAAAATGTATTACTACCCAAAGGAATCCTTTTTTTTAGGAAACTTAGAATAACGAAAGACTGAGAAAAAAGGAAAAACATTCTAAACCTGTACTTTGCAGTTTCCGTGCAGCACTTTGATGCCAGTTCATTGCTCATTGTCCTGTATGAGAAGGATGGTAACTTGTGAAGTGTAAACAACAAAATGATCTCTGTGACAAAAGTAGTTACCCACTGAGCTATCTAAAAAAATAATACCTGTGATATGCATGCTACATGTCTACTTCAGCATGAGTTACAACTAATGTATGTATTTCTCTTACTCTTCATGCTGACTAGACAAATCACACATCTCTCCATCAAGTGCATTATTTACCAGAGTTACCATGCTACTGTTATTATCCCCTGAAAAATACGGCACACACAAAGATCTCTGCAGGCTGCTCTTATCTCTCCATAGGCTGTTATTCAGTGGGCGCCCCTTGACTTTGGCGCCAGGTGCAGTGGCCTGGTCGCAGTGCCCTAAAGCCAGCACAGGCTCCAGTTTATGGGTCAGCCTTTGAAACGTTTATTGGCAAATTGTTGGGCTAGGAGCTCAGGAAAACCTAAATGATTAAATTATCAAGGTTACTTTACCATCTGCTATTTGGTACTGTGCTACTAACCACTCGCTTGCCGCTATTCACTCAATTGACATGATCTTTCCTCGTCCTCAGGTAAATATTCTATTTGTCTCCTGCAAGGGCCCAGAGGAAAAAAGAGTTAGGGGTATTACTGTATTCTTCTGAACATGCAATATTGATGTTCAAATTGTATGGGAACTTCTTGTTTCTCCAGCATTGGATCTTTCATATATTCACAAGCAGATGGTTGAATCATTCTCTGTCTTCAGGCTGGGAATCCCCTGTAATCTTAAACAGGAGTAAACAATGTTGAAATGGCCATAGGGCTCAACAACAGTGTTTGTTTAGTAGCACGTCCACCTCATTTGAAGCAAACCGAGCTTCAGCGGACGAGGTGGAAGTACTGGCTCTCCTACTCCCCCTAGAGGTCACCATAGCTCAGAGTTCAATGTACAAGTGAGAGAAGAGTACATTATAATTGAGCCTCTGACCAGGGAGTAGGGAGAGTCGCATATGAGTATGTGAAAGATGCCAAGGCTGGAGAACTAGAAATACAGGTAAATAACAAATTTCTTCTCCAGCATTGGATCTTTCATATAGTCACATGCTTGAATGAGATTAATAAGAAGTATTGACATTTATAGTACAATAAAAGCGGGAAGCAGGCTCACCTTTACTGAAACAAATCAGCAGAAATAGCTTGTCTCACTGCAGTCACCTTCTGTGTTGACATCAAGGGAGTAGTGCTTCGTGAATGCGTGCCTGCTCTTCCAAGTAGCTGCATGGCAGATACCTCGCAAAGGCACACCAGTGTAGAGGGTGCTCTCACTCGCCCCTGGAGTGGATGCTTGGTTTTTCTGTGGCAGAAGGTTATACAGACTGATAACCAAGGTGCTATTCCCTGCTTGGAAAGGGGTTCGCCTATACTTGGATGGTCGAAAGACACAAACAACTGGTCAGTATAGTGAATGTATTTCGTCCTGTCAATGCAAAACTTGTGTACATTAACCAATGATGCTGATGATTTGGGATTTGGAAAACAGAATCACAGAGTATTTAGTTAGTTGAGATGGAAGTCAGTAGGAATTTTGGGAACAAACTTGGGATTGGTCCGTAAGATGACTTCCTTAGCAAAACGCAGGTAGGGTTTTCTGATGGTTAATGTATGTATTTCTCTTACTCTTCATGCTGATGTAAGCACTGAGAAAAGCAACATTTTCTAGGAAAGAAACTGCAAATGTGTTTTGCAGATAGGTTTGAACGGAGGCAACATGAGTTGGCTCAGGAAAGTATTTAGTTTCCAGGATACTGATAGGCGTCGTAGTGTAGGGAAGCCTCTGAAAAGACATTTCATAAATTTCTTTATGATTCTCTTTGAAAATAGTGTGGTCAGGTTGTCTCCTGGTCTCCAGAACTGTGAGATTGCTGTAAACTCCTTATAAGGAGTATTTTAGCCCATCTTTTGCCAGGTTCAGCAAGTAAGGAATACTTTTGCATGGAACCCTTTGGCCGTGCACAAGGCACAAAAGCGTTTCCATTTGGCATTGTAGGATTTTGTGGTTGCTTCCACTAGGAGGTTTCTATATTCTGCTGAGAGATCAAGATAGCCATGCTCTAGGTTGTCTGGTACCATGCTGTCAGGCTCAACAACTTAAGGTCGTGGTGCAGAATGCCTTCTTTGTGCATTACAAGAAGCTTGCAATGTATTTTCATTGGTGTTGAAGAGTACGCAGAGAGATTCAGAAGTTCTGTGAACCAGTACTGGTGAGGTCAGTCTGGGGAAATGAGAATCAGGGTGCAATGGTCAGGTTTCACTTTCCTCAGGACCCTGGAGATCAGGGAAAATGGCAGAAAGGTGTAGACAAAGACACTAAACCATCTGATCAAAAAGACCTTGCCATTAGACCCTGGCTACCAAAATCTGCTAGCGTAAAACTGTCATTTTTTAGTTATTTTGGGTGGTAAGCAAATCCAGTGTGGGTTGGCCCCATTTGTGAAAGCTGTAAACCACGTGGTCTTGGCGGAGCTTCCATTCGCGGCAGTTCAATAATGATTGCTGAGTGTGTCAGCCTGATTGTTTTGCCATATAGGAATATTCTCCATAGAAATTTTCAAGTAATAGAAGATGGCCCAGTCCCACAGTAGCTGTGCCTCATCTGACAGAGTCCAGGATCTTGCCCCTCCTTGATTGGTGATGTTAAAAATTGACGTTTTGTTGTCTGTTCTCATATAATGCATTGCCTCTTTGAAAATGCCTTAGTGACTTTATCAAATTTATGCAGACTCACTTAAGAGTCATTTCTTTATTTCTGGCACTCTTGTTGGCACTGAAGAATATGTAAAATACAGGTGGCTGTGCTCTTGATTAAATATATTTTGTACACTTCTGGCCTATCTTCTATTATCACGCCTGGTCACTATTAACTGTGCTTTTGTTACTTCCACAGAATACTTGCCCTCATTAACTGTAGTTTGTTTCTTGGTTGGGGCCATCACGAGGCCTGTTGTAATGTTACTGGGTGCTTCAGTGCCTACGCTGAACGTTTAGCAGCCTTTCGATTTGGATTTTTAGTCTATTTGTGTCAGTATCGAGCTAGTAGCCAACTCCCCGTTTTTCCTTACCGATATTCATTGTTATCCGTACTATTGGAACTATTACATTTGAACACAATGGAATTTGTTTGTATGCTGGGTGAAATATGAGACTCTAGAGGTACCCTGACTTGACTCTTACTTCCGGTTTCCCACGTTCTGAAACAGCAGATCATTCAGTTGCACTTTTGACCTTAAGTTGTCTTTAGGCAAAGGACGATGCAATACACCTCTTTGCTTCAGTGTCCTTAACCTCTTTTGTGCTGTTTGTGCAAATCCCTGTTTATGTCCTTCTGCTTGTACCGTACTTTGTGTTTGTGGGGACAATACAGTATATGTTACAGGACATGTTTTGAGCAAAGTATTCAATTTATCGAGAATTGTAAAAGTCATGCTAGGCTGCTTATCTCAGATCAGCTGTAACCATTAAAAGCTTATCACACTCAATCGTTTGAACACCCTAGATTTTGTCACTAATGCCTGGACCCAGAATTATCTACCATAGCTGGCAAAAGTCGTAATGTATCTAATATCAATTATTAAATATTTCTGTTGATGTTGCATAAAATAGTCCAGTATTACAGTGAGATTTAGCATCTGCTCAACAGGTTTGCCCATGGATTCTTCATGACTTGCTATTTTATAGTTCAACAAAGCAACTTTCCAATTTAAGTGATTCTGCAAGCACTGTTGAAGACATTCAATTTAAAGTCTTAGGGGCCCATTACGATACCCGGCGTAAAAAAATCCGCCAGGCATGGAAGCGGCAAAAATCCGCCCGCACACACCGTCTGAACACCGACCACGCCATTACGATTACACAAACCAAAAACCGCCATCGGCGGAAAAATCACACAAGATACCGCCCGCCATCGTCCGAGTCGGAGTCAAACCGCCCGCCACGGACGGAAACACGCACGACAACACAAAACCGCCCGCCCTCACGCCCGACACACCGCACGTGAGATTACGATCGCACCGCCATGAGCGCGGGAAAACTACAAATATACCGCCCGCCAGCGCAAACAACGCCGATGAGAACCGACACAGCAGAAGCCATGGCGCCCACGTCCCTGCACAGAAACCATCCGCTGACAAAAACAATCGCACACAACATGGCCAACAAGTCCACACAGCAAGGCACGCACAAATACACAAGCACAGTACACATCCCGAAAACACCCCCTGGACAAACAAAAACTACAAAGGCCAGAACCCCAGACACAACACACCTGAAAACAACAGACCATGAGGACACACCCACATAGGTAAGTACAAAAGCAGCACTCCCACAGACCACAACCCCTTGCAACATTGCAAACTAGAGAGGAGAGGACACAGTGACACAGCAAGGACAGCAGCACACCACAGAAACGCACACATCACAACCACCACCACCACCACCACCACCAAACACCGGCACCACAAACCCCTGCACATTACACAACACACACCGCACCAGCACCACAAACACCATGGCACCACAAAGAATGCCCAAGTTCACGCCCATGGAGCTGACGGTCATGGTCGACGAGATCATCAAGGTGCACCCACAAATCTATGGGAACCTGGTCCAGCACACACCACTAGCCACCAGAAAGAGAATGTGGAACCGGATCGTAGACCAGGTCAATGCAGTCGGGACCTTGCCCAGGAACAGAGTCGAAATAAACAAACGGTGGAATGACGTCAAAAGCCTGGTCAAGAAGAAGGAGAGCAAGAACAGAGAGCTGGCTGCCGTCACTGGCGGAGGAATCCCGCGCTCTTCAAGACCTTCAAAGCGTGGGAGGAGAAGGTGCGAGTCATCATACATCCCGAGATCCTCGCCGGATTAGCAGGGGGAGTGGAGGCTGGTAAGTACAAACTAATGTATACCAGCACACCGCTATGTACTCACATGCACTACCACCATGCCACAGCTCCCAGGGACAAACACCCCCATGTCCAGCACACAATACACAACACATCACACACACATGCAACAGACACCACCACACACAGCCCAAACCGAACAACTGTAAGATGCGTGGGGACATGTGTACACTCAGCCAGCCACGTAACCACCAACAGGTCCCCAAATATGCCAGAAGCGCCACAACGAGCACCCACCACACCCATGTGTCCGCCATAGCTGCACTAACCGACAAGTAACAGGTAAGTGGCAGGAACACAAAGTGCAGTGGGTGGGAGGGTGGACAGCCCAAGTACAAAACACACCAGGCCCCTAGTCCCACAGCACAGCAAGGAGGAGCATCCCCCACACCCCACAGCCACGTGTCAGCCACCGCAGTGCACAACGACAGCCGAAAGGTAGACATCACGGTCCACAGCAATCGGTGTCAGTGGGTGTCCAGCCACCACCACGACCCACAACACCCCCCACCCCCACAGACCTGCAACATGGAGCACCCCCGCTTAGAACCATGTGGCATCCAGTACAGTGCACGCACGAACAACCTGCAGGTGGGAAACTGGACAGGGCTGGATTACTGGAGGCATGAGGACCGTAACACGACCAACACATGGGACATGTCACGTAGCAGACGAACATGCAGCACCGCCCACCGTCACGAACAAGTGAACAATGTGCACACGGACATGAACCACAGACTCACACCCCACATGACCCATCACAAACACAGCAACACCCAAGGAGCCACGTCTGCATGCACAAGCCACACTGAATATAGTACCACACGGCAGCCACTGTACAACCCATCACACACAACCGAAACACCATTGAAGTCCTGTCCATGTAGCCCCTACTGCCTGTCAACCACACACCCCACAACTACGCCTATGTAAGACAAACAACACTAGACGCAACAGAGCGGAACAACATAAATGCACACGAACACCACTGAACCCATCAAACACACAGACACACCATGCACATACAACATACCATCCATCCCATCCGTCAGCCCCAGTCTCATGAAAGGCATGTCATCCGCACAGCTGCCACACATACAGCAGTCACGCTAAGATACATGCCCATGACCAACCATGTGCCAGAAGTCAATGAAGCGCACGACACACTGTGAGCAACAACACACAACATGGGCCACACCCCCGAGCACTGCAGTGATGCACATGGCACAGGGCAGCACGCACACCAAGGAGATGGGACAACTGCAATACGTTGGCTGGCACACAACCATCACTCACTCATAACGATGCGTCCAATGCCATGTCCAGTAATCACAACAGACAGCAAATATGCAGGCCATGTCAAGCATGCACACACCTCAAACCATGCACTGTCATGCTGCCACAACACATGTCACGTTCGGCACCCATGGCTCACAGCATGTACCCCAAAAGCATATTCCATCCCAAATGCGAATCTGGGGCATGGCCCCCATGTTGCCATATGCGTTCCTAAGCGTCCCATCTGAACACCAAAAGCAAAGTACAAACCAGACCCAGGATGGGCCAGGAGCCCGCATACACCAGAGTCACAATAAGTAGGGGCACAGCAACACACCCATCGGCATGGCCAATCCGTCCCATGCCACATGTGCACAGCACACAGTCCCATTGTCAAGCACACACAACTACAAATGGTACAGCCACACACACGCCTCCGGGAAACCCATGTACGAGATTGCACGAACTGTTAATGTCAGACGACAAATACATACTTCGCCAGGTGCAACACAATAACAAATCTCATTCTCTCCACAGGTGACGAACTGCTGGATGCTGGGGATGGAGACAGCAGCCAGCACAGCCAGCCTACAAGCCCCCAACGAGGACACACGGATGTGGAGGATCTGTCCTCCTCTTCGGACACGGACCACCAAGCAGGCCGATCTGGTGTGGCAGGGCCCAGCCGCTCCCCAGGACCCCTCCTACCCACCAACCCATCATCCAGGGCTGCTGAACATTCCCAGCCCCCTGCTGCCACTGTCGTTGCGGCCACACCCACGGTCATTGCGGCCACACCCACGGTCATTGCGGCCACACCCACGGTCATTGCGGCCACTACCATTGCCGCAACCATCGCCGCACCGACCACCACCGCCGCCACCACCACCACGTCTTCGCTGGCACCAGCCCCAGCGCAGGTGGTGGCCCGGCCGACTGGATCCACCCTGGGAGCCACAGCGAGGACCGTGGTGAGCAATGTGGCTAGTGGGCAGGCCGGTGGCAGCAGTACTGGTAGGAGGAGCAGGGTCAGGGAAACGCAAGTCTCCCCTGGGAGCCATGCCCTGCCTCAAATGGCCAGAGTCCTTGGGGCCTATGAAGAGGCCCAAGAACAATGGGTCAGGTCTGCTTCAGACACGCGGGAGGTGCTGGGGGTGCTGAGGTCCATGGACGCCCGTATGGGCCAACTCGTGGACCTCATGGGCCAGCTGTTGGTGGTGGTGAGGTCACAGCCAGGGACAGCAGCTCCACCACCGCCACCACCTGCCGGGGCGCAGGGTCGAGCAGCAGTGTCCAGTACCCCTGCGTCCACAGCCAGTGAGCACACCTCACCCCCCACCAGCAGGTCGCCACCACACCCCCCTCCCAAACGTGGAAGGGGCCGTCCGAAGTACAAACAGATCTCCCGGGAGGACTACGCACGCTCCAGACGCAAGTGAGGCAGCCAGCCAGCCTTCCTTGACCACCCACTGCATTGACTTGGACTACGATCCCACTCCACACAGCCATCTGGATGGCATGTGTCTGTTGGACCATGGACATGGAACAAGTGGGTACACCCTGAGCATCACGCAGCCGTGACCGACAGCTCATTGTCACTGCACGCACCACTTTTGTCATCACCTCGCACACAATCACATGTCACAGTTTGAAATAAATGCACCTCTTACACAAACTGCTGTTTGTGCCCTGTGTTTTATTTGTACGGAATACAACGGCCACCTTGGGCGGAAAGGCACCTGATGCGTGGCATGGCAATGGAACCGGAGGGCCTGTAGGGACCTAGGGGTGGGAGACAGAACAGGAGCACATTCAATGAGTGTGTCACACACCCATCACACAGTACATGTCAACAACTACAAGCAATGTACACACATCGCACAGAGCAATAGGGCACAATGCCACAGCCACCAACAGTGGCATACTACCCCTGGCCATGGAGCGTTGACACACAGCACGCAGTGAACAAGCGGCCACCCTGACACAGCACACACACACCTGCACAGACACAGCCACATCAGCCGTCGTACATGGACACTCACCGTCAAGTGAAGTAGTGGGCGATGAGCTGCTGCCGCACATTACCAGCTTCCTCCTCTCCGCTGTCCTCCTCACTCGAGCTGTCCTGGTCTGCGGGCTGGGGCCCTGGTTGATCTCCGTCATCCACGATGAGGGGGATCTGCTTCCGAATGGCCAGATTGTGCAGCATGCAGCACACCACCACTATCTGGCACACCTTCTGTGGGGAGTACGCCAGCGCACCCCGGTGCGGTCCAGGCACCTGAACCTGGACTTGAGGAGGCCAAAGGTACGCTCGACCACACGTCTGGTCCTCCCATGTGCCTCATTGTAGCGATCGTCTGCTGGGGTGCGAGGATTCCTCAACGGACTGAGCAGCCATGCCCCATTCGGGTACGCAGAGTCACCTGGGTGTGAGGGACACAGAGAACCGTTGCTATTCCAACTGGACAGGGGACAGCATCGCACAACTAGCACGCTACACCACTCCACATACTCACCGACAATACAGCCACGATCCTGTTGCAGATTGGACATCAGTCGTGGCAAGATGCTGTTGCGCATTATGTGTGCGTCATGGGCCGAGCCTGGGAACTTTGCACACACGTGGGTGATCACCATGTCCGCAAGGCACACCACTTGCACATTCAGGGAGTGCGTGTGCTTCCTGTTGCGGTACAGGTGCTCAGTGGCCTGTGGTGGAACAAGGCCAACATGTGTGCAGTCAATGGCTCCAACGACGTGTGGGATTCTGCCAAGGGCATAGAATGCACCCTTCACTGCCGCCAATTCACGAGCCCTGGGGAAGCGGATGTACCTGTTTCGGTACAGCATCATGGCTGCCAGTACATCCCTCAGCACCTTGCTGAACATGGGCTGGGACATCCCTCCTCCACTGCCCACTGTGTGCTGGAATGACCCAGTGGCGAAGAAATGCATGGCGGCCATCACCTTAGCCGTGGGGGTGACAGCTGTCGGATACACCCTGCGGGGACGGAGATGGGGTTCCAACATGGCACACAGTCGATGCAGGGTTGGCCTGTCCAGCCGAAACTTCCTAATGACCTCTGTATCGTCCATGTCCGCCAGCAATTGGTATGGGCGGTCAATGTTCGGTCTCCGCCTAGGGAAAATGGCAGTGGACACATGTCAAAGCAACACAACACATAGCAATTTCGCATACACATCACTGACATGACTGAGCAAGCACATGAGCCACAGCCCAGCTGTCAAGCTGGGACGGCACGGCCACAATACACTTACACAGGTCTCCCAACAATGGCAATGGCTAGTGATACAAACTACTGCCATGTGCATGCACATGGGGATCTAGGCCCCAATGACTTGCGGGCGTGCTGATGGGGACTGACTGCATATTCGTCAAGCGGCAACGCCACGGCAACATGAATGTCTGCTGAGCATGGAACTGCTTCCGAGGCTGGATGAGTATGGCACACGACGACGACGATGTGGGCACAGGCTGAGCGGCCAAAACAAGTGGGACCTGTGGCACGAGGGGATATGAGACAGTAGTAGGTGTCAGCACTGCACCCTATGTACAGCACTGTACGGATCACACCTCCCGAAACATTGACAGGTGTCCACATTGACAGCCCCATGCCAAGACGGCTGTGTGCTTGCAGTCACACGTCACAGGTGAGAGGTTACATTGCACGTGCCAGGTGGCAGACGTACATAGTGGGAGCTGGCATGTGTGTGCATGTGTCTCCTGTTCAGGATCCACCAGATGGGCGCTGACTCTGTACTGACCATTGGACACAGCATGTTCCGTGGAAGGCTTGTGTGTGTGGGATGGTGGCACTGGATGTGCCTCCGTTGGGTGGGGGCCATGCACAGGGCGGGTACGTCGATGATTGCGCATTGTTGGTCACGGTGGGTGCACCCACTCAGATGTGTTGACCTGTGTTCAATTCCTATGTCCGCATGATGATGGACTGTAGATGTGGGCAGACTACACATTGGTCGATGTGCTGTCTATATGCATGTGCCTTCACACCAGGCACAGCTGCCCCTGCACATGTGACCCCTGCTGGACTCGCTGCTGGGTCTGTGGAGCTGATGCACCTTCTGTGCGTGGGGCGGACAGCTCTCCTCACTTCCCTCATTGCGCATGTCATGACTTTGCCGCAGGTGACATGGATCATGGAGGGCCCACATGTACGCGTGGGTAGGCTACACATGATTGTTCACTGGTCGCCACCCCCAGTCAGTGTTTCGAACGGGAAGGTTGTTGTGCTGGTGGTATATTCGATGTGGCGGATGGGCGGGCCTAGGTGCGGGCTTACATTCCGGACATGGGGGTAGTTGGATTGGCGACTAGTTGCAGTACACACGGGACACGTCTCTTCCTTTCCACATCTGGGTCATCCCTTGTACTCACTGACAGTGATACAGTCATCTTCGCCCCAGCCCTCATGTCCTCCCCTCGCTCCCCCAATATGCATGTGCACCTGCGAGGCTAGCGCTTGCACAGGCAGCCCCAAGCTCGCACCAGAGAGGGCAAGGAGTGAATGTGTGGGTCCAGTTGCACGAGTGGGCTGTCTCAGGGTATGATGTGTTGCGGGACGCCGTCCACCTGCGTGGTGCCCCAAATGGAGACCCGGCCTGCATGGACTATGCATCACAGTCTTCGCCTTCCGGATCCGCCACCTGCGACACCCAGTGGCTGTGGCTGCCCTTGCGGCCATGCCGCGTCCGTCTGTGACTGATGGCCCACACATTCACTCTTTGGCCTCTCTGGGGAGGGCTCGGGGATGGTGGCGCACGCGCTTGCACTTAGTCGCAATGGCATGTGGCGTGGTTGGTATAATGGGCAATGGATGGGATGGTGCGAGCCACCTCCCGTGACGTCAGTGCTGCTCGTGCTGTGGTGCGTCCCCCTACACTTCCATTTGACTTGTGCCATGCTAGACGTTGAGGTTCTATTGCCTGCGTGATATGACCAGGAGGAGCGCGAGGAGACCTCTCACACACCATGCTCCACTGCCATCCCGTGCCCTGTATCGCCTGTGCGGATTGACTATGTTGGGGTTACAACTGGTCGACTGGGGCTGTGTGTGCCTTGTCAAGGGGCATGGCGGGCGCACAACAGGATCCAGCTTGTCCACAGAGGGTGGGCTGAGGTGCGCCTGGTACCGCTTTGTACGTGTGCCCGGCTGCTGTGCACACACGTGTTCACTCCCCCGACAGGTGTCCTCTCACAATGCCCAGGGAAGCGGTGGTGTACTGTTCATGACCCCTCCCGACACGGCGTGCTCCAACTTGGCATGTGCGCATCTACCCGTCACACCCACCCACCTGAGCACTGCGTCCATACGACTTCACACGACACATGTGTGTCTTCCACAGTTGTGCTACTCATTTGCGTTGACATCCAATACCAGTGGACTACATGGTCATGTCACGACTGCCGTGTACTTCACATACTCTCATCCTCTCTCATTCGTACTTGTGAAATGAGTCAGCGGAGACAGTTTTGGTTTCAAACATTATATTGAGTCTTCTGTCCTCTGTGATGCAGTATAGTGGACACTACTGGCAGCGGAATACATGTTGAGGATATACTGAGCATGATTGCAAATGGGATAGGGTGTGGGGTTACATGTGATTGGCTGTTGCATGTGGGATGTGGGCTTCAGAGTTACATCTGCTTGGCCAAGGCTGTGCTAATGTACATTTACGTATAGCTGCGGAGCTGCGGACTTTGACACAGACGGTATACATGTAGCCTACCAGACCGCTTGGCATCATGGGCACAGTCCATCTCAGTTCCATGTGACAGGTTTGCTGCGGTTGTTCCTCATGCACGCGTGCATGTGAGATGACATCAGGGCATGTGCTTGCGTGCATGCAGCGGCGTGCCACTTGTTGTTGCAATGTGGTGGTTACTGGACATGTCACAGTCACTGGGGTCGTGTTGTTGTTGTATGCACTTGTCGTCCATGCAAAGGTCCTGGTATGGGATTCCCGGGGCGGGGTGGGAGGGGTGCAGCACCCACAGACTCCAGGCGACCTATTCATGTCCACTGAGCGGTGTGTGTGTCCATGGGCGCTGGATCCATGTCGTGTCCTGGTTGTTCGTGCAGTTCCGTCCATGTGGGTGCGATACACAGACCCCATGCCACTGCCTCCCACGATGCATGCGGTGTTCCTGGATGTGATGGGGAACAGTGTGCATGTCCCGGTCATATCCGATGTCATGGCGATGTCGTTGATGGTGTGGTAACAGTTGCCGGTCGTTTGGTATGGCTGTTGTGGTGGTGACTGGCCAGTCCGTGCGGAAGCTAAGCATGGGTGCGGGGTTGGACATCATAGGTCAATCGGGGAACCTGCGTTGTGGTCCGACGAATTTACAGGTTGTCAGGTATGCGATGCCGTCCAGCAGGGCTTCCATGTCATTGGTGGTGTACATGTTTGCCAGCCAATGTAGCGGATGGTGGCTGTCAAGGTGTTGTTCGTAAGTTGTCCCTTGGAGGACCATGATGGGGCATGCTGGGTGACATTCGATGTAGCTGTTCTCGATGATCCGTCGTGTGGAGGCACAGTGGTCCCATTTCAGTGCGGGTGCGATGTTGGCCACATACGCCATGCCCCCATAGGCAGAGCAGGCCCTGTCGTGTGCGTCCAGAGGGAGGAGTAGTGGTAGCAGGTCCGCCTTTAGACATGCCGGGTTGGAGAGGCATATCTCCACGGGATGCTGGTAGGGACACCTCCGACAGTAGAAGACGGGCATGACGCAGCTGAACAATGTGATGCGGTAAGTCAGTCGGTAACTTACGTTCAGCAGGGACAGGAGATCGCATCCCAATGTATGTATCGTGTTGGTTTGGTACAGCTTGAGCTGTTCGGCGTAGTTGGGTAGGTGTGTTGCGGTTGCCATTTCGCAGCGGTGCGTTGTGGTGGCGTGCTCCGGCTGTGTGTGCAGTCTGCAATGTGCACGCTCCGAGGTTGCTGTGAGCTCTGTGTAGTCGTAGGGGGACAGGACTTGTGTTCTGTTGGCTTGTTTGGAGGACACGGGCCCTCATCCCACATGCTTCTCAGACAGTTCAAGGTCAGTGATGTGTGACTCCTTCCAATTAACTTGCATGTGGCCGACATGGGGGAGTGTTTTCTTCTTTCTTCCCCGTCCGTTGTGTGCTTCTGTGATATGCGCTATCTGCCCTGTGGTCGGTCTCCTCGGCATGCCTGTGTTGGTCTTTTCTTGGACAATGGCTGTATTCACCGGCTTCTTTCGTAGGGCTGTGGTTTCGGAGTTGGAATGGAAGGTCATTCAGTGCTGTCTGCTCTCCCTTGTGTGGGCGGCAGGCTGCCTTTCCGCTCTGCGTTGGGCCTTGTGTGTGAATGTTATTCTTGGGCCACCTGTTGTCGGTCCCCGGGCTCTTTGGTGTTCCGTTTTATATGTCTTGTTCATATGTGCAGGGTGGTATGGGTGTTTCAGTGTGGTACTGGCGTTCCTCTTCCCGAAGGAGCCCTGCTTCTCCTAGTTGGTGTTGCCGCCGCTGTGTGCTTCGCCATGTTTGTTACACTGGGGTGTGTCCTGCTGTTGCGTGACTTCACTGACATGTGTGCGTCGGTTGTGTGGCGTTGGGTGTTGTCCGTGAATTGGGCGTTGGGGACATGTCTGTAGCAGGCCTGTCACGTGTCATGTGCGTTCGGGGTGGGGCTGATGTGTGTGCTGCTTGGTTGTGTCCCTGTGTCTGTGTGCGACGCATGCATGGCGCTGCGGTTGGCCTCTGCGTTGTGCGCATGTGTGGCGGCGTCATCGCCGCTTTGGGGCCGTGACGGGGTCGTTGGTTCCTAGTCCCAGGTGGTGTGTACACATGTGTTACGCGATGTTACGATTTGGCCTGTGTGTCATATGTGGATGCAATGGTGGATGTGTAGTGTACACGCGCTGGGGGGGTTGTCCGCTTTTTCCGCCCTTGCACTGTGTGCGCTGTTTGCGTGCACTTGTTGTGTGTGTGCCTACCTGCGTCTCCGCGGTACGTTGCGTCCTTGGTGGTGCATCAGCAAGAGCATGGGGAGGGCCTGCAGTGCTGGATTCATGCTCGGGGAGCCGCTTCTTCGTTGTCCGTGCTCGGCGTCCGTGTTACCGCTTCGGTTTGTCGTACGGTATCTCTTGGCCGTGGGAGCCGTTTGTTTGCGGCATCGTAATTTATGCGCCGGGCGGGACGTGTTTCGTCGGACGGTGTGTGTCAGTTGAGCTGCGCCGCTACGTGTACGGGCGCACTTTGATGGCGGACGGTGTTGCTGGCTTGCCGGCGGTGTTTGGCCTACTTTTCGCATCGTAATTGGGCGGGCGTGTGGACTGCTGCGTGCCGGCGGTAACTGGTGGTTTTTGCATCCGCCAGCACGGCGGTTGTGCTTCCGCCCGCCATCGTAATGACCCCCTTAGTTATTACTCCCGTTACATTAATGCTAAGTCATTCTACTCTTTTTCTTCCCTTGTGTTGCTTAGAACATATTAACGTATTAGGGCCATATGGGCCTTCTCTCATTGATAATCTCTCTACTTTGGTGGTGGGGAGCGGATTCTGGCTACACTGGTGAATGCAAGGAATGGGGAACAGGGACCAGGCAAGTGCTCTCTCACTCTTTTACTCTTGATCGCCTACTGGAGGAGTTCACTCACTATCACAGTTGTTGGCCTTATCCCACTTTCTATATATTACAGCAATGTGCACATGGGACTTTGTTTTTTAAATCACGTGGGTAGAGATAGCATTAAGGGCGTTTAAGTTTATCCTTATTAGGTCTCACCCTGAAAGCCAGCGCTTCAGCGCTGGCTCTGGGCGAGACATTTTGTAGTGGGCTTGCAGAAATGCGACCACAACTTTTGGCTGGCCTAGAGCATGCGAGTACGCACACAGTAACGCGCATTCCTCGCATGCTCCAGGTGCCATATGTCTTTCCTCTCACTTGCTCCTCCCCCAACACAGAGCGCTTCTCGGGGCCGCGCGGCCGTGTCACTTTCACAGCCGCGCGTCATTTGCTCTCCCGCTCCTCCCCCCTCCCCCACCACAGAGCGCGTCTCGCACAGCCACGCGGCCAATGCTTGTTGTAGTTGCTTTCACTTTCGCGGTCGCCGCATTCTTACAGCGCGCGCACCACTCGCGTGCTTGTCTGTTTTCTGACGATGCAGCAGTTTCTGAAGGGGACCTCTAGACCTCACAGCTTGTCTGGCATTTTGTGGTGTGACAGGAGGAGGATGCCATGCTGATCACCTCTAGACTTCGTGTGCCCTGCGCATGCTGTTGGGGATGGATGGCCACTTGACCAGCGCACATTTGTTACCTCCCGCCGCTTATTCTCAAGTCTCTTTGGTTTCGCCCGTCTACACCGTATACATTTGAAATGCTTCGCAAATACATCTGACTTTATGGTAAATGGTGATGGGACGGCGCTTCCCACTGCTCCTGAAAATTGAAACACTGTATTTAATTGTGTCCTCACCAAATATTCATGCGGTGAAGTGTGTTTCATTCTGACTACGCCTCTGCCAGCAGGAGCTTGTTTATTTATAAGTACAGTGTCCCTACTGTACACAGGCACACGCCTTCTATATTGGGTGCAGCTTGCAGATGTATTCTCGGCCTCTCGGAAGCTGCAGGAAAATGCTCTGCACAAAGGCACCGTGCCATTGTCGGACGCAATTCATTGTTTGTACTGCGTGGGAGGATTGTAGATATGTTTGTCCTTTAAGCACATTGGCCTAACGATATCACAGCGCACATTGTAACGACAACAATTTACGTAGAAGTTCAACCGAATGAAAGGATTTAGGATTGCCAGTATTGTAGAATAATTTGATTTGCTTTTTTATTTTTTTTGCATTTTTTATATAGCGCAAACTCGACCCGAAGGTATCGGAGTGCTTTCCTTCTTATTGGTCCATCCCTCTTATCTTTGTGGATGTGTGCAGTTCATGCTTTTTGGGGGTTGTAAACATCTGTTATTCAGCGCCAAGATACCCCGTTAGGGTTGAAGGTGCGCTTTAAAAATGCACATGTTCGGTTATGTTATGAACATGCTTGTGAGTTGGGGTGTACTGGCGGCCTTCGCGGGGTAGGACTTGCAACACGTGTTTTGTTGAAGGCAGGGCACATTTCGCAGAGATTTGAACAGGGAAGATTGTGGGCTGCTCTCAAGAGCGTGCGCAATATATCTCTTCAAGCGCACTCGGCGTACTCCTGCAAATCACGGGAAATTTGGGGGATGCAGCTAGAGGTGCTACTTCGCACTCCTACCACATTCCTAAGTATGCTTGAATCTGTTAATATTGTCACTTTTTTAACAGACGACTCCTCCGTTTTCTGTAACATAAGTGTACTAGATACATAGTTTACTGTAGCATCATTTATCTTAAGTTTGGTCATATAATTGTACCAGTTTCTTGACACAATAGCATTTCTTACCCTTTAATGATGGTATTACACCTGCGTGTTTAGTTTTCAGCGTAAGCCTTTGTTAGGTCTTGCCTAGTCGGTTTGCGAAAGACCTCTCGTGGACCATATAAAAAAACTTAAATTAACTTATAGGTCCTTTGCGTACCTTTGTTTGGAATTTTGTTTTCTTCTTTTTCATTTTAAACTCTTTCCATGCTCCATACTTAGTATCTTGCTTCCAGTGGTCAAAGTGGGGGAAAAAAAGTAGGGGAACTGTGGGCAGAGATTCAGAGGGCAGGAATAACCCGATAAGGCAGTCTCTGGCACTAGACTGTGCAACGCTTAATGCATGGCTCTCACTCACTGGCCACTTCATTCGGTATGTCCAAGAAGCCAGTTTAACAAGCATTTGTAATGCAATAGGTCTCGCATTTTCAAGAGTTTGAGCTATTGGCATTGTAAATGACAAACCTTTTATCTATGTGTTGGTTTTGAAAACGGATAAATAAAGGCATTGTCATTTACAATCCCAATAGCTTAAACTCTCGCAAATGCGAGACCTATTGCATTGCAAATGCTTGTTTTTCTCATGTTGCCAACTCTGCAATTGGTGCCATCGCACAAGGAATCCACCACCCTCTCTATACACTTTTATCATCATCAACGAGTTTAAGATACAACTTCCATTAGAAGGGTTCTTTCGGGGCAAGACAGTGGCAGCTTTAACTTATTTGTACTTGCAGACCCCTTCTTACAAGCACTTCAGCGTGACTTGTCATCAGTTGTGCAAGCCTTCACAGTCACAACTGTTGCTGCTCCTAAAACAGACAGACAGCAGGCAATGTAAAAGGATACTAGAGGAGGCATATAAACTGGGGAGAACCAGCATAAACACATGTCAGAATCAGATGAACATGCACCTAATCTGGGCCCTGAAAGCAAAAACACGCAGAAAATATGAGCAGGACAGACAGACGGCCTGAGAAGCAACGTGCCGCACACCGGTCACACTTCGCCCACTATCCCCTTTGATTCTTTACCCCTTTACCTACCTTCATAACACCCCCTTTTTTACATTTTCGTGTATGTAAACAGCGAAACGATGGGCACCCATGCTGATAGGCTGCACTGGCTTCCTGCAAATGCACGTGTGTAATTGTGCGCTTATCAGGCAGCCACCTCCGTCTCAACGCCCTTCATTTCATGAAGTTCAATTTAAAAGAGCATTTAACATGAAAAGCTTCTCTAACAAATCAGCAACATTTATGAGCAGGAGAAAGAGCAAAAAAGCATGTGCATGACCTGTCAGCCCCCCAGGTAAAAAAGTGTAAGCAATTAAACCTTTTATCCGTTTGGTACCGTTGCTTACCAGTCTATCCTTTAAATACTACTCCATGGCTCAGCTTGTATGCTTCTCTACACACTTTTTCATAGTTTCATCCATATTACCTGTATAACCAACATGCAATTTTTGTTAATTAAAACCTCAGCCCCATCCCCTCATGTTTGCCAGCAGCACCTACATTCAGGAGCTCAAGGGGGGCAGTCAAATTCTTGCCACTTGCATCCCTTCTCCAAATGTTGCTCTGCGTCAAATGCCCATTTTCATCCCAAAAGCTAGTTGACCTGTGCACTTCTGTGTTTTTCTTCCAGTTTGCCCATTATGGCCCACACAGGGACTTGACACGCCAGGTAACTTAGTGGTGGGATTGCCTTTCCTTTCTTAATTTTTGTACCCATGAACAAAATTCCTAACCCCCAAACTTCAATTTAGTGACACTGGTAGAATTTCAAATTCTAGCACGAGCCTCCACAACTCCTAGTGTTCTTTGGCCCTTCAAAAGTGCCCCTGCGTCCAGTCATCCCAACCACAAAGTCCTAACTTCTTTAAAAAAAAAAAAAACTGATCTGTAAAACAGTCTTTGTTTTCCCCTGCACCAATTATGTGACCGAAAATGTGACAATTGCAATTAAAGGACATCTTGAAGTCAATACTGAGGGCCTTATGCCCTCTGGTTATCAGACTAGGTAAAATCCTGCGATTACCTCCTGCTCTTTCTACAGGTTTCATGTACACTTTGATGCTCTTTTAATCGTCCTTCCTTCTCTTCTTCGCAGTTGTCTACTGGTTCGCACTAGACTGAAAAGACCCAGTCCCTTGCACCGCATGCATAAATATTCATTGATGGTCTTTGCCACCGGCATTACCATATGGTATCCCTTACCTCACTGTTTTGACCCAGCAAATTTCTCCATGTATTACCTGGAGGAAATTGCGTCAGAATAAGCACAAATTGCGCAAAACCTGTGATTTGGAATTGTGAAAAAATCCATCTGCGCCCAGTTTCAAAGATACTGGGGCGCTTAGAATGCGGCCTTAAGTATTAAAGAAGTATGCTTCTTTCAACACTATCCTGCAAGGTCTGGTGTACACTCACTAATGTTTATTCGACACATTGCTGGAAGATATGTTTCAAAACAGTGCCTTTTTAATGGGAAATTACAGAAATGTTTATACTAGTTTCAGAGAGGTTCTCCCAAATGGAACACATCTCCTCCTCTAGGGCTTTTTTCCTGGATACAATATTTAAATAGTTATGCGAGGCAATAGAAGGATTTATAGAATATCAGTGCCATAAAGCTTAGATTATTTTGCAATGTTTAATGTTAACAGGAAGTAGTAGCTGTAAGGGCTGTTGTGAGAGTTCAATTAGCAAATATTTCGAAACATAGCTGTTAAACACCAGTTGAAGGATGCCTTTCGGGAGACATCTGTCAGAGCAGAGCATGCGTTTTGCATTATGCCTGTTTCCATGTTTGCCATTTCAGTTTACTGCTCCACAATATTCTACGCTTAACAGTGCTGGTAATTCTGATGTTTCTTCGATGAAGCCGGTGGCTAGTTCCAGAAAAAAGTATTTCATTCTAGAAAAAGCACTTCTTTTGGCAGTGCCCTTACTTTGTTAATATGATTGACGTGACGTGGAAAATCACATTTCTTTAGTAATGTTCTTTCTAAATAGTTAAACATAATTATAAGTATGGATTCCATTAAGGATTTAGAACTGAAACATTTCCTTTTTTATTTAAATACAGTTACAGTCAGCATTTTAAGGGTTTTGAAAAAGTCCAGATACCCATTGAAGAACGTGCAAACACATTGACCACCTATCGACTATTTTAACGTTTTTGATAGTTTCATCTAAACACCTTAGAATCCATGCAGATATATATTCAAAATTAAGAGTTTTAAAAAACATATCTGACAAATTGTTAACATTTAGAACAATCTATAATTTATTCAAATTATAGAAACTCCAACCTAATTCTGCTCTAAAGAGCTCATTGGAGATAAGCAGCTCATTGCAGCATTTTTTTTTAAAGTTGACCACTGTGAGGTAGCTGATGCTATCTGAATGCACCTCGATGGAGAGTCAAAACTATAGCACAGTGCCAAGGCATCTTTATGCAGTGGGTATTAAACAATGGCAGTAACCATCACCTACGTAGCCCACTGGTTTTGTGCAAAAGAACATAAAGTAATATTTGTTTCTTCTCCATGCATCTCACAATCTCATGGCTATTGGCGTTTTTCTTCAAGTAACATCTCGTGGTGTCTGAGCACTGAGGATATTCCAGGTCTAAACTGGATGTATTAAGTATGCCACATCTGAGGAGAGATCTCATCTAGGTAACGTTCAGATCTAACCTCTCTGAATGGATAAATACCCAGATGAAAGGACGCCCCAGTTAATAACTGGGAGCAGCATCTCTTGGTTAGTGCTCCAGTAACACTCCTTGATTGCCATGGCAGTGGTCTATTTTTATACAAGGATAGGATTAGACCAAAATTCTTCGCACCCATTCTCCAGTAATGCTTTTTCAGCATAGGCTAGTCATTGATACTTACTGTGACTTTCCATGATTAAAGAATCATGGACAAATCTGAGATATATTTCTGAATGGGGGTTCATAATGCAGCCTAATGTAGTACAGAAATGACCATAAGGCGAATATATCCGTTATGCTTAACTCTAGTCTTAATTGGGCTAACGGTGTTCCTGGGAGAGGGGCAGGAGTGGTAACATGAAGCAAATATTTTTGTTGCTACAACAGGCTTCATTTTGTATACCTGGATAATTGCACTTATAATTGCAAATCGTTCCCAACTTTGCTTTTGCATCTCAGAACAATCCTCATTCTCTGTTTTAGGGTGCACACCATTGTTCCTTTGTTTTATATATGATTACAACAAAGAGATCACCTATACAATATGCATGTCAGTGTAGGTATTCCGTAAATTTGTGAAAAAATGAAGAGTATCATTTAAGACCAAGTAAAAATAAACACGGGTGTCGAGCGTGCATTTATTTGAATGTTTTAAAAAAATATATATAGTTGGAAAATAAACAAAACAATTCCTGTATTTGATGTTTTCTCATTGCTGCTCAAGTTGCAAACTATGGGCCCATATTATGAAAAAATTACTACACAATATCTATTGCAAGAACACCAGGTTTGTGACAAATGTTTGCTCTACCATAACTAAGCTCCGACACAGACTGAGAGAGAGTTTGCATCTAAGAAAATGACTGACGCACATTTTAATGTTTTTTCATAGTATCATGTCACTATGGGAACGTCTTTGACTATATCGTTCAAGAACTGGAGCGCTCTGTATAGTCCAATGCACCTCGTATCCCGAGCGTGAGTGGACTGGGAACGTACACTTGCTCGGCAGGTGTCAGCCATGGCATTTCTTTGCTTGGAACTGCGGCATGTTTTATCCTCAGTGGCTCTTCCTGTGGAGGTGGAGTTGGAGGAGTGTAGCACCAGGGCACAACCCAGTCCTGCGTACTTGGCAACATACCTTCAGTGCCTACAACTGAGGCCATCAATGTTTGGAGTTTAAATGGGGTCTGCCTTCCAGGAAAAAACCTCAACTCACCAATGGGGTTAAAGGCAGGGTACTTCCTGTGGGTATGGGGTAACGGCATGGGAGGGCCTTGCAGAATTATCTGAACACTTTTATTCGGTGGGTAGAAAAGTGGGCCAAAGATCCCCCTCTCTAAGGGAGGAAGCATTGTTTGGGGCGTGCCAGATTACTTTGAAAAGGATAAATGTCCAATATATTCTTGAGTCCTTAGCGAATTTAAGGAGTTGGCTGTTTTGTTTTTTTGGTGGCTTTATTAGGTAGGAGACCCTGTTTGCTGTGTTGGTGAGGGGAAGCCACCCAT
This sequence comes from Calotriton arnoldi, assembly GCA_963921515.1. Classification (NCBI taxonomy): domain Eukaryota; kingdom Metazoa; phylum Chordata; class Amphibia; order Caudata; family Salamandridae; genus Calotriton; species Calotriton arnoldi. The sequence continues at coordinate 1,633,796 of CAWUFW010002483.1, forward strand.
GTCATAGTATGTGTGTCGCTATCTGGCCACGCTCAGTTTTTTCGGTCGCAGGCACAGCTCCGATGCCGCAGACTGCGAGCGAACATGGCCCAGGGTCCCGGCCTCAGCTCCCAGCCCGGCCACTTCGATTTCTTTGCTGCCTCTCTGTGATATTTCACTCTGCCCAGCGAGTTTTACCCATAGCAGCCCACACCAGGCAGTTTAGACCAGCATGAGGGGTATGTTTCACCCCAGATGGTGGAGTATGGCTGGATCACATGGTTAGGTGTAGCTGGCAGTTGGTCCTTGTGTTTTGCTCACAAATAGGGAGACAAAGGGAAGATAGGTGTTGGCAGGATGGGCCACAATGATTTAACGAGGGACATGAGCTGTCACCTACTACACTTGCATATCACAAAGGGCCTGCCTGAACACACAAAGGGGTTGTCACTAGTCTTTTGTGTCCTCAGACAAGCTGGGGATGGGGCAGGGAAGAAGGAGATGCCTGACACCTCAGCGGGGTGGAAACATCCAGAACCTTCTCCTACTTCAAAGTGGGCACCAGGTATAAATAATGGACGCTCAGACCCAAATCTTCAGTACACATCTGGACCTGTGGAAGACTCAGAAGAAGGACTACTGTGCTGCTTTGCTGCAAGGAGGACTGCCACTCAGCAGCCCTGCTGTGCTGCCCATATACCCTGCTTGAGTGAGAAGGACCTGATCTGCATTTTGAACCCAGGACCACCAAAGTAACTCCAAGGGCTGGTTGGCTGGCCACCTGGTCAGAGCCTCAGGGGCATAACAGGCTCCAGCAACCTTGTATGTAGCACCAGGACTCTGCCAGCTGTGAATCCTGCTGTCACAAGCAGTGCCTACCCAGTCCTGAACCTTTGGAGGTGGGCCTGAAGGTGCTCTGCCAGCCTAGCTGTGGTCCCAGCAGAACCAACGCAGCATGATGCATCACCTCACAAAACTCTGCATCTGAACCGCTGCGTGACACATGCCCAATGCTGGACTTTGCATTGTAGTCTGCAGACTCCTCAGTACCACCGCTGTGGAAGACGTGTAGTGCAGCGGCCAGGGCAGCTGACTCCAGAACACGGGGGCTCACGGTTCGATCGCCGGCGGCAGGTTAGCCCAGCACCTTGTGACTCTGGGCAATAACTCGCTTAATTTTCCCGATGGCCCCCAGCGCCGGGACACCTCGCCTGAGGTAGCTGCACGCTTTACAAATGCTGGTATTATTATTACCGCTGTGCAAGGGTTGCAGGTCTTTGGAGAGCAAGCACCGCAACCTCTTCAGGAACCAACTTGTAAGTAACAAATCTTCGATGCAGGACTTCGCAAACTCCTCGGCGATGCTATCCTCAACGGCAATTCAGGTCCTCGCATCGCAGTCTTGCAGCTTCCCAGAACCACCGCTTTGCTTCACACCAGGAGGTCGCGTTGCCTCAGCTGCACCACACATCCCAACGTGGGACCTCGCAATACTCCTCAACCAGGGCTTAAGTTACTCTTGTTCAGTGAGCCTAACTTGGTCCCTGTATCCTGACCACGTACCATCGCGATCGACCTGAACTTGTGACTTTGTGCCGATCGAGCATGACCAGAAAACCACCGTTGGCACTTTGGGCTTTCTTGGTGCGATCAAGCTGGTGTAAAGTGCCATCTCAAAGGGACTTTGTTTGTATTTTGATCATATTTGACCATACCTCTTCAAGAATTTTCATTGCAAGCTCTTCTAACCAACTAATCATATAACCATATTATGGGGGGTGGTACGCTTCCCAATAATCTATCTAAATTAGATACACCTTTTTAGATTGGTGTTTCAGAAAGCCTTGTATCAGGGTCAGATCCATAGTTCCAATTTCTTTCATTTATGAGAGGAGAGGATTGATTCCACGCCTCCTTGCAAAAGCTAATCATTTGCACCTTCACTTCCACCTATAGGTCTCTTAAAGAGATGCTAGTTTCATTGATCAGCAATTCCTGAAAGGAAATTGGGGTTATGTAATATATGCAACGGCGGGAGGGTGGATATTGTTGCAGGGATTCTGTTTAGAAAAATAACTATGCCTGGGATCACTGGACCTCAGCATGTAGGGACTCAGTCTCCATACTACATCAGTACCTACGGCCCAAATCCATACTAACTCATAGTGCTCGTTCTGCCCTCCTAACCTTCAAGAGAGACAGATAAATTAGCACCCCAGAAAACAACACTTTGAACTCTCTCATGAGTCACAGTAGCAGGTCATCACTGTTAGACCTGGCTTTTTCAGTGGGTTTATCCTCAGACTTTTTTGCTTTTGGGCCTCCAGTTTTTGACCCCGTTTGTTTTTAGGACTCTGGGCACTTTACCACTGCTGATGAGTGCTAAAGGGCATTTGCTCTCTGTGTAAATTGTTATTATGGATTGGTGTTTCCATGATTGGCTTGTTTGACTTACTACCAAGTCCCTAGTACTGTGCCCTGTGTGTGCCCAGGGCCTGTAAGTCAAGTGGTGCTAGTGGGCTGCAGCACTGATTGTGCCACCCACACAAGCAGCCTTGCAAAAGGTTCTCAGACCTGCTACTGCAGTTTGGTACCGCCATGTCGATCTGGCAAGTACACCCACTTGCCAGGCCCTAACCTTCCCTTTTATGAAATGTGAGTCACCCCTAAGGTAGGCACAAGGTACCCCGGTGGACAGGGTGTCTGTGAAAGGTAGGACATGTCTGGATGTGTGTAACATGTTCTGATAGTGAACTACAGTGAATTTTGTTTTTTCACTATTGAAAGGCTATCTGTCCCATAGGATAGAATGGGAGTTTATTTATAACATCTTATAAATATAACTTCCCATTGGGACAAGATAGGAAGGTAAAGTTTAGTATGCCTGAACTCAGAATGTAAAGATGCATCTTTCAGTAAGAATGATTTTTACATTCTGTGTTTGAAAATACCCCTTTTAGAAAGTGGGTGTTTTCTTGCTTTCCCATCCTGTGTGCATCTGCTGGTTTGTGGATTGACTGTCTGGCTTTGGAGTGACAGGAGCTGGGGATGTGCATTCTCTGTAGACAGCCACTGGGGGGGAGTTGAGGTGTGTCCTGCCTTTCCTGGATGTGTCAGGGCTGGGCTGAATAGACCTGGGCTGCATTTAGAGTAGGGGGAGGAGATTTCCTTTCACCTGAATGGACCTGGTCTGCCTTACACAATGCTGTCTCCACCTCCTGCCAGGAAGCTGGACCAGAGAGGACAGAACTGGTTTGGACTAAGCACAGGGACTCTCTGCCACCAGAGAACAAAGTGAAATGGAATATAAATATTGGGGCTCAGACCCCAGAACTTTAGATTACTTCTGGACTCAAGAGGAACCTCTGCCAAGGAGAAGAGCTGGGAAAGCTGAATGAGAAGTACTGCCCCTTTGCTGTGTGCTGTCTGGGGTTGGCCTGCAGGTCTGTTTCTGGCAAGGAGAGGATAAAGACTTTGCTGTGTGCAGTGTCTCCTGCTTGAAGAAGATCTCCAAGGGCTTGAAGTAGAGCTTGCCTCCTGTTCTGAAGTCTTAGGGACACAAAGAGTTCACCACCAGCTCCCCTGAACTTCCTTGCTGGGAGTTCAGACCTGTCAAGAGGTGCCTGTTGCTGTATTGGGCCTCTGGAGGTTGTTTCTGCTGTTGGGAGCTGGAAAAGAGACGCAACTAAGAGAAGCGCGATGCATCTGCACCCGTTTCTGACACATCTCCGCTGTGCTGCTGAAGAAACCAACGCAGCGCCTGCCCGCGGCTGGAGAAATCACTGCACGTCGAGATCACTGCACCGATTCCGATGCAGGCCCTGCAGTGCGACTGCAAGAACCAACGCATCATGGGACCGCAGCTAGAGAATCCAACTCAGCGCCGTTGCATCGAGTACCAATGCATTCCTGATCCCCACGCATCGTACTGGGGTGGCAAGTCTACAAGAATACCGGGGCTGCAGTAAGAAACCGGCGCATCACCTCCCCACACAGTAAGAAACCGACGCATCATCTCCCCTTCAGTATGGAACCGACACATGACCTCCCCTACGTGGCAGTAAGGAACTGACGCATCACCTCCCCTGGAGTAAGGAACCGACGCATCACCTTTCCTGGGCGTAAGGAACCCACGCATCACCTTCCCTGGGGCTGTTTTTGTTTATGATTTTGACGCATCCAAGGTTCTTTGTGTAGAAAGTGTTGCATCTATAGTTTGCTATTGACAGAACTGTTTTTACCTTCTAAAAGTTACATTTTGATTACTGTAATGTGGATTTTTGTCGTTTTGGTCTTATTTGGTTTAGATAAAGATTACTTATTTTTCTAAACTGGTATGGTGTCCATTAGTAGTGTTTTCACTGTATTACTGTATATGTGCACAAAGGCTTTACACACTGCCTCTGAAATAAGCCTGTCTGCTTGTGCCAAGCTACCAAGGGGGTGAGCAGGGATTACCCTGACTAGGAAGAAGGGTCCCTACTTGGACAAAGGTGCAAACCATTGCCAACTGGAAAGCCCCATTTCTAACAATCACCTTTCATTCTCTTACTCACACGTGTTCACCATTAAAAGGAAAGAGACATGAAGAAACCTTCCTATATTTATTGAAACTAACATGCTCTATCATGGAGAAACTGTGCTGCAATTAGGAGACATATGAAAGGCAATAATGTGATTAGCACAATTAATAAACTATACACAATGAAAAGCCCTGGCATAGTGAATGACGAATCAGCCTAGCCTACCCTGGTATTATACAAAAGATCTCTGGAATAGTGCCGGACCCATACCTGAGAGTCAGAATCAGTTGTTCTAGATCTCAGGCATGCAACTCTCTCATCTCAGGACCTTTTCTCTACAAGCCTCATTTCGCTCTGTTTTTAGAACAGCAAGTCTTGGCTTATCTGATAAGACACGTTCTGTTTGAAAAACGGCAACCGGAACTCTCTATTATGTCAACGTGTTAGTGTCTGACCACAGAGAAAAACAGGGCACAATGTTGTTTGTCCTTGTACGACAGAATCCCAGCTGAAAAGCTAAATAAGAGAGCATGTGCAGCGTATTTAGAAAATAACAGTGTGGCACAAAAACAAACATGTTACTGTGTAACAGCGGCCTTTTATGTGTGTAGTTAGGCTAATATAAGAGAAAACTACAGTAGGCCCTCCGGCTACCAAAAAGCTCATCTGCCGTTCAGATCCAACTGGATCTAGCCCTCCGAAACTATGCCTGGCAAAGCATGGGGTCCTTTCTTAACCTTTGTCATAAGCTGAGACAGGCCGGGGACACCTTTGCGTCCCTGTTATGGTTGGACATCAGCGTTAATAACTGCGGTGGGCCACATAGCTGGTACTTCAACAAATGCAGGTCACAACTATCAGCAGATGATCTCTGGTCTCTCAATCCTGGGAAAAAAGCTTTCAAATTAAGTATCAAAAAGCGCAACCAGCTATGCTCCAGACTGTTAGGAGAGAGATCCTAGTTAAAATGAAGCACGCATGGGCAGTACTCAATTTGTACCAGCCGGCCCCTCCCCTGCCACACTTGGCTTGCTCTTATTCCTTACACCTAAAACAAAGATTCTTGGCCCTTAGGTTGGGCAAGTGGCTTTTCTTGAAACATCTCCCTTTATGGTGGCGCCCCTCAGTCGATTTTGCGTGTAGAGGCTGTGGCAAATCAGATGAATCCCTGGAGCACGTTGTATGTATTTGCCCAGCACTGCTGTCCCTGCGCAGAACAAAGTTGAGGCCAGAGTGGAACAAATTGGGAGTCCGGACCTGCAGGCAGGGCATCATAGCTGCCTTGAACCCAGAGAACATGGCTTTAAATATCAACTTTATGACTTTTATTCACTTGGCTTACCGTCAATTCAAGGTCCCCCAGCCTCCAATATAATTAAGTCATGCTGAGGTACTCCCACTGTTGGTTCCAACTAGAGGCCCTCAAAGGCAGAGGTCGTGGATGCCAGCTGACTGTTTGAACTGTCGTACTGATTTAACGGGATTGCTGCTACTTTTTACTTACCTTCCACAGTGATGAATTTGGCATTTTATTTTAAAATGTTTTTAAGTATGTTCGTATGAAGAAAAATTGTACCATGTGCTTTTTATGATTTACTTTTAAATCAAATAAAGCTTGCTGTTCAGAGTACAGTAGGCCCTACAGGAGACTCACAACAATATTGAAGCAGGCGCGGCCCGTGGTAGGAGTGCCGGTCGGGCGGTGATTTGGGGCGGGGGAGGGGCAGGGTGGGGGGTAGTAAACTACGGATTAAGGCTGAATACAGGTAAGTGAACATTTAAATAAATAAAACGAATTTCGTTGCGCGCACTGCATCGCATTTGGCGATGCAGCGCACACAACGAAATTCGTTTTATTTATTTAAATGTTCACTTACCTGTATTCGGCCTTAATCCGTAGTTCACTACCCCCCCACACTGCCCCTCCCCCGCCCCACGTCACCGCCCGACCGGCACTCCTACCACGGGCCGTGCCTGTATTGAAGGGATACTGTAGTCCAGTAATTCTAGGCTATGGGTAATATTTAATAGTTTGGCAGACCTAGCCCCCTGTTGCAATTGCAATAGAGTACCCTGGCCATCAAAATAATTGTGCTCCTGCCTTATTTAGAGTTTGGAGGACTATCAGCTTTCCATCAATGGAGCACGTGTTGGCTCTGTCGATGGAAAGGGAACGCTTCCTCTGATGGACTGACAGAGTAGAGGCCATCGTTGGAGGGCTTTTTCTAGGGGTGGGCCGTAAACTCTGCTCCACCGGCAGAGTTTTTCCACTCCGCGCTCCGCTTGGAGCATGGATTTTGGCAAGAACTCTGCCCACCGCCACGTGGCGGAGTTTACCAGTGCACATCCCATTTCAAAAACATCTTTTACAGAACTTTGTTTCTTCTTTACCATTCTTAGCGTTGAGGGCTTCTTGAGAGTGCACACACAGCCATCCTTCCTCACGGTGGTGCTGCCTTTACTGCGCTGCACTTTCTGTGGCTCACATCTCTCCTGCACTTGTTCAAGTTGTGCTGCTCCTTAGCAGCAGCTCTCCTTCAGGTGTGTGCTCTCTGCATGCTGCGCCACAGCGTCTTGTTAGGAAAAGCAGCCTTTCTTCGGCTATGTAATGACGTACTTTTGTTTTTTCCTGTTTCCACCGCATTTGCCATTTACAAATCTGCTGTGATTAAACTAAAATATGATTCCCACTCCCCTGCAGATTGGCTACATGCTCTGCATCTCAGCAATGCCTTAATGAAATCCCAGGCAGACAAGTGTGTGAACACTGTTAAGGGCCTTGCAGGGTCCTGATTCCCCTTCAGGCTCCGACTGAGACAGAATGCAGAGGCCAGAACCTGTACTTAATTAATCATAGGCTGCTTCACAATTTACATATGGAAACAAATGGACAGCCTTCATCAAATTTAAATGATCCTGAAGGCAGTCCAGTTACAGACACCAATCACCAGTCAGACAGGCTATGTCCACCTGCAGGAAGCACGATGGCATTGCACTTTTAATGTGAGTGAAATTAATTATCTGCATACAAAACAAGCATTTGCAATGCAATAGGTCTCGCATTTGGGCGCGTTTAAGCTATTGGCATTGTAAATGACAATGCCTTTTATTTATGTTTTCAAAACCAACATGTAAATAAAAGGCATGGTCATTTACAATGCCAATGGCTCAAATTCTCTCAAATGCGAGACCTATTGCATTGTAAATGCTTGTTTTCATTGGCTGGGTGCAGTCGAAGGGTAATGGGGATAAGGGGGCGGAAGGAAAGAGTTAAGTTTAAAAGGTACATAGAGAGGGTCGGTTTAAATGAAAAGGGCTGTAGAAATCCTCCCGGGTAAATTAAAAATAAAGACTTATTCTCTGTATTTTAAATAACAAGCATTTGTAACACACGGACAACGGGAGAGAGGACGTGAGAGCAAAGCAAATGGGCAGCCTGAGAAGATTCATGGCCCGTTGAGGGAGATAAGCTATGCGTGGTGGGGATGTTGTGAGTGCTAGAAGGGAGGGGACCCAGAAGAGAGACTCCGGATGCGAGGCGCTGTATTTTTTAAGTGAATGCGCTTGTCGTGCTGGTTGGTGCACAGGAAAACAAAAGAGAGGAAGGGGTTAAGGGTGGGTGCATGGTGGGAGGGTGACTGAATGAAACGGAGATAACCCACCCCTAAACAAACTGATGCATTTGGAGCGACGATGTGAAATGCAGACACCTCGAGTATTAAAAGTTTAGTAAAGCGAAAGCCTGCTATTTATTGTTGCCTCTGTACATTTCAAAGGGGACGGCAGGCAGATGCAGTGGCACGAGAATACTTGTGACAAACTAAAAAAACAATCCACGTTGTGATGTAATCCGAGCAGCGCTTGGTTTGTTAACATAAATAAATACATTACTAAAAGCACGCAGTGGGCTAGGATGTCATGGGTCTTCCTTCTCCCGTGGCTGCAGGTGCTCTACCATGATGGGCGGCAAGAGTTGTGGAAAGAGCGGGTGCAGTGTGGAAGGGAAGGTGCAGTGTGGATGGGAGTGCAGTGTGGGGGGTGCTGCATGGAAGGAGGGGCGCATTGTGGAAGGGGGGTACAGCGTGCAAGAGTAGAGAGTCTAGGACGGTAAGAGGACTGTGAAGAGGGGATTTTGAGACCACTCTTGAACTGCATCCCGAAGATCAAGTCTGAGATGCCGAGAAACGGAGCCACAGGGCTCTGGTCCCCAGAGATAACACCTGAGTCGCTGCTGCCAAATATCCGGGTCCATGCTGATGAGCTGCTCCAGTCCAGCTTTTAAATTGGAATTCTGGGACTTGTAGTCCTGTTTTATAATGGAATTAACAAGTCTACAAGTCTCAGAATTGAAAGATGTGCTAGAGCAGCACATCACACATGGACCTGGGAAACTAAGCATACGTAGTTTAATTGGACATCCGTGATAGACCTATTGGGACGTTCCCTATCATTAAAGTGCCAGGTTCCCAGACCTACACTTTCATTTGACAACCAAATGCATTCTGGGAGTTGTAGTGTTGGTTTGATCTAGCTGAGTACAATGTTTTGACTCCGAAAAGCCCAGGAATGGGAAAGTTGTAAGGTGATGAAATGAAGTGAGGTGGCAACACTCTCCCTTGAAAACCGGACACGTGACTTCCTTCTAACATGCAGCGATGTAATAAACCGTATTTACATCTCAGCAAACAGTACACTAGGAAACAGAGAACAGTAAATATCTTATCTTAAAAAAATGACCAACAGAGAAAAAGTAAACACAACTTCCAGATAAAATCTAAAACAGGTGCGAAGGCACACTACTCGTGTATGAAACCTCCCGCCAGTCCTGGCCATTTAGCTAATAATAAGTTGCACTCTGCTGAATGCAGTTTTGCTTTTGGACTATGATAAAAAAAAAAAAAAAAAACAGCATGCAACCAACTACAAGGACTGGCTGAAGGTGTCACACGGGCATTACTGGTGTCCATGAACAAGTGCACAACACATTACATTGAACTTCTGTAAACATTTAGGGGCAGATTTACAAGCCCCTTGCGCCACTTTTGCGTCACTTTTCCCATGTTAAAAATGACGCAAAAGTGGCGCAAGGGCCTTGTAAATAAGCCCCTTAGATTTTACGTACAAACGTTAAAGCGAAACTACAAGTCCCAAGGTGCAATGCGTTGTTGGCTAAGAAGAGGGCATTAGCTGAAGTTGTCAATATGGGGCATTTGGTATCTGTATCTATTTTGACATATTTAGAAAAAAAACACTTCTAAAACTGTCAACATGGTGTCAGTAGTTGGTTTTTTCTCAGAAGGTATTTCAGCCTGTGTTTTGTAATCTTTAAGACATTTCATGACTGGTTAACAGCTACCTGGTATACAAGCATTTTCTTTCTAGTAGAGAGACGAAAGATCCGAGTTTTAATTCCAGTATCACTGGTTTGAGTGATCCTGGGCAAAGCACGCTTTTGCTATGCCGCAACTGTGTTATCTGAAAATGTATAGTTCTACTGCACCCTAGGTGAGTGCTAATTGTAAGCGCTATCTAAAACACACGCAGCAGTAAAAACCCAACACCACAGGGCGCGTACTTTGAAATATAAAATGATCTCTTACCTGTAGGAGCCGGAAGAAGCGCAGGTACGAATAGGACACAGAACACTCTCCAGTGAGCTTTGGGGGCCATTGCGACCAGGAGGATGAAAGGAGGAGCAGATTTTAGCAGAGCGGGAGAGGTGCTGCTCCTGTTCCCGGGCTGCACGTGTGCTCTCTGCCTGTATTATCCCGCGCTCCCACGGCTGTGCATGTTGCTGCTGCAGCAGATGTTGAGAAAATTGCAGCCAGGCAGAAGCGTCCCCTCTCTCCCCCTGTCACCATTCCTGTGAGAAGCAGCGGTCCGATTAACTCCTGCAGTGCCCGTCCAGTGCCTCACCCCTGCGTCCATGCCCTACAGTAATGTAATGCGTGTGTGCCTGCTGAGGCAAGCGTCTCACTGCCAGATGGGAAGACACGGCTAACCTCTGCGTGAGGGGGAAGGGGACAGCCCTCTGTAGACCCCCCTCTCCCCCAGCCAGATACCCCTCTTTTCAGGTGAGCACCGACGCATTTTTGCTTTTCTGTGTTGGTGCTTGGGAGGACAGGGTGGGTTAAGAAGGATTGGACATGATTTACTACGAATGTACCTGCTTATGTTACAAGGAGATCGATATGGGAGACGTGAAATTGTGTAAGGTAGTGTAGAAGCATCATTGTTATTTACAGCGCTATAAAACCGCAATATGTAGGAAGCGCTTTAAACAAAACGATATCATTGCAAAGGTTTAGCTGCGATTTAGCAGGCTAAATACCAGAAACTATGAGTCGTTTTGTTTGGGTAGACTACTGGCAGAGGGATTAATAGACAAATCATTAAATAAAAGAGCCTAAAAATTCAACAGTGCCGTCTTCTATCATGAAAAATCCGAGACCTACGGCATTGAAAACAAATGGCCGCCATTGCCCTGGCTGCGCTTTGAAAGTGAAAGCGGCATGGCGCTGAATGTAAGCGAAGCACGTCATCGTGCCTAATTTAGGAGAAGCTCAATAACGAAACAAGCATTGGCCGCGCGCTGTGGTGGGGGAGGGGGAGCAGCCGGAGAGCAAGTGACGTGCGGCCGTGAAAGTGACACGGCCGCGCGGCCGCTAGACGCACTCTGTGGTGGGGGAGGGGGAGGAGCAATAAAGAGGAAAGCCAGACGGCCTGGAGCATGCGAGGAAAGCGCGTTACTGTGCGCGTTCTCGCATGCTCTAGGCCAGGCCAAAAAAAAGTGGTCGCATTTCCGAAAGCCCACTCACTAAATATCTCGCCAGCCCAGCGCATGCGCTGGCTCAGGCGAGACCTAAAAATAAAAATGGGGCATTTGTTCATTAGGCAGTGTGTACATGACTGTTATTGTGACTGTAACCCTCCATGTTGATTCAGCAGGGCTGAGTGAATATGAAATGTTTTCTTTTTGCACAAGTGTAATTTCTTGTACACATAGCGCGGTCTCTCCCTGAAGCCTGACATGTACTCGCGCAGAGGCTATTTGAGCACAATAAAAACTGAAACTTGTGGCTAGAGGCTGTGCGTTGATACGATAGCGTGCGATCATCACCAAGGTCATCGGCTGCAAGCACATACATTGTCCATTACTACTGTCCGTTACCTGAAGCAGTGAATCCAGTTTTTCTCTGTGCCCCAGCTGCAAAAGCGTTTAACGAACGGGTGCCAAGGGGTGGGCGTTCCACCCACCTCTACGCATTAAACCACCTACCCTACTCAGGGTAGACTGTGTGATGTCTTTTTTTTCTGCGTGTTATTTTACATGGTATTGACTAATATAAAAAACACAGATTTGGAGCAATTCACCAAAACATCAGACACAGAAGCAAACACCCTTAGTTCTGCCATAAGAGCAAGTAGCTATAGGTCAGGTTCAGTTAAGAAACTTAAAACATCATAGGAAAGCAAAGCCATTTTTAATGTTTTGAGGCCCACCTCTACTGCGCAATTATTCGGATTGGAATTACATTTGTGTACTAGGGGCTCCATGGATAGGTTGAATAATAAAGGAGATTGGGCAACCTTGCCTAGTACCTTTTGTGAGTATTATATTTGGTATCAACTCAGAATTAAGTTTAACCTAGCTGAGGAATGAACAACATCTACCTGAATATATGGATATTAGATCCCATCCCTGTTTTTTTAAGGACAACTCCAAATAGAACCTGTCAACAGTGTTGATTGCCTTCTCTGCATTGAGTGAAAGAAGGATCAATCATGTTTGTAGATGCAATAAGTTTTCAGACAGGTTCATGGCCAACTACATATTGTCCAGGGCCTGTAGATTCTTGATGAAGCTCAACTGGTAGGGCAAGACTGATGGCAGATATTTTTCAGCTGTAAAGGTATTTATGGCATTTTCCAGTAACACAGTGGACCTATAATACGCACATTGTCTAAGTTCCACATAAGTTCAATATGCAGGTTCAGTATAGAACAGAACCACAAAACCCTTGGGACAACAGATGCACTCTAAAAATCTAACAACATCACATAGCGTAACATAACATAACCAAGCAGAATTTGCTACAGTAATTTAAGACTGTTCTAATGGTAGATCTAGATTCAAGGGCACAGTACCAGATCAACTGTCCTTCGAGGATACTTCCTCTTTCACCTGAATTCTACGCAGTCTTCTTACTGCTCTTCATTCCATTAGAAGACCGTTTCTGTGATTTCTGTTAACTAGCTAACTCTATTTGCAGGTAAAGGGTTTTCCAAGGACATAACTTTTGCACCCTTCTCTCATGATTTGTCCAGACTGTAACTAAATATGTAAGACAAATGGTCTAGTAATTCTCTGCGATATGGAATATTTTAATTTCACAGGTGCACGATGACATCCTCTGTTTGTTTTGTATTTGACTAAGGTGTGAGAAGATATATATTGAGATAGAAATGGACTCAACCTCAACTGCTTCCACTTTACCTGCCGCATTGAGACTTTCCTCCATAATTTGAAAATTATGAACTCTCATAAGGGCATCTGGATTCACTTCTTTCTGTACCTCGGTGCATATAATGGAGTATCATTTCATAGTGAATTTATACATTTAGGATCTTTGGGAAAAGATTTTGCACATAATGTTTGAGTGTTCCGTTTGTTTTTGTGTGTTAAGGGATTCTTCTAAGGAGAGGCATTATTCTGGGATACCATTTACCCTCTTGCCTTTAAACTTGTTCTCTTCTGTCTACAATAGGAGTCAATATACGAGTCAACCAAGAGATAAGAGCTATTATGAAAATACATAAAGTATTTTTGTTGATGATAACCTTGGGGGTCTTAGGGAACCCATCATTTCATTCATAGCACTCATACAGGAGCCGGAGGACTTCTCTAAAGTTTCTAGGGTTAAAAAGCAACATAAAGAAGTCAGAAATTCTGTATCTATCATTGAACCTGGATGAGAAGACTAATTTAGGCAAGTTAGTAGACTTATCGACGGTACCGGGGATATCACTAAGCAGGAAGTTTCTTTACGACCAACTAACCTAATCTTTGGAAGAAGAAAACTCTAAAATTGAGTAGATGGAAGGTACAATTATGACACAGCTGAGCAGAATAGTGGTGATGAAGATGATAATACATTTTCACAATGCACAAAGACCCCAAAAAACGTACAATGTTTTCAGCAACAAACACTCCTGTTTACAAGGAAGTACAAGAAACCCAGACTGAAAAAGGGCTCCTGGAGGAGACTTGGGGTAAAAGGGCACTAGCTTGTCCAAACCTGCAGCAAAAACCCTCTTTCAGGACAATTGTTAGTAGGGAGAGAATGGGTAGCATTGTCCCATGAAACACATTGGGTTTTCATCAAGCAGTCAGTAAATTTTAACCCTCTACAGGGCGTTCTATAGCTACACACATTTCTCTTCATATAACCTATCGCCCTATTTTGTCGGTTTGGGGTGATTGATGTCTGCCCTTTATAGATTGCTGCTTCTGCCATTTGTATTCAACCCCTTTGCATTTTGGAAACACCAGAACATTGATTTGTTAAGGGAAACTCAAGAGGCACCCAGGAAAAATATGTCCAAACAATCTACACTTCGAATATCTGTACACAGTTTAGGCAGTTTAATAGATGCTGGTCTACACCAGTGATTTCAGTGGAAAGAATGAATCAGTGACATAGGGCTAGATCCGGACTTAAGAAAAAAGAGGAAATTGTCAATGATGAAGATCCATTTGTACCACACGTTCAAGACGTCCAGGTGATTTCTTCAGTGGGGTTTGCAAATTTTGTTAAATGGTTTGGGACTTCTATTCCCGCTTAGAGGAGTATTTCAATGACTGCTCCTCTTCCTCCTTTTCAAGATTAGCACAAAATGGATAATTTAGGACTTTGTATGTAATACTTGTTACTATTTGGAAGGGAGTACACCAGCTTTTCTTGGGGCACCAAATCACTTATCATCTGATAGATGTACATGAAATCATAGAGGTAGGAAGTGGATCTTCTCTAAATTTGGTGGTAATGTTCTAAACTGGCTCTATATGATATACCAGGGGGGCCCTCCTGGGTGTTCCTTCCTTCTACAGTGATTGTGAGAGGAAGCTCTAAAGGGGGCATAGAAATACACAGGGGAGCTGCAGTTTGAAGTCAGCTGCTAAACTGGTGATTGCAATAATGCAGGTAAAGAACCAACTCCACCAGAATTAATGCGAGTAGTCAAAGTATAGAATATCCTTTTGTTACACATTGCCTAGTAATTGTAAGTTTCCCTGAGAGGATTTAGCCAGATATGTGGACCCTTCTCATTGTGTGAGTAAAACCTTCTGAACCTATTATGCCCTATTTGACTTTGTGTGCTCTCTTTGGCGCAGGGTGCAACTCTTATTAGGCCCTATTTGGATAGGACTGTAAGTATGACATGTTCCAAAGCACTGACTTATGAAGATGTAAGAGAAGTTCACCAATATGGAAAGAGATATATACCACCATCACCTCTGTATGCAGTCTAGGGTCAAAATATGCCATGAATGCTGCAGTCTAACCACCTCCTTCATGCTCAGAAACCCTCCCTCACATTCCGCAGGGCATTTGAACTCTTCACTTTGTTTCATCAGTTACCTGAATGGTGCACTTAACATGGCATTTTTGGCCCTTAGAATGGGAGAATGGCCATTCTTGTATTACTTGCCAAGTTGGCGCCGCACAAATACCAACATAATGTGCAGGGGGTGTGGGAGCAGCAAGGAAACAATCGAGCATGTGGTATGTCTTTGTCCTGCACTCCTTGACGACCGAAAGATCTTGCTGAAGAGTGAATGGAACAAACTTGGCACGCGTACGTGTAGACAAGCTATCCTTGCATCAATGAATCCGGATAACCCATTGCTTAATATCCGGTTCACCAAGTTCGTCACAAGAACAGTAAAAAGATTTATAAATAGTGAGAGCCAGCAAGTCAACAGCTGTTATTCACAAAAGGGAGGATTAAGTCCAATGATGTTATGCTGATTTACTCACTCCTCCGTACTATTCGACAGCAGTTGATTGCGGCCTTTTGCACATGGACTATGTTGCTTTCTTGTATTTTAAATTATTGTATGTAGGGATTCTTATTTTATAAACGGAATTGCACTATTAGTGGTATTTGTCATCAACTCCTCATGAATTAATGTCTTGTCCTGTGGCCTTAGTAGACGCCAAACTAGAACGGACAATTATGGTTCTTGACTGTTTCTTACTCGTATCTTAAAAAGTCTTATTGTTTAGATGAAGTTAATATTTTACTAATATGAATAAATGTAGACTTCCAGGTTTTTTTATTTTTATTTTTATTATTTATTGTGGATTTTAAAATACTAAGAGGAAATAATGTAAGCAAAACCCAGGACTAAGATAACACTTGTCTTTTGTTCTATGTGTAAATATTTTAGCAAATATTTGATATACGTTTTTGTTTTCTTATTTTATATTGCATGTCCATCATTGTAATGATTTTTATTAATCAAACAATAAAGTATTCTATTCTCTACACTTAACA
Organism: Calotriton arnoldi; assembly: GCA_963921515.1. Lineage (NCBI taxonomy): Eukaryota > Metazoa > Chordata > Amphibia > Caudata > Salamandridae > Calotriton > Calotriton arnoldi. Next base: position 1,649,860 of record CAWUFW010002483.1, read on the forward strand.
TGGCATAACCTTTCGCGTACCTCACACAGTAGCTAGCCATCCCCAGAAATGATTGGAGAGCACCTACATCTATTAGTGGAGGTGTCTTGGTGAGTGCCTTGACCTTTACAGGATCAAGTGTCAGTCCTTTCACTGAGAAGATGTGTCTGAAAGATGTTTGTTTTGTTTGGTGAACCTCACATTTCTCTGCATTGCATATGAGGTTTGCATCTAGTACTTTATGGCATACTTGGCGAAATGCTGCATCATATTCTTGTCCGGAGGACCTGAACACCAGAATGTCATTGCTGCAGTTGAATGTGTTTAGGACAGGCCCAGTTGTTCTGCAGATGTTTTCTTGAAAGATTTTGGTAGCTGGCAACACCATAAAAGGGGGTTGTTTGTACCTGAAGAGTCCTAGATTTGTGGAGAAAGTTGTGATGTAGCAGCAGTTCTCCTCCATCTCCCGCTGATAATAGCCCTCACTGAGGTCAAGTTTTGAGAAAATTCTGGTGCTATACAGCTCTGATTTTCGGTCTGAGATATGTGGTCCAGGGTGCCATTCTTGCTCTGTTCTTTTTAGGTTGACACGTGTCAACACATATTCTTACATCATTTTCCTTAGTTTTCCTGTGGACCAGCACTATTAGGGAGACCCACAGTGCTGAATATTCGGATGCTTTAATATCAAGCTTGAGTACGTTTCGGTTCTTTTTCTCTATTGCTTCCTGCAAGTGCAGTGCCATGTTCTGGTGACCATGAGCGACCAGTCAGATTGTCTCATCAAAATGTAGTTGCCCTTGTGTTTCCTTCATCTTGCCGAGACTACTGAATAGTTTTAGGAATTGCTGTAGGATTGATGGCTTGGCTTGTAGAGGTAGTTGATGGACATCAGACTTCTCTTGTCTGATGTGGCAAAACTCAGGAGGCACGCTTGAGTCATCTTTCCCCTCAGTACATGAATTGTCCTCAGTGAAGATGACTTGAATTTTAGGTTTGTGTTGAATGACACCAAGGCATTTGAGAGGTCTTGATGCCACCCAAGAGTAAACAAGGAACTTCTCTAGATGTGGCATTTGTGTTATTTTCCATAATTCCTCACTGCACATTTTGTTCAGTGATACTGCACTGTCAAGAATGAAGTGAAGCGGTTGGTTGTCAACCTTGAAAAGAATGGTGGGACATGTCTTCCTTTATGTGGAATTATAAATGTGAGATATACTCTCACCAGGGTAACTCTCAGTCACTATATCTAAAACAGTGGCTATCCTGAAGCACAGAAGGCATGGAGCTGGTACTTCACAATGCAGCACATGTTTTTCTCATACGACTTTTCTCTCTTGATAACATAGACAGACTGTGAACTTGCTTCTGCAGACCAGTGATTCTGCAGCCACTTGTGTAAATTTGTGCCTTTGAGGCTTCTAGTTTTGGTCTGCTTTTTATAGGTGTGAATTCAGCATCAATTCTCTGTACAGTACAAACCTCACTTGATGTTGTCGCAACCAGAGACTGGTTGATGGAGCTAGTTCTAAAGTCACTTTGTTAGATAACATGCATATATAATCATCATTGGTGCTTTGCATGGAGGTGCGATACATTGAGGATCTAGCAAATGAAGATGTTGGAGGTCGTTCTCTGGTCGTGGAGTTCATAGCACATATTTGGTGACACGCTTTTCTCTCTTTTGTTCTCGATTTTCCATGAAAACCAGTAACGTCAGTTGTATTTCCAGCACTTTGCCTGGACCAGGAAAAGGTCTTGATATGATTTTCTTTCCCACATCCTTTGATCACTTGCCTCCTGGCTGTGGAATTCCCTGCATGTGGATGTGACAGGCCACAGCGATAGAATGTCTTCTCTGCTCACACTTTTATGTGCCCTATCTGCAGGTCTGTTGTATCACACTTATTTGGTTTCTTATGGCCATGATCTTGGCTGGATTTCATCACAGCTGTTTGCTTTTCTGCTTTAGCTGTCATTATTATTTTATCCAATGAATGGAAAAAGGAAACATACTTTAGCATTCATCGTCCTAATGATTTTGACTGGTAGCTGTTTTTGATACTCAGTTGCATAGCCTCTTCATCGTTAAATTAATTGAATCGCAAGTGCTTGAGTAACATTTCCAGCTATTCAGCTGATTCATCTATGGTTTTACCTAGTAACTGTGCCGCCTTATTAAACATGTATCTCTCATAATGAACAGTCATGGCTGGGTCACACTTTTTTGCTAGAGAGTTTTTCAGTTTTTGGTAGGTGGACATATCCTCTTTTGGGAGCTTTTTGATTGTGTTGGATACCCTCTCTTGCACAAGGTTCTTGAAGTACTTTATTATTTTGCTGTCTTCTCTTTCATCATGGGATTCAATGAAGTGATGACATTTTTCTTTCTATTCTGCCCATTTGGTGCCTCGATTTGCTGCTTGCTATATAAAATGGTGGGAATGGCTTTAGGAATGCAGCAGCATCATAGTGAGATCTTCTGTTCCTTGACATGGTGCTTTTCTAACTTCTTCCACGTTTTGTTAAAGGCTCTTTAATTTATGTACTGCAAAATGTCCTTTGCACTTTTCCCTTCAACTTGATGGAAATGTTGCATTTTCACCAACGCCTTGAATATTTCAATGTGACAGTAATTTCACAGCAAACTTGAAGGTTTCAATACAGCAGCCACTTCTCTCTTTTCCAAAATGGCAGCACCCATCTTATTTAAAAGGGTGCAAAACTCTTGCTTTCAATGTCTTTTAGGCCTCTATTGATACATACGGTCTGCCACATGGCTTTTTGGTTTTCACTTATGTGGTGTAGCATCATTTACTCATTGGTTGCTGCATGACCTTCAGGGTCATGCATAGGTACAAGCACTGCAATCTTACATCTTCTATGGGTCACTGTGTGGTTTTCTGGGGTGTGCTTGAGCAAGTTCCTTCAGCCCCGACGTGTACTCCAGGAACCACAATATAGGTTTCTGGGGAGCAACAAATAAGCTGCTGATGTGGCGTGCTGGGTTTTTCTTTCAGCTCTGGATCTCACATCGTCTCCCGGGGCGCGTCTGCTCTGCCTTCAGTTTGCTGTCCTCTGCTGCATCATTGTTGGTGCTCATGCTAGAGTAGTGCGCATATACACATATGAAACCAAGATCACAACTTTGTCGCCATTTTTATGTCCTGCTATGTGATGGGGGCAATGCCACAGGAAACAGGTGAATGCAGACAGGTAACAGGGTACAACCTCTTTATTCTGTGTGTTGGTTACCCAAGGAATCTCTTGCCCTCAGGGTCATTGGCCTCTCTCCATACCCAGCCGTACTTATTATTGCCTAGTCTTTTATGCCCAGGCCCCCTGCTCCTTCTGACCACTTCCTGTCCTTTCCTCCTTCCAGGACGTGGCCATTGTCCAATCAGTTGGATGACCTCCAGTTTTTGTCCTCTCCCCAGTGTTCTTGCTCCTACTCCACAATGTAATTTTCAATTAGTTTTAACACTTCTGCAATTTTTAATCGAGCCTTTTATTGTAGGTAATTTTACCATGTTGTGGAAATGCTCAATCATTTGAATTGATAAACACACAATTTTCACTATAAATAGTTGGGTGTTTTCTCAATATAGAAAAGTTTGGCAGTCTTTGATTTAAGCATTATGCTCCCTCGACGAACCTTCATTGCTCTGAATCTGGGGAGGTTTCCATACATTTTCCATTGTTACATAATAACGCTGTATTGCTGAAGAAATTTTGCTTGGAGTTTATTAGAGGCTAGCTTGGCTGAAAAATGTGTTAGGGAAATTCTGCACAGCGATAGAATTCAGAGAGCTGCATCCAAACCCAAGATCACAGGATCTAGCTTGCTCAGGGAGTTAAGGTTCCACAACTAGAGAGCTTCCACTTCACATGTATAGTTGAAAGAAAGCAGCTTTCTTGTCAACTTCAACTTTCTATAATTGTCATAACGTGTAATTACAAAGGTGTGATATACAGTGGCGGTTGGCGGTAAATCACATTGGATGGGCACAGAACATATACACATAATAATAGACACATTAATTTAAATATACACAAAAAATCTTTTACCTTACACTGCTGCTCGACATTCTGCAGCACGCCCTCATTGTTCTGCAGCACGCCCTCATTGTTCTGCAGCACGTCCTCAGAGCACGAAGCCCACAGCCCACTCTCGCATCCAATTCAAGACGCAGTCCTCATGCTGTTAAGCAGCAGGGGTAAAGTGTCTTGATTGGCTGCCGCAGTCTGGCTCCATGCTCCAGAAGGCGCTGTGGGCCTGTACCTGCTCTCCAACCAAGTTGTCCAAAACAGCCGGGTTGGAGACATTTGAATTGCGCTTGTCGGTTTGGCCGCAGCAAGGTAGTCGGCCAAACCAACTTGAGCAGTGCAAACTTAAGTGATCACTCCTCACTGCTGCCAATCATTGGCAGCAGTGATGCACTGGCCCCGCCCTGCCCTCGTACTCCGTTTGCTGGCAGAAAGCGTCAAAAATAAAATGATAATAAAATAATTTTATTACCATTTTATTTTTGATGCTATCTGCCCAGCATCTTTGGGGGTGGGGGGGCGATGCTCCTCTGCTCCCATAGAGGAACCGCCGCTCGTGATATATACAAGGGAAAAACTATGTTTAATTTAGAGACTGGTGGAGGAGAATGAGAGTCTTAAATTAACTGTGCTTCTGCAAACTCGAGGTTTCCACCACTCAACTTTACTTAGAATCGGGGGAACAGCTGTTCTTCCGACAGCAGAGCCTCTCCTGGCTTCACTGTCAGAAAATCTGACCTGGTGGCTAGCCCTCCAAAGGGCTGCCGGGTTACAGTTACGGTGCCCTCAGCCTGGTCAGGTGGTATGTATGGTTATAATAGCGGCTCATACCTCCGTCTTACCTTATGCCTCCACAAAGCGTCCTTATTCACTGCGTCAAAGGTTATTGCCCTGCCACTGTACCAATACTCACGCACAAGCTCTCCTGATGTTACTTTGTGGAGCGGAGGCTGGCGTATGAAGCTGTTCAAATACGCAGCACGGCATAATCGGCATGCGCGTCATTAGCATCATGCGCACCACCATTCTATGCTGGGAAATGTAGTTCTCGGTCAGCGCTTAACAGTCATCTATTTTATCCTATGAAATCTCTTATATGGGACAATTATTTCAATGTAATGCGTGCTTTTTTTTTTACCGTACAACTTAAACTATAGTACTATAAACCCCGTAACTCGCCCGGGGATATATTTTTCTGGATGATTGCATTTGCAACTAAAGGTGTGGTCTAATAAATTATAATGTCCAAAGAAAAAGGCTGTCATATCCCTAAAGAAAATCCCAGTCATTTTGTCTTAGAATTTGCACTACTCGTTGTGCTGTGATACACTCAATCTGTTTGACACAGAATGACCACATGGATTAGTATAGTTGCAGAGTGCTTGCCTGTCCTTTTACACTGTTGTAATATGTTCATTACAAGGCCCAAAAGAAGGCGTATAAAGCGATTATTAATTAATGTGCCAGATTATGCATACACTTTACGTGACTCTCTGCAGTGATGCTGTGCTCATTCACCATGTTTACTACGTAAAAATGTTACCAAGCACTCCTCAGACAATGCAAAGGAAAAGTGATAATCACAACAACTGTAAAAAGCCCAAAATGCAGTGATTGCTGCCTAAATAACAATAAATTATGACACCAGATGATGCAGAACCCTCACAATCTAAATTCAAAATATAAATGATGAACAGACTTTGGTAGTGCGTCAGACACAAATGGTTAAATGCACCCTTTCGTTGAAAACAAAAAGAAAAAGAAAAATGAAACAATGCCCCATGCATAATTATTCACCATTTGCTGTTGTATAAAGATGACTCCTGCTAATGCTCAGAATACAAGTCGATTTTTCCAGAAGGCCTCTGATGTGATGTAATATGTAACTGCTATTTCAAACGCTCAGGGTGCAACATAACCAGGCGGGACATAATAAGAAAATCTGAATGAATGATGGTCGAATGCACTCCATTTTTTCCCAAAACTTTTCTTGGATGCTCGAAGGCACGAATTTCAGGAACGAGACCCCAGCGTGACCGCCGGGCGTGACTGGACTAGTGTGCCCCGCCCCTCCCGCGAGCCTCCAACAAATGAGCAGATGAATCAATGTTCATGAACCTCTGCGCCAACATTCGAAGGTCTGGGCAGGTGAATGTTGCGAGTGTAAGTGGGCCACGATACACAACTCCGAAATTAAAACTAAAACCCGCCTCCTACCTCATAGTCTTGTCCAACACAAGTCTGAGTGAATTGCGACTGCAGCTCGCAAGTGGAGAAAAAGCGCCTCTCTGCCAGAGACGGGCACGCTAGGAAAATCAAACCTGCCGCCCGCCTCCTGAATGGCCTACCTTGCAGCCTAGGATGCAGTAATTACAGGGAAGCGTGCCTTGATAAAAACAACAACGACGACGTGCTGCAAAAGACATCTTGGATGCGCTATTGATTATTGATTCACCAGGCTTCGCTGTGCTCCAGTTCACCATGTATCTATTCTAAGTTCCTGACACAGTCAGACACATGCACGCTTTCCATAGCACAGGGAACTCGCTGTTGCAGCTCCTTGTTACAGCATGCCTGGGGGTGGCCCGGGATCTCTAATCATGCGTGACTAATGCATTTAGTGCGGTGATAAGGGCACCAGCAGTGAAGTGGAGAGAGGATGTGGTCTGACGGCTAGATTGCCGACTTTGGAGCTGGGAAGCCAAGGTTCGAGCTTCGGGGTCACGTCCACATCCTGTGATTCTGGGCAAATCACTTAATCTCCCCGTGCCTACCAAAAAAAAAAAAAAAAAGAATGTGTCCTTGTGTAAAGTAACCGGTGCTCATGTAAATCGCACCAATACCTTCGTGTCGAATTTGCGCTAAATAAATCTGCAAAAAAAATAAAAATGCGTTATCGTCATGCCTGATACTTGGCAGGGCTGATGTTCATGTCACTTGCCCCTCATGTGCCTCTGTCGCCTGTTTGTCTTTCTTTCTCCTGTCTTTTTCTGGTAACATTCTCTTATACTGCAGCTTGGTCTGCCTATTTCCCTTCCTATTCTCTCTCCACCCTCCGTCTAGAAGGATTTTATTGTATGTCTTTTACCTCTTCCATTTCGTTGTCTTTGTCTTCACTAGTGCTGATGTCCGATTCCGGGGGAAACGTTTAATTTGAGAAATGAAAGTTCTCCTTTAACTGCTTGTAGAGTAAAGTGACCTTTGCCACTGATTATTAAAAGGTTAATTTCTCCTACCTGCTTTCTTTTGGTAATGGTCTCCCAAACAGGTATCTGACCTTTTAAAGTAGACCTACTTTGTGACTCAGGATTGGAAGGGAAGCTATACTCAGGCCAAACTGAAGCCATGCAAAGATAAATGACAGCGAGTACAGAATTCACCACAATATCGAGTCAACAAAATACTTTGAATTTATGTCAAGACCCAGAGGCCCATATTATGCATGAAATCCTTTATTGCCACCACTCAGCAGCATCTTTAAAGCTTCTAGAACTTAGAATCTTAAAAAGTTCCAAACATAATAAACACCCCCCCCCCCCAGCAACCAGTCCTCTTCCTTTCTTTTATTGCTGCTGCTCACTCAGATAAGTTCATATGTGGTGCACTTGTGTATGCCTGCGCGTATATCTGTTACCCTGAGGTTTTAATTGATTGCCTGTGTGATTTATGGGCATGTTTGTGTTTTTCATTCTAGGATGAAAGCTGTTTTATGTGATAGATACAGCTGTGTGGCTGAATTCATATGTTTTAACCGTCCAGACCGCCACGCTATTGTAGCGGTGGAAGTGCTGCCATTCGTTGGTTGGGTTTCAGTGATCTAGAGTTATTTCTTTATATTGTATTTGTTTTAATGATGAGGCCTACCTGCACTATATTCGCGTTCTCAACTGTTACTTTATACAGTTGAGACCCGCAGCTGTGCGCGGCCTTGATGTCAGCTTGGCATCTAGACTGCTGCGCTCGTGCGCGGCAGTGTGTTCGTGGTAGCGGCCTTGGAAATCTAGACCACTGACCTCGCATGAGGTTTTTCCTCGCTCCTGAGGCTTTTTGCTTGTTTAGAGTAGCCGTAGAAGCAGCTCCTGTCAGAACGTTCATGTTCTGACAGGATTATTCTCCGAGAAAACTGACACTTCTCGAGCGGTTTGCTGCTGTGCCGTTGAAGTTTTTGTTGATCAGTTTTTCATTGTGTGCAATACGCTTCAGTATTTGGAGTCTGATATTATGTTGTGAGGAATAGCTATTTCAGCAGCAGAAATACTGAAAGAATTTTCAGGTATTGTTATATCTGTGTTCGACATCTTGTTCAAAGAATTGTTGAGTGCTGCAGTGACAGATATTTTAAAATAGTGTGCATGAAGTTTGGTTTGGAATTAAAGAGTGTTTTCGCTAAAACAACATCATGGAGCAAGGTGAGGGGTCACAGGATTTTTCTGTAGAGGAGAAACTTAATAAAGCTATTGAAAAAATAACTTTTGAGGTGTCGCAAAGAATGGAAAGAAAGTTAGAAATGCTGGCTTTAAAGACCCCTAGCACTCAGGAAGAGCATTTTTTGTCTGCTAGTGAGGCAGAATTGGCCCATAAATCTGGTAGTAAGGCCTCTCGTGAGAGGAAGCGTGTAATGGCCAGCGAGGGAATGGCAAAGAAAAAGAAATCTACTTTGGTAGAACATGTTTGCTGTAGTGACAGACAATTGGATGATGCCGAGGGCATCAAGGATGGGCAGGAAATAGGCCCAGATTACGTCAGTGCTAAAAGATCAAAAGGGCACAAACACAACACGATCATTTGTGACGACTCCTCCGGAAGTGCGGGGGTGGAACTAAATTGTTCTTCAGTATTTGAGTCTGAGGATGATGATGGCTCTATGAAAGGGAACAGGCCAGCTCAGGGTAAGCTGAAAAAGGAGGTTGGGACTCTTTTGGATCCCCTTGAACTGAATATGTTTGACCCTTTATTAATTAAACATCCATTATCTCCAGAGTGGTCTCCCTCTGATCATGTGGCACAATATATTCAATATTGGATTAGAAGGGAGATACCTAAAGAAGTTCAGGTCAGATTGAGGTCAGAATGTCAGAGACCCACTGTGGATAAGAAAGTTGTGGTGACGCCTGAGCTAGATGCTAAGATAATTGCTTTCATTGCTAAAGGGGGCCGTGATCGCAGGAAGGCCCTTGATACATGTCTAAGGTCGTGCCAGGACAGGCTTTTAGATGTAGTGTATCCACTGACTAAGATATTTGAAAAAGCTGAAGAAGCATATGTGTTCAAGAATCGCATCGATGTTGAGGAGCTTCGTCAGTGAATTCAGACGGTAATTTGACTTCTAGGCAACGCCAATACAGCATTGTCTAATGAAAGAAGGAAAAGTATCCTGTTAAAAATAGATCCTAAATTAGTGGACCTAATAGGCAAAGAAGGGGCCCCCATCTGCTAATGGTCTATTGTTTGGCGATGCCTTTATTAAGGATCTTTCTAGGTACGTTGGTACTTTCAGCTCCCTTCAGAAATCTCAGAAAGAGATTAAGAAGGTGTTTCAGGAGCATGTTTTTGAAATATCCGGGATAACAAGGAGTCGGTTCCCCAGCCGTGGTCAAGGAATCACAAGAGGCTCCTTTATTTGAGGACTTAGAGGCTATTAGGGACAACAATCTTACCGCAGAGGCATATTTTACCCCCAGATAGCTCGGGGAAGATACAACAGTGGGGACAGAAGGAAAAGAGGATCAACCAGGCAGCAGACTTACCCAGTTTTATCAAAATTGGTAGTTGATTACAAGGGATCCTTGGGTGTGAGACTGTTCGTGGATTTTGAATAGAGTTTGTAGGAAGACCAGTGCAAAATTGTATGCCAAGAAGACTGGTCTTTCCAGGAAATCCAATGAAGTTGATAGATTTGGAGATTCAGGAGTTGATTGTGAAAGGAGCAGTTGTGATGGAAGAAGAACGAGTTGATGGCTTTGTAAGCAATAAATATTGCCTGTGGAGAAAAAGGACAAGGGTATGCATCAAGTAATACATTTGCAAGAGCTGAACGACTGGGTGGTTTACCATCATTTCAGCATGGAAGGGATATACTTGATGAAGGATGTTTTGCAAAAAGGGGATTGGATGACACACATGGACCTGAAAGATGCTTACCTGACTGTTCCGATTTGGGAGAAACATCAGAGGTTTTTGTGGTTCCAGTGGAGGAAGAAGTGGTGGAAGTTTGTGTGTCTGCCTTTCGGTCTCTCGTCAGCCCTTTGGTGTTTTACGAAGATCCTTTGACCGGCGGCAGCTTATTTGAGGGAGAGAGGTGTTCGTCTGATAATTTATTTGGATGGCATTTTGATTATGGATCAGGACAGGAAGCACTCTATTTCCCATACAAATCTAGCAGTGAGACTGTTAGAGAAATTAGGTTTTGTAGTAAACAAAACAAAGTTGCAGTTTGTTCCAAGTCAACAAACACAGTTTCTGGGTTTTATAGTAGACACGGGGAAGAGGTATTGAGCTTACAAAAAAGAAGCTAAAGAGGATATGAAAAGAGATAAAGAATACTCTCAGGTCAAACAGTGTTTCTCTGAGAATGTTAGCTCATAGTGTAGGCCATGGGTCTCCAACCTTCTCAATAACAAGAGCTACTTCTGATCGAACAAAATATTCCTGAGCTACTATTGACTTTGACAATTGTTGCAGCAGTGACAATCACAATAGTGGCAACACTTTGCAGGATTATTAGTAGTGAGCACCCTGATGCATTTCACAATGTTGAATGATGCATACATATATTTTACAAAAATTGTGTAATACAATATCATTAAGGTAAATATATAGGTAAGTACAGATTTACTATTATAAACTCAACATCTACATACCTTGAAGGTATATTTACTCAAGATAAATAGATGTGGAGTTAAGGACGTAAATAAAACTAGATTTATCTTTATATACTTGCCTTCATGATATTGTGGTAGTCTATATATTTGATACAATATTTTGGCTACACAATATTTAAAATTCGATATTACAGTAAAACACCTGTCACCACAATGTATAGGAGGAGGTTACTCCCTGTAACGTCAGGAAAAGACTTTTCATATTAAAATGCCTCCACATAACTAATGACATAACAGTCACAGCAACAACGGTGGACAGGAGGGACCCCTAAAGGAGAATGGAGGTGGGTAATATGGGGGATCAGTTAGACAGTACAAAAACAGAGAAGTACCCACCCATTTGAAGATAATAAAGGCCCGCAAAGGGTCCTATGATGATAATTAAATACACAAAGCAATCTCATGCATGCAAGGAGAAAACAACAATAGAAACAATAAATCGTTTTGTCTTTTTTATTAACAACGTATCAAAAGATTATCACAAAATATGTTTTCTATTGCAGAAAATGATGCATATAGATGAAAGTATACTAAAAGACACAATGAATGCATTGCCCCACAAAACACTCGTCATTCATACAAACCCACTCATATCATTCATATGAGCTCAAAACATCCAACAGACATGCTCAAGAATCATCCAACATTAACATACAAATATCCAACATAAAAAAGAAAACCAACAGAATGAATAAATATTCTATATACAAATCCAAAATTGGAGGATAAAGAATAAATAAAGATATTGAAGGGACAAGCGCCGACGCGCGTTTCGGTGGAAACCCTATTCACGGGCCACACCTTCCTCAGGGCGAGTCATCACTGACAAGGATGACGTGGGGCACTCAATAGACCAATAGTGGTATTCTGTACAGATCAAGGTCCAACAACGGCAGACTAAGAGGATAATTCGGTCGATCTATGTAGGATCAGAGAGAGCAACCTTCATCTCCAATAGGATAGATCCAACGGCCCATTTAGCCAAGAATCACGTATTATGCTGCTTCTGCCAGATCATATTTGATAATGGCTCTTGATTGACACACCGAGCAATCGTGGGTCTGGATAGAAGACCCACGCTCTAGGATGCGGGTACTGGTATCGCCCGTTTCCTTCTCGGGCGATACCAGTACCCGCATCCTAGAGCGTGGGTCTTCTATCCAGACCCACGATTGCTCGGTGTGTCAATCAAGAGCCATTATCAAATATGATCTGGCAGAAGCAGCATAATACGTGATTCTTGGCTAAATGGGCCGTTGGATCTATCCTATTGGAGATGAAGGTTGCTCTCTCTGATCCTACATAGATCGACCGAATTATCCTCTTAGTCTGCCGTTGTTGGACCTTGATCTGTACAGAATACCACTATTGGTCTATTGAGTGCCCCACATCATCCTTGTCAGTGATGACTCGCCCTGAGGAAGGTGTGGCCCGTGAATAGGGTTTCCACCGAAACGCGGTCGGCGCTTGTCCCTTCAATATCTTTATTTATTCTTTATCCTCCAATTTTGGATTTGTATATAGAATATTTATTCATTCTGTTGGTTTTCTTTTTATGTTGGATATTTGTATGTTAATGTTGGATGATTCTTGAGCATGTCTGTTGGATGTTTTGAGCTCATCTGAATGATATGAGTGGGTTTGTATGAATGACGAGTGTTTTGTGGGGCAATGCATTCATTGTGTCTTTTTAGTATACTTTCATCTATATGCATCATTTTCTGCAATATAAAACATATTTTGTGATAATCTTTTGATACGTTGTTAATAAAAAAGACAAAACGATTTATTGTTTCTATTGTTGTTTTCTCCTTGCATGCATGAGATTGCTTTGTGTATTTAATTATCATCATAGGACCCTTTGCGGGCCTTTATTATCTTCAAATGGGTGGGTACTTCTCTGTTTTTGTACTGTATAACAGTCACAGCAGTCAGTGCCCATTGGCACAAAGGACATAATAAAAGATATAAATCTTCTCAACTTGATATGAAATATCATTGAAAGAGCAGTTTAAATATGTTTTGGATTCTCAATTATTTTGTTTTCAAATATCAGTTTCTCAAAATATATGATTTTCTATCAAATATGCACTTCACATTTTGAGAGGACACACTCAAAGAAATCTTGCCTTTTTCTTGCAAACTGAACTTCTTCAACGTGTCCTGGCCAGCGGAGACCCTCTGAATTAAGTACTGTGTTGGGCAGCTATTCACAGAGCTACTTTCAGGGTACTGGCGAGCTACCAGTAGCTCCCAAAGTACCCGTTGGAGATCCCTGGTGTAGGCCTTTAATCCTCTACTATTCAAGCAATATTCCTGGGGTCCCTGCATTATCGGGCCTTACAGATATTGAAAACAAGACACTTAAGGGATGGATTGAGGTACACAGAGAATTTTTGTCTTTCTCAGGAAGCAAGACAGGAGTTGATTTGGTGGTTAAGAAATATTGATGCTTGGACCTGGTGCACAATGTTTGGAGAAAATGCAGATTTGATTGTGGAATCAGATGCAAGTTTGGAAGGTTGGGGTGCAAGTTGTGGTTTGCTAAGAGCTGGTGGTCATTGGACAGAGCAGGAAAATAATTTACATATACATTGTTCTTTTGCAATCAGGTGCTTTGTGGAGCAGACTGTCAAATGTCCAGTGCTGTCAAATGTCCAGTGGTTTTGAGAATGGACAATATTTCGGATGTGAGATATGTCAACAGTCGTTCAAAAGCACTGGCAGATTTGGCAAAAACATTTTTGGAGTACTGCATGGAGAGGGGCTTGTATGTTCAGGTGGAGCACATTCCAGTCATGTCAAATTCAGTGGTGGATTGATTAAAAAGGAATTTCCACGCCTCCAGCGATTGGATGCTGGACAGAAGTGTGTTCAGGGGTTTGGACCAATTGTGGGGTCCTTTTCATGTATACTTTTTTGCAAACCGACTCAATGCTCAAGTGGAGAGATTTTACAGTTGGCATCCAGACTGGAAGGAGCTGGGATAGGTGCTTTTCTGCAGGATTGGAGAGCTCTTCAATCTTATGCATTCCCACCTTTTGCCATGATCGGCAGAGTGACAGGGATGATTCGCAAATGGAGGGAGACAGTGGTGGTGATCACTCCCTTTTGGAGCTCTCAGGCATGGTACCCAATTATGTTGGGAGATGAGGGTGGATTTTCGGGTGATTTTACTGTTTTTTCTGGGAATTTTACGAGATTCTCAGGGGGAGCTACACAGTCTAGTAGAAACAGGTCAGCTTCAGTTGGTGGCATGGAAACTTTCCAGAGAAGTTTGGCAAAAGCCAGGACTTTCAACAGAAGCTTCAAGATCCATTGAGGAGTCATGGGCGCCTGGGACTAGGAAGCCATACTGATTGGCCTGGGGAAAAATGGTGAAACTGGTATGTGGAAAGGGATTGTGATCCCGTTTCAGCGGATATAGAACAAGTTATAAATTTCATGACTGAATTATGTGCTAAGGACATGGCTTATAGATCAGTGAACTTGTATAGATCGGCTATTTCAGCGGGTCATATTTTGGTGAATGTTTTTTCAGTAGGACAGTATGTTGTGGTGAAAAGGTTGGTAAGAAGCATTATAATTGTAAACCTCCAGGCACTAGGTATTCAGCCTTCTGGGATGTCTCAAAGGTTCTTCTTATCTTAGAATCATGGATTGATAATGGTGATTTTAATCTAAAGAATTTGTCTTTGAAGTTGACGATGCTGTTGTGCTTGTTATCTTTCTGTAGGGTTTCAGATGTTCGTGCTTTCGAGGGGTCTTTTTGATCTTTTACACCAAAAGGTATATGTTTCCGTTTGAGACAGAGAACTAAGAGAAATTCGTCAAATTTTTTTTATCCATACTTTGATGAGAGGCAGACGTTGTGTGTGGTATGGTGTGTAAAGGAATATGAACACAGAATGACGGTGTTAAGACCTTCTGGGGTGAAACAGTTACTGATTTCTTTCAGACATCCACATAAGTCTGTTTCATTGCCAACTCTGGCATGATGGGAGAAAGAAATGATGCAGAAATGAGGCGTGGATGTGAGTATGTTTGGCGTGCACTTGGTGAGAGGTGCAGCTGCTTCTAAGGCTTGTATGGTGGGTGAAAGTTTGCAGGACATTTTGCGTTGTGCTGATTGGCCTTCTGATTCTTTATTCAGACTTTTTTTTTTAAGCCAATTGAGAGTGCAGCTAGATGTTTGGTGGATAAGCTTTAAACTTGCATAATATTGGCCGCCGGGTCTTGATGTAGATTTTCCACAGCCATAGTGGGCTGAAGATCTGGATTTTATTAAAGACACGGAGGCTAATATTATCCCTCCCAGTTCTGTTATCCTTCCCTGATTTTATTTATTTTTTTACTACAGGACAAGTTCAAAAAGTCTCTGGAGTTTACATGGAATCTTTGGAAGGAGGAAATGCTTTCTTAAAGAAGAAATTTTTCCTATCTTAGGGAACAATTTTGGGAGCATATTTTCCATCCAAGTTTGCAGTTCATAAAAGAAGGAAGAGGTTGCTTGGGGGTTTTATTATGTTTGGAACATTTTAAGATTCTAAGTTCTAGAAGCTTTAAAGATGCTGCTGAGTGGTGGCAATAAAGGATTTCAGGCATAATATTAGCCTCCGTGCCTTTAATAAAATTCACATTTTCAGCCCACCATGGCTGTGGAAAATCTACATTATCTGGGAAGACACCTGAAACAATATCAGTCTGTGATTAGCCTGTGTCAGTCACTAAGACACAGTAATTAGAAGAGGTCTGAATCTGCCATAGGAAGTTTACATCGAACCTACTACTAGTCCTCTCCTGTAACCAACAATTTGAAAGCTAGTAAATCCATCGATGCATGTATCTGAAAATTCTCTCTACAACTTCTGTCTTTTTTCTTCACCGACTGTCAGTCGTGGGACGCTCATATGCACCACAGTAAAAAACACCTATTAGGCAAAGAAAACAATCTCTCCTTTTCACTCAGTGGGCACTCAAAAAAGGTAGGTCCTTACTTATCCTTTATGTTGTCTACAAACAAGGAATTATTCACCATGAAGAAAGCGACTGCATCAATACCGTTGGATTAAGTGGATGTCGTCACCATACTCCACTTCTTAAGAAGCTGCTGCTGAAATCTGGAAGTGCTCCTCTGCACTGCCATTGCTGGCGGAATTTGAATTGAGGGCTAGTTGCACAGTCCCTTTACATAGCCAGACTGTGCCCAAGATGGTCACCAGATCTCATGGCCTTCCTTCTCCCAAGATTTTGGACGTGAGTTGTGCCGCCAAGCCATTTCTTCAAAGAAGATCACAGGTCAGACTGTAATGTTGCTCTCATGCAGCCAGCAATGTTTCAAACCACAACGCTGTCTGTGACACAGGGTGGTTCTAGAAATGTGACTATCATCAAACTGCTATTGCTTATTGGGGAGAGTACACAACCTCCGCTTAGGTTGCTCAAGGGCATCTGGAGAGGTCATGACACTGTCTTTGACCATTTTTGAGGAAGGATCCCACTTTCTAGAGAGGGTACTGTAGGCATTCCTGCTCAAAGAAAAGGCTGCCAAAAAGTGGAGGGCCCAGAGGAGCTGAGAAGGAAGAATTGGACCTTAGTCCCTTTTGCCCACGGAAGAATCTGCACTGCCAGGCTGTGTGGTAAGGTCTTGTGATCCTGTCTACTTACAGCTTGTCCCAGAGTGAGACACCATGCTATGCCCTACCCTATCTTACGTGAGGGCACTTTGAGCTCCCCTTGATCAATTCGCAAAGAGCAGCCAGAGCTGACCAGAGACGATGAGAGTGATCACAAAAACAGATTACCAGAAAAGGTGCCTGTGATAGCAAGGCGCTAAGGAAAATTGGAAAACTGTGGATGGCAGTAGAGAATGTCGTTAAGTTATTGGCGTGTTCAATTAGGAATGGTAAATATATGTTTCTTTATGCTGAAACTGTGTTTCCCTTACCCTCCTTTAATCTAGTTTTGCTGCTACATTTAGCCAGCGTATGCGACTGTGTTCTGTTACTTGGGACTTTCAAAATGTAGAGAATGTCAAAATGACTACGTCTAGCACAAAACCTATGATGAAAATGATATACATCAAATAAAATATATGAGATGCTTCACTGTAAACAATCTATCTTGTTATTTCAGCAAGCAACGCCATTAAATAACATCAGCGCGGTACGCATAAGAAAGTGTGCGTTAAAATGTTCCTTTTTTTCTATTTGGGAATACAGAAGAGTGTTCCAGACACTGCTGTTTGTTGATAAATCAGGATGATCAGAGCAAAGTGTTTTCGTTAAACTATAAAACTAGGAACCAGATCTAGTGTTATGGAGCCAGCTGTCAGTTCATTTAAGAACACACATCATAGATTTCAGTGCTTTTCAGACATCTGGTGTTAAATGCATGTAAAATACTCTTTCTGTCAGCAAAAAACGCTGGCAAAAAGGCACAGTGCTTCATTTTGTTAAAAAAATGGCATGCCTTGAACTGACAGATTAATTTTTCTACAAAGAAATAAAAAATAAAGGGCAAGGAACTGTGCAGACGTGAAAGAATGTTTTGTGCACTTTCAGCTTATAACCCCACTCTAAATTGCTAATGCCAGTTTTTGCAGATTGAAGGAAGATAAGATTTTAAAAAAAATCCTTTAGTGGGCCTCTTGATTCAGAACTATTGCATTCAATATAACAATATCTAAATATTGAAACAAGAGCATGTGGCTGGCATTTTCGGTACACTTTCTACTACAGGTGTGTGAAGTCAAGACTGACGTTTAAGGTAATATTTTAGTAGTTGGTAGATAGGCGGGAACTCATTTTTTACGCTGACATGTGAAACTGTATTTATCTACCTATGTATGTAGTACGATCAGGTAAGTCTAAGCTGGGCATTGGAGCGTTTTACATAGCAGTATTACGTTGAACAGTGGCAGTGATGAATATAGGCATGAGTACTCTATACACTGCCATATTAAAGAGTAGGCAGCAGAGCAAGGTATCTGCTTAGTAGCACCTTAATATTGGAAGAGTGAGGGAGCTATTGGAACGTCAGATGAAGGAAGGGTCATGGCAGGATAATAGACAATCAGGGTTCAAAGTCCTCACTGTTATATGAAGGTTCACCAAGAATGTATACTCAAGTTTCCAGATTTTTCCTTAGGCGATATTGTTGAGGGACTTCTTAAAGGCGGGAAATGAAGCAGCCATTGTGATATCCAAAGAGGCAGCATTCTATGTCTGTGGGCATTCCGTGCCACCATACCTACCAGTATTGTATTTATACTTTCATAGCACAATATTTTCGCTTTTAGTCCCTGTGAGATATTGGGTTGTTTGTTGGGGGGGGGGGGAGGGGAGGAGTGGTGAAACCCTACGTAAGCAACCGCCACAATTCTTTTCAGGGTGAACCACAAGAAGTTACTAAATTAACTTGTGCTTAACCCTCTGGTAGCTTGGCACAAAAGCAGTCAAGCTTAACTTAGAGGCAATGTGAATGAAGCACTCAAACAGTAATAATGTGAAAACACAACACAGGAAAAATCCCACACTAATTTAGAAAAATAGAGTACATTTCAATAAATTACTTGACACCAAAACGACAAAAATCCAATCTGTAGAACTGGAGTTATTAATTTTTAAAGTGTAAAATAGCACCTAAATGATCAAAGCGCACACCACGGACATCTAGTCGGGTGAGACCGGGGCTAAATCAAAAGTTTTGGCCAACCACAATGGAGCAGGAGTCATATGCATGAAGTGGAGTGGGCACTCACCTTCGAACTTAAAAGACATTTTAAAGAAAAATGTCTGAGAAGTTAAAGTTCAGCAGGGCAAGGCAGCCAGGGGTTTCTGAGGAGGAGGCGTTGTCATCGGGGAGCAGCTGTACAAAGTCACAGTGAAGATTTCTATGTTCAGACTTAATCTCAATTATGGAAGTCGAAAATCTCAAGAGGGACGAAGCTGCAGGCTGTAGCCAACGAGATCTTCAGAAGGCCATATACGCCTTCAGCGAGGAGCCTCTGAACAGATTATGCTGCTGCAAAGAATGTAGCGGGAGCTGCCACGAAGTACCAGGCCAAATGGTGATGCACCTTGGGCAGATTAACGAGCAGGTAGGTCTCGGTCTTCTCTCAGTTCTCTGAGCAATTTTTGGCAGAAATTGTTCTTAGTCCCAAGTTTTGGATTTGGGCTATCTGGGCTACTGTAGCACCATGTCCAAGGGCCCAAGACTGGAGGAGCACCACTTGGAGGGCCAGGACTCACCCAGGCTGGGTCCACGTGTGAGTTCAAGATAGTTGGCTCTGATTAGGAGGCCAACGAGCTAGCTCCTGGAGTCACTCTTGAAGTCTTGGGTTCAAGCAGGAAAGCAGGTCTCAAGCAGCAGGGCAGTCCTCTGAGAGCACAGGGCAGGCTTCAGGTGACAGGGCAGTCCTCTGAGAGTCCTTCTGCAGGTCCATAAGTGTACTGAAGAGTGGACCTGAGAAGCCTATTGTTTACCAGGTCCCCCACTTTGAAGTGGAAGAAACTTCAGGAGTTTCCTCCCCACAGAAGTGTCTGGAATTTCCTGTCTCCTTGCCCAGGCCCCAGTCTGTCTGCAGTCACAATAGTATTGTTTGAAGTTCTTTGTGTGTGATCTGAGGCAGTGTCTTTGAAGTGCAACTAGTGCTGTGCTCAGCTCCACCCACCCCATCCTGCCTTGGATGGCCCATCCTGCGAACACCCACTCCCTCTATTGTGTACCGGTATGGGAGGAATACACAAAGGCCAACTGCCAACTACACCTAGTCATGGGACCCAGAAAAAAGGCTACAGGCACCAAATTGTTACAACACGAAAATGGCAACTTTCTAAAAGTGGCATTTTCAGAATTGTGACTTAAAATTAAACTGTACCATTAAAAAGGATTTTAAATTGATATTCCTTACACACTAAACATGGCATTTCTACCTGCTCCCAAGCAAAAGTTAATACTTGTTAAATGTAATAAGGTAGCTTAATGTTATCCTAATGGAGAGGTAGGCCTCACAGTAGTGAAAAACAAATTTAGGAGTTTTTTACTACCACGACAGGTATAACTAAAAGTACATGCCCAACCATTTAAATACAATGCACCCTGCCCTTATGGCAGAGGTCTTCAATCTGTGGGGCGCGACCCCCAGGGGGGCCCCGGAGTCCTGGGAAGGGGGTCGCGCATTTCCAGGCCTAATTCTGCCAGGAATACAAAACGTGCTCTTCCTTTTGGACAAAGTCAAATGCGATCCTTAAAATGCTTCAGCTGAAGTTAATTGAGTGTCATGTGCTGTAAAAGGAAGAGGCCCAGCAGACAGGTAAAACAATCCTTCAAATCAGCCTTCATGCCAGGGTGCCCTCTTGCCTGAATGACATGCAATGTGCGCTAGGAGTTAATCTGCAAATGTAAAGGATGCTTGGGAGTGGTTCTGGCTTTAATTGCTCGAATCACTTCAAGCATTGTGATGGCAAAGATGTGTGTTTTTGTGTAGTGGTTAGCAACTGGGCTGTGAAGTGTGTGCTTTTAATGATAACTGTATTTACACAGCGCTTAGTCCCCCTTAGTAGGTGTTGAAGGGACAGTTATGCAAAAAAATGCATTACTTATGGTCTGACATTACACAAATCTACATTTTGGAAGCTCCATTTTATCCTAAAACTCTTTGCACATTTTGTAGCAGTCTATCTTATAATGTGTGTAATGCAAGTATAAAATAATGACTTGCACATTCACAGTGCTTTCTGTCACAGGCTGTGACCTCATAGCACTAAAAATACACAAGTCACTATTTTCCACTGCACCAACCAAATTTAATTCTGTGGCTCTCTGGTTACACACAGACCTATGCAGTGCATTAAATAATAGAGGTTTTATAATGTACTATATAGTAACAACTTTTAAAATGTATTTTTCATTTGAGCTACCCATTATTTTATATGTAGCTACCTGATGGTGAAAGACCTAAAAAAAAGAACAAAATATTTTGGGGCTGATTTATGAGAGGCTTGCGCTGCTGCGTGGCCTCATAGATATGGAGTAAGACAAAATAGTGCAAGTCGCTGCGTTTCCTTACTCTATGTCAAGTAGGCGTTTCATAGGCGTTGCAGTGGGTGACACAACGCCCATGGATTTTGACGCTGCCCCAGATTTACAAAACCATGTAAAACTGGGGCAGTGCCAAAACCTCACGCTTCCCCACACCAGGTGTAACTCTCCTTGTTTTTTCCTCTTTCCATGTGTGCTGCATTCTGCAGCACACATGGAGCGAGGAAAATCCCTCTCAGGATTGTTTTTATGCAGGAAGGTGCCCTTCCTGCACAAAAGCTCATCCTGCCTATGATGGCGCTAGGCAGCAATTTGTGTGCCAACATAGGGGAAAAGGACAAGAATGCACCATATTTCATAAATAAGGTGCATTCCTGCCCTTTCACATTGGCGTAGTGCAGCGCCGCAATAAGACTTACGAGCTGCCCTACGCCAATGCCTACGTAAATGAGGCCCTTTGTTTTTAGCCACACCTTTGATCACGCCCCCAACCACTGACCTTTGGTTTGCTAAACACTGTTTCATTTATTTCCCCAATGTATAAATGATTTGCTGTGGGAATTGGGGGCGTTTATGGTTGTCGATAGTTCGCAATGATGAAGAGGCCAAAGTTCTAGAAATTTTTGTCAGGAAGGGGTCCTTACGCCTAAAAAATTTTGACAGGGGGGTCTCGGCATCAAAAAGTTTGAAGACCTCTGCTATAGGGTGACTGAAGAGTGCATCTGTCGTGCATCCTATAGGGTGACTGGAGAGTGCTTCCTATAGGATGACTGGAGAGTGCATCTGTGGTGCATCCTATAGGGTTACTGGATAATGCATCCTATAGGGTGAATCGAGAGTGCATCTGTGGTGCAGCCTATAGGGTGACTGGAGAGTGCATCCTATAGGGTGACTGGAGAGTGCATCTTGTAGGGTGACTGGAGAGTGCATCTGTGGTGCATCCTATAGGGTGACTGGAGAGTGCATCCTATGGGGTGACTGGAGAGTGCGTCTTATAGGGTGACTGGAGAGTGCATCCTATAGGGAGACTGGAGAGGACAGCCTATAGGGAGACTGGAGTGCATCTGTGGTGCATCCTATAGGGTGACTGGAGAGTGCATGCTATAGGGTGACTGGAGAGTGCATCTGTGGTGCATCCTATAGGGTTACTGGATAATGCATCCTATAGGGTGACAGGAGAGTGCATCCTATAGGGTTACTGGATAATGCATCCTATAGGGTGACTGGAGAGTGCATCTGTGGTGCATCCTATAGGGTGACTGGAGAGTGCATTCTATAGGGTGACTGGAGAGTGCATCCTGTAGGGTAACTGGAGAGCGCATCTGGGGTGCATCCTATAGGATGACTGGGGAGTGCATCCTATAGGGTGACTGGGGAGTGCATCCTATAGGGTGACTGGAGAGTGAATCAGTGGTGCATCCTATAGGGTGACTGGAGAGTGCATGCTATAGGGTGACTGGGGAGTGTATCTGTAGGGCATCCTATAGGGTTACTGAAAGTGCATCCTATAGGTGACTGGAGAGTGCATCTGTGGTGCATCCTATAGGGTGACTGGAGAGTGCATGCTATAGGGTGACTGGAGAGAGCATCCCATAGGGTGACTGGGGAGTGTATCTGTAGGGCATCCTATAGGGTTACTGGAGAGTGCATCCTATAGGTGACTGGAGACTGCATCTGTGGTGCATCCTATAGGGTGACTGGAGAGTGCATCTTTGGTGCATCCTATAGGGTTACTGGAGAGTGCACCCTATAGCGTGACTGGAGAGTGCATCTGTGGGGCATCCTATAGGGTGACTGGAGAGTGCAACCTATAGGGAGACTGGAGAGTGCATCTATAGTGCATCCTATTGGGCGACTGGAGAGTGCATCTGTAGTGTAAACTATATGGGTGACTGGAGAGTGCGTCTGTGGTGCATCCTATATGGTGACTCGAGAGTGCATCCTATAGGGTGACTGGAGAGTGCATCTGTGGTGCATCCTATAGGGTAACTGGAGAGTGGGTCCTATAGGGTGACTGGAGAGTGCATCTGTAGTGCATCCTATAGGGTGACTGGAGAGTGCATCTGTAGTGCATCCTATAGGGTGACTGGAGAGTGCATCTGTGGTGCAACCTATAGGGTAACTGGAGAGTGCATCCTATAGGGTGACTGGAGAGTCATCCTATAGGGTGACTGGAGAGTGCATCTGTGGTGCATCCTTTAGGGTGACTGGAGAGTGCATCCTATAGGGTGACTGGAGAGGACATCCTATAGGGAGACTGGAGAGTGCATCTGTGGTGCATCCTATAGGGTGACTGGAGAGTGCATCTGCAGTGCATCCTATAGGATGACTGGAGAGTGCATCCTATAGGGTGGCTGGAGAGTGCATCTGTAGTGCATCCTATAGGGTGACTGGAGAGTGCATCTGTAGTGCATCCTATAGGGTGACTGGAGAGTGCATCTGTGGTGCAACCTATAGGGTAACTGGAGAGTGCATCCTATAGGGTGACTGGAGAGTGCATCCTATAGGGTGACTGGAGAGTGCATCTGTGGTGCATCCTATAGGGTGACTGGAGAGTGCATCCTATAGGGAGACTGGAGAGTGCATCTATAGTGCATCCTATTGGGCGACTGGAGAGTGCATCTGTAGTGTAAACTATATGGGTGACTTGAGAGTGCATCCTATTGGGTGACTGGAGAGTGCGTCTGTGGTGCATCCTATAGGGTGACTCGAGAGTGCATCCTATAGGGTGACTGGAGAGTGCATCTGTGGTGCATCCTATAGGGTAACTGGAGAGTGGATCCTAAAGGGTGACTGGAGAGTGCATCTGTAGTGCATCCTATAGGGTGACTGGAGAGTGCATCTGTAGTGCATCCTATAGGGTGACTGGAGAGTGCATCTGTGGTGCATCCTATAGGGTGACTGGAGAGTGCATCTGTGGTGCAATCTATAGGGTAACTGGAGAGTGCATCCTATAGGGTGACTGGAGAGTGCATCCTAAGGGGGGCTGGAGAGTGCATCTGTGGTGCATCCTTTTGGGTGACTGGAGAGTGCATCCTATAGGGTGACTGGAGTGGGCATCCTATAGGGAGACTGGAGAGTGCATCTGTGGTGCATCCTATAGGGTGACTGGAGAGTGCATCTGCAGTGCATCCTATAGGATGTCTGGAGAGTGCATCCTATAGGGTGGCTTGAGAGTGCATCTGTAGTGCATCCTATAGGGTGACTGGAGAGTGCATCTGTAGTGCATCCTATAGGGTGACTGGAGAGTGCATCTGTAGTGCATCCTATAGGATGACTGGAGAGTGCATCCTATAGGGTGACTGGAGAGTGCTTCTGTAGTGCATCATATAGGGTGACTGAAGAGTGCATCTGTAGTGCATCCTATAGGGTGACTGGAGAGTGCATGCTATAGGGTGACTGGAGAGAGCATTCCATAGGGTGACTGGGGAGTGTATCTGTAGGGTGACTGGAGAGTGCATCTGTGGTGCATCCTATAGGGCAGAGGTCTTCAAACTGTGGGGCGCGCCCCCCTGGGGGTCCGTGGATGGTTTCCAAGGGGGGCGCAAATGCCTCTGTAATTGCATGTAAATGAAGATGGCCTGGAACTGCGGCCGTATTTATTTGCTGCATTTCCTGGCTGTCTTCATTTACACACAGCCCGGAGTGCTGTGAAGGGAGGTCACTGAGTGTCCAGAAGTTGGCTAAAAGAACTAACTAGTCTGAGTATTTAGTTTTTTCGCTGTCAGCTAACTGCATATAAAATAATGAGCAAACAGATTCACTGAAAAATAAAATCAAGTTGCATTACACACAGTTTAACTTAGGCTGCTGCAAAATGATGCAGTATTTGAAATAAAAAAATGTTCCTACAAAATATAGCTTTTAGTAATAAGTGATCAGACTGTATCTAATGTCAGCATTTTTATAAGTATAAGATAACACCCCTACACTACCCCTAAAAAAAAATCTTTGACGAATTAAGGAGGGCCACTGGAATTAGTTGGCAAGAGAGAGGACCAAATTATACAACAGGGTTAATTAAATTATGCAAGAAGAAAAGGTAAATTATGCAGCATAATCTGACACATTTTGTGGTTAGCTTTATTTCATTTTTTTTTTCATTTTTAGTTATGGTAACACTGTCAGGTGAAATATTATACCTCATTTGTACCAATTTAACACCCAAATACATCAATAAGCAACTACAAGATGACCAATCAACATTTATGAAGGGCCTTCTACTGCTCTGGAAAACATGGCACCAGCCACGTTTTAAGTAATTTTTGATCTGTTTGAACTAGAATCACATTTTTTAGTTAAAATCTGCAGATTATGCAACAGATAATCGATTATGTAGCAAATGCGGTAAATCCATAACTATGCAAAAAACGCTTCTACCTCAAAAACACACAATTCCAGTGGCCCTGGCTTTAAGTGACTAATCAATTAATGGCTGGTAAAAGGATGTATTGTAAAGGTCATAGTGGCCGACCTTGAAGCTGGGGAACAAGGTTCGAGTCTTGACGGGAGGCTAAAGCATCCTGTAATTCTGGGCAAATCACTTAATCTCCCTGCACCTGAAAATAAATTACGTGTCCGTCTGTAATACAACTGGTGCTTATGTAAAGTACTCTGATACCTTCGGGTCAAGTACGCATTACATAAAAATGCAAAAAAAGAAAAGCCTTGTTTCTTCTTTAACTGTTTGCAATACCACCCCACCCTCGCTTTCAAGCAGAGGCACCTCAAAGTCAGCACTAACCATTCAGGGGCAGTTGTTTTTGTAAAAGGTGAGTCCAGGGGGTAGCAGGGAGGGGGTCAGCAGGGTTCCATTCAGATGCAGAGCTCTGGTCCTCTTGACCCCTAGGACCGCAGAGTAATGGTCCAGGAAAAAGAGGAAAAGAGTAAGATTCATAAATATAGTCAACAAGATGGCCCAGAAGAGAAACACTGTGTGGAGGCTTCATTTTTATGGTTACAAATGGCCAGAGACGGCTTCCTCAGAGGGACACCCAAAGACATGAATGATATAAGGTAGCCTTTTTTATAAATATAAAAACAGGGCCATCCATTAGTGCAGCAGGTAACGCTGTCAAGTGTGTAAGTGAATATGTGATGTTACAACGCGATCAAAATGATCGCGGTATGTAACATCGCAGTTTTTACAACGCAAGTCGTTACAACGACTTGCGCTGGAGGGCGCTGGACTTAGGAGTAGTAAGATTTACTATTCCAACACCAGTCTACGTACAGTAGGGAAGGTGTTGGAATAGTAAATCTTACTATTCCATAGGTTATAGCGCCCTCCAGTGCAAGTCGATGTAACGCTTGCGTTGTAATGGCAGCGTTCTAAATGGATCGCGGTGTAATCACTGCGATGTAAAGGATGTTTCCCGTGTAAGTGGCCACCGCTGCTCAATTATGGCCATCTTACCATGAAGTGGAGTGGTGCCCATTTTCCTTGCTAGTCTAGTATCAGAGCCCAGGTTACCCTTGCTGCTTTTTAACATAAAGGGGCAGAAAGAATCACTGGTACTGCAGGTACAGTGGTACCAGGAGCCAGAAGTATGAGGAGCCAGCTAAACCTTAATTATGGTTGTTTACTGTCCTTCCTTCTTAGCACTAGGGCCCATGGACACTTGCCAGTGTTGATTTGGGCCTCAGAGTAATAGCCCACAGGAGGGTAAAAATGTATGCAGTGGAGACACCTTTATTTGGCCTCAGAGAGATGGCAGAGAAGGGTGTGTGGCTAGATAGGAGTCCATGTTTTTAACAAAGGGCAGAGGAGACTGCCCTCTTTGCAAGGCAGTAGCTAACATTAGTGAAGCAGGTTCAGCAGCACTGGGATCCAGGGGTCGGAGGGGCCCACTGCATCACAATTATGACTGTCTCACTTTAAAAAAGGTGCATGGGAGCTTACTTTCTAACATTAGGACCAAGGGCACCATTGCAAATAAAGGAAGACAACATGTGGGAGATCTTTTTTCTGAAAGGGCCTGTTTTAAGATTAGAGTGATGGTCCGGCATGGTGGCAAAGGGGTATAAGAGGCAGAGGAGATAGCCTGCTACTCAGGACTGAAGTTATCATTTGTGCAGCAAGTGTAGTTGCGTTGAGGAGCAGTAGTGTGAGGGGCTCACAACACCTCAATTATAGGGGGCAGTATTTTGGGGTCAGTAACTGTTTTTGTTTGATTCATTTGATGTTTTAGAAGTCTCATATTTAGTGTGGTTTATGAGCTTTAGAAAAAGTACTCCTGAAATTATCTCATAATCCATGCACCTATGCTCAGCCCTTTCCCTCCCGCTCACCCAATCCTTGCCGTAAAGTTTTGGAGGGGGGGCTTGACATTAAAAAAATATTCTTAGGGGGGCTCAGAGCAAATAAGTTTGAAGACCTCTGCCTTATGGGCTGTTTCGGGCATACACTCGGGGTGACTTATATGTATGAAAAACAGAATTTTAGGCTTGACAAATGTTTATTTTTTCAGGTCGAATTGGCAGTTTAAAAATGCATACAGGCTACAATCGCAGATTTGACACATGTTTAAAAAGGCTACTTAAGCATGGGTACAATAAGTGCTACAGGATCACTAGTAGCAATTAGTTTTCAGGCCCTGGTTTTACATTTAGTATCACTTTACTAGGGACTTACAAGCAAAATAAATGTGACAATTGGGTATAAGCCAATTTTACCATACTTTAGGGAGTGAGTACAACAACTTTAGCACTAGTTAGCAGTGGTAAAGTGCACAGAGTCCTAAGCCAAAATAAACAAATTCAGCAAAACAGGAGGGGAAAACGCAAAACGTTTGAGTGTGACACTGCAGAGAAGTCCAGCAGTCCCTCCTTATGAACAGTCCGTAATTTCTCAATCCCTTGGTAAACACTTCTTTGCGCAGGGTTACAAAGCACAAGTTTAGTATCATATCACCCAATTTTTTCTCTCTTGATTTCCGGGAGGTGAAACCTCCTGAAACTTACTTAGAGAATATGGCCAGTTAACTCTGAGACATGTAGATTTTGGTGCAGAAAGGTCCACCATCTATATGTTATTCCCCATTTGGATGGATCAAACTCATAGTGCCAGTTATTTAGTAGACTTGATATCTACTGATCCCCATGGTATTGGTTTTTAACGGGATCGATATACATCACTTCCCCACGGGGCCATTCATAATGAAGGCCTTAGTGATAGCTAATATAAACTTTACAGAATGCTAATAATGTGATTAAATCTAGTGGAATAAATCAAGAAAGATATTTATTTATCTGAAAACTATCAAATAATTCTAAATCTACAGGACTAAAACATAGCCAGTAAATAAAAAAGCATCTACGTCCCTGAGCAAATGGATACATGACAATAAGACCTTATGGATCTATCAATTAGAAAGTAGATGACAACAAATTTCACATGGAGCCATGTAGAGGCATTTACATACAATTGTGATAACATCTGCCTTGTACTGGTCTGCAGTATAAATCAGCTAGATTGGGAAATATAAAACGCACAAGAGCCAAATCAAAGCACCTCTCGACGCTGCCCTATAAAAAAAATTTATGTGACAATGCAAATGTAAGTTAGCACATCTGTACATCAGGGGGATTGCATCACTACCCCAGGTGCTTTCAGTAATTACTAAGAGCAAATGCAGATGACTGCATATCTTGTTATACTTTAGCTCCATTGGGTACTCCACTTGTGATTTTGGACAGATCTGTAACTATATGTTTAAAAAAAATAAAAAAAGGTCAGGGGATAGTTAAGATGGCGACCGGGGGAGATGTGTCTCTGCATCCCGCCGTCTGGGCCCACTCACCAACGCCTTGTGTGGCCGGACTAGGAGGCCTCCGTAGCACCACTAGCCGGCACACCCGGATGCTGCTTAATAAGGCGGGTGGCCTGGGATGACACCGGATTGCCTGAGCTGACGGGCCTGGGCCGAGCGCCATACCGGGAGGCCTGGGCAGAGGCCTGAGATCCCCAGCCTGGGCGAGATTTCCACACCGGAGTGGGCGAGACTGCGCCGGACTGCATCCACACTCTGGGCTTCCTGTAAGTACCCTGCCTACCTCCGACGCTGCTAAAGGGTACCGAATATGCGGAACCACTCACACTGCCCTAGAGGTGAGGCACCTGCTGCTGGGGCTGGCTGGGCATGTGGAGAGAAGGTCGGCCGGGTCTGGTGGCTCCGGGCCCTCTCGGAGCCTATCTGCGGATGCTTGATGCAGCCCCCCCCCTGTGTTGCGTCCTTGGGGAAGACGGCGGCCCACCTGTGATGACCTGAGATACACCTCGCCGACAGGCGGTCCTGTGCTCATTGGGGCAATTGGAGTGACCTGCCATGCCTGCCTTCACTCCCTGCTTGCCCCCGGCGGCTGTGACCCCTGAGGGGGCCCGGGGACTGCGACCGTCACCTGCTGGACTGTCCTTTTGCTGGGGCTGCCTAGGAGGCTGCGCTGCTGGGGAGGTGAGCATGGCTGGCATCTGGCCCCCGGGGCCCACTCCTCTCAACCTCCTGCCTGGAACTCCTATGCCTGCAGCCCTGGGCTGATTGGGCCCACAATCTGCTTTGCCCAAGGGGTGAACTGACTCTGGGGGGCCCGCGTCAACATGTCTGGTGCTGCTTGACCCCCCTGTAGCATGGAGGTGGTGACGGTCCTTTGGCCCTTTGCCCCCGTGCACTGTTGGGGTTGGATCCCGCCCTGGCTGTAGAACCCTGGGGGCCCACCTAAGAGTCTTGAATGGCAGGTCCGGAGCTGCAGGGGACTGGCGGTCCTCCCCACCATTGCTTCTCATGTTGCACCCAACATCCTGGTAAGCCATCTCTTTGGCCTGATTCTCTGGCTTGGCAACGGTCTGGGCACGCTCCCTGCAATTGAACGATGAGTGGACTTCACATACCAATGGCGTTGAGCCTACACGGACACTGCTGCCCCCTGTGTGGCCCCATCGGACTTATGGAACTTGCTTCTCTTGCTGCCAGGAGTAACGCTCCATTCGACAAAGTCACAGCATACCCTTGGCACCGCCTCACCCCCACGCCCCTATCACAATGGCAGCGAGCAAGGGGAAGAAGGACCACTCAGTAAAGGACATGCTCCTCAAGCCCACCAGCTCCTATGCTGAGGGCTCTCCACTAGCCCCTGATCCTCCTGCATCATCAAACTCTGGCAATGCTGAAACACTGCTCACCCATTCCTTCATAGAAACGCTCTTTGCTTTCCTTCCTGAAGACATACAGACCATGAAGAAGGAGCTCTCACAGGATCTCAGAGAGGTGAGGCAGGATGTGGACGCATTGGGCGACACGGTGGATAAGCTTGAGGCGCACGGCATGAGCAATGTCGAAGAGATCGAGCAACTCCAGCAGGAGATCCTCTGCCTCCGACACCTAGATCTTCAGGCCCACATTGAAGATTTAGAGAACCACTCTCGCCGTTATAATATTCGCATTAGGGGGATCCCGACTGGAGTGGAGGGCCCGGATATCGCTTCTCTCATGGGAGACCTCTTCGGAGCGATTCTAGAGGCACCCTACAATCTTGAGGTCAAGCTCGACCGCACTCGTTGCATTGGTTCGAAGAGACCCACCCCAGCCCCCCTCTGCAGACATTCTCACCTGTGTCCACAATTTCCAGCTGAAGGAGCGCATCCTCCAACGGGCCAGGGATGGTGGCCTGATACAGCCATGTCTACTCTTCAAAAGCAGAGGGCATTTCGGCCGATTACTTCCCACCTCTGTCCCATCGGAGTTCCCTACTCTTGGGGCCATCCCTTTTGATTTTTCGATTAGATGGGAAGATCCACCAACTCCGATCACTCTAGGATGCTCGTCAGCTGTTGGGCATCTCAGCCGAATCCCCGGAGCGGTCCCCACCGGTGGTTGGGGTGAATGCGGGCCACAGTGCTAGAAGATGGAGGACCGCAGGCCGCTCTCCTGCTTGGCTCTGCCCAGATCCAGAGACAATGGCCAAGAAATGTTGGGCTGTATTGGCATCCTTCAGCGAGGACTCCTCTTACCCGGTGCAGCCCTGATCTCCGCTATGCCTCCTGATGCTGCTCCTGACACAAGCTCGTCCTCCTTCTGCCCTTCTATTTCTGTCTTCCTGGGTGGGTGGTGGGCCCAGGCGGGGCGGGGGTACCACTGGCCTCTTTCACCTCTCTCTCACGGGGCTTTTTGCCCAGGAAATTAATAACATTTACTTTGTTGTGTTGTATGTTTGTTGGGTTTTCATTGGGATGTTTGGACTCCTCCCACACCTGGGTCCCCCCCGGGATAGTTCCATCCACCGATACACCATTGGGTCGACTGCTTCATGAGGTTATGGTCTTGATCTACTGCCACTAAATCCCCCCAGATAGTAGCATCACCAGGTCCACTCCACAGTTGCATAGAGATCTCTGTTATAGACCCCTGAGAGAGGGAGGACTGGGGTTACAGAACTTGCAATGGTATCACTGGGCTGTACAGTTTAAAACCTTTGTGGAGTGGTCGCAACCTGAATCCTGAAAAGCACTGGCTTTTAATGGATAGGGCGGTGGCCGGGCAATCCCTGTGGAAGATTCCCTTCCTCCCCAAATTGGCACGTCCTACAAGCCTATATTTGTCTCCTATCACGCAGGCCCCTCTTGCTGCGTTGGACAAGGTCGCCGAACAGGGGGTGGGGTCTTACCTCTTTCCCATCACCGCTGATGCCTATAGTGGACAATCCTGATTTTTCTCTGGGCCCCTGCTTGGTTGCCTTCAATCAGTGAAAACAAGAGGGGCATAGATCCATAGGACATCTCTTCGATAAAGATGGACCACTGACATCTGAGGACCTCTGTTTACAACAGGACGTATTGAATCTGAGCGATACCGGTACCACCAGATCAGACACTGGGTGATACACCCCACAATCCGGCCTCACGCTCAATGCCATCTTACCCCTTTCGAGAGGTGGTTTCTTTCCAAAACCTCAGATACTCGCCTTACATCCGAACTATACGGCCTCCTTTGCCCTCGCTGCCCTTTCTTAAATCCTGGGCCAGAGAAGGTGGGAGTCCGAACTGGGCCGCTCCTTTACTCAGCGGGAATGGGAGGATATTTATCACTGCGCACGCTACACTGCTCGCAACATGGCAAGCATGGAAACAGCGACCAAAATCGCTACTTACTGGTATCTCACCCCACCCCTCGACTGCATAGGGGGAACCCCGCCCGCAGCCCCATGTGTTGGTACGACTCTGGTTCCTTAGGTACCCTGACACACCTGCTATGGGACTGCCCCAAAATTGCACCCTGCTGGGCATAAGTACTGGATGATATTGATGGCCACCTCAACACACAGCTGCCCCACTTCCCAGCCTACACTATCTTAGGCTTACCTAATGTTGTTACATTTCCTCTCAGGTCCCGCAGGAGGTGACAGATTGGCTTGGTATTGGGAGCAGCCCTCCAGAACATCCTCTCACACTGGGGTTCGGGACGTGTCCCCACTCATTTGGGTTGGTTGCACTGCCTTTGGTACATCTTGGGCATGGAACGCCACTCTCTCTCCTTATTGAATCAGGAGGCTTTGTTCCCAGATCTCTGGCGCCCGTTTCTATCACTGCTTACCACGGAATTCCGTGAATGTTCATGTGCCAAATATTTGCGGCTTTTGCAACTCACACAGCCCCCCACCTACCTCAACCTAGAGGCAGCCTTGGTATCTACACTCCTGACCTGAGAACGAATGGAGGTAGCGTATATGGGGCGGATCCTGGAGCGGATAGGGAGGAGAAATGGGTTAGAGGGGGAGGGGTGATTTTTGATGTTATGATTTGAGTTATGTGTTTCAGGATTGTCTCATGCCTTGTCTTGATTTGCCTCTCTTTTGACAAACCAATAAGGAAATTTAAATTTAAAAAAAGGTCATATTTCTTGAGATCGTGACACACATGCATAAAAAGACTGGATGCCAATCATTCTTCAACTAAACTGCCAGTCACACAAAGAAGCCATATCTAGGCACTCACACAACCAGACTTAAGAGAAAAGTAACACTTTGTGAATCAATGACACAATCCTTTAGCCATCAAAACTCAAAGAAGCCTCTTATCCTCCAAGGAATAAAATAGAACATACTTCTGGATTAGTATTTAGCCAGTCCTGATATCAAAAATAGTAGCTTCCCTATGAATGCACAATCCCTGCATCCCCAAACTGAAGGCACAGAACTAAATGGAAAAACAACATTACCTCGCCCTCGCTTTTTCCTCTTACTGTTCCTGTATTCAATGAAAAATTTGCCTCCTATTAGACTTATTTGTAAAGCCCTTAGATTTGGAGTCCTTCTTTTATCTCTAACATTTTTAGCCTCTTACCTCCTGGCAGGAACAAAAAAATAGAATCAAACCTAGCAATCCTTGTGTTCTTTTGTCTGCTCTTCAGACGAAGGGGAGCGCTTCAATTAGTTGGAGGATGCGCAGTGTGGTGCGTGGATACAATGTCATGTCCAGTTTGTGCCAGAGATGGAACTGGCTCATCAATGGTGCAGGAAGAGGTGGCAGAACTTTTCTCTTCTGGCCCTGGATACAGTTTGCCATTTCCGGAAAGTTAGGCATGTGTTGGCTGTTCATCAGGCGGATTAGGATGTGCATACAGGTTGAAAGTGTCGATCAGTGGTCTGGAGGCTTTTTAGGTTTCGGCTAGACGGCGCATGCACTTTCTCGAAGAGACATGATTTTAATCTGTGGGCTTCAGCCTGCCCACAGGCTTCCCATTTGCTCACTCCATCATCTATCTAATATTCTTTGTCACCATTGTCCCTGGTATGACTGGTCATGCCTCTTCTTGTGTTTGGGCCCCGATGGACCAAGTACTTGTAAACATCCACTACTCCTGTTTTTAAGACCATTTTAGGACCTACTTTTTTCTTTGTTTTTCAGCACTCTACACACTGCTTTTACCAGCTCTGTCTCCTCCCACCCACCCTCATGCCCCATCCACCGATCACCCCCTCCCCGTCACTGTTTTTTCCTTTGTTGCTGCTTTCTGTTTCCCCCACCTCCTCCCTCCCGTCTCTGCTTGATCCCTTGCAACTCCCGGTGCTTGCCCCCTCCACAAATCATCCCCTTCCCTGACCCCGTCACTGCTTTAAACCCCATTGTAGTCTGTTTTGTTCTAGTGAGTGGTGGTGTTGTGCCTTTTAATGTCCTGTTAGTGTATAGCTGACGTGCTGATTGGAGCATGTGTGCACGCTGCCATTACTCGGCACACGTGTAGTCTCTGTTTACTTTCCGCACATGTGGGTACTAGCTGTGTGTGAGTGTTCACACCATATGTGGTCTTTCGGCAATGGTGTTTATAGCTGGAAAATCAGAACTCAAGTGAATCAGGTTTGCGTTATCACTGGGCATGTCAGAGGTTCTAAAGTACCTGTGTCTTCAGCTGAAATTGCATAGCCATGTTTCCCCTGTGTAAAATGATTGAACTGTTTGTGTCTCACCTTGCTGCTTCTCATTTCATATGGTGGGACTCTATTTCTTCAAATTTCTCCAGTCGGGACACTTTCCTACTTTTTCAACATTCACCGGTGAAGTCTTTCCATGTGCCATTGTTGCTTAACTTGAATTCTCTTCAAAGGAGCCAGGCTTAGTCTTGATGTCATCAAGGTCTGCCTGCCCCTCAGCTTCCATGGCAAATGTAGTCCTTTTAATGTGGTTGCTGATGCAATATATTTCCTCATGTTCACTACTGTACACCAGCCTAACACTGTGATTTTTTGCTGTTTTTTGTGTGCAGTTTTATATAGCGCCAACATCACCCGAAGGTAGTGGAGTGCTTTAAATTAGAACCAGTTACTTTTTTGTACAGTTTTTTATAGGGCCAACACCACCCGAAGGTATTGGAGTGCTTTACATTAGCACCAGTTCCTTTACACAAGGGGCCATTCATTTTTGTAGGGAAGGAGAGAGTAAGTGATTTGCCCAGATTCAAGGATGTTAAGCCGACGCCGAAACTCGAACCCGGTTTCTCAGCTCCAAAGTCGGCAGTTGTGGCTATTACGCCACATCCTCTCCCAAGAGGATGCCACATCGTGTCCCTAGCCTCGGCCTCTGTTCCACATTTTGTGATTACGACCAAGTCACTTAATCTCCCTGTGGCAGCCCGCATTTGCTGTTGGTTGCCGTCCACTTCCCGCCCGTCAATGCTTGCCCCACTGAACTTCATTGCACAGATCCCCTCCTCCCTGACTCTGCTTTTCACATTTTTGTGTGCAGTTTTATATGTTGCCAGCACCATCCAAGGGTATCGGAGCGCTTTACATTAGCACCAGGTACTTTTTTGTGCAGTTTTATATGGCGCAAACACCACCCAAAGGTATTGGAGGGCTTTAAATTAGCACCAGTTACTTTTTCTGTGTAGTTTTATATACCACCAACACCACCGAGGGTATTGAAGCGCTTTACATTAGCACCAGTTACTTTTTTGTGCAGTTTTATATGGTGCCAACACCACCGCAGGTATTGGAGTGCTTTCAATTAGCACCAGTTACTTTTTCTGTGCAGTCTTATATAGTGCCAACACCACCCAAAGGTATTGGAGCACTTTACATTAGCACCAGTTACTTTACACAAGAACACATTCATTTTTGTAGGCACAGTGACATTAAGTGATTTGCCTAAAATACATACATGAACAAATGCATTTCTTAAAAAGTTGTTAAAACATGAACATCACTTGTTTTTGTTTTGCACAATCCGATGGTATTGGAGCACTCGCTCCATCCTCCATCTTGCCATAGCGCAAACATGAGCCGATGGTATTGGAGCGCTTTAAGTGCTCACTAGTTACATTCCACAATGACTCATTCATTTTTGTCGCTGATCCTACTTCAATTAAGGTATTTTTTCCCCTTTCATTGTTGCTTCCTCCCGCCCTCTTCCGTTGTTACATGTCCATCTTCCCATCCCCTTCTGCTTCCCTGCTTGACCCTTCCCCCCACTACCTCCCTCGTTGCTGCTGCTTTTAGTTATTTTATTTTTTTGCACGATCCAATGGTATTGGACCTCTTGTTCCATCCTCCATCTTGCCATAGTGCTTACACTAGACGATAGTATTGGAGTGCTTTAAGTGCACACCAGTTACATTACCCAGTGACACATTCATTGTCGTACACAGGGGGAAGCGTAAGTGATTTGCCCAGAATCACAAAATGTTCAGCCGACCCCGAGATGCAAACTTGTTTCCCCAGTTCCCCTGTCGGCAGCTCTGACCGTTGTGCTACATCCTCGCTTCACTTCAAAGCTCCTAAACTGTTTCTCACTATCACGTCCACATTTGATCAGCAAGACCCTGTCAACACCGAACAAGCATTGGCAAAGCCAATAGATCTCGGCAATGCCCAAGCTATTGGCCTTTTCAATGTGAATGTCTGTTAGCCATATTGTCTAGCAGCACATCTGCAGTTCGGCATGGTTGAAAGTCACTGAAAAAAAGTACTATGATGCAGCAAGCGCCTTGTGTTAGGAGGGGAAGAACAATAAACTCAACGTGTGGGGTGAAGAGATTAGGCATTGGCTCAACATCCTGTGATTCTGGGCTTTCAGTGAATTTCAGGCATGCTGTACAGCAGATGTGCTGCAAGATAGCATGGCTAAAAGACATTCACATTGACAAGGCCAATAGCTCTGACATTGCCGAGACTTATTGGCTTTGTCAATGCTTGTTTAACATGGGGTAAGTGCTATACTATTATTACTCTTGTTTATCCAGTGACACTGTGGTAGGGTGTTTTTCTTGAACTGTCCCAACATAACAAAAGGTAGAAGAAAGTGACTGATCAGTAAGAGGAGAAAGTCACTCCCCTGCTTGGCTTCTGGGTTGAGGCAACCATCTTCATCTTTTCTATTCCACATGGCTACTGAGGGTGTGGGATCACTGAGTATGGAGTGTGGTGACTCAAGGTTATCGCATAGAATTCCTTTCTCTTCCTTCTGACTCGGGCATAAATCACTCCTTGGTAATGCAATCATGTTAAGCAATCTGCACTGGAGGAGGGTCTGTGGTACCAGGTATCTATGAAGGCTATCATTCCGGTTCCAAAAGAGGAAGAGGGAGTGATCTCTTGTTTCTCTTTGATTGTATTCCTGGTTGCGAAGTTCTAAGTTACCATTTAACCATGAAAGCTATTATACCAGTCCCAAAAGAGGAAGAGGAAGTAATCTGTTGATTCTTTTTGATGGTATTTCTGGTTCTGAGGGTCACTGATGAGTTGAGATTGGTGATCAAACTAAAACTTTAGAATCGGTTGTCACTATGTCTCTCCTTCATAATTGTGATGCTTCACCTCGTTCTCCCAATTATGCTTCAGGGAGACTTCTTTTTATCCTTTGTCTTATTTCCATGTTCAAATTCACAGAAATTGAAGGAGGGTCTTCAATTAGCTGTGTTGTCACGTCATGATTTTAAATTGCCAGGAATTCTGATGTATAGCTGTTTATCACTGTTTCTAGATATTTGTAGAACTAACAATAAAGGATGGTAATTTTTTCATTTTATGTTTGCTTGGCCCTTATATATCTATCATGAAGCTTGATTAACTATTTAGTTGCGTTTTATCTTTTTTACAATTAGTAGCTATTTCCCCGCTCTAGGAACTTTCAGTATTCACAGGAGGTCCCTTTCTTTGTACATTGAGAATGGTCTCTTTCTCTGCAGCCGTAGCAATGGTGTGGTGCAAGTGAGTATGAACTGATTCTGCCTTATGTGAAACAGTCCATAATTCACTGCAAAATGGCGCCAAAAACTCGATGGACCTGTGAGTCCAGTCAATAGTGGGATTATGTAGGGTGAACCAAGGCATGCCTAGGATCAACTTAAATTGCGGTGCATAGATCACATTGAAATGTATTTGTTCTTGATGGTGCCTCTGGTTTCCCCAGTAATGAAGGGTTACCAATACTGTGTGTTTCGTGATGGGCCCAGATGACAACATGGTACCATCCACCGCCCGTACCATTTCAGGTTGTGACTTCTTACATGCAGCTATTTGTAACTGCAAAAGGTGTTTGGCATCAATGAAATTATCAGTGGCCCCGGAATTATACAAAAAGGCATTATCTTCATTTGCTAGCGGAGTGGCCCAAACCGCCACGTCTCCTCCTAAGTATGATATGAGAAACAGAAACGCTGCTCTGGATGTGCATCAGGAACTGAATGAAGATGCACCATGAAATGTAACTGCACCTGGATCAAGAAAGCTTGTACCTTTTCAGGGTCCCCAAAAAAGAGCTCAGGTGGGGCCAAATGCTCTGGAGATGGGACCGTTACTGTCACTACAGAAGGAGTTGAATTACTAGGATCCCGGGCGACTCTATCCTGTGTTGTGCGTGTACTAGTAGAGGACTCCATCCTATTCTGTAATTGATTCACTCTGTTTACTAGAGCAGTGGTTTCTGCTTGAGACTCAGACATTTCCGCCTTTAATTCTGCCATCATAGCGCACAAGTCATTGAGGGAGGCCATTCTGATTGGCACTGTCCAGGAGGATCACAATTTCATAGGTCTACTATTCTGTCAGGGCCCAAGATCCTCAGGAACAGTACCCCCCAGAGGCCCACCCTCCGGCAGCTCCGGCTCTGATTATTGTATAACAGAGTGGCCAGGCCGGGGGAGGGGACTTAGGGTAGGTTCGCCAGGGAAGGAGATCTGCAAAACAAAAAGCAACCAAACAAACATACAGGTGTATCTGAATACTCAGGCAACACCGTTATCATAGTGCAAAAAGCACATTAATTGAAGGAAATTTCAACGGAGCACTTTAACACAGTGCTAGAAACATATTAGCTGCATATACTTTCAGAGGTACCCCTCTTCACTCAGTGTAAGTAGCACATTGACGACATGTAATTTCAAGGTTAACACATGCTACTTAGTAATAGTTGCATTCAAAGAAAAAAATATATCGATCCCTGAGAAACACCTCAATATAAATGTATAGACTGTGCACTCATAGTTACACTCCTATGTTGTTTTCTGATTGCATAAATTACTTTTCAAATAGAACTAAACCACCACAGTGATTCTACACAGGTACCACAAAACGCCCCACTACTACCCAGTTGAGCGCTAACCAGGAGTATATGAGAACACCACCCCTCAGTGAATATTGCTTTTCAATTATATGTCCAAGCGCAAAGCACTGCACCAAGGTCCGTATTCTCTAACCCGCCATTGAAATACTGACCGCTGAAGATTTGAAGGCGGATAGCCAAGGACCTTCTACCCCCCGTCTCACCCACAGCTGTAGCACAGTCTCCCAATGTCTTTTTGTACACACAGCAAACACAAGGAGATGATGGACGGAGTGCTGAAACGTTTCAGACACTCACCCCCAGTCACAGATCTGGATTGAATCCATCATTGTTCTTTACCTCCCTTCGCCACCCCAGTTCAGACCAAGCTATATGCAAATCAGTCTTGACCCTGTGCCTCATGGGAACAGTCCAGCCCAAACTGCTAAGCCAGGTCTTCCCTGGACCGGAAACAAGCATCCTGGGACCGGTTTCAGGGTAACACCCCATATCAGCCAGGCTAGCTTAAATCCAGTGGCAAAGTGAGCAAGGGACCCAGATCTGGGCATACCCTTCCAACGGAGGGCGAACAAAGCAAACACTAGATGATGGATGGAGCTCTGAAACTTTTCAGACACTCACCCCCAGTCACAGATCTGGGTTGAATCCATCGTCGTTCTTTAGCTTCCTTCGCCACCCCAGTTCAGACTCAGGTATATGCAAATCAGTCTTGACCCTGTGCCTCATGGGAACAGTCCAGCCCGAACTGCTAAGCCAGGTCTTCTCTGGACTGGAAACAAGCATCCTGGGACCGATTTATGTACACACGGTCACGTGAGCATCCTCTCACCTGCCGAATAGTCGCGCTTGCCCCCCTACTGGAATTCCCCTGACTTCGCTGTCACTGCTGTATGGGGCCGAGCAAACTCATCTGAGAACTCCACAATGTCCAAACATCCAGCCAACAGGAGGCCCACCTTTGCCCAAGTTGAATGCGATATGTGCCTTGCTGTTAGTTCTGAATCAGGAATCCACAAAAGTAGACACTCGCCTCACACCTTACGCGTCGTTAAATACAGCCCTTTCCGAGTGCGGCCCCTTGTGATAAAGGCACTTCCTGCTCCTCAGTAACCACGATGGCCATCTTGAAATGGAGCCAATATTCTTCTGAAACATTCTGGCCTGCCAGCATTTCCACCACTGATGGCCTCCTTGTATATGACATTTCCTGCATAACTCCTTATCTCTGCTGGCATATACTGACGCGGAATGGGCTCTAGCGGCACAGGTCCTGACATGGTGACTGCGTCCATGGTGGCCAGGACACTGATGGGGATATTTACTAGTGTGGAGTTCCCTACGGACGTAGTATCTAACCGTGGTACCAACTTAATTTCTAAATACATAAAGTCCATGTGGAAGGAATGTGGCGCGACCTAAACGTTCTCTTCACCCTTCCATCCCCAAACTAATGGGCTTGTTGAGAGTTTCAACAAGACCCTGAAGGGCATGATCATGGGCCTATTGGAACCCATGAACCATGAGCGGTACGTCCTCTTGCCATGCCTGTTGTTTGTGTACAGGGAGGGACCACAGCAGAGGGTTGGATTCAGTCGGTTTGAACTTCTGTACAGACACCATTTGAGAGGGCCTCTCAGTCTGGTAAAAGCGGGTTGGGAGCAAGCTCCAAAGAAAGCCTCCCAGATGTGGTCAGCTAGATGTAGCCATCCGTATCTAGAAGAACTGCTGCTGGAAGAAGGCCAAAGAGAATCTAGAAGACAGCCAGGACCTTTGGAGTAAAAACAGAGTGTGGGGCTCCACTGCGTTTCCTGACTTTACCCCTGGAATGGACCTAAACACGGGGGTCGGCACAGGTTTGATGAATTTGTTTTTTGTCCAGGGAGGGGACGTGCCTGGGTCCCGATTCCCAAACTCTCTAAAGGCCCGGGGATCCTATCCCCTGGGCTGTATGTACTGAAAAGGGGTCTGGGACCCTACCCCAAACCCCAAAGACAATGGGGGAGCACCGGCGTGCCACCCAATGGTGGTGGCCCGGCACTTGCTCATTGTGCCATGTTGCTCAGGGGGAGTGGGAAGCCGCCATAGGGCTCTGCACCCTGCCTGCACGGAGTAGGCAATGAAAGGAAGACTGCCGGCTCTGTGCCGGTGAAAATTATGTTGGTCATGCAGGGAGCTGGCTCCCTGCGTGGTCCAAACAGATGGGAGGGCGGGGTGTCCGAGTGGAACCGGGCTCCCACCTGGAAAAAAGACAGCTGTATGGCTCTCCCAGGATAGCAGGAGAGCTGCTGATAACATTGTCACTGCTCCTGGCTGAACCGAGGCACCAACAACAAATCTGGAAAGTGTTGCGGAGGGCTGTAGGAGTTACAGCAGTCCTCCAGGTTTAATATTTGAGAACAGACACTATGTTTGCGGGGTCCAGAAAACCAAGACCCTTTGGAATTTTCATTTAACTTTTCAAAGCACTCACAAGACAGGAGTGCAGGCCATATAAGGGCTTGTTCTATGGTTGCATTTAATGTGACCAGAAGGTGTACAAGGAATATGCATGTAACAAAGTGCCCTCTAGTGGCTGAATCTATGGTTGCATTTTATGTGATCAGAAAGTTATGCCCTTTAAGGCTGCTTTTATGTAGCTACGGGGTGGCTGGGGCGATGCCCAGCTGGATGTCCAATCAGGTAGACCCTGTGGGGTCAAACCCCAGTACTGAGGGCAGAAGCCCTGTAGCAGGTGGGTGCAGCCCTAA
Source organism: Calotriton arnoldi (assembly GCA_963921515.1). NCBI lineage: Eukaryota > Metazoa > Chordata > Amphibia > Caudata > Salamandridae > Calotriton > Calotriton arnoldi. The sequence continues at coordinate 1,691,610 of CAWUFW010002483.1, forward strand.
GCAGACCCCTGATTGCTTCATTGCTGGTGTACCAGCCTTGGGGTTGATGCCATGAGGCCCCTCGAAGTCCTGGCTTGCCTGACCATTTGTGATGACAACCAGATCTTCACACTACAGCGGTGGCTGTCCTCGACGCCAGGCCTGCTATTCTCACTACATCAATGATCATCCGCAACGCTTTTCTGCTCCTCGTGGCCCCCTCTACCTCGAACAGGCTCTTCGAGCTAGACCGAGAAGGTGAATTTTCAGCAGGGCTTCTCTGGTCCTTGTATCTGACCCACACTCCATTACGGTCGGCCTGAACTTGTTAATTTCTCCCTGTCTCGCACGACCAGATAGCCGCGAGTGACGCTTTGGCCTTATTGGCACTATTTTCACTTAAGTCTTTCAAATTGCACATCTTCGGTTTCACTAATTGGATTTTTGTTGTTTTGGTCTTGAGTTGTTTATTAAATAATGTTCTATTTTTCTAAATTAGTGTGGGTTTTTTCTTGTGTTGTGTTTTCACTTTATTACTGTTTGAAGTGCTGCATTAATGCTTTGCTCATTGCCTCTATGTTAAGCCTGACTGCTTTGTGCCAAGCCACCAGTGGGTTCAGCACAGGTTAATTTGAGGTTTGCTTGTGCCTCACCCTGACAAGGATTGTGGTTGCTGCTTGAACTTAAACACATGGGTAAATATACACATGTATATTTAGCTTTCTTAATCGACCCCATTCCTATTTAAAATGTATTATAGGTCCTTATTAGAGGTCATGCAAAAGCTACAGTATTTATGTTGATTGGCTTTAGAAAATATCCATCTCACCCATTAAAATCCATTTGAGGTAATGATTATGGAATGATAACAAAACCAACTGTCAAATACGGGTCTTTCTTGAATGTTTTCCTGTTCATATAACAGACATGTAAAACCATTCACTTTTCAGAAGCTGCTCATCAGCTTCTGCTTGGTAACAAGGTCACCGGGACAACAGCCTGAAACTGGAAACATCAAGGTTCTTGAACTCCGCACAGCACAAGAATTCAGCACCAGGAAGAATCTTTACTGTTAATGATTTAACAAGTAAACCACTGATGCAAGGATGGCTAGACAGTTTTCGATCAAATGCCTGCTGAGCGGATATGAATGCAGATGTATGACAGTAGTTCTGTTTTAAAGTGAGTGAGCATGTGTCAAGTCAATTCTGCTTATGACAAAAGGGATTTCCAATTTGTGTATCATTCGTGAATGGTAGTAGAGTGGTTCTAAAAGGTATATTGGTAGAATGTAAATCGAATGCATCTAGTAAATGATAAGGCACCTGTAATGATCTGTCACCAGAGCTTCATTAGTGGACACAGTAATGGTCCAACAAGTTATGAAATTCTCTAAATAAATGAACGTTTCACTTCAAAACATCTTGGATCATTTATCAGTGCAAATTAGACACGTATTAACGTGGTAATGGTAATTTTCAGAGTTTGAAGCTAATGGAATCTGATGAGCATGTTTATTTATTTTAGTTGTATTCTTGCAGTTATTCTCTTGATGCTGATAAAATAGCAAAATAAGAAGTTCCATGTCATTACATTCTGGGTGGTTGCCTAGAAAAGGTATTTTTCGTTCAACGAAACTTTATTAGTTTTCGTAATTGTTAACATCAAAAACATTCTTGTCTCATACAAGGTCACAATCCCCCTATCCCCTGATGAAGGGGTGAAGAAAATTACAATAAAACACATTCACAAAAGGCAGATTAAACTTTCGCTTATTCCATGGTGTCTAAAATGACAATAACATTACATCGGTATATTCATATATTAGCTAGATAATCTCATTGATCTCAACGATCTTCTGCATGTTAATGACTGCTCCCTCCATACAAATATTTAACCAAGGGCTCCAACTTATGATAGTATGTTCTCCCAAGGGTAGTATGTCTTCCAAAAGTCATGCAATGCCTACATTAGCTGCTCCATCACCGCTAAGGACAACAACTTGCCCACTAATTCCTGCATAGTAGGGATCACTGGGAATTTTTAGTTCTGAGTTAGTAATTGCTTCACTGCCATAACATTATTAGTGGCTATTCTCCAGTCCGAATTAGGAAGGTGTTTTAGATCCTTGGGTTTCAGTTTTAATATGATTGTGGTGGGATCAAGTCTAATGGGGAACCCCAGCACTTCTGTCTCGTAAAATATCTTTCCAAAAAACCTTCAGCATGGCACAGGACGGCCATATATGCAGATAATCACCCACTAATCCACATCCCTGTCAACACAGACCCATATCATGGGTATAGATTTCTTTCAATTTCAGAGTAGCATATCGCATCTCTTTTTTTTACAAATGGGTCTCTCTTATTCAAACCTGGTATGTGAATAATAAATATAGGTTGTCATCTTGACATATATGGCCATTGAGAGGCCATTCCTGTATCTGTCAGCATTGAGTAAATGCTCAAAATTAAACCTTTGAGAGATTTGTATGTAGCAAGTGCCTTTTCCCGCTGTGCCATGGGCCTATTTGCTGCCTTTTTAATGCTTGGGTGCATCACCCAGCGACTCTGCTGGAAATACATCATTTGATTGCTCTCTCTGAACTTAGAGTCCACTTTATATTGGACAAATGATGTAATCTCTCGCCTGTGGAAAAGGTCCTAGTGCATTCTGCATCCTCCTGCCTACCCTCTACAGTCCGGAGTGAAGTCTGGATTTAGTCAGAGGAGGGTGTGTGGGAATGGGAAAGTAGTTAGATCATGTCTTTTTGCAATCGACTTGCATATTTTCAATGTATGGCGTATAAATCTTGAAGAAATAACGTACCTAGGGTCTGGAAGTCTTTGGCAACCATGGGATTGCCAGTGAAGCCTGACCTATCACTACTATGTCCAGGTGTATCCAGTGTCTTTCTGTCTCATTAATAGACCATTCAAATAGTACTCTGAGTTGGGAGGCTTGATTGCAATTGTTTACATCCAGTAGCCCAAGCCTCCTGATCTATTTGCATCAACAGTTTTCTGGAGATCTGTGCCCTCCTCATTTGAAACTATAGCTATTAGCAGATTCTGTATGTCTGTCTCAGGTATCTGGATCGGCAGGGTTTGAAAGGCATATATTAATCTAGGTAGTACATTGAGTTTCACTGCAGCAATTCTGACTAGCCACGATATCGACATATTCTGTCAACGGCATGAAACAACCTAGGATAGTTAACATTGTAAAGGTTTTTATGTTTTGGAGCGATACAAATCCCTTAATATTTAATCATCTCTTTAGCCCAGTGGAACAGGGTATATGAGGTAAAATGGTCTATATCTATTTGCGGGAGTCCCACGTTCAGTAGCTCAAAGTAATCCAGATTAACCTTCAAACCCTTAAACTCTGCCAAACCACTCTACCAATTTTAGGGCCCAGGGTAGGGAGGTCTGTGGCCTTAGCACTGTCAAGAAGATGTCAAACGCAAAGAGATGAGTCTAGTGGTGCTCAACTCCATATGTGCAGATGCTGTCATGTGATAGCAGCGAGAAGCTTGATCGATAATTTAAAAAGTACTGGAATCAGAGGTCAGCCTTGATGGGTGCCACGGCCTTATGATATAGTCTCTGTTTTTCCTCCAATAACTGGCATATTAATCACTGGATTTGTAAAACTTTCCTTTGTTCATTTAATCATATGCGGCCCTTGTCCTGTACCCTCAAGTACCTGATGCAAAAATGACCAGCTCACTCTGTCAAATCCTTTTTCCACATCCACTGACAGAATGACCATGGTGATGTTCTTACAGTTGACTTTTTCTATGAGATGCAACACTTGCCCAATATTATCTGCAAAATAGCGTGGGGCTGCCCTGTATTCCTGGGGAAAATTGATAATTTCCCATACACAGTAGTTCCCTCAGAGGAAGCATAGACCTAGACTTCCTTGGCTAAACGTATACGGATCTCAAAGCACATCAAACAAACAGTTGGATTTATTTACTGTAAAATGATTCGAAGAACTACATTATATTGTAAAACAGGTGCTCCAACAAGTAAACGGTGCAGCGGAAGGTGAATGGTGACAAACGTGAATACATTTGAGCTGGTGCTATATACAAGCATATGTACAGAGACAAGGGGCTGTGTAGTAACGAAGGTCCACGCAGGTAGGTTAACTTAAAGGTGATTTATTCAAGCAGGTAACATGTTGTATAACAAGTAGTATAGTTATAAAGGAGAGCCCCACCAGGAGCAGCCTGTGTGCTGCTCAGCCCATGCCTAACTGTCACTTCACCTCTCTGAGTCCCAACATTCCGAGGCTCATCAGACTCCAACATTCTATTGTGATCAGAACACAGGCACTGGCTGAGCAGGTGGAGTAAAATACATTACAATACAAATGCAGGATACTACATATCCCTTTTCCTTCCAACAGAAGAACAAATGCAATATATGATAAAAAGTAACTGAGTGTGAACAAGGGATAGATAGCAAGGAAGGAACAACGGAGTGACAGAGAGCGTCAAGGAAAAGAGCAAACAAAGCAGAGCGAGGAGATAGATGGGAGAAGACAAGGAGGAGAAGGTAAGGTGTAAGTAAGCAAATGGAAAACCCAACCTCTACAACAACGAAATAGAAAGAAGGAGGCAGTGAGACGCAAGAGAGGAAATACGAAATAGAGAGAGACAGACGTACCAAAGACAACCCCTACGCACACCCACTGGCCAGGCAAGCAAGCAAGGAAAGAAGGACAAGGCATGACGGGAACAGAACAGAAGACATACCCAAGCACAAGGAGAAGAGAGAGGAAGAGATTCCTCCTGAACAAGGAAGAATGAGAAGAACATTGCAGAAAGGGAAAGACTGAATACTAAAGAAGAAATAACAGCGAAATGTGTATGGTCCAGATTCCCAAGATGAAAAGGAAGTGACATCAATCGGAAAGCTGAACTGAAGGAAACAGAGAGGAAGCGAAGAGACACAAACAGTATCACTAAACTCCTCCCCATATCCCAATGGATAATACAATAAAAGTTTCAGTGTAACATTACGTAAATAAAACAGCAATGTAACATCCTAGAAATTACAAAGGAAAAAAATAACCAATGGGACTAAAACCCATGGCCGTCCTCAACTCCTAGGCAGGAGGGTGAGGATCACTGTGAATGGGACAAAAAGCCCATGACGTAGCAGGCCGTGTGAAGTCAACCCCATGTAGAGGAAAACAGTACTGCCCTGTAAAGATGGGACTGTAACCCATAAGACGCCCTGTGTGAGGGTGACTGTGTGAATGTGAATGGGACTGTAACCCATGAGACGGTGCCCTGTGTAAGGGTACCTGTGAAAATGTAAATGGGACTGTGACCCATGAAACGGTGCCCTGTGTAAGGGTTAAAACCGTATGTGACCCATGTAGGCAAATGTATGTGGGGAAATGGGGCTAGAACCCATTCCCATCCCTGTGTAGGGAAGATTAAAGTGTGAAACGTAAACATGTAAATAGAACCATGAACCCAAAGAAGGTAAGTACCCAGAGTCCATACGTGCAAGATGTAGCCCATGTAGGCAATGGTGTAGTTAACAAAGTGGGAGTAGTACCCATTGCCATCCCTGTGTAGGGAATAACGAAATGTAATGTGAACACATGTACAATGATCCCCTAGAAGGTGTGTACCCAGAGTCAGTGAACTGTAAGACCCACCATACGATCCCATGTACAATAAGGGTGGAGATAGACATTTCCTTATGTTATGTACCACTAGCAAAAACAAGTAAGCATATGGTAAAGTCACAGCCACGCTTATGAAAGGCTTAAAAAAAACGAAGCACATAAGGATTTAATTTAATGACTGAGAGTTTAGGGTGTGCGTGTCACCGTTGGCTCGTGACACACACCAGTGTATGCAAGTAAACCAGCCTAGCAGTGGTAGTAGACTGCTAACATCGTCATGTAGTTCCCTCGTGGACTGGCAACTCATAATCAATGCAAATGCAGAACTTAATGAAAAAACCACAGTCACAGAATGTACTAAAAAGTACACCACGAGTCAGGAAAAGCAAGCTTGTAAATGTTCCTCGGGTGTACCAGAGTTCCAAAGGTGAAATGCGGATAAAGTCCTACCTTAAACCCAGGTTAGCATTGTACACAAGGCTGCTGACGATTCCGGAAAACATTGCTCATGATATAGAAAAATGAGCAAGACAGCCAGCAATCGGAGTGTGATGGAAATGAAAACGGAGCAAAGGAAAACAGCTGCAATGCTCGGGGACTGGCCGAACAAGATCCGAAGCAGGCAAGAACCAACTGCATACTTCAAAGCCCCTGAGCTCGGCTGATTAGGACAAAATTCAAGATGGCAGCACGAATTGAGGCCCGCGCCGGGTGGCTCCAGGCCCGTACAAGCGCCAAACTGTGTAACTTAGCCAGTTCTGCCGCAGAGGAATGCCTGACGTCACAGATGATCCTGACAGGAGGCGCGCGGTATACAATCTGAGGTGAGTTACGCGCGCATGTAAACTGACACAAAGCAGCGGTTAAACGGCCAAAGACTCCGTGACTGAGGTGTAGGAAAATGGAACAAAGAAATGACAGACCCACCGGCAATGTCTCGTACAGTAGAAACTGACGAAATGAAGGCAGGGTGCTAAATGCCACCAGTTCGAAGGGGTGTTGAAGAAAAGTCACACACAACACAGTGAGAGTGGTGATAAATTAGATTCTCACGAACCACTCTATGAACATCTTCACAGACAGTTGTAGGCAGTCCTTTATAGTGAAAGTAATGAACAGAGTCTAAAGAGTAGATTACCTCAAACGTTCTCTCAGAGTGTACAGCAGATATGCGTCTCCCAAACACAAGAACACAGTAGGTGAAGGTTGTTGCCAGCGTGATGCATGGGGTGAATTATTTGAATTGTAGGAGTTTCTACCTCAGCACTCCGACGTGAAAATACACAGCAACACCAACTCAGCAAGATGTGCACAGGATCACTCAACGTAGATAGCAACATGACTCCATTACATGGCACATTGTAGTTGTAAATCCACAAGGTCGTAGAGTGTGAGCCTGGGACTGGACCAGTGACTGAGATGATTTGTCTGCCTGTAGAGTTGATGTGCTTGACAGGACAAGCAGTAGATGTTACCAAACTAAAGTACGTAATGTAGATGAGCACAGAACGCCAGGGCTAGGGCTGTCCGGTGGTGAGGACACTGGTGGGGCTGAACGGCATAGTGCTTCATCTTACTTGTGTTGATGTCTTCTTTTCTTTTCTGTGATGCTTGTTTCTCGCTTGTTGTCGTCATTCATGTTGATTGTAGAACACGCTTGTTTCATGTTGGCAGCTTTACGTTTCCTTTGGATACCTCCGCTTTTGTACATTGTGGTAGTAGCCACTGTAGTTTCTGTAGATTGCGCCATATCCAGGTCCACCTGTGTTCGCCAGGTACCTTAGATCCGCTTGTTCCACGTAGGTACGTCATCAACTCGTCGCCATCAAATGTAGTAACGAAGGTCCAAGCAGGTAGGTTAACTTAAAGGTGATTTATTCAAGCAGGTAACATGTTGTATAACAAGTAGTATAGTTATAAAGGAGAGCCCCACCAGGAGAAGCCTGTGTGCTGCTCAGCCCATGCCTAACTGTCACTTCACCTCTCTGAGTCCCAACATTCCGAGGCTCATCAGACTCCAACATTCTATTGTGATCAGAAAACAGGCACTGGCTGAGCAGGTGGAGTAAAATACATTACAATACAAATGCAGGATACTACAGGCTGACAGAAGTATAATTTTAACAACAAGACACTAAACGAGGCTTAAGATCATGGCCGCCTAGACGTGTTTCTGCCGAGCTCTGCGCGGAGGCCCAAATATTGAAGAAATCCTACCTTATTCCACCCCAAAATCAAGCCCTAACCGAGATCCGCACTAACGTGGGACCACACACAGCAATCTCTTGGGACAGCAGACCTACAAACAGCGTTGGAGCTGCTGAGGTAGAAACGAAGCTTCTGAAGCGCAGGGGCGCCATCTTGGGATACAGCGCAGCGGAAACTGGGCCTGCTTGCAAGTCCCGGAGCCCGATGGGGTCGGAGTCCCACTCCTGAGATTGGCTGAGGAGCGCGAGACAAATCTACAGCACTGGGGAGGAAGCTCCGAGATCAGACGTGGACGAACGGAGGAGGCCGCGCCCACGGGGTGACGGTGAGCCTCGGCGGAGAGACCCGGGGCCGAGGAGCCGGAGATTTCAACGGACTGGCCCCGAAAATAGAGTGTGGGGGAGAGCGCCGTCCCAGAGAGCTCCAAATGGCGTAAGGAGACCTGAAAGCCGTACAGGTCCGGACAGCGGTGATCGAGTCCCTGACTGGATCGCGTCTGTGGAGAAACGTGTTCCCACTTGCCGGCCCGAGCGGAGAAATCGAGCTCGTCGGGCTGGAACTCGAGTGTAGGCCCCGAGTTCTGCCTGGGGAGAGACTAACTGCCTGAGCCGCTGGAAACTTGGAAGGAGCCCATGCGCCCTGATGTGCGGGGCCTAGAGGGTGAGTGCATGTCATTACGGAGCACCAAAACGCAGCATTGAGGCATGTATTAATAATCATAAAGAGCCCCTGATAGACTTTGCCTCATTTGTACTGTAGAACCACAGCCATCCAAAGATCTCAAGTTGAGACATTTCCATACGAAGAAGCTGCGAGACAAGATAAAGTGCCGATACTGGGGATCAGTAGGGGCCTGTGGGAGAGGGGGCTCAGAGGTTGGGCAGAAAAGATACGGACTGAGTAGCACTACAGACACGGTGGCCCCGACGAACAGATTCAATAAAACTTGGGGCTACATGGCGGGTGGCGCAGATAGGCCAAAGGGCAGACCACAAAATACGGATGGCATATAAGCAGAGGTCATCAGGAAAAGAGTCAGTGTTCACCCAATTGTATTGGGAAAGAAAACTAGAGCCCTGCCTTGGGGATACTCCGAGGGAAGATATACGAATATACACCGCGCTTAGAGCCCATAATACGGGTGCGGTCCACGATCAGTGCAGTGGACAGAGCCACCGGTTGCTACCATGGTGAAAGAAAAGACGTCCAAGGCGCAAACAAATAAAATCTTAAACTATGCCCAACCCCTACCACATGGTCCGGGAGGCGGGCAAGAAGACGCCAATGATGGGAAGGCACCCACTGATCGAGACGCGGAGAACCCCCCCACGTTGGTAGAAGTGATGCAGGCCATCCAAACGACCAGAGATGATATGGTCCACAGGATCGACGCGGTGGCCATAGATGTCAATCTGTTGAGATGCGACCTAAGGAAGGTCTTGGACAGGGTGTCCACTACTGAAAAAGACGTAGACATGCTACAAAAAGAAGTGAAAATCCTCAGCGCCACAGTAGTGGAAATAAAGAAACAAGTGATAAAACTGGACGAGAGGGCAGAGGACTCCGAAGGGAGATCGAGAAGGAGCAACCTGAGATTCGTTGAGTTTCCAGAAAACAAAAGGCCCCTTAACAGAATTATTCCTGGAAGATTGGATAACCAAAGAAATTGCTCCTAAGAAATTATCAACGTTTTTTAATATTGAGAGGGCGCATAGAGCATTGGTGCCAGCGCCCCGACCTGCCATCATTGCAAAACGTTTTAATTATAGGGACAGAGACCTTCTCTTTCAGATGTCACGCAGCAGGGGGCGTTTTTTCTTCGAGGGTCACCCTAACTCGATATATCCAGACTATACTCAAAGAGTACAGGAACAAAGGAAATCCTTCATCGCGGTCAAGCAGCAGCTGCGTGACTTAAACCTGAAATATAGTCTCATGTTCCCCGCAAAGCTCCGGGTAGAGAACGAAGGTTGCACGCTATTCTTTTTTTCAGCAGGAGAAGCAAGTGAATGGCTAGACACTAGGGGACGTGGGGGGCGACGCCTGGCCATGTCCACGGGGTCCTCCGGACACCCGACACAGGAGCATCGGCAGTCACAACGGCAACAGCGCACAGAAAGAGCAGGGGGACTGCGTCGGATTAAAGTCCTCCAGGACGGCACACTGCAAGCTTCCGACACGGAGATGGTGCCGGAATCCGTTGAGATCACGCAGGAACCAGAGACTGACAATGAAGACCAAGGAGGCGGTCGCGAATGAAGGCAATCTAAAAACTCAAAGTAAAGACACGCAGATAAGTGACTAATTAGTAAACACATGCTGATGTGGAACCACATAGATATGAAATTTATCAATAACGTGGGCAATGCATAATGATAAGTTAAATAACACCCGGGATAGGGGGAAGAATGGGCGACCGTGGGGTGGTGACGCCCCTACCAGAGTTCGGGCCCGCCTGGGAAGCTTGAGAGTAGTCTTGCACCTTGGTGGAACCAGTTCTCTAGCACAGCATTCGACAACGAACAATAAACAAAAGAGATCCAAAAAAGGAGGCCGGAGTAGCTCCTGGTCCTCAGACTCTGATGTCATGGACCAATATGTTGCGTAAGGGTTGGGTGGAGGGAGGTATGGGGCGGTATGTGCTGTATTTTGTACTGGTTGTAATACGAGTTGAGGAATTCACACAACTGCTCAAGGGGAGGGGAGGGATTTGGGACAGTCTAGTTTCAGAAGTTGTATTATCTAAGGGGGATGTTACAAGGTCGTGGGGAAAAATGTGCATATTTACCACAAGATGCCGGGACAGAGTATGGATATCCACAGGGAAGATATATGGAGGAGGAGAAAGGGGGAGGGATCATAATGACTGCACAAACACTGAAAATTCTTAATTGGAATATCCGTGGTATGGCGGACCTAGAAAAATGTCGCAGAGTACACGCATTTCTGAAACGATATAAAATAGCAATTACTGGGCTACAGGAGACACATATCTGGGGAACCACCGTCTCTAGTATACGTAAAAGATGGAGGGGGCAGCTATACGCCACCTCCTACTCCGGCTTTGCACGGGGGGCCCTTGTGTGGGTGGCACCTGGGGTCCCCTTTCAGCATCTGCATCATGTCCTGGACCCTGATGGGAGGTATGTGATCCTGTATGGAAAATGGGAGGGCAAAGAACTATGTATCGTTAATGTTTATGCGCCTAATATAGATTGTCCTGATTTCTTCCCAGCTGTCCTGAAAGCAGCGACACCATATATGGGGGCGGAAATTGTTTTCTTGGGGGATTTGAATTGTATCTTTGATGAGGTGTTGGATAGGAAACCCCCCAGATACAACACTAAGCCTCGCATACCAAAATCACTGAATACAATGCTGCAGGGTATGCAACTAAAAGATGAGTGGAGGGCCAGAAACCCCCTGAAAATAGTGTTCTCCTGATACACCCCGGCTGCTAACACATTCAGCTGTATCGATCACTGCTGTCTTACACTTGGGCTGGCCGCTGCCACGGAGGGAATCTCCTACCTTCCCCGCTACCTATCTGACCACACACCGCTTCTGCTCACCCTAAATGGTGGACCGGGTCGTCTGGCCATCCCATTATGGCGGCTAAGTGTTGAGGCACTCACAGACCCACCATATGCAAACACAGTATTAGAGGCTTTACAACACTACTTCGAAGAGAACTGGGAGTTGACAGATACCAGATTAACAGACTGGGAAGCCATGAAGGTGTTTATTAGAGGGGTATGTATGAAGACCACTTATGGGGTGAAGCAGCAACTGTATAGGGACATTACCAGGCTAGAAAACCAGCTGCAGGGGTTAGAAGGCACCATACACACATCACCTAGTCACATGGCCAAATGGACTTTGGTCCGTGGAGAACTGCTTGAAGCCTGGGCTAGACTAGAAAAACACAAGAACACTGCCTACAGACAAAGGCTGCATATGGAGGGTGATAGGTCAGGGGCACTTTTGGCACGATTGATCAGGACCAAGAGGAAACACACACCTATTCTTCAACTCAAAAATAGCAATGGGATCATACTCCAGACACACGGAGCGATCTTGGAAGAATTTACATCACACCTAGAGGCCGTATGTGCGACTGACCTCCGGGTTCGGCCGCACATGATACAGGAATTCCTGGACGACATGATACTCCCCACCCTAGAAGAGGCAGATGCAGAGGCTTTGGGGGCGCCAATCTCCAAGGAGGAAATTCTCGCATCTATCAAAAAACTGAAACCAGAGAGGTGCCCCAGGGGGGACGGGCTCCCACCGGAGTTTTATCAAACATTTGCCCCGTTGCTGGCTGACCGCCTACTGGATGCGTTCAATGAAGCCCTAATTTACAAAGTGTGCCAAAAACCATGCTGGAGGCTGTGGTGTCCATGATCCCTAAGCCTGACAAGGACCCCCTCCTCCCGAGCTCTTATAGGCCGATTTCCCTACTAAATATAGATGCAAAAATATTAAGCGGAATCCTAGCAGCCCGATTGTTGCTCTATGTGTCCCAGCTGATCCACCTGTGCCAGGCTGGGTTTATTCCTAGACGAAATACCACTCACAATTTACGGAGGCTGGCGCATGTGTGGCACGCACCAAGCTTAGTAACAAAGAGTTGGGCGCTGGGTCTGCTGGATATACAGCAGGCCTTTGACTCCATTGAATGGAGTTATATATGGGTGATGCTTGAGAAGATGGGATTGGGAAGTCGGTATGTAAAATGGATGACAATTCTATATACAAATCCGGCGGCGAGAGTACACCTCCGAAACCAGGTGTCGGAAAGCTTCACATTATGGAGAGGTACCCGACAGGTGTATCCCCTGTCTCTGCTCCTGTTTGCCATCGCAATGGAGCCGCTGTTACTTCCCCTGAGAAACAAAATGGAGGGCTGGGGAATCCGATTAGAGGACATAAACCATGTGGTGTCTATGTATGCCGACGACACGTTGGTGTACTTACACCGTCCAGAAATAGCAGTACCGACACTCATCACAATGCTGGAAAGATTTGGGGAGGTGTCCTGTCTACGCCTTAAGCCGGGGAAATCTAAACTGTTCCCCATGGGTAGTCTGGTGGGGAAGAATGAGGCTGAATTACCAAGGGTGCGGATGGACTGGGTGTGCAGCGAGGTGAGATATTTGGGGATCAGACTGACACACACACACAGCTTACTTAGACAGTAATATAGGAAGGAATGTGGAGGGCATAAAACGATCGGTTGCCTTTTGGAAAAAACTCCCACTATCGCTGATGGGTAGAATCGCATTAACAAAAATGGTCATCTTGCCAAGATGCCTATACGCCCTCCAAAACTCTCTGTATAGAATCCCACACAGATACTTTATACAACTAGAACACCTGATAGTGGAACCCCTGTGGGGATCCAAATAAAAACGGATAAAGCTTGCAGAGGAGGTGGGAACGGGGGGGCTGAAAGTCCCTAGATTAGTACTGTATTATATGGCCACACAACTCCAGCATGCGGTACACTGGTTAGATGAACGGGACAACTGGGAGAAACAGCTACTAGCAGGTACACACGAGGAAGCCCCCTTGCCAGAGCTTCTCATGATGGGGTCCCGAGTGCCTGAATCCTTCCCATACGTTATCAGGCACGTTGCTGCGATCTGGGAACTGGCTGTGCAGAAGGTAGTTGAACGAGCGCCATACGCCCCGGATGCTTCGCTGTGGATCGTACAGACCTTCAAAAAGATAGGACAAACAATGACAATTAATAAATGGATAGAGGGAGGCTGTCACACGATGGGAGATTTATATAACTCTGAGCGGTTTTTAACGAGGGAAGAGGCTGAGAACACATTTGAGCTCCGTAGAGGGCAATTCCTATAATATGTGAAAATCTCCGCAGTAGCTAGGGAATTATGGCCGGCATTTCCGCAAGAGCCACCAGTAAAAAAAAAAAAAATTCATTTAAAAAAGACACTAAACGAGATTATAATGTGTGCATTCTGTCTATTAGTATCAGTCCCCTATTGCAGTTTGTTGACATTTCAACCCTAGCAAAAACCATTTGTTACAAAGGGTCGTTATCAGGACAAAAGTTAGGTAGCAACCTAAAGGGGAGAAGATAAAGCCGGAGTTATTTTACTGTTTCCCTAAGTACAATGTGTCAAAAAAGCTCGTCAGAAAAGCTCATCAAATGGAATTGGGGGTCATCAAACCATTAGTGTTGCAATGAACTACTGTACATTAATGGCAAAATGCTAGTCCCCCGGTATCAAGACACTGTGTAACCTGTCATATTGAGAGTTACAACACAGCATTTTTATACATCATAATCATCACATTAAATTTCAAATTTTCAGATTTTCAAATCTGTGTTTTTCATAAAAACAAATATTTTAAGTATAATGAATGCATCTGTTAAAATTGAAAAAAATACGGTCTAAAAATGGTCTAATAATTCATTATGAAAAAAGAAAGATACTTGAGACATGAAAGTTAAAGGAAATATATCAAAAACATCAAAATAGCAATATTTTCAGAATATAACTACAGTACCTCAAATATATACTATTACACTAAAAAATGCATTTTGAAAGCCCACTCTAAAGTTATGCTTTATGAGTCACTCCTGAGGATACCTAATATTGAATAAGGAGATCAAATATCTAACAAGAAGCACTGTACTGCTGTCTCCATGAAAACGAAAGGTAAGAGACTACATAAAAACCAGACTATTTTAATTATAAAGCAATTAAATACAATATTTGAATATTTTACAAAAAAATAATTTGGAAAATTGTATTGTGTTTAATTGTTTATACAGAGAATCCCATTTCACCACTGAACACATTCTATCCAAAGCAGAATGTCGAGCAGTTTCTGCATGTTTTGTCACTTTCTTAAGAAATTTACAAAGCTGAAAACCTACTGCTTTGTCCTCAGTAAAAATAAAAAACCTTTTTTTAGCTGACAAAGTAGCAAGAAACAAAAATATATGGTCACTAAAGGGGAATTAAAAACAAAACCTGTTTTGCAGCAACAATAACAATTATGATTTGCATACAGTAAGTATTTTTTATTTTTATCACAGACAAATGGAGAAAAGGCGAAAAATTACATTGAAAAATGAACATCATCAGACAGTGCAGACCAATCAGGTGAAAAACGTGCCCCGGAATAAATAAAAACTAAAACATGTCGCTTACCTGTCAACAGACAAATTTACCTTAAACATGTCTATTTCTTTTCAAACATTATCATGATTTTTGTAAATGAAAAACATGGAATGTTACTGTATGTCACCTTTAGGCTACGGAAAAGGCTACCATATGGGGTACTTTAAGTCTGACAAGTGCCAGAGAGGACCAAGGATAGATTAGAATTGTTTCAAGTACCATAGAAAAAATTTACTGGTTGTTCTATGCAATAATTGTGGAAAAAACAAAATAACCCTACCTTGCAGCGTCAGCATTTAATACAGAAATAAAAGAAAGTGTTGACAACTTGTAGAGAATAGCCCTTACAATGAGTTATTGGGTAATAAACTAAAGGGACAAAGTATGAACATCCTCCCTCATGTCCTAGGATAGCTTCCTGAAATACAGAATTTAAAAAGCATCATCTGCAGAAAGCACCAAATGTTTAAGGCGTACCCAACTCAGCCCCTTACTTACTTCATCTTTCATATGAATCAAAAACCCTAATAGCATTAACTTTCGTCCCCCAAACAAGTAGACAAATAATAGCAGTGTTACAAAGTGAATGTTGTAGTGAAAATAAGGAATAATTGGTCACAACTTTAGCTTACTTTGGAGATACCTAGATTGACCATCTAAGCTGATTCGGACAATAAAGACCACCAAGGTTTCATATTTTTGGCTGAACTGATACCTTACATGCTTAGAAGATAGGGCAATGACTAATAATGTCATAGAGGAGTGCCATAACTCTATCACTTCTATAACTGAAAAAGTGACCCTGGAAACTCTAAAAAAGGAACCAAATTTCCACAAAATAGGACAAAACCAGGCAATTTCAAGTACCATACAATCGAAAATCAGCAAAAAAATAAGAAAATCATATCCAATTAAAATACAGAGTAAGTCAGTTCAACAGTATTTTGAGCATAGAATGCCTTGGGGTAGTGGCATTTACATTAGAGGATTAATAAAATGTGCATTCTAACAAATAAAACCCTGCTTTTCAGAAGCCTATATTTTCCGAAAACCATACTGCGACTATTATGTAGAGTCACTTATCCCCTCCAGATTTGATGTCTATTTAATGACTAGCTAACCAATCACAATGAAAACAAACTCAGGGAAAACAATATGTACTTTTCTGAGGAATTATTTTGTCTAAGCACCTTGTAGCAACAAGAAACTCCAGAATACTCCAGAGTGTTATATCTTCTTCAAAACTTGAAAAAGGAACATAGTCCAGGAAACCTGAAAAATTAGGAAACAAAATGGCCTTTTTCGTGAAGATTCACTCAATCCCCCCCATTCTTAAAAATAAAGCACCTTTTCTCCACCATTGTCAACCCAATTTGAACCATCAACATCCTGAGAAAGTTTTAAAAACAAAAAACACAGTTCAGAACAATTGCAAAATCAAGTGAAATATGGGTCATTTTTCAGAGACCCCACCACTCGAACTGCACTTTCTTAAATGTGAAGTACATGTTCTCCCCCATTGTCCTTGTTCCTTTCTGGTGCTATTTAAATACCTTTCTGCCACCTGCAATACAAATACAAAAATATGTCAAAAGCAAACAGAATATCCATTCTCTCATAGAACTATTACATTCCATCTATTAAAATGCTCTGAATTAAGTGAAATATTCCCAATATGTTAGTTAAAATAAAGATAAAGAGGTTTTACCTGTTCTGCACCTTGTGCAACCATCTGCACTGCTCCACAACACTACAAGTGGAGATACAAAAAGGGCTATATGGATAGGTGTATCTGAAACAAAATGGCTTTGAAATAATAATAAAATAATACCCCATATTTTACACTGAAGCTTTACCTATATATTTCCTGAAAATATAATATTAAACTGTTACAATGCTTTGTATATATTTGCAAAATGTATAGGTATTTCCTAAATGTTCAAACATTATCACAAAATGTATAAACATATTAATTGTCTCACCATTCTCTGCTATTCTAGTATATTTTTATTATTTACATATTTAATGTTGCACTTAAATGTATCATGTAAAATGTCTTAAAAGTGCAATTATTTTATCTTGTTATTTTAATAAATGATTTTTTTCTGAGATTTTGAGGGCACTATTTGTGCTATTCCTTTGCATTATATTATATTATTGCCTTATTTAGTATCCATTCAGTACGTTACAGTTCAAGCACACACACAAACACACACATATGAAACATTATATTACTTCAAAAAAATCAACGTGAGGGAGTGAGAAGCAGGAAAGAGGGGTTCACTCAGCTTCCTAAGAAATTCACAAAAAATCAAGGAGAACGACACCACACCATTCTAGGAGCTAGAGTCTCTTATAAAAATTGTATTGATACCCTCAACAGCTATTTTCCATCAGCGGTATGTTCTCCCCACTGAAGTACTTATAGCCAATAGCATCATCATAGTGTCTCACCTCCACCAGGAGGCAGAGTCTCTCTGTGTGGAGACATGGTGGGATCTGTAAAACAATGCAGTAAAGTAAAATTACCTCCTACCCCAAGGATGTGCGCTTCAGTGAAATGTGCCAGAGATGAGTTATCTATCCTTCACAGCTATCTATTTGGTCAAAAGGTCGACATGTTTCAGCCTACTTCCGCCTGGAAAGGTGGTCGGCTTTTTTCAGGACCATCATATACCAGATCCTTGTTGGTACCAAGTGGGACACAAAACCCCTGGAACTCTGGATGTAAGTTCAATGGAATAATATTATAAACAAGAACAATTGAAATCAGGGACAGAGGCTCAGCAATGCTATGAAAAGGGGAACACACTGGGAAAATGCCTGCATGGTTTGTAAATTTTAAGAAGAAAAATAACAGAAGTTGATTACTAACCCTTTCACAAAAAAACTTCTCTTCATATCCATCAGAAGTTTCCTGAAAGTTCCTAGAACTATATTAAAAAATAAATGTAAAATCAAAGTATCAAGAGAAAACAAATTCTGTGTTTTCTTTTATCTGACTCTCCCTCAGCTAACAGTGTCTGAAACCACCCAAATCCTGTCTTCTTTTACAATTGAATCTATAGAAGAGGTTATAGCAGGAGTACCAAATGGCAAAGCTTTACTAGGAACTTGCAATCAGGTACAGGCCAATTATACCTCTTTTTAAGGAGAGAAAGTACTTTGGCCCTGTTAGCAGGGTTAAAGTCCACAGATTCCTAATGGCAACAAAAACCAGTTCAGCAAAGTATGGGGGTGAAGACAGAAAGTTTGCGGGGATACTACATCAGTGGGAAGCACCCAAAGTGAGCTGCGGGAATATTATTATAAACAAGAAGAACTGAAATCGGGGACAGAGGCTAAGCAATGCTATAAAGAGGGGAACACACTGGGAAAATGCTGGCATGGCTTGTAAAGGCTAAGAACTAAAAGAACAGATTTAAGTTGATTATTAACCCTCCCGGAAAACAATTGACTTCAGACCCATCGGAAATCTCATGAACATTCCTAGAACAATATTAAAAAAGGTATATGTACGATTAAAGAATCAAGAAAAGAGAAATTCTTGTTTTCTTTTAACTGACTCCCTCTTGGCTAAACCACCGAAATCACTCTAAGAGATATTTAGGAATTTATGTTACCGAAGAGTATGAAGCGCTTTATTCCCGAAATTATAAACCACTTTATAATTGTACACTCTTCCACATAGATAGAGTTTGCTTCCTTTAACAATAATGGGGTGGGTTTCTTAGATAAAAATTTCAATACTGCCATTGTTCATATTCTTATTTGCAAGTCCTCCCATTATCTTGAACGTTTTTTCGCTTGGGTAAACTCCTCTATAAGTAGATTTGCTTTGAACAATAAAAGACCCAGACTGGCATTAGATTATCTTTTCTTCCCAGAGTATTGGGAGGGATCTCCTTACCTAATAATTTGCAGCATTCACAAGTTTTTGTAGTAGATGGTCCTCAAATCTACAGATTGATATCTACGGTGATTCATTCAATAAGATTATACTGGAATCAAGAATCCTAGACATTGCTTGCATGTTGAGAAATCTCAATAATCTAAAGTAAATTACATTCGAGATGTTGTTGATGGTTTTAAAAGGAAAGAGCACTTATTTAGTGATTTTAAAATTCCTTTAATTAACACCTATATCAGACTACTTGACTGCTTTCACATATTTTAGTTTTAGACCTCATAAGAAATCAGCAGGTAGCAATGGTTTTTCCTTAACATCAGATTTTTTAGTGGTAAAAGGCTGAGCATCCAACCAATAGTTTGCAGAGTGAGGAGGCACATGATAGATGGTTCTGAATGTTGTTTGCACAGTTAGTAAGCCCTTTTGACAAGACAATTCAGTTCACATTCGACAGATATTATATAAACCCGGAATTAAAGTACTGGATCCTAATTTAAATTGTTGCAACAATATTATCATGCCTAGTTTTTTTTTAAATTGCCAACACCTGGGTCAAGGAGACTGGATCTGTTTTAGCTGAGAAATTATGTGAATGTGGAAATATGTTTAACTTGTCCACATTAAGAGGCGCTGTACTTCGCCATATGCATTAGTTAGCAAACGATTCCTAATGCAACAGTTTTCCTGCATAAAATTGCCATTAGCGCTTACTCATCATGTCCTAGGTATTCAGATCAGGAAAGTGATTTGGTGATGCCATATTTAGAAAATTATAGGATTAAATAGGTGAAAATTATGTCACAGGTAATGGGAATCAATGTTACACTTAGTCCAGTTATTGCTGTACCAGGCTGCTTCCCAAGTATCATTATTTAACAAATGTTCACATCAATCAAATCTTCATTGCAATTACAGTTCAAAGAGTCATTATAACTGCAGGATGGAAATCCAACGTATACCGCCATTAATGAAAAATTAGGTTAAGAATATGTCAAGAGATCAAGTTCTAAGTATATACTCAGAGCACACTGGGGCAATTAAGAGATTTGGGATTTTTTGGAACCTTAATCTATTTGCTAATAAGGTTTATGTGTTGGTTTTCTGTTTCGTGCTATGTTACGTAGTGTGCACAAGGCACTTGAACCGAGAAGTGTATACGTATTGAACTGTGAAACCTGAAAAACGGTGCAAATCAAACAATGCATCAAAAGGAACCACGAATGAAGCATGTAACTTCAAAATAATGCTGATCTTCAAGTGCCCCACCTACCCAATTATATGTTTGCATTGAGAAAGGCTATATCAACGGGGCACTTTGGCATCAGCTGCCCGAAAACTGCACCATACATGAACATACCACAAATATATATGTAGTCCCCGCAGTGCTACAATTTCAAAAGTCACAAAGTTCTCAGCTGCCCATCGTACTCCATGGTTTCCTTTTGACCGGTGAACATGTCTGTCAAATGAGAGAGTGAGCCCAAAGTAGAGAGGTCCCAGACCTCTTAGGCAAACGCTGCAGGCTCTGCAGATTTAGGAGCCACTCTCAGGGGGAAACAAAATATGGCCGGCATCCTGTCAGGCAGTTGTTTACAGCACAGGCTCAAAGAATGCGCGTCGCCTTTTTCTGTTACGGAAGCAATCCGAAGAGAGAAGGTGGTTGCGGAGGGTTGGTATGTAAAGAGGAGGAGGAGCTAGGTGAAAGTAAACAAAATAAGGTAGAGGGAAAGGGGGGAGTATTTTGTGTTATTAAACAAAACTTCTTTCAAAGCAGCAGTGCGCGGGACCTGTACCAAGTATAATTAATGAATTTGACATGTGTGTGTATAAAAGGTTTCTTATGGAAGGGGAGTGTCCTCTAGCACGCTGGTACTGTGTATTCCGTTTCCGATCCTTTGCAGAGTGGAGCCCTCATTGTAAAAAACAGCCTGTGATTGGGAACAAAGCACAAACTACATATGTGTGGCCACAGCCAGCCTGTGTGCTCCCACAAAACCTGTTCAACCTGTGCCCGCAAGCAGGTTGCAGGGCTTTGTCCGGAGCCGGGGCGAGCTGGGCTGGCTGTCATTGGTCAATAGCCGAGCTCAAACTCTTCCTGGTCCGCACTGGTGCATATTCATGAGGCCTCCATCGGGGTGAGGGTCCTGACACCTCTCTGGGAAGGAAGGCATTGCCGCTGTCAGCTCCAAAGCCTCACCAGAAGATGGCCATGGCTTTCAGTGCAGATAACAATGAGTATGATTCACGCTGCCGGCAGGGTGTTACTAGAAGGCTGCCCTCTGAAACCCTGCTCCTGCTGCTTGGCGATGGGTGGGAAGTGGGGAGGGGACCAGGAAAAGAAGCTACGGACGCGATGTGCTGGGGGGGGGGGGGGGGGAGGGACAAGGAAACGCAAGCCGAGGTAAAAGAAAAAGTAATGCACCAAACCTGCTTACATGGCCAGAGGGGAACGGATCTAAGTATCAGGGCTAGTCGTCAGGGATGGGAACCACCCACGAAAGGTGGGACAAGTGTGACGATTAGCCACAGAAAGGAAGGGGATTGCAAAAAGCACCCAAAGGAACCAATGGGAAGCAAGGGGTGTAATCAATGCCCCTGTAGAAGACACAGCATGCCTCACAGAGCAGCGCATGCGTGCTGCTAAGCTCGACCTAAACATGAGGGAAATGAAAAGGCAATTATCAACACTGGACAGGCTAAAAGGCGAAGAGATTGACAAATGGTTCCTTATTGAAAAAATACTTGACTAAGAGGAGGAGATGTGGCCTAGCGACCAAACTTCCTGAATTTGGAACAGCGGAAGCAGGTTTGAGTCTCGTGTCAGCTTAACATCCTGTGATTCTACACAGATCACTTCATCTCCCAATACCTAAAAATAAAAATGAATCTGACCTAGTGCAATGTAATGTGATGCTCATATAAAGTGCTTTAATGTCCTTGGGCCAAGATTACACTACATAAAACTGCAAAAGAAGAAAAAGCTAACATGATAACCACAAATCCTGTTCTATAATTTTTTCAGAACTTTGCTGAAAGTGCTTCAGATGAATGGTAAACTGACTTGCTGAGTCCTCAATACAACTGACTGTTACCTTGATTAAACTTGCATGTGTAGATAGAATGAAATTTAACATTTGAGCTCTCAAAATCTTAAAAAAGCAATTAAACAATAATTTATACAAATACCAAGATGAAATTCGTTTTTGTAAACAGCAGAATGTTTTTAGATGATATGTATAATGCTGCTAATGCTCACAAAGAGATTTTGTGTGCTGATACCTCACACAGCAAACCAAGAAGAAGGAATTATAAAAAATAGATAGAAAGCTAGCTGACAGCAGAGGGCGTAATTGCCAAAGATCGAGCTCTAATTAAATACAAGCAAAGAACTAAGTTTTGACATTTTTCAAGAATCACAAGTGATCTGATGTAGATCGGAGGATCAGAGGATCAGAGGAAGTATGTTCTATGATTCTGCTTCTGTTACTGCTGCAGAACAACCTCCTCTCCATTCTGCCGGATTTGGAGGGGAGTATGCAGAAGGTACTAGAAAATATCAGAGATCTGACAGATGAATAAAACTTAAAGAGTTTATGTAAACTTTGGGTTCCAGAATTGTGGACAGCTGGAATACTTTTTTCTAATGGCAGCCAATAGAGAAGCCTCAGTTTGGAAGATATGGAGCAATGTAAAGGAAGATTAAGATTAAATTTGATTAAGATTAAGATTAAATCTGGCTGCTGAGTTCTGTACCATCTGGAGTTTATTAATAAGCTTGTTGGGAAGGAATATGCCTCTTTTTTCCGCTTTCCCTCACCCTGCATGTTGTTTCAACGCGGTCGTTACAACGACCGCGTTGTAACAACGCATACCATTACCCCGCAAGTCATAACAACAACTTGCGGAGGGCGCTGGATGTTGGAATAGTATAATTTACTATTCCAACTCCAGTCTGCGCGGACAGAAGGGAAGGTGTTGGATTTTAAATCCAACACCTTCTCCCCCCTCCGCAAGTCGTTGTAACGACTTGCGGGGTAATGGTATGCGTTATTACTAACGCGGTCGTTATAACGACTGCGTTGTACTAACATGCCGAGTGACGGATGCGGAATAAGGGGTGTTTACCATTGGGAAGCCTCAGATAAACCAAGTAATCTAGCCTAGATGTAATAAGAACGTGAATCACAGGTTTTTTTGTACTTTGGGGAAGAAAAGCCTGTCATCGAGGACAGAGGGGCAGGACCACAAACCCCAGCACTACCAGCGGCAGCGCCGCACCACACCAGCCGTCAGGCGGCGCGTATTTTACCTGCTTCAGGCACCCGCTGCGCGGGAGCCCGTCATCGAGGAGAGAGGGGCAGGACCACAAGCCCCAGCGCTAGCAGCGGTTGCGCCGTACCACGCCAGTCGTCGGGCACCATGAGGCGCGGATTTTACATACTTCGGGCCTCTGCTGTGCGGGAGCCCGACATCAAGGAGAGAGGGGCAGGACCACAAGCCCCAGCGCTACCAGCGGCAGCACCGCACCACACCAGCCGTCGGGCACCAGGAGGAGCATATTTTACCTGCCTCTGGCTCCCGCTGCGTGGGAGCCCGTCATCGAGGAGAGAGGGGCAGGACCACAAGACCCAGTGCTACCAGCAGCAGCCCCGCACCACGCCAGCCGTCGGGCGCCAGGAGGCGCGTATTTTATCTACTTCGGGCCCCCGCTGCGCGGGACGTGCATGGGGCTCGCCCGGGCGGAGAGCGGCCCAAGAGCGGGCCCGTCAGTGCCGGGTAGAGGCTGGGCTGGGCTACCCCCCTAACATTGGCTATCTGGATCTCAAGGTACTGTTATCTTAAGCTTACTTACCCTAACCTCGCGTACTTTCTATCGGGAGGCTGTCAAGATTAGCAAAGTATATCATGTTTAAGACTGACCAACCAGTCCAGCGGCTGACTGCTAAGGTCCCCATTTGTGACAGCTCTCCCCCTTGCGCAATGGCCAAAAGGAAGGTGGCGGATGGTGGTGGTGGACCAGGCTGTGTAAATTCCAAGAAAACTAAGAAACTACTTAGGCATCCAAGGAGTAATTGCATCCTGGATCGCATAGACAGACTTTTGATTGAATGCGAGGGTATTTTAAATACACCCGGGGCGGAGGTGGGCTCTACCAGTTCTAATAGCCCCTCTAATCCTACAATTTATGGCATAACCCAAACTATCCCTAAAATGTTCTTGAAGCCCAAGAGTACAAAGGACTTACACCTACAAAAAACGGCTAAACACCCATCTTGAAGCTGCAGTGACAATTCATTCAGAAACACACCCTGACTCGGACTCCAGTGAAATTGTTGATACGTCTATTGTATGCAGCAATCATTTTGCCCCATTGCAGAGCCCCACTAAAATCAGAGAAAGATGTATGGAGAACTCCGTGTCTACTCAAGTTAATAACATCGCAGCTTCCACTCCGAGCGTCCTTAATTGTGTTAATGAATTAAAAGCAGAGGTAACTGCTTTGAATTCCACGATAAGTGATCTTATGGGGATGATGAGAGAACTAATGGCCCTAACTAAATCGACATCTTTGCGTACAAAGGCACAGACCAACCTATCTAATCAACCTGTAGGTTAAATTATGAACCATCTGTGGGAAATAGGCAGATTGCTCTGTCTTCGTCTTCATTAAACTACGAGGCTGCATCAGAGGGCAAAGACTCAGTGTACAGGACCATAGAAACGAAATTTCCATCTAATTCAAATTGAGGTGAGCTGGAAATGGGGCCGGTGTTCTCTACTAGGTCTAGGAGGGCTGGGTTTGTTGGGCAGTCAACTTGCACATGCATGGAGCAAAGACACCTGATTGGTATTTAACAACTGCTAATCCCTGTAAAGTGTTTATGACCAACGTCCAAAAACTAGCCCCACAATTAGGCTTTGAGGGTGAAGACTCCCTGAGAAACAAGGTGATTCACTGGATAAGGCATGTGAGAGGGTGTAGGTCTCTAATCAGGGAGGATATTGTCAGGGTTAAAAGGCACAAGATCCCCCATTCCTCCTATGACTGTCTAGAACTGACTATGGTTAATGAAAGACTGGCTGAAAACTTAACAGCTTTAGAGTTTAGAACTTGCTCACCAGCACCTTCGGCTATACAATTCAGATGAAGCCCATTATCTGCAGATCAACTACAGTTGGAATTGTCACCTGAGTCATCGCTGATGGAGGTAGATTGACTCGCTGTGCAAAGTGGGCGGTTCGACGGCCACCTTTCCAGCGTAAATCAAGATGCAATGGTAGGTTCTACCACATCGCCACAGGCTAATCCATGCCCAGCAGAGCCATCAAGAGTGGCTAGCTATTCCATAGGCACAGGAATAAGGAGGTGCTGCTGGGTTTACCTTGCACCATCCCAGCAACCCCACAGCCGAATAAACAAGAAAAAGGCTCGACTTCCGTAGGTAGCAGTAGTAATACCAAGGCGACGCCAAGCCCAAACAACCAAATGAACAAGGAAGCACCCTCATCGTTTTCGATGATCTCATGGAATGTGGCTGGGATTAAGAGCACGTTATTGCTCCTGCACTGGAATTAGTTCATAGAGAACTTTGATGTATGCCTATTCCAAGAGACTTGGAGTACAACTCCAGTATATAAGGCAGACTTTGCTAGTTTCTGTGTCCCAGCAATTAAAAACAAAATGGGTCATCCTGCGGGGGGTTTACTAATATGGGTCAAGCTAGGCCTCTGTAGTAAGATATCACAACTACCCGCGAATAACCCAGATATTATGAGAATTCGCCTTAAGGGATGCATGGCTAATATCATTGACGTCTATAATGTTTATGTTAGAGGTACAAGAGGGGGCATACCTTCAGCGATTTATTATATCACTGGAGGAGTTTTTGAGCAAGAGAAATTCTCTCGCAGGGAATTTCCATGTATAGTCATAAGTGCTGAATAGTCCCGCTCATGTGCGGGGAACCCGGAGCAGTTGTTATATATATATATATATATATATATTCACTGAAAAAACCATAGGTTTCAGGCACGTTATAGTTAGAAATTTGCATTTAAAAAACCTTAGAAATTCACTGAAAAAACCATAAGGTTTTAGGGACAGTTATAGTTAGTTGGACATTGCACTCGTACAAAACCCATGAAATTCCCCGTTATAGTTAGTTCAGGTAACTATAACTCGCGCCCGCAATGCACTGCTGATGACGTCACATATTACATCACTCATGACATGGTCAGTGACATCACTGATGACATCACTGATGACATCTCAAATGACATCACTGATGACATCACTGATGACATCATCCAGTGACTGTGTGTTTCTGTAAAGTTTAAATATGTTTCATATATATAGGGAAAGGCGTATTGAAGAATGAGTGGGTGTATAAGTGTCTGAATGGATGATTTAGTAGGTGCGTGACTGAGTCTATAAGTGAGTGATTAAACGTATCTTACTGGATGCATGGGTGAGTGACTAAACTGTGTGAATGTCTGTATCCGTCTGTCTGTTGTTGTGTAAGCAGCTGCATGGGTTTCTGACTAGCTAAATGAGTGTCTATATGGGTTATGGATTGGTTCTCTGCGTATCTGTATGGGTGCCTCAGTGTTTGTGTGGGTGGGGTGAGTGTGACTCTGTGCATAGATGTGTGAGTGGGTGATTCACTGGGTGCATGGTTTCAAGAGTGCGTCTGTGATGGACTGTATGGGTGGGTGAGTGTGTGTATGGGTGTGTTAGTGATTGAATGTATATCTCAGTGGTACATGTGTGAGTAACTACATATGTGAAAGGCAGTATATATGTGTGTTGGAGTATATAAATGGCTATAAGTGAGAGTGTGTGATTGTGAAAGTGGCTATATGGATGAGTGTGTGCTTGCATCAGTGATTGCATAGGAGCGTAAGAATGTGCTAGTATTTTTATGAGTAAGTGAGCTGGTGTGTATAACTGTATAGGTGAGTAAATTGGAGTGTGATTAATTATTTGCATGACTGACTAGGTGTGTGAGTACCTCTATAGATGAGTTGCGTTGTGTGAGTGTTTATATAGGTGTATGAGTGCATATGATAGTCCTGTACTGAGTGACTGTAAGTATGAGTGACTGTACGGGTGAGTGAGTAGATGTGTGTGTGTAGACCTAAGAATCAGTGAGTGGGTATGTACTTATTGGTATTGGAGTGTGTATGGTTTTGAGAATGGCAGTCTGTAATTTAGAGTGGGTGTTTCAAAACTTATATTAGGGTGTGAGAAGATGCATTAAATTCTCACATGGATGATGTCATCAGTGATGTCATCAGTGATGTCATTTGAGATGTCATCAGTGATGTCATCAGTGATGTCACTGACCATGTCATGAGTGATGTAATATGTGACGTCATCAGCAGTGCATTGCGGGGCGCGAGTTATAGTTACCTGAACTAACTATAACGGGGAATTTCACGGGTTTTCTACGAGTGCAATGTCCAACTAACTATAACTGTCCCTAAAACCTTATGGTTTTTTCAGTGAATTTCTAAGGTTTTTAAATGCAAATTTCTAACTATAACGTGCCTGAAACCTATGGTTTTTCAGTGAATTTCAAAGGTTTTTAAATGCTAATTCCTAACTATAACATGTCTGAAACCTACGGTTTTTTCAGTGAATTTCAAAGGTTTTTTAAATGCAAATTTCTAACTATAACGTGTCTGAAACCTATGGTTTTTTCAGTGAATTTCAAAGGTTTTTTAAATGCTAATTCCTAACTATAACATGTCTGAAACCTACGGTTTTTTCAGTGAATTTCAAAGGTTTTGTAAATGACAATTTTTAAATGTATTAATTGTTATATTTATTTTTTCATACTGATTTACTACATTTTTAGAAACATTTTTTTTTACATATTTTATTTTTTTAATTACATTATAATTACATTATACATTACAAAAATACTTTCTCAGAATGAATTACTTTAGTTTAAATACTTTGCACATAGGCAATAGACTTTTAAGTACAGTAGTTACAGTTGTTGCAATGGGCAACACATTTTCAAACACAATGCAACATTCAGCTCAATGTGAATTTCTAGTTAAATGCAATTAGTTACTTTATGGATTACTTTTATAACCACAGGACTGGATCCTAGATTCAGTCCTGGGACATCTCCTGTAAACAGTTGAGTAAAAGCGTTTTGGTTACAGTAGTGATTTTTAAGGAATATTATTGTATTTTAAAAGTTGACACTTAGAAACTTTTTCTCATAGAATCACCAATGTTATCCTATGGAAGGAAATTCACTTAGCAGGTAAAAACTGTTATCGTTACTTTTTCTTACTCAGTGTTGGATCCTGGATCCAGCACTGGTGCATCTCCTGTAAACAGTTGAAAGAATGCGTTTAAGTCATACAGGCGATTTTAAGGAATATTTGTAGTTTGTGAAAATCGACACTTTGAAACTTTTCAGCTGAAAACCAGACAATGGATTCCTATGGAAGAAAATATAAGTTACTGGTAAGTACGGTTAAAATTACTTTTCAGGGTCAGTGCTGGGCTAAAAGATGCAGCACTGAGGTCTCTCCTGATAACAGGTGAGTAAATTGGAATTCGTATTTCGGCTGATTTTAGAGGAATATTTTAAAGTTCCAAAACTCCACACTTAGAAGAATTTCCAAGTGAAACCAGTCAATGTTAGCCTATGGAAGGAAATTCAAGTTACTGGTAAGTACGGTTAAAATTACTTTTCAGGACCAGTACTGGGCTGAAAGATACAGCACTGAGGTCTCTCCTGATAACAGGTGAGTAAATCGGAATTTGTATTTCGGCTGATTTTAGAGGAATATTTGTATGTTTCAAAAATCAACACTTAGAAACTTTTTCAGCAAAAAGCAGGCAATGATATCCTATGGAAGGAAATTCAAGTTACTGGTAAGTATGGTTAAAATTACTTTTCAGGACCAGTACTGGGCTGAAAGATACAGCACTGAGGTCTCTCCTGATAATAGGTGAGTAAATCGGAATTTGTATTTCGGCTGATTTTAGAGGAATATTTGTATGTTTCAAAAATCAACACTTAGAAACTTTTTCAGCAAAAAGCAGACAATGATATCCTATGGAAGGAAATTCAAGTTACTGGTAAGTACGGTTAAAATTACTTTTGAGGATCAGTACTGGGCTGAAAGATGCAGCACTGAGGTCTCTCCTGATAACAGGTGAGTAAATAGGAATTCGTATTTTGGCTGATTTTAGAGGAATATTTTAAAGTTCCAAAACTCCACACTTAGAAGAATTTCCAAGTGAAACCAGTCAATGTTAGCCTATGGAAGGAAATTCAAGTTACTGGTAAGTACGGTTAAAATTACTTTTCAGGACCAGTACTGGGCTGAAAGATACAGCACTGAGGTCTCTCCTGATAACAGGTGAGTAAATCAGAATTCGTATTTCGGCTGATTTTAGAGGAATATTTGTATGTTTCAAAAATCAACACTTAGAAACTTTTTCAGCAAAAAGCAGGCAATGATATCCTATGGAAGGAAATTCAAGTTACTGGTAAGTACGGTTAAAATTACTTTTCAGGATTAGTACTGGGCTGAAAGATGCAGCACTGAGGTCTCTCCTGATAACAGGTGAGTAAATCCGAGTCGTAGTTCGGCAGATTTTAGAGGAATATTTGCACAATGGTGAAGGTAGGGGCGGGGCCTGAGGTGACATCTGTGCAAACGCGCCCCGTGGCGCGTTTTAAGTTGGGGGATTAAGTCCCCTTGAATCATGAGGGTCCCTAGGGGCCAACTAGCCCACCAGGAACCTCCAGTATGCGCCAGGGGCTGCGTTGTAGAGAGGCCACACCCCTTTTACACCTCTCTGCAACGCAGCTCTGTGGCGCTTTCTGGATGTACCTGTTGGGCTAGTTGGCCCCCAGGACCCTCAGGATTGAAGCGGATTTAATTCCCCATCTTAAAACGCGCCACGGGGCCTGTTTGCACACATGTCACCTGAAGCCCCGCCCCTCCCTTCACCACTGTGCAAACGCGCCCGTGGTGCGTTTTAAGTTGGGGATTAAGTCCCCTTGAATCCTGAGGGTTCGTGGGGGCCAACTAGCCCACCATGTACCTCCAAAAAGCGCCACAGAGCTGCGTTGCAGAGAGGTGTATAAAGGGGCGTGGCCTCTGTACTCCTCTCTGCAACGCAGCCCCTGACGCATACTGGAGGTTCCTGGTGGGCTAGTTGGCCCCAGGAACCCCAGTATTCAAGGGGAATTACTTCCCCATCTGCAAACGCGCCAGGGGCGCGTTTGCAGAGTGGTGAAGGAAGGGGGCGGGGCCTGCGGCCCGATCGTTTTTTTTTTTCCCTGAAGGGGGGCTGTGTGGAAAAGCAATTGTCTTTGGATATTGGAAGCGATTCCAATATCCAAAGCAGTTTGCAATGACAGGACGGGAGCCGCGAGGCTCCGTCCTGTCATTGCAAACAGCAGTGTCCCGGGGGTAGGCACCCCGGGACACTGCAGGAGCCGGCCCTGGGGGTGGCGGTCCCCAGCGCCACCACAGGCTCCAGGAGGGGGCCGCGCGGCCCCCTCCCCACATCAGCAAAGCCCGGGGAGGTGGTGGTCCCCGGGGCTTCGGGGTCCAAAACGGACCCCCATTTTAATTTGTTAGTGCCCCGGGGAGGTGGCGGTCCCCGGGGCGTGTGGGGGGCTCGAGCCCCCACTCAACAAAAAGTAAAAAGTAAAAGTAAAAAAAAAGAAGCCCCGGGAGGTGGTGGTCCCCGGGGCTGCGGGAGGTCTCAGAGCCCTCCCGCACCATTTTAAAAAGAAAGCCCCGGGGGTGGCGGTCCCCAGGGCTTGGGGGCCCTTTGAGGCCCCCATACATAAATTTAACCCCCCACCATGCCCCCGGGACTTGGGCCACCCGGGGGCAAAATACAGTCGAAGCGCGGGAGACCGCCCTTCGATTTTTTTTCGGCAGGATTCGCGCTCCCTGAGCGCATCCTGCCGATTTTTTAAAAAAAATGCTTTTTTCTGCCCAGGGGTCCTTGTGGGACCCCTGAGCAGACCTAGGGGTCAGGGTGTTTCTACCCTGCCCCCTTTGTGCGTTTGCGCACTTTTTACTGCTTTCTTGTTCCTCGGTTCTACCGAGGAACAAGATGGCTGCCAACACTTCCTGGTTTGGAGTGTTGACAGCCAATTAGCAGACAGCTCGTGATCGGGAGGGTGCGCGAATCCGACGCGGCCATAGATATATATGTACTTTTACTTTTGATTTTCTCAGCAACTACTGAACGGATTTACACCATTTAACAAAAAGGGTTCTTTCTGAACCAAGAACTACCTCTTTGCCAAATTTGGTGTAATTCCGTTCAGCAGTTCGGGCTGTAGCCGTGTCTAAAGTTTCCTATGGGAAATAGATTTTTGACTTTTATTTTTTAATTTCTCCGCAACTACTGAACGGATTTACACCATTTAACAAAAAGGGTTCTTTCTGAACCAAGAACTACCTCTTTGCCAAATTTGGTGTAATTCCGTTCAGCAGTTCAGGCTGTAGCCGTGTCTAAAGTTTCCTATGGGAAAATGAATGGGGAAAACACGTTTTGGGACCCCCTTTTTCTCGGCCCCGCTTGATGAATCACCCTGAGACTTTCAGGGTAGGAGCGGACCGGAGCGGGCCATAAAGTTTGAAAATTTCGCGAAGATTCGTCAACCGACGCAAGAGTTATTTCAAATAGAATGTCGCGGATTTCCTATGGAAAATAGGTCCTAACTATAACTATCTACTGGCGACCGCCAGTAGATAATATATATATATATATATAGTTCGCGGGTCTCTCTGCCTCCAATGGGGGCGGGCTTGAACGAGGGCGCGAATCCTCTGTAAATACCACAAATTCCACTGTCAATTGACAAAAGATGCTCAAGCCCAATTCCGTTCACGTAAATTTATTTAATTCAGCATATGGCAAGCAAATGCCCGACACGTTTCAGTGCAGCCGCACCTTGGTCACGGGTCATTGACTGTTTGTTGCAGTCAATTACATACAGTGCACTTAAACCAAAAATAAACGTAGGACTACATATCCCAAATGCTTCATTACAGAAGGGAAAACTGGCATCCATTTTGAAATGGTTACGATTTAACCTATTCATCAAGGTTTCCATCCATACTGAATAAACAAATAGAGTTACCCATGATTCTGTATTGAAAGATAAATAAATAAAGCTGTGCTGCCAAGTCTCCTGGTAATCTATGACTGATTAATTCATCAGCATAAACAAAAACGGGTGGAATTGGAGGATACATTGGACGCCAGTGTGGCACAGGCCACCCCAAGCACTAGTACTGTGCCTGAATCAACTGAATGATCAGGGAACACATCCAGCATACACCCAGGTGGGGCAGGAGTAAAATCCAATATTTTAAAGGAGTTCACCTTGATGGCTCGAGGCCGACAGGACATGGGAAGCCCGGGACCTCAAGAAATTTGTGGTATTTATATATATATATATATATATATATATATATATATATATATATATATATATATATATATATATATATATTATCTACTGGCGGTCGCCAGTAGATAGTTATAGTTAGGACCTATTTTCCATAGGAAATCCATAACATTCTATTTGAAATAACTTTGGCGCCGGTTGACGAATCTTTGCGAAATTTTCAAAACTTATGGCCCGCTCCAGTCCGCTCCTATCCTGAAAATCGGGGTGATTCGGCAAGCGGGGGCCGAGAAAAAAGGGGGGTCCCAAAACGTGTTTTCCCCATGCAATTTTCCATAGGAACCTTTCATCGCAGGTACAGCCCGAACTGCTGAACGGAATTACACCAAATTTGGCAAAAAGGTAGCCCTTGGTTCAGAGTCGTGCCTTTTGCTTAAATGGTGTAAATCTGTTCAGTAGTTCCTGAGAAAATCAAAAGTAAAATCACATATATATCTATGGCCGCGTAGGGTTCGCGTACCCTCTTGATCACGAGCTGCATGCTAATTGGCTGTCAAGTGGCTGTCAACACTCCAAATCAGGAAGTGTTGGCAGCCATTTTGTGCCTCGGTAGAACCGAGGCACAGAAACAAGTCGCAAAACGCAAAAAGGGGGCAGGGTAGAAACACCCTGACCCCCTAGGTCTGCTCAGGGGGTCCCACAAGGACCTGTCCTGTCATTGCAAACTTGCTTTGCTTCATTGAAGCGAGAGCAGGGAAACCTGCTCTCGCTTCAATGAAGCAAAGCAGATTGCTTTTCCATAAGTGGAGCTGCATGTCAGCAGCTCCCCTTATGGAAAAGCAATGCCGGCTCCTGCAGGACGCGG
This sequence comes from Calotriton arnoldi, assembly GCA_963921515.1. NCBI lineage: Eukaryota > Metazoa > Chordata > Amphibia > Caudata > Salamandridae > Calotriton > Calotriton arnoldi. Next base: position 1,724,808 of record CAWUFW010002483.1, read on the forward strand.
AGAGCCGGCGGGACCGTGCGGGGATTGGGGACCCCCCACGGTCCCCAACGAGTGGTCAGGCCCCGGGAGATGGGGTTCCCGGGGCCATTAGTGGCCCGGGAGGGGGGCCACGCAGCCCCCCTCCCTAAAAAGATTATAAAAAAAAAAAAAAAAGGTAAAGGCCGGCCCGGGAGATGGGGTCCCCGGGGCCTTAAATGAGCCTGAGGAGGGAGGCCATGCAGCCCCCTCCAAATATTTAAAAGAGGGCATGCCCCGGGGGATGGGGTCCCCGGGGCCAATAGAGGCCCAGGGAAGGGGGCCACGCGGCCCCCTTCCCGTTTAAAAAAAAAAAAAAAAAGGAAAATCCTCAGGCCCCGGGGATGGGGTCCCCGGGGCCAAAAGTGGCCGAGGGAAGGGGGCCACGCAGCCCCCTCCCATACAAAAAAAAAAAAAAAGACCGGCATCGTGCCGGAGGCCCGCCCCCTCCGTGCAGCAGTCTGCAAACGCGCCCCCTGGCGTGTTTTAAGAAGGGGAAGTAAGTCCCCTTGAATACTGGGGGTCCCTGGGGGCCAACTAGCCCACCAGGAGCCTCCAGTATGCGCCAGGGAGCTGCGTTGCAGAGAGGTGTTCAGAGGCCACGCCCCTTTTTACACCTCTCTGCAACGCAGCTCTGTGGTGCTTTTTGGAGGTACATGGTGGGCTAGTTGGACTCCAGGGACCCTCAGGATTCAAGGGGACTTAATCCCCCAACTTAAAATGCGCCACGGGGCGCGTTTGCACAGTGGTGAAGGGAGGGGGCGGGGCTTCAGGTGACATGTGCAAACAGGCCCCGTGGTGCGTTTTAAGATGGGGAATTAAATCCCCTTCAATTCTGAGGGTCCCTGGGGGCCAACTAGCCCACCAGGTACGCCCAGAAAGCGCCACAGAGCTGCGTTGCAGAGAGGTGTAAAGGGCGTGGCCTCTGAACACCTCTCTGCAACGCAGCTCCTGGCGCATACTGGAGGTACAGGGTGGGTTAGTTGGACCCCAGGGACCCTCATGATTCAAGGGGACTTAATCCCCAACTTAAAACGCGCCACGGGGCGCGTTTGCACAGTGGTGAAGGGAGGGGCGGGGCTTGAGGTGACATGTGTGCAAACAGGCCCCGTGGCGTGTTTTAAGTTGGGGGATTAAGTCCCTTCAATCCTGAGGGTCCCTGGAGTCCAACTAGCCCACCAGGTACCTTCAGTAAGCACAACAAAGTTGCGTTGCAGAGAGGTGAAAAAAGGTGCGTGGCCTTGGAACGCCTCTCTGCAACTCAGCTCTGTGGTCCTAACTGTAGGTACCTGGAGGGCTGGTTGGGCCCCAGGGACACTCGGGATTCAACGAAACTTAATCCCGCAACTTAAAACGCGCCACGGGGCGCGTTTGCACACATGTCACCTCAGGCCCCCCCTCCCTTCACCACTGTGCAAACGCGCCCTGTAGCGCGTTTTAAGAGGTAGTTTTAATCCCCCTGCCCTATTATGTACTAGGGACTTACAGAGGAGGTCATGCTTATCACAGGGGTACCCCAACGCATAGTGTTCCCTAGTGTATGTAGGTGTTTTAACTGTATTCTAAGTGTGTTTTAGCATAGCACTGGCTCTGGTTAGTCAGACTCAGTTACCACCAGTACACGTCGGAAAAAGTTGTGGGCACAGGATGATTTTGGAACAAGGCCTCTTTCTGCTCCTCTGTTGGTTCTTTCTGCACATCTTTTGCTTCTTCCTGCACTTTTCTTCGTCTTTGTGGACTTCTGTTGCTTCTTTCTGCATTTCTTTTGCTTCTTTCTGTGCGTTTTTCTTCTTTCTTCACATGTCCTACCTCTGTAGGCATAGTTACAAACTAGCATTTAAAAAACCTTTGAAATTCACTGAAAAAACCATAGGTTTCAGACACGTTATAGTCAGAAATTAGCATTTAAAAAACCTTTGAAATTCACTGAAAAAACCATAGGTTTTAGGGACAGTTATAGTTAGAAATTAGCATTTAAAAAACCTTACAAATTCACTGAAAAAACCATAGGTTTCAGACACGTTATAGTTAGAAATTAGCATTTAAAAAACCTTTGAAATTCACTGAAAAAACCATAGGTTTCAGACACGTTATAGTTAGAAATTTGCATTTAAAAACCTTACAAATTCACTGAAAAAACCATAGGTTTTAGGGACAGTTATAGTTAGTTGGACATTGCACTCATACAAAACCCGTGAAATTCCCCTGTTATAGTTAGTTCAGCTAACTATAACTGGCGCCCACAATGCACTGCTGATGACGTCACATATTACATCACTCATGACATGGTCAGTGACATCACTGATGACATCACTGATGACATCTCAAATGACATCACTGATGACATCACTGATGACATCATCCATGTGATAATTTGATGCATCTTCTCACACCCTAATATAACTTTTGATACACCCACAGTAAATTACAGACTGCCATTGTCAAAACCATAGACACTCCAACACCAATAACTACATACACACTCACTGATTCTTAGGTCTACACACACATCCACTCACTCACATGTACAGTCACTCATACTTACGGTCACTCAGTACAGGACTATCATATGCACTCATACACCTACATAGACACTCACACACCGCCACTCATCCATAGAGGTACTCACACACCTAGTCAGTCATGCAAATAATTAATCACACTGCCATTTACTCACCTATACAGTTATACACACACCAGCTCACTCATACAAATACTAGCACATTCTTACGCTCTTATACAATCACTGATACAAGTACACACTCATCCATACAGCCACTCTCACAATCACATTCTCTCACTTATAGCCATTTATATACTCCAACACACATATATACTGCCTTTCACATATGTAGTTACTCACACATGTACCACTGAGATATACATCACTCACTAACACACCCATACACACACTCACCCACCCATACAGTCCATCACAGATGCACTCTTGAAACCTTGCACCCAGTGAATCACCCACTCACACATCTATGCACAGAGTCACACACACCCCACCCACACAAACACTCAGGCACCCATACAGATACTCAGACAACCAATCAATAACTCATATAGACACTCATGTAGCTATTCACAAACCCATGCAGCCACTTACACAGCAACAGACAGAAGGATACAGACATTCACACAGTTTAGTCAGTAACCCATGCATTCAGTAAGATACGTTTAATCACTCACTTATAGAGTCAGTCACGCACCTACTAAATCATCCATCCAGACACTTACACCCACTCATTCTTCAATACACCTTGGCATATATATAAAACATATTTAAACTTTATAGAAACACACAGTCACTGGATGATGTCATCAGTGATGTCATTTCAGATGTCATCAGTGATGTCATCAGTGATGTTACTGACCATGTCATGAGTGATGTAATATGTGACGTCATCAGCAGTGCATTGCGGGGGCGCAAGTTATAGTTAGCTGAACTAACTATAACGGGGGAATTTCACGGGTTTTGTACGAGTGAAATGTCCAACTAACTATAACTGTCCCTAAAACCTATGGTTTTTCAGTGAATTTCAAAGGTTTTTTAAATGCTAATTTCTAACTATAACATGTCTGAAACCTATGGTTTTTTCAGTGAATATATATATATATATATATATTCAAGAAACTCGTCCGACGATCCGTTTGTAGAAAAGACGAGAGTAGACCCGATTCTTGTGCTGATTTAGTGTTTAATTAGTATACACCATGCCGCCATATATATATATATATATATTACCTACTGGCGGTCGCCAGTAGGTAGTTATAGTTAGGACCACATTTCCATGGGAAAAGCATTTTTTGATGTGTTTATAACTTTGGCGTCGTTTGCCGAATCTTTACGACATTTTCCAAAAAGTTCCTCTTTTGAGGTGAGCTCCTATCCTGAAAGTTTGGGGGTGATTCGTGAAGGGGGCTGAGAAAAAGGGGGTCCCAAAAGTGTTTTCTTCATGCAATTTCCATAGGAAACTTTAGACAAGGCTACAGGTCAAACTGCTGAACGGAATTACGCCAAATTTGGCAGGGAGAAAGGTCTTGGTCCAGAAAGCCCGCTTTTGTTTAAATGGGATAAGTCCGTTCAGTAGTTTTAGAGAAATATCAAAATTTACAGATATCGATATTTGAGAATTCTGACATCTGATTGGCTGAGGCGTTACGAGCACGAGCGTGCGGCTCATTGGTTGCGAACTGTTGAAACTAGGAAGTGTTGGCAGCCATTTTGTGACTGAGTTGAAAGGCGTAGGGCGAAACAAAAGAGAAAAATTGTATAAGAGGGTATAGTAGGAACACTGTGGTCTTAGTTTAAGCAGTCTGTACGGTGCAGAGGCAGGGAGTTTGAATGTTGCGTAGGCCGTGGAAATCACGTCCGCAGAACAACGGTGCACGGTATTGCGGCAAGGTTGCGTAGGCTCTGGAAATCCCGTCGGGAAAACAATGCGCCGTATTGCGGCAAGCAGGGAAAATAACAATGCGCCGTATTGCAGCCTTCCTTTAATATAATGCGCAGTAATGTTTACATATTATAATGCGCAGTAATGTTTACTTATAATGCGGTGTTCACTTTTATCACGGACAGTGTCACTTTCTTAGACGAAATTTAATATTATGTGGGAGGGCGTGTTCTGTGCGTGTGTCTGGAACAAAATTTACGTTTATTTGGCTGAGGTGTTCCAACAACGAGCTCAATGTTCATTGGCTGCGAACCATTGAAAGTAGAAGTGTTGCCAGCCATTTCCTCCCCGTCCGCGGAGTAGCAGGGACATCTGATTGGCTGACGTGTTCCAAGCAGGACCTTCCCAAGCTTAATGTTCTTTGGCTGCGAACCATTGAAAGTACAAGTGTTGCCAGCCATTTCCTCCCCGTCCGCGGAGTAGCAGGAACATCTGATTGGCTGACGTGTTCCAAGCAGGACGTTCCCAAGCTTAATGTTCATTGGCTGTAAACCATTGAAAGTAGAAGTGTTGCCAGCCATTCCCTCCCTCTCCGCGGAGCATCAGGGACATCTGATTGGGTAACGTGTTCCAAGCAGGACCTTCCCACGCTTAATGTTCATTGGCTGTAAACCATTGAAAGTAGAAGTGTTGGCAGCGATTCCCTTCCCCTCTGCGGAACACCATGGACATTTTATTGGCTAAAGTGTTCCTAGTACAAGTTTGCTCATTATTGGCTGGGAACGGTTCACTGTTGTGAACCATTTTGTGACGCACCTCAATGGAGTACGGGAAAAGAAAGTAGTAGCGGGGAGGGTAGGAACACTATTAACTCTGTACAGTGGTCACAAGGTGGTGGAGAGGGATTGTGAAGGTAAAAATAGTTTTTAATATATTTTAAGGGCCATTTATATAATTGGCGTGGGGTGTACAAATCACAGCGGGAAAATAACAAAGTGTGTTGCGGTCTTCTTTTTATTAAGTTTGCGGGTGGGATACTTCCCAGGAGCACTGTTTAGTTATAATCTGGTGTTTACTTTTCTGACGGGGAGCTCTGGTTGCGCAGCAAAAATTTCAGTCTAGGTTTGAAATAGTTTTTATTAAGCAATTACAAATATACTTTCTTCGGAAACTGAAGCTGTATATATCAAAGGGGTGACAAATAAAAACGCAATTCAGAAAATATCCCTTAAGCGTGGGCACACCCTCCCTTTTTTTTTCTGCTAGAGTTTGTAAAAGTGTTGCCCCATATTCTTGATAATATAAGAGGGCATGAGTTACTTTTAGATAAAGTAGAAAAGAAGTGCTACAAGAAACACTCCCGCACTACATCATCTCAGGTCACAAGAACAATAACAAGTAAAAAACAGTTAAATACAAATCACTTTATATTACATAGAAATGTATGCTTTATCATTTTTTATAATTTCTATTCTGTAGAATTCGGGAAAGTTCGGTCGTAGTGCTTAGAGGTCGCTCACTGCTCCGCTAAGAAATCACGTACTCCTTTAAGAATATATAGGATAGTAGTATAATAATATACACTACTGGTCATATATATTCTATAGGGAGAAGGTGAATTGGAACCGTAACAGGATAGAAATAGTAAAAAAACATTCAGAAATGTAGGGTTTATCAAAGGTATTCACTAAGAAAGTATCTATGGAAACTATTTTTTTTAAACTGCAATTTCCAAAAATATTGTCACTGTAAAAATATCTGATCAAGTAAGTTATAAAGGTCAGTAAACTGTATTTCAGATGGTTTACTCCTGGCGGCGACAAATCTCCAATTCCTGTTGTGTGTAAATATCACACTCTTACAATATGCACAGTGTCACTGATGGCACAGAAAAAGGAAAATGAAAATGAAGTCATCAATACAAAACAAGATCAATAACGAAATACTTTCCAGCGATGAGTATGTTGAGAGCTTCTTTTCTCCGGGACTTCGAAATCTTTCATCTTCGCGCCAACGGGTCATAAAGTGCTCTGAGATCACAATGATTGTTAATATTATAATATACATATTCACAGTATATGATCCCAAGGAACAAACAGAGTAAGAACGAGAAGGTGCTGACGTTAAATATAAATCTTTAGTCTTCGCGTCGACGGGTCATAAACTCCACTGAGGTCAGTATAAATGTTAATATTACAGTATACATACTCACACTATATGATCTCAAGGGAGAAATAGACTAACAACCAGAAGCTGCTGACGTTACATATAAATCTTTAGTCTTCGCGCCAACAGGTCACAAACTCCTCTGAGATCATAATGTGTGGTTATTATAATATACATACTCACACTATATGATCTCAAGGGGGAAATAGACTACAAACTAGAAGCTGCTGACGTTACATATAAATCTTTAGTCTTCGCGCCAACAGGTCACAAACTCCTCTGAGATCATAATGTGTGGTTATTATAATATACATACTCACACTATATGATCTCAAGGGGAAATAGACTACAAACTAGAAGCTGCTGACGTTACATATAAATCTTTAGTCTTCGCGCCGACGGGTCACCAACACTTCTGAGGTCAAGTACAGTGTCAATATTATAATATACAAAGTCACACTATATGAGCTCAAAGGAGCCAGAACAGGAACAATGTTTGCTGTATTCTGTCTGTTTCTGAAAACAAGCTGCTGACGTTACATATAAATGGCAAAAACAACCAATAACACTTTTTTCTAAATACAAGTGTTTAAATATTGACAAATAGCTACGTATTATAAATATCTAGTATGCCATAATCAAACAACTTACAACTCAGGATTATGTTTTGTGGCCGCAAAAGAAGAATCCGACTGTAGAAAAGAGCACCTGCATCACTGAATGGAGACGCGTAAAGAACTCGCAAAAACGAAACTAATCAATCAACGGTTGTGGTTTATATACTTTTTGGTTATTGAGTAGTCTATGGAAGGAAGATGCGGCTCCGCCCATTTAGATGTCACGTTTTACAGTTGACACGTGCTCACGTTTTAACTGTTTAACTTGTGCACGTGTTGGGAAAAGTTACAAAATGTGAAGCGGAAAAAGTTTCGATTTCGAACCTAACACGTATAAGGTCCTTAATATGTACATACGTTGGAGAGCTTGAAAACTGTTACCCGGAAAACCGTGTCATTTCCATTCTCATGAGTAAATACATTTATTAATTGCCGTAATTCTAAATAGAAGACATAAAAAAAAAGATCTATCAGAATAGAAGAAAAAAAAACCGTGATAATATTTCTTATCACTATGGTTTTAAATTAAAAAAATGCGAGCATTTGTAAAGCGTACAGCTACCCCTGGAAAGGTGTGCCGGCGCTCGGGCGTCGGAAAGATTAAGCAAGGTGTTGCCCACAGTGACATAGTGGTGGGCTAACGTGCCGCTGGATCCGGGAATCGAACTGTGAACGCTGTTGTTCGAAGTCGGGTATCATAGCTGCTCCGTCACACTTTTTCCACACTTATATGTTAATTAGTGCTAATTAAGATTTAAACATTGTTAAATTATAACTTATAACAGAGTACTGTTACAGTTAGTTTTTCACTACAAAAAGTATGCACGTCTTTTTTAAATTTAGTTAAAAACAATATAGGTTTCAGGGACATTGTAGTTAGAAATTAGCATTTATAAAACCTTTGAAATTCACTGAAAAAACCATAGGTTTTACAGACGTTATAGTTAGAAATTAACATTTAAAAACCTTTGAAATTCACTGAAAAAACCATAGGTTTCAGGGACGTTATAGTTAGCTGGACATTTCACTCGTACAAAACCATAGAAATTCCACTGTTATAGTTAGTTCAGCTAACTATAACTCGCGCCCCGCAATGCACTGCTCATGACGTCACATATTACATCATTCATGGCATGGTCAGTGACATCACTGATGACATCACTGATGACATCTCAAATGACATTACTGATAACATCACTGATGACATCATCCACTTGAAAATATGATGCACCTCCTCACAGTCTTATATAACCTTTAATACACCCACTGTAAAATACAGACTACCATTTTCGAAACCATCGAGACACCAATACCAGTTACTACATACGCACTCTTTGATTCCTAGGTCTACAGACACATCCACTCATTCACCCATACATTCACTTAAACATGCAGTCACTCATCAATACAACACTATCATGTGCACTCATACACCTATTCAGACACTCACACACCGCCATTCATCCATGGAGTTACTCACACACCTAGTCAGTCATGCAAAGAATCAATCACACTCCCATTTACTCACCTGTACAGTTATACACACACCACCTCACTAATTCAATCAGATACTAACGCATAATTACTCTCTTATATACTCACTGATACAAGTACACACTCATCCATACAGCCACTCTCACAATCACTCACTCTCACATATACTCATTTATATACAGCATCACTCACATATACTGCCTTTTACATATGTAGTTACTCACACATGTACCACTCAGACATCCATTCACTCACCAACACACCCATACACACACTCACCCACCCATACAGCTGTTTTCACATGCACTCTCGAACCCATACACCCAGTGAATCAAGCACTCACACATCAATGCACAGAGTCACACACCTCCAACCCACCCACACACACACTCAGTCTCCCATACAAATACTCAGGCAAACAATCAATAACCCATATAAACACTCATGTAGCTACTGACCAACCCATGTAGCAGCTTACACAACAACAGACAGACTGATACACACATTCACACAGTTTAGTCACTAACCCATGCATTCAGTAAGACACGTTTAATCACTCACTTATACAATCAGTCACACACCTGTAAAATCCCCCATCCAGACACTTATACACCCACTTATTCTTCAATACACCTAAGAATATATGTAAAACATATTTAAAAATTACAGAAACACACAGTCACTGGATGATGTAATCAGTGATGTCATTTGAGATGTCATCAGTGATGTCATCAGTGATGTCACTGACCATGCCATGAATGATGTAATATGTGACATCATGAGCAGTGCATTGCGGGGGCGCGAGTTATAGTTAGCTGAACTAACTATAACAGTGGAATTTCTATGGTTTTGTACGAGTGAAATGTCCAGCTAACTATAACGCCCCTGAAACCTATGGTTTTTTCAGTGAATATATATATATTTATATATATCATCTTAAGTGTATATTTTCGCCTTTCTTTAGGAAGGCCTGCAAAGACACTTAAGAAAAGGAGACAGGTTATGCAGCCTATTTAGCCTGGCTACACTGGCCAGTTTCTTCATCTTGAAGAGAAAAAAGGGGCCAGAATAAGCAAATTTCAGATAATGTTTGTGTCAATCAGTATAAATATCTCTCACAAACCCTTTTTTATTACAGAGATGAAAGGAGCAGGGCAGAGTAGCCTCATAGGCTGTCATTATATGTCTAAAAAAGAACACTATGCCTTTAAGTAACCAGGCACCACCAGTATCCCATCATGCATAGCAGGTGGCAGTTACTTCAGTTCTTTTTTCCGGCTCCTGCTGACAGGATCCTGGAGCATTGAGCTCGACCAAAAGTGTTTTTTTGCTTCAAAATTTGGTACTGAATTTGAATAATTACTGTTTAATTCGACGTCTTTTGTCTCTCCCTTCCTTTTTCTGTATTTTTCTTAAATTAAATGCACTTTGTCAAGAAAATGGCATCTCTTTTTGACGAATGCCCAGCTTGTGGGAGAAAGAAGGCCAAGACAGAACCACATGAAGTCTGTATAATCTGTCTTCCAGAGGATCATGTTCCTGAGTCTTGTCAACACTGCAGGAACTTTACCAGACGTACCTTGAGAGACCGGGAGAAGATTTGATTCATGGGACAGAGGAGCGAAGAAGGCTTCAGTCTCAATCTGAAGGTGGGACCTCAGGGCATGGAGAGTGTAGAACTTCTACCAGGTCTCTGTTAACAGCCTGAAGGGAGCGTGCCAAGAAGAAAGGGGCTCAAAAACGGTATCAGTCCCGGTCGACGTCAAGGATGTTGACGTCGAAAAGAGGTACGGCGCCAACTTGTTCGCCATCGATTCCAGGTACAACGTCAAGCAAGCGCCGAAGAACAACATCAAAGACTCCATCCAGGTCACCGGTGAGGCGTAGTACTCAGAGATCGACGTCGAGGCATACAAGATCGACGTCAAAACATGCTCGAAGGTCGACGTCGAGGCACTCTCTGACGTTGAGACGACGTCGACATTCTCCGTCGACAAGCAGGTCGACGTCGAGGCATTCGTCAACGTCGAGAACTCTATCGACGTCGCCCAGGATTGAGGAGACCAGGAAGAAGAGGAGGCGCATTTACTCCTCACCTGACTCGGAGTATTCCAGAACATACTCCCCGTCTTCAGAGCATCAACCAGTGCCGCCTTTATCTCCTCCACTGCCTCCGCTGCCTCCTCCACTGCCTCCTCCATCTCCTTCTCCACCTCCACCTCCTCCTCCACCACCTCCACCAAAGTCTCCTACACCACCAGCTCCAGTAACCGCACGGAGATCAAGGTCAAGATCACACCATCATTCTAATCGCCATCGTCATAGCTCTCGTCATACTTCGACTTCTTCTCAAAGATCTCATCACTGTCGCCATCATCATTCACGATCAAGATCTTCTACATCTACTGGTCGTTACTCTCCCACACTGACTGACTCTCCGCCTCCAGGAATTTCTCCGGTGGACGATGTCTCCACTATTCAAGAGGTTCTAGTTAGGGGAGCTACGAAACTAAGTATTCCTTTATCTGCCCCAACTCCGACAACATCTGTCATTTTTGAGACCCACAACAGAGGTCTGTAGCTAGACCTTTGTTACCGTTGGTGCCAGGTCTCCTTGAACCAGCCATGGAGCTCTTTCTTACTCCAGCTTCCATCAAGACATCGCCTTCTAGACTTCACAAGAAGTATCGTCCTCCAGAGCAAAATCCAGCTTTCCTCCGCACTGACCCGGTACCTGATTCCGTAATTGTGGTAGCAGCAAGAAAACAACATGCCACTACTTCTTCATCTACGTTCCCTCTGGACAAAGAGAGTCGTAAGTTAGACTCTGTGGGTCGAAAGATGTGTGGAACGGCAGCAACGTCCATGAAGGCAGCTAGCACCACTGCCTTATTAGGCAGATATGACAGAGCTCTTTGGGAGTCCTTGAATCAGTTTCTTGACCATTTACCCAGAAAAAAAGGGAAGACTTCATGGAGATCCTTCATGAAGGTCTAATGGTTTCAAATCTGGTGATTAGTGCGGCAGCAGACTCTTCATTATTGGCCGCTCACGAATACTGCTATGGGATAGCCCTTAGGCGACAATCTTGGCTGCGTCTAACCTCTCTCAAACCAGAGGCGCAGCAAAGGATTCTAAATCTGCCCTTTTCTGGTACTACTCTTTTCGGAGCCCACGCCGATGAGGAAATGTCACGAATGAAGGCAGAGATGGAAACTATTAAGGGAGTCGGCCTAGAAAGACCTAGGGAACAAAGAAAATCTTTTCGGCCTTATCAACGCCGTTTCTCGACTCATAGAGGCCAATCTTCCTCATGGTATCAAAGCCGTCAACAGGGAGGTGCACAACAACAACTGCCTTACCAGTCGTATCAAGGATGACAGCCTAGAGGGAGATCTTCCCAACAACATCCTCAAGGGGGAAAACAGCCTTCTGGGCTGAAGCTCTGAATCATTACTTCCCCTTGTTCTGTTCCCCACTCCGGTGGGGGGAAGCATAAGTCACTACCTGGTAAAGTGGCAACACATAACAAAAGACTCCTGGGTGCTGAATATTGTTCGCAATGGATATTGCCTACGGTTCATCAGTCCTCCACCTTCCATTCCTCCGAAGCCAACCAACTACCATCTTCCTCTGTTACGAGCGGAGGTCAACGTCCTTTTACAGAAGTTGGCGGTGTAGCTAGTTCCTCCTCAACAGCAAGGAACAGGCATTTACTCCAGATACTTTCTTGTCAAGAAGAAAGACAGAAACAAATTCAGACCCATTCTAGACCTCAAGACAGCCAACAAGTGGATTCGGCGAGAAAAGTTCAGGATGCTGGCAGTACACCAAATGTATCCTCAACTACGTCAAGGGGATTGGCTCTGCTCAATCGACCCACAAGATGCATACTTTTACATTCCAATTGCAAAAAAGCATTGCAAATTCTTGAGGTTCGTGGTGGGACAGGACCATTACCAGTATCGAGGCCTCCCATTTGGTCTGAAATCAGCACCCAGAACATTCTCCAAATGCATGGTAAGTCCGGGGCTAACACCTTTAATAGATCGGGAGGCCAAAGCTGTATTGATTACATCTTGTTGGACTTAAAAATATAGCACAAAGTTAAAGATATGATGGTTGGTGAAACATTAGATAGTGGCCATACCCCTCTTTGCCTATCAATGCTTCCATTGTGGAGTACCTCAACAGTTTTGCCAGAGACTCAGGGGCTGATAACAAAAAATGTTTGTCCTTCCAACGATAGACGCCGTCTCAAATGGCACAAGCTAGCCACTGATCAGGACAAATTAGGGGCATACAGAGTGATCAGGTGACCTTTACAGCTGAAGCTGCAGCATTGGAGGCAGCAGAAGAAGGAAGGTTGGAAGTAACAAGTATCCACCACCGCTTCTTCAATCGATTGGGCTGTCACTTCACAGTTGGAAAGCATACTAAGGTTCTGAGGTCTTCTAAGAATAGGTAACAGACATGGTACAATAAGGCTTGCAGATACACTAGAACGCTATTACTACATGCAGTTAAAGCTAAAGACATAGAGGGGACAAGAAATGCCAGGAAGGCCTACAAGTTCTAAGTGTGGAAAGCCAAGAGGGACTGGGAAAAAGCTTGATGGCAGTCCCTTAAGGATGCATGCCAATCCAGAGATGGTAAAAGATTCTGGTCATTGATGGGGCGGAGCGACGAGACAGGCCATGCTGAACCAGATAATCATATTCCCTCCTCTGCTTGGCACACCTATTTTTCCAACTTGAATACTGATTGTGAAGTGCCCCCTCACTAACTCTGGGCGTAGTACTACGCTACGCTCACGGAGCATGAGTAGTTTGTGCTACTACGCAAATTGCACGTAGCACAGTGCAAAAACTGTGCTAATTGACGTAGCGTAGCATTGAAATCATCAACACCTACAAATGCTTTGATGAAGCAATTTTACATGCTAAAAAGCATATAACCAATTCACAAAAGTGAACTTTGAGAATGAAAATATCAGGCAATGAGAGAGGTGATGATTTTGGGGTCCCCCTAACCTAGGGGAGGACCAAGCAGATGCCTCGAACACAAAGAGCATATCATGATGAACGATTCAGTGGTGGTCCCTTCCTCCTAGGACCACCCCAAGCACAGTTATGGGCAAAAATACAATCCCAACCAAAGGCCCTGCAAAGCATTATGGGACGAGATTAGCAGTGGGCAGTGAATATTATTAGTGTCCAATATCAAAATAATTCTACAAAGAGCTGCAGTTCAACTAGTCGTTACTAGATGTCCCTCACGAGTCAAATGCAAAAGCTTTCCTTGGAAATGGCCAACCCACCCCAAACTTAAAGCACCAGCAGACTTTCTGCCCCCCCCCCATCCCTATGACAAGCAAAAGGAAATATGGCTCCTTTTGAGATTAGATTTGAAAAGGCCCATTCTGCCTCCCCCAGCCGGCGGAAAGACTGTATGGGGATGGGATGGGGAGGGTGGTGTAGAGCAGTGCAAGGATGAGCAATCACACACTCCATTCTGTTTCTCATATTTTTCCCTGATGTTGTGGTGATCCCTGGAGATGGGTAGATAGGTGCAAAACACACTAATCTGCCCACCCACAGGGATTGAAAGCCCACCAGACTACCAGGGGGGAAAAATTGAGAAAAGGAATTAGATTGGTGGCTGGACCATCTAGACATTGGTCCCCGCCCCTGCCTATGACAGTATTTCTGACCCATGGGGAGGTAGAGTGGGGGTTTACCCCTTGTGCCAGCCCATATGTCAATATAACACCTAAATAATTCCCAATTTTCTCTCACTTGTCATGTTGAATAGATGGGTAAGTAACGTAGTAGAATTCTGTCAAGTCTTACCACCCGCCACAGACGTCTGACAGACATAAGAGTGTATTACTTTTGTAGTTTGGACTTCAGAGCAAAAATTACAGATAAAAACATTGTCACCTATTTCTGCTTTTAAAAAATTTATTTTCATTATATTTTAAAATCAACAATAAGTTTCTTTGAAAAAACCATAATCGATATACAATGGCCCCTTGCTGAATTCTACATTTGAACAACTTTTAAGAACTTTGAGAGGTTTTCGGGCTCACCCATGAGTTTCAAACCTCTTTCCACACAAACTGCAAGTAGGTAGAAACCTCAAAAATAGGAAAAGTTGCCTACCATGTAGAAAAACACAAAAATACATAATACAATATGCATTTATACAACTCTCTCTGTCTGCTGATGAAAGCTGGGAAGAGGGTGATCTTTGCACAGGAAACATTTTGTTGTTGTGATTTTATGAAAAAAACATACACTTTCTTGACAGCACTTTTTTACCATTCTTCCCCAAAAATAACCCAAATTTTGCTACATTTTGGTTATTTCAGTTTCCTTCAAGGGTACCTTAAGAATCCCCATAATGTGGTGAAAAAGGATGCAAATTTGTCATGGACACCTTTCTTATAATAAAAGTTATGGCGGCTTAACCACAAAGCATCCAAAATATCAAAAAGAAAGCTCAGCCTTGAGAGATGGGGAAGTCTCAGCAGTAAAGGGGTTAATCTGTTAAGTAAATGAATTGAATCATAGAATTGTGCAGGTTTTATTGATAGGATTGAGAGGAGATTTGTGTTTACAGGGTATACAATATTTCCTGCAATATACCTATCATATTTCTCAACAAGTGTGCAGTGCTTTTGACTGCATCACTACCATCACGTACCTAAGATTCAGGTGATATTATTGTTAGGAGATCGAAGGGACTCCCTGTGAATAGTGCCAGGCTTGTGGTCATCCATGATCTACATTCAATTTATATGTCTATGAAACAAAGTGATGGCCTGAAAGCTTTGAGATGTTTCCTATCTAATATATAATAATAATATGCTGGGATGCAGACCAACTCAGTTCTGCACCTCTGCAAGGAGCCTGGATTCTGTTGTATTTTTAGTTAGCCTCAGAAAAAATCCCAAAAATCCAAACAGCACCTGGCTATTTGCTAGGTTGCAGATATACACACGTTTGCAATCCAGTGAGGACCCTTGGTACTCTCTGGGTGTTTTTGTAGCCTCAGAATAAATCCAAACAGCTCCTGGCTCCTTGCTGGAGTGAGACACACCCCCACATGTGAATAAGGCAGATGTTATTTGAATATGTTCTTAATTTGAGAAACAAAATTAAAACAATAACTGCCTCCTTGCCAGGGCACAGATACCTATGCCTCTGAACTCAGTGAGGAGTCCAGGCAATGTTTGGATTTTGACTTAGCTTCAGAAAATTCTAAACAGCTCCACAGATAGGCAAGCACATACAAACCTGCACACCATCGAGGAGCTGCCATGCTGTATGGTTTTTTTCTTAGCCTCTAGTCCAAACAGCAGCAGCTCCTTGTAGGTGCAGGCACAAATTCACATATCTGCACTCCAGCATAAGGCCTGGATACTGTTTGGATTTTTTTCTTGGCCCCAGAAGAAAAATCTAAACAGAACAAGGCTCCTTTTTGAGATTCAGACATGCGTACTTCTGTGCCCAGTGAAGGGCCTTCACTGTTTTTTTTTTTTTTACGTAGCCTTAGAACATTTCCAAGCAACTCCTAGCTCCTTGGTAGGGTGAAGACACATACTTGTCTACATGCCAGTGAGACGCCTGAACACTGTTTGGCTTTTTTCTTGACCTCAGAAAAATTCAAACACCACCTGGCTCCATGCTGGCTCGAGACACACACATTTGCTTTCTAGTGAGGAGGCTGGATGCTGGATGCTGTTTGGATTGATTCAATATTCTCAGGGTAAACCCAAACAGTGCCTGGCACCTTCCTGGCTTGCTGGTGTACAGACTCACATGTGTGCATGCCAGCGAGGCCCAGATGCTGTCTGCATTTTTCTTAGCCTGACAGAAAAAAATAAAAAGTGTTGTTGAGCCATAGAAACACACACGTCTGCACCCCTTGAAGAACCTAGATGCTGTCTATTTACTGGGGGGCAGATCTACGAGGAAGTGCCGCAGCGCGGCAACGCAAGCCCTTTGGCTGCGCCACGCTGCGGCACTTCCGAAGCACAGGAATGCGACATATTTACAAGAATATGTCACATTCCTGTGCTTCCCCCTGCGCTAGCGCACAAACTGCAGCCATGCGCCGGCGCAGGCACCCTTGCACCATGGTGCAAGGATGCCTGCGTCGTGGGGAGATTGTTTTTGTGCAGGAAGGGGCACTTTCCTGCACAAAAACAATCACTACAGGCATTTTCCTCCTTCAATGTGTGCTGTAGAATGCAGCACGCATTGAAAGAGGAAATAACGAGGAGAAATGAACGTTGCGCCTCGCTACGCCACCTCTAGGGTGGCGTAGCATTCACACGCATCTCCAGATTTACGATTTCTCATAATTCTGGAGATGTGTCTTGTTCCATGGGTGTTGCGTGGGAACACCCACAGCAACACCCATGGAACGCCCCTTCAACGCAAAGTGCTGCGTGTGAAGGGGCCGTATTTACAAGGAGAGGAAAAGTCACGCAGGGTGGCTTTTCCTCTCCTTGTAAATATGGAGGAGCCCCCTGCGCCACCAGTACGTCACGAAAAGTGACGTACTGGTGGCGCAGGGGGCTTGTAAATCTGCCCCTCAGTCTCCAAGTAATTTCAAACAGCACGTGACTAATTGCTGAGGTGCAGACACACCACAATGTCTGAGCTTCAGCAAGGAGCCTGTATGATGTTTGGATTTTTTTCTTAGCCTTTGAAAAAATTCAAATGCACCTTGCTTCCTGCTGGTGTGCCAACATGCATTTCTGCACACCAGAGAGAAACCCGTAGGCTGGTGGATTTTTTCATATTCTGAGAAAAAAATCTAAACAAAACCTGGTCCCTTGCTAGGGTGCAGCCTCACACACACAAAAGTCTGAGCACCAGTGAGGAGCCTAGACACTGTTTTGATTTTTCTTAGCATGAGACAAAATCCAAACTGGGCCTGGCTTTTTGCTGGAGTGAAGACACACACATGTCTGCACCCCAGCAAGGAGCCCAGACTCCATTTGTATTTTACTTAGCCCCACAAAAATAGAAACACTGCCTGGCTCCTTGCTGGGGCAAAGACACATACACATGTGCCCCTGCTTGGATTTTATCTCAGCTGCAGAAAAAAGCCGAATAGTACCACAAATACACACAAACACACACACAAACAAACACACACATACACACACACACACCTGCTCACCAGCAAAGAGCCAAGTGCTGCTTGATTTTTTCTTAGCATAAGAAAAGTCCGAAGATTGGCTGGCTCCTTGTTTGGTGCAGACACACAGGCTCATATTTATGCTATAGAAAAAAGCCCTGACACTGTTTGGATATTTTCTGAGCCTGAGGAAAACAATCCAAACTATGCCCAATTACTTCCCAGGGCAGAGACACAAATATGTCTGCACACCAGTGAGGACCACAGATGGTGTTTGGATATTTCTTCTTAGCCTCAGAAAAATCCAAACCATGCCTGGATCTTTGCTGGGACTCAGAAGCACACACACGTCTGCACCCCAGTGAGGAGTTGGATTTTTTCATAGCCTCAGGAAAAGACCAAACAACACCTGACTCCTTCTTATGTGCCTCAACGATGAGCCAAGACACTCCTTGAATTTGTTGTTAGCCTCAGAAAAATCCAAACAGTGCCTGGCTCTTTGCTGAGGGCACAGACATGCATTCTGCTGCACCCCAGTGAGGAGCCCTGGTGCTCGTTGGTCTTTTTTAGCCTCAGAAAAATCCACACACTGCCATTGACACCCACACACGTCTGAGCACCCGCAGTGAGCCCTGACACTGTTTGAATTATTCTTAGCCTCTGAAAAAATACTCCACACACCAGCTGTCACTTTACTGAATGCAGGCGCATACACACATCTGAATCGCAGTGAGGAGCACAGACGAAAAAACGAAATAGTGTCTGGCTCCTTCCTTGGGTTCAGATGCACACACGTCTGCATGTAACTAAGAATCCTGAATGCTTGTTGGACATTTTCTTAGCTTCATACAAAAATCCAAACAGCACCAGGCTCCTTACTGGCTTAAGATACTCACGTCTGTGCTCTGGTGATGAGCGGGGATGCTGTTTGAATTGTTTCTAACTTACAGTAGACATCCAAACAGTGCCTGGCTCCTTGCTGGGGTGCAGACACATGCATTTCTGTGCATTAGCAAGGAGCCCGGATGCTGTTCTGATTTTTTAGCATCAGAAAAAGTCCAAACAACACTGGAGACATACACACATTGGCCCACCAGCAAGGGGTTTGGATGCTGTTTGCATTTTTTCTTCATCTGAGAAAAATGCAAACGGCGCGTGGGGGTGCAGAGTAGACATACACAAACACACCTGTTTACCAGTGAAGAACCTGGACGCTGTTTGGGTTATTTTTAGACTCAGAAAAATACAAATCATGCCTGACTCCTTTCTGTGGCACAGAAACACACACACACATCTGAGTGCCAGGGATGAGCCCATGTGCTGTTTGGATTTTTTTCTTAACCTCAGAAAAATGCCTAACAGCACTCTGCTCCTCAATGAGGCACAGAAACACACATCTGGGGGTTGTCTGGTACCTAGGGAAACCTACCAAAACTAGTTGTTTACAAATAGTGAGTTTTGTGTGGTGTGGCTTGTAAGGATGCCATCATTTTTTCTTACCCTGCAGAGGTCAAACAATGGTTAAAAAAGGATTTCCTCACATTTTTGTGACAACCAGTTCCAGAATATGTGAAGAACAGCAGACCTCCCACCTGCCAGTGTTCCTACATGTTGTTATATGAAAACAGTTCCTCACATGTGTGAGAAGGCCTATTGTAACTGATTGAAACAGGCCAAATATCTCACTGTGTAATGTCAGTATAGTGTCAGTATGGTCTTCACATGGCCTCGATGTTGACTTATTCCTCTCCCATGAAATGGGGACCACCCACACATGGGGGGTACTATTTTTACCAGGAAAAGTATGGGGACAGTGGGTGGCAGGACTTTTACCATATATACCTCTGAAGTTCTTGTCACAGAAAATCGAAGATATTGTGATAATGTTTACCCATATTTTGAAATTTTAAAGGGGTTTCTGAATAATAAACAATTCTGGGATTCATACAAGCCACATCATTGTGGATTTCACTGTGCCTCCAGATTTCAAAATGTCTGGGGTTGTTAGGTTCCTTTGTGTGCTATCTGATCTTGCACCAATAGACTACAGACATCCCCAATGAAATCTCCAAAATATTTCCTGGCATGAAGAGTGTAGAACTTTGATTAAACCCATGGAAAACCCTTGCATGCCTGATAATCCTGCACTCAGATGACTTAGAGAAACACAGCTTGGGGCAAACATCAGCAGCCTGTATTGGGGTTAGTGTGTTAAAGAGTATATGAGTTAGATATATGTGGTTTTCTTGTGGCAAGGCAGGGTGATATGCTGCATATAGATTTCTGTAAAAAGCATGCAGCATGTCATTTATTTTTGTATCCCATTATTTTGGGTCTGCAGTGCCCTCATAGGAGGGTGCTGCTTTTCATTTTTGAGAAGCCAGGTTAGTAGCTTCCACGTCTTCTGTGCCTCACCATGTTGGCTACAACTAATACTTCAGCAAGTCACTTACTCAAAAGTCACAAATAAGATAGAACTCACACACTACATGCTCTTGCTATACAATTAAAACTTCATCAACCCACTTCAGTTTATCATAAATTGATTCCCTTGGACTCATGAACAAAATGAACAGGATTGAAGTAATTTATGAACTCTCTTGTTGCTGCCTAATCTCTTAGGCCCAGATTAACAACACTATGCGCTGGGCTTGCATTGCAAAAGGGATGCGAACTGGCGCAAAGTGTTGCATTTGAGTTCACTTTTCAGCACAAATCTTGTTTCCCATGTAACAGCCTTTGAATTTTGACGCAAATCCCTATCTACTAAAAAAGGTAGACAGTGCCTTTGAGCCAAAAATGTATGTCTCCACAGGAAGGCATAATGTTGGAAAAAAGTTTCTTTTTCTACTAACTTTTCCAACTTTCCATATGTGCTGTAATGTACATCACACACACTCTCTTGGAAAAGTTGTAATCTATGTCTATGCATAGTCTTTTGTACTGGAAGGATACCTTTCCAGTTCAAAGCCTCTTTGTGGACCTCATGCACATGGCGGTGAACTAAGGTGAAGGGTGTGTGCATGGCTAAAATGAAGCCGCTTAATGTGCACCAGTTCACGTGGAGAGAGAACCAGTGCAATATTGTCATAGATATGGTTCTGTTCTTTCCCTTTGAAACAAGGCAGTGCATAAATCCTTTTGCTATGCTGTATTGCATCAATAGTTAACATGTGTATTTGTAAAGCACACATTCACCAGTAGTTATCTTTGTGCTGAATAACAGATGCTTATTGTTACCCAACTCAATGGTACTCATTTTATCAACCTCAGATGGATGAAAGGCTGAGTGGACCCGCCAGGTTTTGAACCTGTGACCATGAGGTCAAACACCGGCCCCCGCATTAGTTCACTGAGCCACCAGACCAGGCTTTCATAAATTTGCCCTGTAGTGAAGGCCTTGGTGATCAGTTTCAGTTATTTCAAATATCTTTGCCCGGATGTACTAACATGTGGCACCAAGTGTCTGTTGTAAATGTGATGCAAATCGCTGCAAAGTGTTGAATGGAATTTACTTACCAGCTTTTATTTTGCGCTGAAAAGTAACCCTAAAATAATACAAATAAGCATATGAGCTACTTTGCATTACTTTGCTTCAAGTTAGCCTACCATGAATGGTACATGGGCATTCCCTTATAAGCATCCATGCCTGTGCTGCATTACGCGAGAAGTTGGAAAATTTAGCCCCTAAAATCTTTTGGGTACTGCCAGTTTGAGACATGTTAGGACTTCTATCGCTGAATGCACATTTGGGTTGTAAGACTTTCCTTGTCTCCATAATGGCTGTTTTCATTTCGAAGTTAATCTGTCACCTAAACTCTTGGAGTTATAAAATGGTGATCAAGAAGTCATTACTTTACCCTCTGGTGTGAATATTATAGCATTCTCAGTTTTTACAAATTGCACATCAGTCTGCTGCTACTGATTCTGTATAGGAGTCTGCATGGTGGAACCAATTATCATCAAGGGAGGGAGTTATATAACATTAAATTGCTCACAACCTAGAGTTCAGTGAACATGGTTAGAGCATCTACTACTCCACCTCTCAGGCTACTACATAACGTTTAGAAAGTTACCATTTACCTGTCTGAGCTGTAAAAACGTTAATTAGCATAAGCCTCTGCCAACTCCCAGCTAGTGCTCAAGCCCGGGAATAGGCATGAAATGCCTTCCAGGAGCAGGCAACATTTTTATAAAGATTTGAATAAAGAAACTCCTTTGAAAAAAAGAAACATGTGAATGAAGTTTATACATCCTGTGACTCAATTGATATAGATCATATAGTTACAAATGATAAATTGTGCATGCAGATCATTCTTAAGTACAGGTTAACCTGAATGAACAGAGGTAACTCCTCTGAACTCCACTGAAAATTCAGAATGGGGGCTGTAGGCATCCTGTTGATACCACACTGCTTGACAGGTCTGCTGAGCCACATGTAACAGTTGGGGCGCACTTGAAAGGGAGAGAACAGGATGTGAAGACAATTCTTGTGTATTTCCTGTCCACTTGCTGACAGACCCTGCTTTTGTCCTGCCAGACTTCTGTCTCTAGGTTTGTTGTGGGTACAGTGCCTGCTTTAAACTGGGTTTTACTGTTGGAGGACACTGGTGATATCCCTATGACACTATCACACAAACCCAGAATCCTCAGAGCCCAAGTTTACTGTGCCTGAAGACTTCTGCCATCTTGAAAATGCCCTGGCACTTAAGATTTTGGGCTTGTTTGCAGTAAGACAAACAGGAACTATTTAAAATAAGGTTGGCCCTGGGAACCTTTACCCCATTAATTAGGGAGTCACCCACACCCACTAGCTGGTGCCAAGTACAAATCTGTCACTACAAGGCTCATTCATCAGTAAACTGCTGAACTTGCGAAAGGATAGCATGGGGACTGAACCTGATTACACTTGGCATCTGTGACCTCTGAGAAGGACATGAGGCTGTTACATTGCCTTCCGCTTAAAATCCAAGGACAGAAAAATGTCCAAGGATCATAAGGCTGGTTCCCTGGGTGGCTCCAGGTACATACACAAGCTGAAGAGGACATTCCAGTGAAGAATCCTAGCTGACTAGTGGCAACTGGACCTGGACTGGATTTTGCTGTTGCCCTCTGCGTATAAACCTGAGAGTCTCTAAGTGCTCCCCCAGAAGTCATGGGGACCTTGGAAGCATACTTCTGTGGTTGTTGGAACACCAAAATATGTTTGGCCACTTTTTGAAACTTTTGCTACAGATATTCAAGGGGACCAACTGCCAAAAGTTTCGACTGGCAGTTCCAGGGATTCAGATTGATTTTCAGATTTGTCTCATTTGGAGAGAGTTTTTCCTCAGAAAAACTGCAAAGTTCCCTAGGGGGTCCAATCTGCTTAGTGTATCAGCTCCACACTCCATCACAGTCCGACTCAAGTCGCCTCTAGGTCCTGGTTTACTACAACCATTGGCGTTTTGCTCTTCTTGACCCTCTTTCACTTAAATCTTTAAAAATCCATATCTCCAGTTTCCCTTATTGGAATTTTGTTGTTTTGTTGCCATTTTACATATTAAATTGTTCTTTCTTTTTTTAAATTGGAGTGGGATTTTTATCGTGTTGTGTTTTCGACTTTTTAACTGTTTTGGTACTTCTAAATGCCTTACTCATTAAGCCTAAATTAAGCCTGTCTGCTCTCTGCAACAGCTTCCAGGGGTTGAGTTCAGGTTTAAATTACCGACACCTTTGACTGGACCTAACAAGATAGTGACATTATTACTGGTGCTTGACTCCCAGCCACACTAACTAATATACAACTTTCTCACAAGAACTCCACAATAGTCATAATATCATAGAGACAATTAGGGTTAGAAAAGTGGATGTTTGCCTCCATTGCTCTTGGATGTCAGTGAAATATGTGCGTATATTATAACACATGTACATCATGATTAAATCATAAGGGATACATTATAAGCACGTCAGGTGCATTAGTGTACAGGTGGGGCTCCTCCGCTAAGGCGGAGGAGCGTCACCCCACTGATTTTTGAGCAGTGTCAAAAGTAAAAAATAAAATGATATTTACACAATATTATTATAATTTTATTTTTCCGTACTGAAGCAGGTTTACGGGTCGGGCGGGGCGGCACTGGGCTGTCGTCACAGCCAGCAGGGGAGCGGTGGTTGGGGCACTTAAGTTCGCATGACAGTTTGGCCGGCCAAACCGTCATGCGCACTTACCATGTTCTCCACCCGGCTGTATTGCACAGCCTGGGTGTAGAACATGCACAGTCTCCCACTCCCTGTCTGAGCGCCGAACCACAGCGCTCTGACCAATTACAACGCTGCTGTCATGCTGGTGACAGCTGCGTCATGATTAGCTTAGAGGAGTTTGCGTGTGATTCCTGCTTACGGCAAGAACAGAAGACGACGGGTGCGAGGAGGCAGCCGGCAGCAAGGTAAGTCACTTTTATTTATTTTTCTGAGCCCCCACCCGCTGCCCCCCTACTACTCGGTGGCAACTGCCACTGTTAGTGTACCTTGCCTATAACATACTGTATGGATGTCTAAATCATCCACAAAATATTCAGCTAAGGCGCAGGCAGTAAATCCTTGCCAGTGAAAAAAACCTATTGTGGTCTAATTTCTAAATGTTTTACTTTAGTAATCAACCTTATTAATAATGTATTATACTGTAATTGTATAATTGTGTTTTTATAATGCTTACTAACCCTGACAAGGTATTGAAACACTTTTATGTCAAGTAACATGCTACTCCAGTATGTTTGAGGTGAGGATAGAGGCAGTTATGCATGGGCTTCAGGGGAGGGGGCGGCGGTGGGATGGTTAGTGCATGGAAAACATTGGTGGGGTGATTAAATTGATAGAGAGCAAGCAAGTGATTACCAGCGTTAAAACGTTTGAGCTCTTTACGCAGCATGATGCAAAAGATTGTCATTTTATTTTTCTGCACTGTTACTCTTGTGTTGTACATACTACTGAACAAGTAACTTTTCATGTAAATTGAAAGAAAGAAATCGGACATTTTGCTTCGTTATTAGAACTGTAAGTAAGCAGTTCTGTTCCTGCATTCTGCTTCACTTGAATATGCTAATTTGCTCCGAGGTACAAACCTCAGCCCTCAGAAACATTCAGTCCTGTTTTAGTTCTTGTAATCTGAAAAACATTCCTAACCTTTTTCCACGTGGCTTTGATGTCACTGTGGATGTCACACTTCTTGCCACTATTGGTCTGGCTCTTAGTCAGTCAAGGGGGCGAGAGATCAAACGAAGGCCTGTTGGCTGTTCACCGAGCCCCACATTTCCCTGCAGCATGAACCACGGTGACAAATATTTTTCCCTTCCCAGATTATCTGTTTTCTGCCAAGCCTTCAGTTTCCTGAGATACAAAGGAGCACAGTGCAGGCGAAGAGAAGCAACGTTGTGTTTAATAACAGTCACTCTTTCTTCTTTAACGAAAATACACAAAAATACAATAATGTAGCTCCTGGATTCTAAACAAATAAATTACCTGATTGTTTAACGTAAACTAAATGGATATATAACACACTTTGCTAAAACACACATAGGAGTACACTGCTGCATAAGAAATACATGGCTTTCCTCTGTCAGTATCTATTACTTGAAGGACTCTTGACATTCTCCAGATATCCCTGTAGGGAGACTAACACCTGATTCCACTTAAAATGCAGCGTCTCCCCCTTAAACCCACACCTCGCATTTAAAAACGCAAAGCACAAAAGAGGACAAGGGTATAATTAGCTGCGAAAAATACCCAGACCTCGTGTTGGTATGTTGACGGTAACACATGCATTGCATGAACAAAGAGGTGCAAGAAAAGAGCGAACTCGTTTTCTTTTTTGCTAAAACGTCGTGTTTTTAAAAGCTCTTTGAAGGTTTGTAGCTCGGATTTTTCTGATTAACAGATTCACCTAAAATGGGCATAAATAGTTTTGAGTCAGCAGTAAAGTTATATTGAATAGGCAGTGCCTAATGAAGATTGGAAAGATACGTATTTTATTTGGTTTCTGCTTACATGGAGCATTTTCCAGCGGAAGATGGAAAAGCAACTTCTGAAAATACAGCCTCTGAATAGATCATTGTTGTCTATTGTTGCAAAACGAGCTCCTTTTGCCATATACTTGTCGTCTCCACCATGTTTACTATTGTTGTGTTGTGACCCCCATTTTCCCGATGGATTAGGTATAAGTAGTATTATAACACATGCCCTAAGAGTAATGGCTTTATTGCCCTTTATTTATATAACTCTTCATATCTTAGCGTATTTGTCTAAGCAAGCAGGCAGGCTATACCCCATAACATTGGTGCTCATTTTATCAACCTCAGATAGATGAAAGGCTGAGTGAACCTCGGTCGGAATCATCATCTACTTTCGGGTGAAGGGATAAGGCTTCCCATATTTTCTCTCGCTTCAGGCAGCTGAGCTATCCTTCCAAGCTATTTGATGCAAGTTATACCACTTGGAGCCTTTAGTATGTGAATACGATTTCACTCACCGTTTTGATGTTTATACAATTTCCAAGTGTAGTGCAAATACACACTTTACTATGTCACTGTATTTATAGAGTTTAGAAAAACAACAGAGGGGCATTTCACAAATGAGAGCTCGAGTAAGAAATGCAATGCAATTATAAACTCCAGACTAAATGGAGGAATTGTTGGTCATTAGTCTTCAACTTCCTCCAAATCTGTCTAAAACATGCACAACGCAATGATTTAAACAATTATGTTTAATATTGAGATAAGACATCGTCCATGACTTACAAAGGTACTTCTGGTATTCTCAGGTTTTATTTAGATTGTAGTAATTGCCCTTAGTTGAATTCCAGAGTAAAAAGGCGGTGAGTTTTTGACTGACAGCTGGAGCATTTCACAGATGTTTACGTAAAAGATGCTTTTACAGTGATAGGTAGGCGTGATAGCTAAAAGAGTTGAAAAGGGACGCCCTGTGACAATAAAGAATGCATGAGCAATAAATAAAAGGGGGATGAAGCACAACGGAAACGATTCACAAAAAGTGAAAGAAACAAGGTGGCCCGCACTCCCACATGATCAGGAAAGTGTTATTACCTGCCTAAGTGTAGAGTTCAAAATGCCAGCTGTGTCAACCAGATATTTCATATTTTCTGTAGACTACAGCAATTAGGTATATTTCATTGTGACAAGTTTGATGTTTATTACTCGTCCAGTAGCTCACCAGAACTGCACATGTGCTATCAGAAAATGTTTCTATTGCAAGACTTCAGTTGAGCTTGACAATTAATTATACAAACTAATTTTATAATAGGGAAGGAAAAGTGTTTGTTACCTTTTCATAGTGACCTATTCGATCAAGAGTGTTTGTATCCCCAGGTGTCAGACTGTATCCCAAATTTTTATGTGAGTCATACCCCTGCGCGCCGGTAGGTGGCATCGTTCAGCTCTGCGGGGGTTCGTTGGCAATGATGTGCACAATGTCTATATATGCGCCACCCCAGCCTTCTGATGCTCCAGTCAGTGAAGATCTGGAGAGAGGTACCCTCAGAACTACCCTCATCATTTTAGAGTCTTGTCTCTTGGTGTGGCAGGAATATCAACAAGCCATGCGGCACCTGTCATCAACAAATGTCGGTGATGGATCCCCATCTTGTCTGTCTCTGGTGCCTTGAGCGCGACCACGATGCCAAGACCTATGTCGATTGTCACGCCATGCACCTCAAGGCCTTGTGGGAGCGATCCCTCAATCTCCTTGCCTCTCGAAGTGCCACGCCATGACAGTCTTAGTCTTGGTCGAGAAGAAGGTCCTGGGATCGGTCACGGACCATCAATCTTCGTCTCAGTCGAAGTCATCCCAATCCAGTAAGTCCCTAAGAAAAAGAAGAACAAGAAGACGAAGAGGTCTTCTACTTTGTTCCATCCGTTGTAGTCATCTGACGAGAGAGCGTGGACACTGGCTCCGTGGATGAGCCTGCGCCTGGGCCGTCTCTGCGCCTCCCAGAGTTTCCAGGAGCTGGAGCGACCCCCGCCCAACCCAATAATTTTATAGGCCATGCACCTCATATTTGGATGGCCCGTCCCTGCTGGACCGCCTTTGGGCCCTTCAGGTTTGGGAGGGGCCCCTGCTGGTCTTCCACCAGTGGGTTCGCCCTCGGTACCAGTCAGGCCCCTGTGATTCATAGATGGACCCGGACCGGTCCTCTGGTGGCGCCGTCCCCGTTCTTATCCCAGACACATTGCCAGATGGACATCGCCTGACGCCTACTCCGGCTGGGACCATGCCACCCAGGTCGAAGCCTAGCCCTATTCCTATGGGTTAGGCCTTGGGGAAGATTGGGAGCCTTATTAATGCCAGCCCCTAGACCCCAATGAGGACACCTGGTGTGAGGATCTGGTGGACACCAGTGGAGTGGACACCTCCCCAGATACTGGCTTGGTCTCTCCTCTGCAAAAACAACAGTTGATGGACAGAATGCAGAACAATGTCATACATTCACCCCAGTACAGAGATCTGGGCCTAAATCCATCGTTTTTTTGCTCACCATGCCATTCCAGTTTGAACCCAGCCATATGCAAATCAGTCTTGACCCTGTGCCTCATGGGAACAGTCCAGCCCGAACTGCCAAGCCAGGTCCTCCCTGGACTGGAAACAAGCATCCTAGGACCGGTTTCGGGGTTTCACCCCTCTTCAGCCAGGATAGCTTGATTCCAGTGGCATGGAGAGCACGGGACCCATGTCTGGGCATACCCGTCCCACTCGGGGTGACAAATGCAAAAACAACAGTTGATGGACAGAATGCAGAACAATGTCATACATTCACCCCAGTACAGAGATCTGGGCCTAAATCCATCGTTTTTTGCTCACCATGCCATTCCAGTTTGAACCCAGCCATATGCAAATCAGTCTTGACCCTGTGCCTCATGGGAACAGTCCAGCCCGAACTGCCAAGCCAGGTCCTCCCTGGACTGGAAACAAGCATCCTAGGACCGGTTTCGGGGTTTCACCCCTCTTCAGCCAGGATAGCTTGATTCCAGTGGCATGGAGAGCACGGGACCCACGTCTGGGCATACCCGTCCCACTCGGGGTGACAAATGCAAAAACAACAGTTGATGGACAGAATGCAGAACAATGTCATACATCAATTGTTTCTTTTGCATTGGTCTCTCCTCTGACCATGGCTACTGAGGAGGGCGCATCATTTCCTATGGTGGTGAGGAGGACGGCCGAGGTCCAGGACCTTCAGCTGCCCTCCATGGCTGTCAAGACAAATGTCTTGGAGGTGCTTCAGCCGGGAGCCACCCCATCAGAACTGCTTCTCCCTTTCAACGAAGCCTTCACGGACGTCCTATCGGGGCCTGGTCCAATCCCTGCACAGGGGCTTCTGTGAACAGGACAACTGACCTCCGCCATCGCCCCACCCCAGGGACCACAATTTGATCACACAGCACCCTAGCCTGGAGAACTTGGTTGTCCAAGCCTCCACTTCTCGAGTAGATCCTGGCACATTTCCTACCACCCCACCAGATAGGGAATCCAAAAGGCTGGACACCTTGGGCAAAAAAAAAATTTCTTCCCCCAGCCTGAACCTGCAGTTGGTTAACACTGCATTCTTTTTGGGCCATTACTCCCATTCACTTTGTGATTCGGTTGCGCAGGTGGTGCCTGTGTTCCTGGAGGAGGCTCGGGCCAAACTCTCATAAACTGTTGCTGACGGGAGAGACGCGGCTAAATTCACAATCCGATGTGGGCTGGACATAACCGATTTGCTAGGCAGAGCAGTTTCTTCGTCTTATGGTGCCACATCTGGCTTTTCGAGGTTTGTCCAGGCTTCGCTCATGGATATGCCTTTTGATACCTCCAGTCTCTTTGGAGACAAGGCAGACTCAGCGTTGGGAGCTTCAAGGATCGCTAACTGCAGTTCGTCTTTCACTTCTTTCGTGGCCATGGAAGAGGCTTCCAGTCCCGTCTCAACCCACCCAGCCTCCATGACACGCAAGCTTCCCAGCCCCTGCGTGGTCAAGAACGTGGTATCCATAGACCATGGACCATGGATCAGACAGCCAGAGATCAGGCCAGCACATCACTCCACCGGCACCGGCACCCGCAGCCTCTAAGCCTTTTTAGTTTGCCCTCCGACCATTATGGGCACCCAGTGGGAGGCAGGATACGCCATCATCTGCACCACTGGAGGCCGATAACATCCCATGCGTTCTCCAGATTTTCTGACGGGGTAACTCCCTCCCCTTCATGACTATCTCTCTGCCCATGGCACCCACTTGCGACAGGCTGATGGAGGACCATCTTTCCGTACTCTGCCAGGAAGTGGTGGCTCTCTTGTCCAAGGGAGCCATAGAGAGGGTGCCAGCAGCAGAAGTAAGACATGATTGCTATTCCTGCTACTTTCTGGTGCCAAAGAAGGACAGAGGCTTTCATCCTTTCCTAGATCTGCGCCCTCTCAATTTCTTCCTGAAAAAGGGGAAATTCAAAATGCTCATGCTCGCTCAAGTCCTGTCTGCCCGGGGGTCTGGATGGTAGCGTTGGACTTGCAGGATGCAAGCTTCCACATTCCCGTCATGCCTGCCCACAGATCTTACCTGTGATTCACGGTAGGTCACAAGCACTTTCAGTTCACCATGCTCCTCTTTTGCCTTACCAGTGCCCCTCAGGTGTTCACCAAGGTGATGGCGGTGGTTGCAGCTCATCTGCGGAGATCAGGGGTGCAAGTCTTCCCTTATCTCTATGACTGGCCATTGCAGACAGGCTCGTCCGAGGCAGTCGTCTCCTGCCTTTAGACTATGGCAGATCTCCTGTATTCCCTGGGGTTCACTATAAATTTGCCGAACTCCCACCTGACCCCTTCTCAGATGCTCCCTTTCTTCTGAGCTGTTCTGGACACAGTGCAGTTTTGGGCTTAGCCTCCCAAATGGCGAGTCCAGGATAATCAGCCTACGATACAGATGTTTCAGCCTCTATCCTGGGTTTCGATGAGACTGACTCTGAGGCTGCTGGGCCTCATGGCCTCTTGCATCCTGCTTGTGGCACAGGCACGCTGGCATATGCTGGCTCTGCAGTGGGTCCTGAAGTTCCAGTGGGCACAGCATCAGGGGAATTTCTCTGACATGGTCCATCTGGGATGGCACTGCAAGATCTGCAGAAGTGGTTAAAGAACCGCAATTGAGTCCGCGGCAGACGCCCTCTCCCTTCCCCAACCAGGTCTGACAGTAGTGACAGATGCGTCACTCTTGGGATGGAGCGGCCATCTGGGAGAAGTGGAGATCAGAGATTCTGGTCCCTGGTGGAATCCTGACTCCCAAGCAACCTGTTGGAGCTCTGAGTGATCCGGCTGGCATTGAAAGCCTTTCCACCCTACATCAAGGGAAATCTAGTGCAGGTGCTCAACTGCCATGTAGTACTGCAACAAACAAGATGGGGTGGGGTCGTCGACTATTTGTCCAGAGGCCTTGTGCCCCTAGACATGGCTGGAACATCAAGGCATATCCCTGGTGGTTCAACACCTAGCAGGTTCTCTGAAAATCAGGGTGTACAAACTCAGCCGAAGATACCTAGTGGATCACAAATGGGAATTCCATCCGGAGTTGGTGCAAAGTCTGTTTCAGCAGTGGGGAGAGCCTTGGCTAGATCTGTTCACCACCACCGAGAATACACAGTGCCAGCAGATTTGCGCGCTCTAGTTTCCAAGGCAGCTCTCGCTTGGAGATGCTTTTATCTCGAATGGAGCTCAGGCCTCCTGTACGCTTTTCCGCCCACACCACTCCTGCCTGGAATTCTCAAGAAGATCAAGAATGGCTGGGCCCAAGTCCTCCTTGTGGCTCCAGACTGGGCTCAGAGAGTTCGGTATCCCGAGCTGTTGAGCATGGCCATCAGTCCTCTGATCATGCTGCCCCTTCGGGAGGATCTTCTGTTGCAGCAACTGGTAAGGGTTCACCACCCAAACTTGTCAGCCATCTGGCTTCATGCGTGGAGATTGAGCGCTGACAGTTGACAGCTTTTAACTTTCTGCCAAAAGTCTGTGATATTATCTTGGCAGCTCTGCCTCCTTCCACGAAGACGGTGCACGCCTGTTATTGGAAACAGATTTAGACATTATCTGCTCCCCTTCCCCAGGATCTTTTGTTTATCCTTACCCTGGCTCAGTAAGGCTTCGCATTGGGCGCTTTGAAGGCTTATTTATTTGCCACCTCCGCTTTTCTGCTGCTGCCATATCAGCTTTCTCTCTTGAGGTCCTCTATTGTAAATAGGTTCCTTAAAGGTCTACAGCACGTTTCCCCCAGCTCCCTTTGTTATGCCTCAATAGGACCTTAACTTGGTTCCTACTTTCTTAATGTGCACTCCCTTTGAGCCACTTCATTCTTGTCCTATTAGGCTCCTCACCATCAAGACAGCCTTTCTGGTGGTAATTACATCTCCCAGAGGGTCAGTGAGCTACAGGTACTGTCCTCTCAGCCTTCCTACATCTCGCTTTTCCACGACAAACTGGTCCTTCGGTCTCGAGCATCCTTCTTGCTGAAGGAGTCACCCCATTCCACGTAGGCCAGTCCATCAATTTGCCTACCTTTTATGCTCCGCCTTATCCCTCTAAGGAAAGACTCCACCGACTGGACCCTAAAAGAGCTTTGTTGTTCTACCTTGACTGCACAAAACCATCCCTGGTGGACGATCAGCTCTTCGTGGGGTATGTCAGGGCCAAGAAAGGGAAGGTTGTGCAGGAATTAACCATCTCCTGATGGATTGTGCTCTGCATTAAAATCTGCTAAGCATTGACCAAGAAACAACCCCCAGAGGGTTTGCGTGCTCATTCCACCAGAGATAAGGCTGTGACCACTGCATTAGCACGTGGAGTCCCGGTCCTGGACATCTGCCAGGTAGCAATGTGGGCATCTCTGCACACATTTACCAAGCACTACTGAATGGATAGTCAGGTCCATAGGGATGGGCACTTTGCCTATTCGGTCCTGCGAGACATCTTGGTGTGAAATCGAAATTGTTTTGCAGACCCACCTCCGGGGAGGCATTGCTTGGGTATCTATTCTAAGATAAGGAATCTACAGCTAAAGGTCTCTGTCAGATGAACAAGTCACTTACCTTCAGTAACCCCTTTTCTGGTAGAGATTCGATCTAGCCACAGATTCCTTACCGACCTACCCATACTTCCTGCTCTGCAAATGAATTTCTAGGGACAGGGCTGTTCCCCTTTCAGGGCCCTAGTTTTTCACAGCAATGGTCAGTGTTCTTCGTGGTTCTGCGGTCCTGGCGTGGAAAGTTGCGAAAAGAAACTGACATCAGCACGCTAGGGTGGCACCTCTGTAGGCACTGGGCATGTCTCTTCTCGCGCAAATGACACCGACAGCGCCATGTGGAGCCGAAAGACGCCACCTACAATCTCAAGGGTACTGCTCACAAAAAATTTCCAGATCCTGTCTGATGCATGGGGATAATTCTAAGTTAAGAAATCTGCTGCTAGATAGAGTCCCTACCAGATAAGTTATTACCAAAGATAAGTAACTTGTTCTTTTCTAATATGCAATACTCAACCAATGCCTCAGGTGTCCATAATGATAGTAGACCATCTAATATAAAATTCATAAAGAGTTTTTAGTGTCCCGATCCATCTCTGCAACAATATACCTAACCAAATAACTTTCTACAAACACCCTCCAACACTGCACAACGAGTGGTTTTTTTTCTTGGGAGAATAACAAATCAACTTTTATGCAACTCAAATAATATTAAAAGACAGCATTTTCTTCAAATTACTAAACTTAGTTGACAGTCATAAAAGGCTTTCGATTATTTAAGTCCTTGCCTTAAGCCTTTAATTAAAGGAAAAAAAGTATTTCTCAGAATTTGTAAAAAAATGTATTTCTTCAATTAATTTAAAATCAAAGTCAGCAGCGTATTATGTGAGGTTTTAGTTAAAGGTCTCTCCATTTATTTGCATCTATAACCTCAGCCTCTTTAAGAAAAGTGCAAATCAATCGATGGTGTTGTACATGCCCAAGCCCTTGATAAGTATGTTGCAGTTTTGGGTAGCCTGTGTTACCGACCACATAACAGTTTCTTCAATCCTCCTAACATACACATTTTGAGAACTCTATTTATTTGTCTGATTTGTTAGTTTGTTATTATAACTGGTGATGCTATGATTTATCAAAACTGTTGTTCTTTTAAGTTTCTCTGTATGGCTATGACATTCTTTAACCATACGTCACTGTTGCATACTGCGAAATGGTTGACTTAGTACAGCTAATTGGAATTCGCCCAGCTACAATTTCCCATGATAGCTGCAAAGAGCAGTGCCTGTGCTCACATGCTACTTACAGCTTTATAATATCCAAATAAACAGATAAGTACCATTATGATAATTGCAGTTATTTCATATTGCTAACACCATCTCATGAAATTAATGTAAAGTTCAAGATCTTGCTCAACCATAGAATTTAATGTATTTCATCTGCACCTGCCAGTAGTGTTCTGGTAATCAGAAGACACTGTTAGCCCAGTTGGCAAAACTGTCAATAATCCAAAATCAGGTGTCAGAATGGTGGAGGTTTCTATTTATAATACCTAATTATGTCCCATCAAGATGAGTTACCATAGACTTGAACAAGACTAGCCACCTAGGAAACAAAAGAGTCTGCCAGTGAATCTTGTCATACAGGATTGTAGCTGCTGATGAATACACCCTAATGGAGTAAGTAGGGAGTGGCTTGAGCCCTCACATGTTATTTTATAGGGCTCATACGGCATGTCATAGTGCAGTGAGCGTGAAGGCTATCTTATCTAAAAGCTGCACCACCTCAATATCTGACTCCCAAACTGGCTAATGAATGTTAATCTGAGAATAATCATCAAGTAATCTATGACTACTGCACCTACTGAGTGGGTTTTTGGGTGTCAGTTTTGGAAAATCATATATGGTCAGATCCCCAAAGAACATTCTTTGGACCTTTGCCATTAGGCCACTAATCAGCATACCATAAAAGATAGCTTCAATTTCTGCACAGAACAGCTTTAATTTAGTGGCATTGGTATATCCTTTGAGATCACAACCATTCATTATGAACCATTCTTTCAGTAGTTCATTCTCTCATGGCACAGTCTTTCTCCTACTAAAGAGCCATCTTCTTAAACATAACATTGTGTGCTTATGCAATACATAAATGAGTTGTACATTCCTTTGAATAAATGTTGTTCACCTCCCATCTCCTTTCTGGTAAATGACCTAACATACTGCAGAGTTAAGCGGTGGGGCTCCAGTAGTATTTTACAGCTGCTTAATCCTCTATCTGGTTGAGATAAATAAAAGACAGTGAGAGGAGAACAGGCCACTATGTAATAGGGCAGAACACTGTCTGAAGTCTGATTAATCTAAGGTGGTGAGTCCAACTATTCTGCTCCTACCCTGAAATATGTGGACAACTGACAAGCTAATATTTACCATCCCTAGAGAAAGGCATGGTGTTGCTGACTGACTGAACTGAGAAGATGAGCTTGCCTGTATCCTGTAGCCAACTTTCAGTTTGCTCTGGTGACTCCAGTGTGTTGCACTAGAGAGTAGATTCTAGAATTCTCTTTGGGTGCTCTGTGCCAAATTCTAACTCTGATGAGAACAGTCAATTGTTAGATGCCTCCTCCTACCCTCTCAGTTCAGCCTTCCTCTGTTTTAGTGCAGGGAGCTGTTGAGGAGCAGATGGCAACAAAGTCAGTGAGAGACAAGTCCGATTCGAAGAAGAAATATGAAAAAAGGCCACCCTGCCTAGCATGTAGCCTCAGCCTTGCCTGAAACACAAAAACACAGAAAGGAACAAAGGCAATGTGGGGCATGAGCTCCCCTGAGAATGCCTCAGTTTAGCGCTGAGCAGCAGTTTTGCTGGAAGGTCAATTCAAGGTGCAATGGACCGTGGATTACTTGACCTCACCATGTTCCCTGCACTCCTGATCATGTAACCCCAAGCCCTTGCACCAGACCCTAAATGCAGCCTCAGGTTCAAACCAGATAAAGTCTGAGGCTACTATAAGCTCATTGTTTAGGAGTTGCCTCATTCATCCATCTCCCTTAAGAACCAAATGATGACTTTGACAAAATGTTTCATCCATGTTTGGCTCAGTCTCCTCCCTGGATGCCATGGATGTGAAAAAGAAGGCCCAGAAGATACCTTCAAATTTGCTTCTCAGAATCCAGTGGCAAAGGTGAAAGTCCTGGTGCAGCTCCCAAAACATGAGCACAAGCTTAAGGTACCAGCCTCCCTGCTAATTCTGACACTTTCAGTTCTGACACAGTTTTGGGTTCCTGGTCTTTTTGTAGATGTTTCAAGAGGGCCATCAGCAGTGTGTGATACTCCAATGGATCTATCAAGTAGGTTCCTCCTCACAGGAAGCCTCGCTTGGGAGATCTAGATACAGACCTGCAGACCAAGCCAAATGCTAGTACAGAAGACCATGAGGAACTGCAACCAACCAAGTGCTGTTTCTCGAGGCTTGACAGGGCTTCTCTGTTCTTTGTCCATTAATACCCAGACTTCCCCATTCCAAAGAATAATAAAATTGTTGCTCTACTGGCAACTACAGCTACCCCAAAAAAAAGACACCTATGGCGATTAAGCCCAGAAAAATATGGAGGAATCTATATTCCAAGCAAGCTAGATTAAGGTACTTGGACAATAAGTATCAGTCTCAAAAAGACAGTCCAGCATACTTGTAAAAACCCCACTCAGACAGTTTGATGATTTTGGCTTTCCTCACTATTGTTTCTTTCTCCTTCAGACAGAGGTGGGAAAAATGCGCTGTTGTCTGGTTCCAGTGGTTGGAGAAAGATGTAGCCTTGGTACTGGATGTGAAATGGTGCCAACCTCCCCCTTAAGGTAGCCATTGCTCACCAGTATTTCAGACTGGGCAGCACAGAGTCCCCCTCAAACCACTTCCTCTGCCACGAATAGGGGAATAGGTAGCAGTGATACCAAGGGAGCTGAAACAAGATGAGGGGACTAATGAGTAAACTGTCCTTGTAGTACAACGGGATCATTTGTAATTCATCCCCCTCCCCACTGTCAGACTTCACAAGTGAACTGCCTGATCCTATATTCACTCCTGCTGATAATCTCTATCTTCAACTGCAACTTCAGAGAAATGGTAAAACAATCTTCAGGAGAATGACTGTGAACTGGCACTAATGAAAGACAGTGAAATCAGTCAGAAGGAATCTCAAAGGATAGGTTTGCTGGATCAGAAGTGGAAATGAGTCAAAGTAATTGGTAAAAGAGGGTCGGAAGCAAGGAGAAAGAAGACTCTTGGGAACTACTTAAAGTGAAAGGAAAGTAAGGCAGGAACTGAGATAAGGGCAGTGCAAAGTCTGGATAGCTAAACAGTCATGGTAGAAGCAGGAACAGGTCTAGCCAACAGGAGTAGTCTTAGCCGGTCATCTCTCATATTAAGGAAGTGGCTGAGACTGAGTCTCTGTTTCTTTATTGGCCATTCCCTGGTTGGCTATTGATTTCAGGTCTGCTGGTAGGGTGTACTTGTGAGAGAGGATGGGGCCTAACCAGATGGCCTTGCCCTATCAGTCATCAGCTTTCATCTCCCTACCTGGTGTTAGTGTATACTGGAATCCCTTGCTGTGTGGACTGCCTCCCACCCAGGGGCCAGGGCCCTGGGAAAGTCTGATACTAATATGGTTAGCCATGGGTTATACTTGTCTCACCAGTTTGACATGTCTTCCTCCTTGCTCCTCGGCTACACCTGGGAAAAGTACATGTTTATGCTTAACCCAATAAGAAAACCAGGGACCTTCTGTTTAATAAGAACTTCTTTGACCCTTAAAAGGGTGAGATTTTTCAGCAGAATAAGATAGCCCTGGCCAAATTGCTAAGCACGACCGGAAGAGGAAGTGTCCAGACACTCTTTCTGGCTGGCAAAGCTTTTGAATATGTATTTGTTGCGAATTTGTAGTATTTTTAAAGTGCAGCCCTCAAAGGGTAGCTGCCCTTCTGCAATATGTCTAAAGATAAAGGTAAGCAAAAGACACACAATTGATGGACGGAATGCAGAACAAATCAAAACATTCACCCCCAGTCAAGAGATCTGGGTTAAATCCATCATTTGTTTGCTCACCATGCCACCCCAGTTTAGACCTGGCCATATGCAAATCAGTCTTGACCCTGTGCCTCATGGGAACAGTCCAGCCCGAACTGCCAAGCCAGGTCCTCCCTGGACCGGAAAAAAGCATCCCAGGACCGGTTTCGGGGTTTCACCCCTCTTCAGCCAGGATAGCTTGATTCCAGTGGCACAGTGAGCCCAGGACCCACGTCTGGGCAGATAAAGGTAAATCACACAGTTTCAAAGTATAAATCAATATATGTAACACCAGCACATATAAGCAACGCAGAAGGAACAAAAATAAAATTGTCAAAACAGTTACTGATTGAGAGCACACCTGACCATAACCAAATAGCTGAGCTCAGATCCAAAGAGGTAAAAGCCAGATGCAACCCCATCTAGGCAGATATTTACCTGTTTCTTCATAGATAGCTTGCTGTCCAAGATGATGCAGAGGTTGTGGGCGTGGTCTATCAAGGCAGGGGATGGGTTGAGCTCCGTGGGCCACCATTCATCGTTACATGGCAAGGTGTGCTTCCAAAGATGAGGACTTCCGTCTTGTCCGAATTGAGCATCCAGTTGGTGACGATCATCATACATCTGTGGAAGTTGGCTCTGGGGTTGGAGGGGTCTTCTGACAGCAAGAGCATAAGCTGGGTGTCGTCGGCGTAGGAGATTATGTTGAGTCTGTGCGATCTGATGGTATTGGCCAATGGGGTCATGTACGTGTTGAAGAGGGTGGTGCTGAGGGATGATCCTTAGGGGACACTGCAGATGATCTTCTTGGGTGCTGTGGTGAATGGTGGGATACAGATTCTCTGGGTTCTTCCGGTGAGGTAAGAGGCAATCCATTTGAGGGTGTCTCCCTGGATTTCGATGTGGTGGAGTCTGTTGATCAAGATGTGATGGGAGATGGTGTCGAAGACGGCTGACAGGTCCAGAGTTTGAGGGCTGCTGCTTCGCTGCAGTCCAGGAGGGCCCTGATGTCATTGGTGGCTGCGATGAAGACTGTCTCAGTGCCATGGTTGGCTCGGAATCCGGATTGAGAGGGGTCCAGGAGGTTGTTATGTTCCAGGTGTTCGGTGTGTTGCTGGTTGATTATTTTCTTGAGAACCTTCGCTGGAAAGGGGAGCAGGGAGATGGGTCAGTAGTTCTTCGGTTCTGCCAGGTCAGTGGATGTTCTTTTCAGAAGGGGCCTCACTTCAGTGTGTTTCCAGTCCTCAGAGAAGGAGGCCAAGGTGATGGAGGCATTCTGGACTTTCTTGAGCTTGTTGTCAATCATCTTGCTCCCGAGGTTGAAGATGTGGTGGGAACAGGGGTCCATGGGTGCTCCTGACTGCACACTGTTAATGATGGCGATTGTGGCTTGCATTGTGAGAGGGTCCCAATGGGTGATCTTGTGTTCAGGGTTTGTGTGCATGGGTGTGAGCAGGCTGATGCTGTAGGTGGCGAGGGGTTGGGGTTTGAAGTTTTCGTAGATTACTGAGACCTTGTCATGGAAGAAGTCTACCAGGGTGTCACACAGTTCTTGGTACGGGGTGAGGTCATTATCGGTGGCTGCTGGGTTGGAGTACTCATTCATGATGGTGAAGAGCTACTTGCTGGGGTTTGTGCTGGCTTCTATGCAGCCTGTTAGGGTGTTCTTCTTTGTTTCTTCAAGACACGGTGGTACTGGTTGAGTGTTGTCTTGAAGGCAGTGTCGTCTCTTGTCTCTTAGATGGTGCACCACTTCTGTTCTAGTTGTCGGCAGTTGCATTCTGTGGATTTCAGCTCTGCGGTGAACCAGCTGGCTCTTCTGGCAGGTCCTTTGGATTTGGATGGCTTGGGGGAGGTGATTTTGTAGGCGCATTCTGTGATCCACTGGGAGAAATTCTTCGCTGCCTGTCCTGGGATGGATGCTGTGTCTGGGAGGTAGGAGTTGTTCCACTGGTCTTCTGATATCTTTTTCCCGTTTCTGTGCATGGATCTGGGTGGCATGGTGCCAGTGTTGTTTTGTCCTGAGATGGTGAAGTGGACGCTACAGTGGTCGGTCCATTGAGCTGTGAGAAGTGGTTGTACGTTCAATATGCTTCTTTGAATTATGATCAGAACCAAGTATGGAAATCAAGGATTGAGCAGAAGAAACCTAACTAGGAGTTAGAGATACCAAATGAAGAGGGCACTGTAAGCTTTGATAGAAAAAGAAAAATAGACTAATGTGGTAGACGTTTAGTTTTAAAGTGTGCAGTGATATCAATAATACTATACGGCACAATGACAATTCAATAGGTGCACAGCATCAAGCAACTACATCCCAAGATATCAATGGGTGTCATAGGCATACTAGTGTAGGGAGATGCCTTTGCTGAGGTCCAGATAACCAGTGTTTCCTTAATGTAGTTAAATAATCAAGTCATGTTTTACCATACAGGCCCTTGGATAGGGGAAAGAGTCAGCAGCACCAATTGCACTAAGATCAATTAGGCTGAAAAGAAGAGCACCCTTTCAGTAAGAATCAACCAATTCCCAGGAAGTCTGCTAAAATAGAAAGGAGTGTCTCATGATTGATTGTGTCAATTACTTTATGTGATACTGGAGAAAAAACACGCTTGTAGTATACTAATTTTGTGAATCCATTTCACCTAAATTTCACAGACATTTTCGAAATAAATTGCATTCACCCACTGTTAGAATCCAATTCAGTGAATGCCTTTTATCTTGAAACTGCATTCCACAAGATTATTTTTTAGGTTGCTCTAAAAGTAGAAGTATTAAACTATTTATTTGCCCATTTGTTTTTTATTATTTCAAATTTTCATATAACCAAACATTCAAAGTCCCTCTTTTTTAGGTTTTAGTGGAAGCTTTCTTGTGTTTTTGTATATCTGTAATATTTTTCCCATTTTACCTCATTTTTGAGCATGTTTATAAAGGATATTTCTCACAAAACGTTTTTCACCAATTTGTCTTTCATATGTATTCTTGTAATTGACTTTCCTATTAAACCACATATTTCAAATGTCAAATGCCTCAATCTTTGAAAGCCAAACCATTAATGTTTGACAGCTGCCTACTCTTCCCCAGACACCACTCCACAGTCCAAGATAAGACTCTTCAGGTGCAGAAGAAACCTATCTTCCAGACTTTAAAATAGACGTGAAGAGTTCCCTGATGGTCTGCTAACTTCCTCATCTTCCTCTCTTGAGGTCCACTCTAGTCCAGCGAGTGCAGGGTTTCCCCCCACTACATCACTGCACTCAAACATCCATCAGTGCCTGGGTTCTCTCTGTGGTGTGCAACAACTGTGCTCTCCAGTGTCCCAGACCATCCCCATTCAAACCACTTCTGTTCCATTCAACATCTTCAAGACTGCTGCAGAATATCAAACAGCTCCTCAATGTAGAAGAAATAGAGCCAGTCTGGACCAAGGAAATGGGGGAGGGACATGTTTTCTTTATTTCTGTCAGGAAAAAGGAAAGATGACTTCACCCATTGAAGGAAGAATTACTAGTACCAAAACTCCTGGTACAGAATTCTGTTGTAATCAGTGCAGTTGCCAAGCCTTCACAAAGATCCTAGCCATGGTGACTACTTTCCAGTGGCTCCAGAATGTTCGCTGTAATGTCTACCTGAACAGTTGAATAATCAGGCCTTTTTTAAGAGAGACAGCAGAGTCTGGCCAGGCTCTGTCATTCAAGACTCTGTTTGATCTTGAGTTCTTTGAGAAGTGCTCCAAATCCTCCTCGATTGCCTCAACATCGATTATGTTAATTGGAGCTATGATTGGTTCAAGCCTCTATAAGGCCTTATCATCCGCATTGTAGGTCCAGGCTATCAATTAGGTCACGAACTAAGGGTGTGCAAAACCTCAAAATGTTTTTTTTTGTTGCAGAAATTCACAGAAATTATGCAAAATTATAAGAATTTATTTGGATGGCTCAAAATGTGTTTTGCAACTATCTCTCATGAGTATGAACAGGAAGACCTCAACTCCATCATTGTTGCCAAATCATTAACACCACTGGGGCTTTCCAAACCCTAGTGATAATCCAACGTGAATGGACACGTTGCTTGGGTTACTGAGGGCTAGTCGGATGGTGGAAAGTGCCATATCTATATGACTTTCACCTGACTCATTTGATAGTGAAGGTGTTGCAGAAATTCAGGCACATGCCTGGATGCTCATCTCGGTGGCCCCAACATTAACCCGGCAAGCTTAGATCTCAGACCTCCACATTTACTTCAGAAAGAACACATTTCCCTTCCCCTGTGAAGTGGCCTCCTTCCTCTGATGGGAGGGAGAGTGTGACAGCCCTTATTTCCATCACTCACCATGGGCACCTGGTTTGAGAAGAATAATTTTGGCCTTTTCCACACAACCCTTATATCCTGGATGCTGCCAGGAAATCCTTCAGTAGGGCACAAATCAGGTGGGAGTGGGTAAGGTTTGGTTATTGGGCCTTGCAAAGATGATCGATGTATTCACTTGCTTGGTTGAGGATTTTATGACTTTTTTTCAACATTGGGCAGAATACTGTGTGCCGGTGGGAGCCTGAAAGACTTATTGACACAACAGTGGTTCCTATTGATACAAAAGTGGGGAACACCTTATCCCCATTGA
The DNA here is from genome assembly GCA_963921515.1 of Calotriton arnoldi. Lineage (NCBI taxonomy): Eukaryota > Metazoa > Chordata > Amphibia > Caudata > Salamandridae > Calotriton > Calotriton arnoldi. The sequence goes on from CAWUFW010002483.1 coordinate 1,767,356, forward strand.
GTTTTTCATTTAAATCTGGCAGGCCTAAAGCGCTTGTCTCCTTGTTAGATATAGCAGACTCCTAGAGCCTCAGAGTGGTTCCAATTATATTGATATACAAACCCTTTAAGCCTCTCGCCTCTTGTGACTTGAAGGTTCTCTACCGTAAAACTTCCTCACTGGAGGCCCTTTAAATAAGCCTGGAGCATTATTGAGTTTCAAGCCTTGTCTGCATGTAAGCCTTACACCTTGTTTGATTGGTACAAATTGGTCCTGATTGCTCGCACAGCCTTTCTTCCTAAAGCCTTGAAGACATTTTTTGAGATATTTGTCTCCCATTCTTCTTTGAATGTCCATATGTTTCCTCCGCTGGGTGAGTAACGCATACCTTACATATCAGACGAAATGCACTTACATGGTTCAACATGATGTTGGTAAGAAAGAAAGCAAGCGGGGCAACAGTCACAATTTAAAAAGGTTAGAGCTGTATCACATTAAGTGAGTGCTGGGAGCACTAAATTCATACACCGTTTCGTCCGCAGATTTGGGCTGACTATCGTATTAAGTAGAAGAGCTAGAACAGCACTATTTTACTATCTAGGTAGTGATAAATGGTTACTTGTCACAGGACCTTTTAAGATGTGCAGCTTTTTGGCTGGTAATGCATTCTTATCAACATAACACAATAACATACACCAAGCAACATAACATCTTAAATAAAACAGAATAGGACGCATCACAACAAAAAGGACAAACCCTATCACAACAACCACAGTACAACATACAGTGCAATAATGTAGCAGACAAACACTACACCACAAAAACACCAGAACACCTCACCACCATATGACAGACTACCCATACAACAAATATGCCCTATCGTTCTTGTCACACATTAGCACCTTCAGAATCCTGTTTTCATAATAGGGTGGTAAAAGTTGTTTGAAGGAAGCTTAGTTTTAACTTACCACCATGACCATGAAATAGCGCCAGTCAAAACTGCTTTGTGATCCGGCTCTTATTCCGAAAAATATTTTCAGCCTCAAAAATTCAACCCAATTAAGTATCCACGAGGAAGCTGCAAACAGTTCCACTTTCCTTAACACTGAAAAGTAAGAAAGCAAGCACCGTTACTTATTTATGCTTGCACTACATTATAGTATGTTTTCAAAAGTCTTTCTCATTTATGCACAAATGCAGCTTCATCTCAAGCCATTCTAACAAACTTTGCTCTTCATGTTTAAATTAAAGTCTTTCATGATAGGGAGAACGAAAAGAAGTCACGAGTCATAAATCACAAATGTCACAAATGTCCCCATTCAGTTCACCCAGTGCATTGTGCCTCTGTTAGCTTAGCTATTTTGCAGCACTGAACAGTGCTGAAGTGAAAAGACGCATTATGATTTAACATGCGCTTTGCACATAACCCTGTAGATCAAGCTATATTTACTTGCTTTTCACAAATGAGGCATTTAAACATACAAAAACATGTACCATTATTTTAACATTGCATCACCAGAGGCATGGTCAGGCTAGCCACCAAGATGGCCGTCTAGTAGTGAAACTCTGGCATCGGCAGCCCCTTATTGCTGGGTTTCACTGTCCTCCGCCATCCTGGAGAAGCCCAGGACGGCAAAATAGTTGGCCATGGGACACGCCGGTTCCAGATGCTCCCCCTTGACCGGTGAGATGCGACACTGAGGACGGGTGGACGGTTTAGCACGGCTTGACACAGGTCTCAGAGGCTCCGTGTTTACAGGAGCCTGAGGCTGAGGCCACCGAGCCTTGCTGGGCTGCGCAACCGGCCTGCCCTGACCTCCGCTGTATGGTGGCTGCAGCAGTAAGGCGCCTTCGGAAGAGAAGACCGCTCGCAGCTGGCGGGCCTGAGAAGTGAGGCCCAACAGACTGAGGGCCTGTGGGGCAGGCCCCCGCCATTGGTCGGCGGTGCCTCAAGGGTCCCGTGGCAATCAGAGCCACGGGTGAGCCTGAGTCGGCTGCAGTTGGACCTCAATAGGCCTCCTCGATTGCTGCTTAGTCCACCTTCTCCTCCTGCAGAACATTCTGGCCATGACGACAGCAGGGCAGTGTAATCACCTACTTCCCTTCTTTCCCGCATGGCGGGGGGATGAATTGGGGTGCCACCCCATTGATGTCCTGCTGGATCTCTGTATTGGCACCGGTGAGCCCCCCGCGATACACACTGAGGCCCACTCTAGGCCATTGGTAACTGGGAACTGCATGGCACTGACAGCCATTTTCTGCTCCTGAAGTGACATTGCATTACAAGTGGGGAAAGAGGTCGAGATCTCTGGTTTTGGGTGGCATGACAGCGCAGTAATGGTGTAGAGTCCCTCACGGGTTCTGAAAAGCACATCAGCACAGAGAAGTCCACCGAGACTCTCGCCTATTGGGCTCACTGAGTGCTGTTATCTATTTTTGTACACACTATTGGTGAGTGGGGTTTCTGGCACTTCCTTGAGCTTGGACTCGAGGTGAAATGCTTCAACCCTTCAAGAGACATTTTAATCACCGGGGCACCATCTCCCCCAAAGAATCCAGCATGGAACGGGGCGACCCCAAGCAAAGAAAGCTCATATTTAAGCAGAACAAAACCACACATTGGCAGCACTCCCTGTCAGACACTGATGATGGGATGGTTGTGGAGACCATGAGCTGGGCAGCAGATGACAAAGCTGCCATAATGGTGGAGCTGCTTGCAGGCTTCAATCTATCGATGCCTGCCTAGCAACTTTCACATACAGGCTGAATTGTCTGGGCTAGCGGCTTAATCAGCTGAGCACTAGGCTGGTTGGTGCCAAGAAGAGTATCTTGGAGCTGAAAGACAATGCCTCATCAGTCATGAAGCAGCTGGAAAGAGTTGAAAAACTGCTTAAGGCAGTGAAAGCCAAGAATGAAGATCTCGAGGCCAGGTCTTGCTGCAATAACATTCGAATATTGGGGGTGGCAGAATCCATGGATGTGGGCCGCCCTAACCTGTTAATTGAGCGTCTCCTTACAGAACTCATTGGCAAGCAAAGCTTCACAGACATGTTTGTGGTGGAGAGAGCCCACAGGCCGCTTGGCCCATGCCCACCTCCCGGTGCCCCTGGCCCTCTTATAGCCCTTCTGCTCAACTTTAGGGACAGAGACAAGGCTCTGTGCCTGGCCCGGGAGCAAAGCCCCCTATCATCCCAGGGCTCAACCATCACCATTTTCCCTGACTTCATTATGGCAGTCCAGACGAAGCATACGTTTATGGATGTAAAGAACACCCTTCGCAAACAGGGCCTTAAGTATATTATGTTGTATCCAGCTCAATTGAAGGTTAAGGTAGATGAGAGGGCTTGGATCTTTGCTATACTAACAGAAGCTGTGGACATCTGCAAGCAGCACTTCAGAGAGAGGAGCTCTTCCCAAATTACCAACCCTGATCGATTCCAACCTGCTGGCGCTGTCGATGCAGCTCTACCACACTCTGAGTGATCATTAACTGCTCCTAAACAATCTGCTCCCTTTCTTTCTTTAACGGACGCCGGGCATAATAAACTACCTTATTCATTACGCACTCATAGTCCCTTGGGAGGGCTGTTTGTTATATACACATAAACCATCATAATGTTCTATTTCAGTACCTTCATTCAGTCGGGCGCCTATGGGAGGCCTTTAAGGCACGCATTTGGGAGGTTAGTATTTCCAAGCACGCAGGCGTCTGGCGTTGCATTCACACCCATCTTGGCCACCAGCTACTCCACATTAATCAAGCAGATGCACAGCTGAGGCCCTGGGATCAGCTACACCACCGCTCAGTCTTGATGGACAAGTTTCAGGATTTGGCAGACAGAGAAATGGCCTACTTGGGAAAATATGCACAAGCGAGATGAAACGGAGAGGTGGCCTGGCTGCACACTGGCCCGCCTACTATGCCCTAATAGGCAAAGTGGGTATATAACAGAACTGCTGGATGCTGGGGGGGAGCCGATAGTAGACATCAAAAACATATTGCGGACACTGGTTCGCTATTATGAACAACTGTATAAAACCCGGATGGAGGACATTTCTCCTGCAGTCACTGAGTACCTGGCCGTGGTGGCAATGGTGGGGTTCACAGACGGACAGAGGCAGTTACTAAGTGAACCCATCTCCTGTGAAGACATTCTTCAGGCAATAGACACCCTAGATGGGTCCAACGCCCCTGGACTAGACAACTTTACTGGCAATTCTCTTAATGACTTTAAGCATTTTCTCGCCCGAATCTCCTGGAGGTATATGCTGAGGCTCTGGAGTCAGGGTGCTTCCTCCAACACTCCGTGAGGCCATGATCACTCTGCATTTAAAACCCAATAAGGGACCTAATTTATGCACATCATAATATCGATCCCTCTTGCTCCTCAACCATGACAAAATCCTACTAATCTTGGCTCTTTAAGTGGAGCAAATAATATCACCAATACAAACTGGTTTCAGCCCGCACAGATTTACTGCCTTTAATCTGCACATCATTTTTGCACTATTAAATCAGATATCCCCCTGATGTACCAGAAGCAGTTGCCCTTCTTGAGGCATTCGATTTGCTAGAATGGCCTTTTTTGAGAGCAAGACTGTGCAAGCTGGGACTCCCGCGGGGATACATAGGCATTAATATGCTGCTATATTTGAGCCCGGTGGCCTGCCTGAGGGTCAATGAGTCCCTTACAGACCCGTTCCCTGTGACCAGAGGGACACCTCAGTGATGCCCCCTCTCGTCGCTACTGACCAGAGGGACCCGTCAGTGATGCCCCCTCTCGCCGCTACTTTTTATAGTAGCAATGAACCCCCTAGTTAGACAACTACAAGACCGACACCTCCACCCCGGCTTAAGATTTGATACCGGTCCATTGTTGATATCTATGTATGCAGATGATATTTTGCTCTTTGTATGAAAGCCTGCTCACAATCTACCTCCTCTAATATGCAAACTTATTCACTTCAGCCGACTTTATGGCCTCTCTTTCAATTGTCCAAGTCGGAGCACTTTCATCTCACAGCTGCTACAGCAAGATCCATGCTGGAATACCCCCTTGCCTGGTGCGAAGAGACAACTAAATACCTGGGCATCATATTTCATATACAAAAGGAAGCAGTAATTTGCTTAAATTATGGTCTAGCCTTTGACAAACTGACCATGCAAATCGAACATTGGATTAAGCTACCGCTCTCCATGGTGGGCTGAATTGCCATTATCTAGATGGTCGTACTTCCCCACTTTTTATATCTGTTCACTAACATCTCGATCCCTCTGATGAACAGTTTCTTCGCCACTATAATGAGCCTCTTGGCACAACTAATTTGGATGGGCCATAGACCCAGGATTTAATGGGATATATTGATGCTCCCCAATGAAAGAGGTGGTTTTGGCGTGTCAAAACTGCAGTTATACTTTCTTGCGGCACATTGTTAGTTTGTGTACCACTGGTATGCTGAGCACACTTGCCCTATGTGAAACTGGAGAGGGATGAGGCTGAGGAGACTCTGCTTTCCCTATCCTCCCCCTGGGCATACCAAGGGACCCTGCTGAAGTTCAGACATTATCCACTAATAGTTGGACATGGGGGAAACTCCATTGCTGCTTGGGTGGGGGTTTACTTTATTCTCCTGCAATCCCACTCATGCACAACCAATGGCTTCCTCTCATGACAGATAAATTGGTACAGGGTACACTAGCTACTTTTCAGCTACACACAGTAGAAGATCAATTCTCAGAAGGCCATGATATCACTGATGCAGATATTTAGGGACGCCACATACATGGACCACTACATAATTGAACGGCTTCATCATACTATTTGTGACAGACTTCTATCTTTCCTGTTGGTGCTGGACGAATTTCCTCCACTGACCTTGGTAATTACCTCCACAGAGTGGGTGAGACTGGTCCCAAGACTCTGCCAAGCTTGTATCACCTTGAAACCAGACTGCACTGGTTGGGTCAGGGCTGTGCGGGATAGAGATCTGGGGTGCCTGATCCCTGACAAGACCTGGCGCTATTGTTGTACCCAAACTAAGCTAATTTCCACCAATCATCGGCATAAGCTGTTGCATTATAAGTTTCTCCATCACACGTAAACCACCCTTCATGGCCTGGCTAAAATTGATCCTACACATCCACACCAGTTCCCTAAATGGCATTGCTTATAATACCAATTTCATACATCTAGCCTGGACTTGCCCAACCATTCAAACGTACTGGACGAAAATGATCGCCCTTGTTTTCACCGTGACTGGCACTGCACTTGTACCTGACCCCTACAGGTCTTGCTTCTCTAAGTCAAGGATATCCCACCTGGCAGATGCAGATTCACTGCCATAGCACTGTTACTTGCTAAATGGAGGCTGGCGTTGTGCTGGGGTAGTAGATATTGCCCCACTGAATCCTACTGGCTGCAGGATATGATTTATTGTGATACCACAAGTGAAGTGTACGCCTCCCTACAACTCCCCATGTGCGACCCAAAGACATTTGTCACCCACTACGTGATTACTTACTGCCGCTAGACTCTGATGTTTCTGATTAAGATACTCTGAGGCCCCTACTTCTATATGTAATGAGTGTACCATTTCCGCTCCTTGGGCACTACCATGTTCAAATAATGGACAATTTTTGGGCTCTAACTCTAATGGGTCTGATGTGTCATCTGTCTCCCTTTATACATGCATAACCACATGTCTCACCTGTTTTTCAGTTGCAGTTTTAAATTGTATATGCTTGAGCAGCTACCTAACGCTATTCCTGATTGTTTTTGTGTTTATTGTGTTTTATGTTCATAATATCTGAGCTAGTATGTACTTTATATTTCTCATTGGCTCAGAGAATTAACAAACCACGTACAGTTTGCTTATGCAAATTCTGCAGGGAAACAGTTTTCCTCATGCACTATCTTGTGGCACAATGTTATAAATATGGTTCTTAGTTTTATGGTGTTTATTTGTTGACATTTCTGTCTGTATTTATTAATATTTTTGCTAACCTATCTGTATTTATCCATATTTATTTTGTGTTGAGTGTTAAAATTGAGCTGCAATTAGTATAAGTCCACATTTTTAAACAGATAAACAAAATTCAATGTTTATCTTAAAGGTTTTAGCCCTTTACAGTACAATACAGTCATCTGAAAACAGTTGCATTGTAGAACAGATTATACAGATGCACATCTGCAGTTATTTAATCTTCTTTAAGATTTTTCTGCTTCTTTAACTACTCTGTCAATCTGCATAGCTACTGACCTGGCACCCGTGTTTGTCAGTAGTGGAAATCTTCCACAAGAAGACCTGCTGACAAGAGAATAAATGTTTTCTGTCTATATTTATCTGTAAAAATAGGTCAAACGAAAGGCTTGAAGCCTTAGATATAAATCTTACAGGTGTCAAAGTGTTGATGTAATAATTCAGAATTGGAACCTTAAAACTATATGTATTTGAAACAATACTATGAAGTGTGTTCCTAAGAGCTTAATTTATGTGAACTCTATTTAACTGCTAAGATGTTGCAATTTCTCTCCTACAGAAAGTTTAATCTATCTTTCTCACACCTACGGGTAGCAACTCCAGTTTTTCCCAGATCAAGCATATGACTTTCCCTAAGACCAATAGTCTCCTGGAAGAGCCCCAAAACAGTTTGGTGTTGATAAGGGGTTCATTGTTTTACAATGATTCTTTGTAGTAGATTGAATTTATCTCCCAAAATTGCACTCTAGAAAGGTTACTGCCCGTAGGAAAGCCTATTTTTAGAATTTGACTGTTAATTCATCCTACTATGTGATGTCCTTTTTCATCTGTGAGAATCCAATATATGTAGTGACTAACCCTGGGCGTAGTTCGCGAAGTAGCGCTACGCGAAGCTACGTGAAGTGCACCTCGCACTACGCGAGCTACGCGAACTGCGTAGTGCACTGTGCAAAATGCTGTTCGCACTGATTGCACAGTGCCGGATGCTTGTCCGCACTGTGCAATCATTGAAAACGGCATCTTGCACAGTGTGAGCTGTCTTTTACTGCCGCTCGAGTAGATTTTTACTCGAGCGGCAGCTTTCTCAACGCGGACTGGTAGTTTCTCATCGCGAGCGGTCGCGAGCATGCGCAACCACTCGCAATGAGAAACCTGACCTCCCCGAGTTGTGAATCTCACCGGGAGGTTTTTTTTCCACGCTCGCAATTGGCAACTTGATGTTGCTGATCGCGAACGAGGAAAAAGTCTCGCCGGGATGTCATTTTGCTTGCTCGCGGTCGCCAACTTGACGTTGAGGACCGCGAGCAAGCAAAAATGACCGCTACGCTACGCGTGTTTGCACTGTGCTACGTGCAATTCGCGTAGTGCGAAGAAGCGCAAACTTCGCAAACTACGCGAGCGTAGCGTAGTGCTTTGCCCAGGCTTAGTAGTGACTGGGTTTGTTCAGACTGTATTTCCTGTCCTATCTCGTTTTGAATACTTGGGGTAGTAGGGTAATTCAAGTGTAGTCACAGCGAGCACGGCTCTTGGAACTTCTGACAGGGCCTGGTTCTTTCCAGATAGTCATGGTGTTCGACCTGACAGACTTGGCGTGGTATTCCCCCAAACATTTTGCCTTCACACCTTGATTTTTGCTGAACTTGTTTTTGTTGGCATTAGGACTCTGTGCACTTTACCACTGCTAATCAGTGCTAAGGTGCTTGCGTTCTCTCCTTCAGACATGGTACAATTGGACTAAACCTAATTGGCACATTTAATTTACTTGTAAGTCCCTAGTAAATTGTACTACCTGTACCCAGGGCTAGTAAATTAAATGCTACTAGCAGGCAGCAGCGCTCATTGTGCCACCCACTAAAATAGCCTTTTAAAACATCTCAGGCCTGCCACTTCAGTATGGTTTTAAACTGCCATTATGACATGGCAAAACAAACCTTTTGCCAGGCCTAAACCTTCCTAGTTAATGCTTGTAAGTCACCGTAAGGTAGACCCTAAAGACTCATAAGGCAGAGGGCATAGAATGTAAAAAGTAGGACATGTGGGTTTAAGCTTTACATATCCTGACAGTAAAAGACGCCTAAGGTCTTTCTTTCACTGTTGTAAGGCCTATCTCTCCCATTCATTGACTAGCATGGTGTTATCTTCTTGCATTTGTGCTGACTTGAGATTGAGAGCAGACAGAGATATGCTGTTTACACTCAAATTAATTGGATTTTAAAATCCTCTTTAATGGTGAAGACGAAATTTAAGTTACAATTCTAAAAATATCACTTTTAGAAAGTGGGCATTTTCTTGCCCCAACTACTGTGCCTTTTGGCAGTGTCCTGGGTCACATGATTGTGAATGGCTCTGTTGTTGGGGTCTGTGTATTACTTCCAGTCAGAGAGACAAGGTGTGGACAAGATGGCCATCTGAACAGGATGACTAGGGAGGGGCTGTACCCAGCTCCACTTACACTTTTTTAGAACCAGATATAAGGTAGTAGGACAGGGAGTGTCCCCACACAAAGGCTGGCATCAGGTATAAATATTGGACCTCCAGAGCCTCTCATCAAAACGCTCCTGGACCTGTTGAAGTTACACATGAATAACTGTCCTGCTGCCAGAGGACTGCTTTGAGGCTTGAAAGACTGCCTTGCTCTCTGAAAAGGAAGATTGGACCTGCTTGCCTTCATCCCAGGCTACCCAGAGAAACTCCAGTGGTCAGTTGGCTGACCTCCTGTGTGAGCTACAGGGACACAACAAGCTTCAGATGCCTCCCTACAACTGGCAAGCTGACTTGCTGCAACTGGACCTGCCTGGGCCTGCAAATGGACCTGCCTAAGCCCTGCTGGCCTCTGCTGGAGTGAGTCCTTATCCCTAAAAGCTGCTCCCCACGTCCTGGACCATTGACTGGCATTGGTGAGACCTCCTAAAGAAAAGGGAGAAGATTCTGAAGATTGGGCTCTTCCCAATCATTAACGGGCCAGTTTTCACCAAGACCCTTCCGTCCACAACAACCGCCAATGCAAACCTCTGGTGGAACCTGCTCTTCATGCTGACACTAACCGCCAGGGATGACCAGCAATGTGAGAGCTGCATTTTGCACTACAGCAACGTCAGCCCGTGGTTACCGTCAGTGCAAAGATACAGCAATGACTGCCTGTGATGCCCGACCTGCTCTTCACGTTACAGCGACGACTATCCACGATGCTCGTCCTGCTCTTCACGGCCTCCCTCAACTGGAGCGGAATTCTGCACCGGACTTGAGAAGGTAACTCTTCAGCGGGACTTACCTGGCCCCTATATTCAGCCCTTGCTCCATCGCTTATATATGCAGTGCAGAGGCTCATTATTCTTAAGGTTTTATTTATGGCTTTTTTAAAAGTCTTGATTTGTCTTTGCTGGGCCTCTGGGCCCCTCACCTGGCGGCCCCCTTCCTGAGGAGGCCTTCCATTTTTAACTATAGTTGCATGTACTTCATCCACAGTTTTTGTAAAGCCCTCCCAGAGCGACATAGGATACTTGTCTACTTCTTCTTGCTCTTCAAGTAAGATTTTCGCTGATCTCATAAGCTTACCAAGTGATCTAATTTCACATTTGATTCTTTTGCTATTCTGAGAGTAGATTTGGCCAATGTCTTCTGCTTGATGAGCACTTGTTATTGGATGTGCAATGAATGCTATTTCTTGGGAGAGATTGGCGCTGTTTCTCTACCACCTACTTGAAATGCAGTTATCGTTTGAAATAATGAAAGACTTACAAAAGTGTAATACATTGTTTTACTGGCGAAGTGAAAGGTTGCCGCCGGAGGGCGGCCCGCACAAAAACGGCCATTAAGGGCTCTGAGGCCAAGATATTCCAGTTCCCGTAGTAGCTTCATTGCAGTTTTATCCTGTTTCTCCCATTGATTTGTTGCCTGCGGGGTCATGTTCCAGTGAAGGAATAGATTTGCCAGGTACTCATTGCTCCCATGGGCGATTTAACGAATGTTAAAATCTCCCATGATAATGAAGGTTGATGTATTCTCAACCTCCAACAGCTTTGGGACCTCACGTATCAGCCAAGTTGAGCCCTCCAGGTTTATGCTCTGGGTGCAGGTATACATTTATTATAAATATCAGTATTTCTTTATGATCTTGCTTGACTGTTACTCTGATAGCTTGTATGAAGTTAGCTGAGAGGCCAGAGTGGTGCAACTCCTTAACCTTGCTGAAACTCGAAATTGAAAGATATATTGCCAGACCGCCTTGCAGATGTCCAAATCTTGAGCCTTTATGAGCAAAGAGTTGATAAACAGTGAAGCCCGGTAGATGGAGTGGCTGATCCAGTCATGTCTCCTGCAGTGCTATTAGCTCAAAAGATTGCAAGTATAGTGGCAGCTATGGATCTGGGATTTTATTTCTCAATCCATTGATGTTGCATGAGCATAAGGGTAAGCTTATTGTTCCAGTTCAACCAAAGTTTTTCCTGTGTCATTGGCTCGTATGCTGAACATATATAGAACGAGGGAGCCAGGACCAGTCTGTTGTTGCCACAATTCCTGATAGTTGTGGACCAGTCTTTTGGGCAGTTAATTCTGATGTATATGTGAGGGATATTCCCTGGGCTCCTCTGAGGACCGAGTAGGAATTTGTCAAACAGATCTCCCTATGAGATCTTTGGGGTGTTTGCGGCTTTTCAAGCAGTGGCTCAGGATAGCCCAGGTTATAATATGGCGTCAGCTTGATTCCCCACTGTTTGAGCTGTGCTTGTGAATCTAAAATTCTTCTTGCAATCTCCATATTTAACTATGTGGCTTATGTCTCCTCTATACCTGGGCACTTGCTGGCTCTAGTAAATTCTATAGATTGCAGGTCAGAAGATCTTAGGTCCCCCAGTCCATTGATTGCCCTTAATACCCGTAATATGTTTCCTTTGTTTAAAATATCGCTGTAGCCTTTGGACTCATGCTGGTTTCTGCCAGTATCTGCTGTGGGCTAGTTGTGTCTGCATGTGCGCCTGCCGGGCTTGTGTTTAGTGGAAGCATTTTACAAGCTGGTTTACACTGACCTGAGATTCCGAGCCCAAAGATCTAACATCGAGTCGCAGCTTGGCAGAGATAGTTTCATTTTATATTCCAGCTGATTGCTTAGCTTGGTGTTTATCTACTTGTGATGATTCAATGTTCAGTCCTTGGTCTGCTCTCTTATTGACACAATTCAGAGATTATGAAGCGTTTTCTCTAAATTGTTGGTGGATAAAATATTAACCTCTGGAGTGCTTACCATCTCCCTGCACTGATTCAGTTAACTCTGCATTATTCCCTGCACCTGGGTGCATATGGAGGATTCACCAGATGTTGCTAACTGTGGGACTTGTGAGCTTTCAAGTTCCCTTTGTTGCCATTGGACTGTGCTATTGTAGTTCCTGTTAGGTTTTAATTCAACCATGCAACTTGCTAAAGTGGTGTTACTGAAAGTGTTATTGACGTCAATAGTTGCCACATTAGTGGGTTGCTGATGAAGGTTATGCATTGCTTGAATTGAAGAGCCCATTGAAAGTAGGCTGCAATGTTGATCTTCCACTTCTGGCCTGTCCTCCTTTGTTTTTGTCACAGTTTGGGGCCACTGGTTTGCACCTGTGTGTCGTCTGAAGCTGTTGGAGGTATTGGCGGGAGTTGGATCATGTCTATTGGTAAATTTTTCCTCAGTGGACAGAAATTGTGAATGTCCTGTTAACACACTTGGCCCTAGATGGTTTTGGGGGTTACTGCCTTGCTGTAGTGCGTGTTCTGTGTTGGTCGTTGCTGCTCAAGCTTCCTGGTCAAGCAAAAATGGGCCCGATTCACAAAGGTAAAGTTAGACAAAAGTCTAACTTTACGACTTTCGGTATTCACAAAGGGCATTTACTACTTGTAAATGCCCTTTGTGAATACCGAAAGTCATACTTTACGACTTTCAGTATTCACAAAGGGCATTTACGAGAAGTAAATGCCCTTTGTGAATACCGAAAGTCATAAAGTTAGACTTTCGTCTAACTTTACCTTTGTGAAACGGGCCCATAGTGTCTGGAGCAAGTGTCGGCCTCCCCTTACCCGAGACCATTCCATTCAACACGGCATGGAATTTAGTTGTTGTTTTAGGTCGACCAGAAGATCACCCACCATTGATGGCAGGGTTGCTAATTTTCCACAATTTGTGCGCACAAACAGCTTGGCAACAGAATCTGTGTGTCGTTTTGAGCTCTCTTAATGAGGCTGTTTAAATCCCCCAGCTTCTCATTGAGGTTCCGAGACAGCGAGGGTGTTGAGTAACGAAAGTTGTATGTCCATCTTATCTGAATGATATTGCAGTGCATTAACCAATAGCTGCATGGTGTTCAGCAATGTAGCCCAAATGTTTTCAGGCCAGTTTCGAGTCTCCTGATCATGTTTGCATTTGGGCGATGGATCTTTTTCCTCCCATGGAGCTTTTGACATGCATGAGGTTACTAACTCCTCCCACTCCTGGGTTGTGTGGAAGGCTGTATTGCAGGGTTGTTCCTGCAGCTATAACGCCTGTGAGGTGGCCCTGTCAGTGCTAAGATAAGTTTGGCTGGTATGCTGAACAGGTGCCGTTTTCTGTGGGGTGACTTGAGTGGTGGGCCACAGTTCATCTACGCTGTTATGATGAATAGGTGGATTTACTTATCCCATAGGATGATTCTCTCAGGTTTGGGCTCCCTCTTCCTTTGTGGTTTCCCGACCCAAGGAATACATACTGGGTTGACCTCTAAAATTCTTCACCGGAATTGAGGCTGGAGCTTCCTCCGGTAAAGGCCTAGTCTGCTCTCTGACCCCTACAGGCGGGGTAGAATTTGGTCAAGTTCCATCTTCTTCAACCCTTTGGACTTCCTCAAGTTCACTAATGCCTTCCTGCCACAAGGGCACCCCTTGCAAATGCCTGATGAAGGTGTCAGTGTGGTTCCCTGTTCTCCAGACTCCCCATACTCTCCTTGGTGTGAATAATAGCCACGGGCTGTAATGGTGAGGGGAGTCTGTCAACCCCATCAGTTCTTGAACACAAGACTGTACTAGCATCCTCAAGATAAGTGAATTTGGTGAAGATCTTTGTCTGATGACTTCGCATTATGGGCTTTGAGGCAGATTGTAACTTTATGTTTTGAGACACTCTGGTAATTAGAGCCTCATATTTATTTGCCTTTTTAGTGTCAGTTCCTGCTACATCCTGGCGGCTCCTTTTTCTTTTGCTTGCCACTGGAAGGACTTGGTGTCTTTCTCTACTGGCTCTCATGATCCTACGTTCTCAGGTCGATTTTGGAGGGTAGGGCAGCTTTACGGCATATTTTCTTTCACACACATTCCCACTGATTATAGCCACCTCTACCAGATTTAGACCACTTATCCGCTCTTTTCTGCTCTTGTAACCCCCCCCCCCGGTTGTCAAGCTATACCTGAGTCTGGTTATCTGGGTGCTCAAAAATCCCCAGGGACCCGCACTCGTATTCCTTGAAGACACCAACTCCCCACAGATATTGGCGATCCCTAGACAACGCTGACTAGGTTGCACAGATTGCTAAGTGAGGCACTATAATGATGCTGTGATGTAGTGCAGGGGCCGCAGAGGACCTGCCTTGATCGAGAAGGCGGAGCAGGGCAGCAAGCTGCACTGCAACCTAGTGCGGCTGCTTCTGCCACACACTGCTGTCTCCCTAGCTACAGCATCCCTAACAGCAACTGCGCCGGGCCAGGCCACATACGAGACTCACCCCTGCTGCTGGCACCTGCATTCACCTGCTGACAGAGTTGGGGTCTCCTGCCCTCTGAGTCGAAGTCCCCCGTCAGCCGTATACATGGGTCAGCAAAGCAGTGGGTGACAGTCAGAGGGGCAAATTGGCAGGCAGCAGGCAGGCAGCAAGCAGCAGCAACCTCACGGTCACAGTCTCCACAGCATGCAGGGCGATTACTGGTGGTTGGTACAAGATTCAGTGTAACTCATGGGACTGTTCCCATGAGGAGCAGAGTCAAGACTGATTTGCATATGGCTGGGTCCAAATTGGAGTGTCTTAGTGAACAAAAGAACAATGGATTAAACCTTGTTCCCTTGACTGGGGTTGAGTGGTTGAAAAGTTACAGAACTCCGTCCATCATTTTGTTATGTTTGCGAACCTAAATATGGCCTACTCATATGAATTTCAAACATAGCAACATGTAAACTAATTCTAAAAATCATTAAAACAGAATAGTTTTCATTAATATACATTCTTTAGGGTGTTAAGTACTTATACTGAAAGTTTCAAGCATGCAATCTTCATCAAAATTGATTTGCACCAATATCAAATTTGTCAAAACACTCTGCACTTGAAATCAATAGAAATGCTAAACTTCTCATTAGTCTTCATAAGATCTTGTTATTAGTATTATTATTATTTGATTATTCATAGTTTTAGAGCTAATCAAGCAAGCTTTTACGGTGCTGATAATTCAGCGTTTTCTCTGTTTCTGTGAAGTTTTTCATCAACGTGTGTAAGGTGCATGTTATGATTTCAGTGTCAAATCTAGTATGTATGTTGTGTAAGGAATAATCGATATCTACTCTGTTACAGGCCCCCTCTGATGGCAGTTTTAGCCATCATAAACTAGAACATCAAAATCGTCACAAAGCATTATTTTGTTGACTTTAGCCTATTCCTTCTAGACTCCGCTAACATTTTCATTTCGTCATAATATTTACATTGTTAGTCTTCCAGTGCAAGACCAGTCCTTGTTCTTTTCAGTTTCACTCCTTGTTTTTCCTTTTTAAACCTACAGAATTTGATTGCTAATATTATCAGCATTATGCACAAAGAGATTGCCATTAATGGTCTTAAAATAGAAATCACTAATCCTTTACCTAAATTTCCTAGCCAAATACTGACAGTTGAAAATCCTTTACCTATCATTTCCCAGGCATCGACTGCTTTTAAGTCTTTAAGGCGTTTGTTTAAGTCTGTAATGCTTTTAATGTAGCTCTCTAA
Organism: Calotriton arnoldi; assembly: GCA_963921515.1. NCBI lineage: Eukaryota > Metazoa > Chordata > Amphibia > Caudata > Salamandridae > Calotriton > Calotriton arnoldi. The sequence goes on from CAWUFW010002483.1 coordinate 1,783,288, forward strand.
ATCTTTGCCTTGTCTGGTATGTAGGTGCAACAATGTTGGACCTTTACAACCAAAAGACTCTGCCTACCTTCGTGAGAAGGATATCAAGGGCAAGTCAATTTTAAATCACCAGCGATCTTATCAAAATCATTTCTACATCTATAACAGAAAATCCTCCAGTCGTACTAGTAGCTTATGTATAAACTATAGTGGACAGCTTTCTATTTTTCTGAGAATGTAGTACTACTCCTACAGAAGGTTTTAAAACTCCACAAATATCTCCCACTACTACACTTGCACTCACACTTCTCTTTCTTTTCCCATTTTCCCGTTTTTTCCCTTTATTTCTTTTTCAAAATCCTTCACATGATACATTTTTGGAAAAAGAATTCCCAGGTGACAACTTCCATACCATCCTTTTGGTAACTTCTAATAAGCATTCTTTCCACAAATATAATACACTCCAGGAACGATAGGCTCAACCCCACTTAAATATCTTTCCCAGTTTTCATAAATTTCAAAAGTATGTTCACATGTACTGAGCCCTACAAAATTTGAATTAGTATTTTATATTTTTCTGTATATACAAAGTTTACCCTTATGTTGCCATTCTAAAGCTAATGCAGCCATTCCCTCTATCAGGTAACTTTTTTTTCCCTGGAGTTTTATATAGCGCAAACTTGACCCGAAGGTATCAGAGCGCTTCACATGAGCACCAGATGCATTACAGATGGGCACATTTATTTTTGGTAGGCACAGTGAGATTAAATGATTTGCCCAGAATCACAGGATGTTGAGCATCCCTGCCGAGACTCGAACCCGGTTCCCCAGCTTCGAGGGCGACCGCTCTAGCCGTCAGGCTACATCCACTCCCCCAACTTTACTTTCTTCCTGCAGTAATTTCCAAGGAATTCGTTTTGATTTTGTATTTTTTTAATTGTCGTACTATGTTGTCTACTCTCTACTAATTCTATGAAATGCTTTTCAGCTCTCCATATTTTACATGTTGGGTTATTTCTATGTGCATAAACCACGTCTAAAGATTGTGTTGGTCTAAACAGATAGCCCATCGTTTCAACTTGTGTAGCTTCAGGATGTGGATTTAAGTGTTTTAACACAGGAAGTTCAGAAAATATCAGATCTTGATTGCAATAATAATACAACAATTGATCAGTACCATAAAATAAGCTAGCTAGCACACTGCAAGAAATTCCAACGTCAATGGTAAGCTATGATAGGTTATACCCTCAGCAACAGATGTAGGTATTTGTATACTTACATTGCAATCACCAACATTCATAGTATTTACATATTAATTCAAACGAGCAGTGTAAGTGTTCAGCAAAAAATCAGTATTAAGAGAGTCATAATGTAAAGAATTATCAATCAAAGCAGTCAAATCAATGCTGTTGATGTTTGCATTTTTGGAAGAAATTGTAATTTTAAAATCCTTCGGTACTTAATGTGGTACATTCAAAACAATAAGTAATGCGAATAACATCAAAGTTATAACAGGAAAGATTCCAGTATATACACATTTGCATCTAGAATCAATCAGTCAATCAATCGTGTTGGTAAAGGGCAACTACTCACCCATAATGGTCTCAAGGCATTGGGGGGCGGCTCTATTGAGTGCTGGGGTCATCCGCAGAGTCAGGTCTAGAGGTCCTTCCTGAACTGGAGCAGTTTGGGGGCTTGCCGGAGTTGGAGGTGGAGATCATTCCAGGCCTTGGCTGCGAGGTAGGAGAAGGACTTACCTCCCGTTCTGGTCTTGTAGATGCAAGGGATGGAGGCCAGAGCGAGGTCGGCTGATCGGAGGAGTCTTTTGGGTGCGTGGAAGGAGAGGCGTTTGTTCAGGTATATAGGTCCGGTGTTGTGAAGAGCCTTGTATGCGTGGGTGAGGAGTTTGAAGGTTATTCTTCTTTTGACTGGGAGCCAGTGGAGGTCCCGGAGGTGTTGGGTGATGTGACTCGAGGATCAGTCTGGCTGCGGCGTTCTAGATGGTCTGGAGTTTGCGAAGGAATTACTTGTTGATTCCGATGTAGAGGGTGTTGCCATAGTCCAGTCTGCTGCTGATGAGAGCATGCGCAACAGTTTTTCTGGATTCGAATGAGAACCATCTGAATGTCTTCCGATGCATGCAGAGGGGGTTGACGCAGATCGAGGATACAATACTGATGTGGCAGTTCATTGTGAGCGATGAGTCTAGTATGATGCCGAGGTTTCGTGCGTGGTCCGTCGAGGTGGGAGGATTTCCGAGGGCGGGGGGCTACCAGGAGTTGTCTCATGCAGAGGGAGTGAAGCCAAGGATGAGGACTTCTGTTTTCTCAGAGTTGAGTTTCAGGCAGCTGTTCTTCATCCAGATGGCGATGGCTTTCATCCCTTCTTGGAAGTTGTGTTTGTTGATGTTGGGTTCGTTGGTGAGGGAGAGGATGAGCATTGTCGGCGTAGGAGATGATATTGAGCCTGTGGTTCCTGACGATGGTTGCGAGGGGGGGCCATGTAGATGTTGATGAGGGTGGGGCTGAGGCTGAGGGAGGAGCCCTGGGGCACACCACAGTTGGTCTTAGTAGGTTCCAAGAGGTAGGGAGAGAGTCTGACTCGCTGAGTTCTGCTGGTGAGGAACGAGCATATCCAGTCGAGGGCTTTGCCGCGGATGCCGGCGTAGTGAAGTCTGGTGGCTAGGGCGCGGTGGGAGTCGATGCTGAAGGCAGCCGAGGAGTCCAGGAGGATGAGAGCTGCCGTTTCGCCCCCTGATCAAAGAGGGAGCGGATGTCGTCTGTTACGGCAAGTAGGGCGGTCTCGGTGCTGTGATTGCTGCGGAATCCTGAATGGGAGATGTCCAGGATGTTGTTAGCTTCGATAAAGTTTGTTATCTGGGTGTTGACGGCCTTTTTGATGACCTTGTCTGCGAATGGAAGCAGGGAGATGGGCCTGAAGTGTTTGAGGTCCATTGGGTCTGCGAAGGGATTTCAATGTTAGGACTCATGGCTTCTCAAGATTCAGATCATTAACCAATTAGTAACTAGGAATAGAAAATAGCAGCAGGTGGTTTGAGCAATTCGGCAATGTTCAAATGCAGAAAATATCAAGGCACAATTGAATACTTCCATTCAATAGGGGAAATGTGCAGATCAGCTTCGTTGATGAGTATCTTCAGGATAAATTGCATCAGTCCTTCACGTGGTACACTAAGATTGAAATTCAGATTTGCAACAAAGTTTGTTTCAAGAAGGTCAGGTCGGTGGACCTGTATTGTTTAAACAATAATTGATAAACTCCTGCTCTCATTCATTTGCAACCAGATAAGTTCATTCAGGAGTGGAGTACTTTTGACTAGGTAATCTTGCTCTTTTTGATCTCCCTATATCTGTTCATTCATTATCATTGTCACTCTGTTCAGACTGTTCAGAACTTTCAGAAATTGTTGGTGGTGCTCGTCTTTTTGTCAAACAACTTCTCAGGATCTCACCTCTTTGAGGCCAATGGTCTCCTGTTACAACTCACTTTCTTGATGCACTAGGCCCTTCGCTAGGATCACTTTCTCTTGAAGTCAACTCTATTTTCTGAGACCCTTTGTTACTGACAACAGTTTACTCTCTCTGACCCCTCTCAGGCCAAATGAGTGTTGTTGCAGCAGCTTGCTGGCTCCAAACAGCTTGAATAACCTAATCCCTCTGTCTCACTGTAACCCCCGGCACATCGGGAACAGGTGCTGTTGTATCACCAAGGGTGACATGAAACTCTGCAAGTGTGGACTGGGTGTACCCAAGCTGGGAGACCTCTGCACCTCACAGCAGTGTTGGTAGCCAGAATCACCTGGTATGGACCTCTCCAAAGGGGTTCCAAGCATGATTTTTGCATGTGCTTCTTCATCATTATATATAAAACAAAGAGAGGGACCCTTTGCAACCAAAGGACTGGGGTTCTCCAAAACTGTAAAATCGTTCGTCCTCTGTCAACACAACCAATATATAACCCAAATACACATTAAAAACACCATCCAATCTCACAAAAAGGTGAGATATCACACTCAATTACTCTGGGTGTATTATTTTGTCCAATAGCAAATACCCACCAATAAAATCACATCAATCATAAAAACAATTATAAAAGATTCAATTTATTAATACATATGTGCACAAAAGAATTTTGTCTTTTAATTGTATATAAAAAAGGGGGAAGGAATGTGTTATAAAAATCATCATTTTTACTAAAAACATCACATATTAAAACCATAATCAGTACAACAATTCATCAAAAACAGTAATCAAAAAATAGCAGCAATAGAGAAAGATAGCAGCATAAGAGAAGACAGATAAAACTAAAAGACATTCAAATTTGTCGTTTAAATTCCACACCCGTTATTTTTAATATATTATTGCTATCAGGGGTCGCTGTTTATACGTGAATCATCAAAAATCAGCAGACCACCGGATTACACGGGTTGCATGGATCTTAGGGCGTCGACGCGTTTCGATGGATATAATTTATAAAACCATATTTTTCAAGACAATAATTAGAAGTCTCTCTCCTAGTTAAAAAGAATATACAATACAACAAAGCATTAATATACCTACACATAAAAAACCACCACAGAATAAATCTATACAATCCACTAGATATTTAAAAATTATTATGCACGTCATTTTAATAAGAACAACATTAAAAAGAGAATTTTTTATACATTTTTTATGTCTATATTGTAATTTACATTTCATTAGTGCAACGTTTACCATTGGACAAACCCACCCTATCATTTTCATACCATCCAAACTTCAACAGATGTTATCCTCATTCTTAAATTCTGTGTTTCAGATCCTCCAAACAAACAACCTACCTATTCGGTTATCCTATGGTGTATACATCCACACTAACATCTTCAAATATTCCAAAGGGAGTCCTTATATAAATCACTGGATTCTCCACTTTCTACTGAAATAGTAAAAAGAAAATATAATGTAAACAACAGGTTCCATGGGTCAAACTCGCCCCCAAGGTCACTCTGTTTATTCCACACATAGTGGTCATTGTAAACCAGGCTTCTCACCTTTTATTAAACTTTATTAAGGACGTAGATGGAGTATCCTCAATACTCCTCAGTATACTAATTTCCGAAAAATGGCGTCCCAAGTTGATTCTGGTTAGGATTAAGGACCAAATATCTCTGTCCCTACACAGGTTATACCTTGTGTAATTCCAAGCTGGATATAAAGAAAGATATACAAGATAAACCCAAATTCAACCATTCTTGTCTTCATGAATAATTGTTCAAATTGTATATTCATTATTTCACTCTAGAAGGAGAGATATCCTTAATGTACACTCTCCCCAATCACTAAATGACACCTCATTCTCTCTACCGCCCTTACTATATTTAAAAACAACTACTAATTATACACCTATTTATGTGTATTGTCTACAACATAGCCCGGGAGAGAGGTACCGAGATTAATAATAACGCTAAAATCTTCAATTTAAAATAGCGTCTACAGCAGTTCCAAGCGGTAATCGGCGTCTTTGACCAAATCATGTATTTAATAAACCGCCGTCTCCTAGTCGATACCCCGCCCCCACTACAAGTCCTCCATTGATCCTACTACCTTACCTTCCAACACCTGGATTGTGCAGCGTATCGGAACCTCACTCTTCTGCTGTTCGACCGGGATGATCACATCCACTATTACCCGGTCGTCTTTTAAACTCTGCTACCCGACATCCAGGTGGGCACGTCAAAGGATCACGTATCACGTGACGCGACAAGCACATGATGAAATCGCGTGTCACGTGATATGGAAAACGAGCCTAGAATTTTTTATTATATATATACATAAAATTGCGCGGCCATCTTTGAATGTTCTAACTCCCTCGAATGACCAGCATACTCACACCCGTTATGCCCCAAAAGACTTATGAACATCACTATTCGACATGAAAAGATGGGCACATAAAGGGGTACTATGTCACGCAGCTCGAAAAAGAATGATAGATTCGCGTGTCACGTGATTGCGGCAACTGCACCTAAAGAGGTATTTATAGAGAAAATGTTTATGCGGCCATATTTAAGCGTCCTATCTCAATCTCATCGTCCAATAGTGATCACACCCACTAAGCCCCGGTAGGCTTCTGCACTTCACTGCCCAGTATGAAAATGGGCACATAACAGGGTCACATCTCACGTGACATGACAAGCACGTGAAAAAATCGCGTGTCACGTGATGAGGCAAACGTGCCTCAAAGTTTCTTGTACAGAAAATTACACGGCCATATTGGAACGTCCTAACTCTCTCTAACTAAATCCAAATATTCCAAATATTGATAGCAATATTGATAGCAATAATATATTAAAAATAACGGGTGTGGAATTTAAACGACAAATTTGAATGTCTTTTAGTTTTATCTGTCTTCTCTTATGCTGCTATCTTTCTCTATTGCTGCTATTTTTTGATTACTGTTTTTGATGAATTGTTGTACTGATTATGGTTTTAATATGTGATGTTTTTAGTAAAAAATGATGATTTTTTATAACACATTCCTTCCCCCTTTTTTTTATATACAATTAAAAGACAAAATTATTTTGTGCACATATGTATTAATAAATTGAATCTTTTATAATTGTTTTTATGATTGATGTGATTTTATTGGTGGGTATTTGCTATTGGACAAAATAATACACCCAGAGTAATTGAGTGTGATATCTCACCTTTTTGTGAGATTGGATGGTGTTTTTAATGTGTATTTGGGTTATATATTGGTTGTGTTGACAGAGGACGAACGATTTTACAACTTCTTCATCATTACCCAGTCACCAGGACTGAGATCATGGCACTGCTCCTGTTGTGTCGCAAGGCTAGCATCTCCAACCTGATGAGACGCAGAACATACCACATCAAACAAACCTTTCCAGTATTCCAAGATCAAGTCATTGGTGATATTTACAAGAGCATTGGCAGGAACTGCTGGCAGTCTCATCACTCCTCCCCAGGGGCGGCTCCTGCACGTGGGCGGAGGAGCGTCAAACCACTGCTTCCTCGCAGTGCGAGAGGCAGAAACATAAAATGGTATTTTAAATACCATTTTATGTTTCTGCTTCTCGCACTGCGAGAAAGCAGAAGGCAGGGTTTGGTTGGGGGCGGGCGGGTGGGCGTTCCTGCTCCAGGCAGGGGAGGCGTGGCTTGCCCACTTTTGTGGGCGCTGACTGTTTGGTCAGCCCTAGGGCATGCAGCCTACATAGAGAAAATGGCCTCCCCATAGACGCCTGTGGGGTCGGCGTCCGAGCCAATCACAATGCTGCCATTTCAGCATTGTGATTGGCTTAGGGGAGGAGAGGGAGGCTGCCTGCTTCCTGGCGCCTAGCAGAGAGAGGAGACGCGACGCGACGTGGGACCGTAGGCGAAGGTAAGTTAAATGTATTATTTTTTAATTAACCCCCCTCCCAGCCTTTATGTAGAGTTTGGTTGTGTGTATGCTGTTTAATGTTGAGTCTAGTCAGCACTTGCTGTAATTTTTTGTCCGCTGCCTGATACATGACTCATGTTTTTCGCTTTTTGTCCCGCTACCGAAATCACCAATGTTTAACGTATGAATTATTTTAATGAATGTATGAAATATATAAAATACGAAGCAGCGCAGAGGTGTTTGTTTCAGTTAAATGTTTCCATACTGCCAGGAAGGGTAAAGTGAAAGCACTCTATTAAGGGAGTCTGTTTAGTGACTCGTTTTGGTCAAACTGGGTGACTGACCGTCTCAGGTTTTTAATTATCTTGCGAGCACCTTTTGTTGTGCCTCACACCCTGGTGCTGCGATAATTTTTTTTAGTTAAATAGTGCCTGACTCCAACGGTCTGTCATGGTCTGAATTACAATGCAAATGAGGGCCTGCGGGCTTCATTGCTTCTTCAAAAGCAGCTGGCCGGCCGGCCAGTCCCTGAGGGCCGGGAGAGCCCAGGGGGTGTCTGGTGGCGGGAGGCGGGAGGCAGGGTGAAGTCACACCTTAGCAGGCTGAGCTCCCCAGAGAGCCTGGGGAGGGGACACCACAGGACCCGGGGGCACGGAGAGGGACGCCGTCTGCAAGGGCAGACATTGCAGAGTAAGGGAGATCTGCAGGGGTAATCCAGAGAAACCATCTACAGGAGGAGGGAGGAGCACCCCCTACAGGGACAAGGGCAGAGGAAAAAAGGACAGAGGGCTGTGCGAGGGCAGGCCCCGAGCAGTGTTTGGGGAAAAAGTCAGGAGGGGAGGTGGGTGTGCACAGTCAAGCAGTGACATCCTCTACAGGATTTCATTCAGAAGTTTCATAGCCATCCAGAGGCTTCTGGACTTGTCGAACAAGTCAATGGCTCTTGATTCGCCTCACCACTTTCAAATTTCACTAGCCGCTCCTGCTCCTCCCGTTATCACCTCGTGGGGTGGCAATCCTGTCGTCCTGTCTGGTGTACTTCTCAAATTCATCAACACAAAAGGGCAATGCATCAGTCAACTTCAAAGTCATTGAAGCGCACACCTTCGCCTTGTCGAACAAGTCCAGGCTTCTGGACTTGTTCGACAAGTCCAGAAGCCTCTGGATGGCTATGAAGCTTCTAAATTAAATCCATTTGCATCTGGTTGAAAGGACCTGCAGATTATGCGTTTTTCTTCCTGCATTCTGTTGTTGGCATACCACGCAACGGTGGCACGTTTCAGCAGTCAGTCTGAATCTGGCATTAAACCACACCTGTCAAAAGAGGTACATCATTGCATCTATTTTTACACGTACAGGACCATGATAATTTCTAACCATAGGTGACAACAAGTTATCAGGAGATACAGGTCCGCCATCAGTATAAACCCAAACTTTTTCTTTTTTTGTACATCCTGATCGCACCCAACCTTGCTGATCTGCTTCTGTCACTTCTTCTTGTAACTTCTTGACCTCATCCAAAGTATCTATTGCTGTTAACAACATATTATGATTTGTGACGTCTGATGTTTTTTTCAGTAAGTCTTCATTAAAAATGTGTGCATTTAATGCACAATCCTTTGTGATCTCCTCAGCATATTTATTGCCAACGGTCACATAATCAGTGCCTTCTTTGTGTGTTTGCTACGCACTTAACTACTGAAATTTGGGCGTGCAATTTGTAGGGACTACAATAGGTTCCTTACACTTTCCCTTTTTGTATGGGCAATCTGGAGGAAGTCATGAACCCACGTTAACTTGTGACCACAATTACCCGAAGTCATGCACGATTCCAAAGCCATACTGACAATCTGTGAATATTGTAATTCTAAGCTGTTCGGAAATGCTGCAGGCTCTTGTTAGCGCGATTAGCTCTGCCACCTGTGCAGAGTACACTCCTTGCAACCATGACACTTCCACAACACCAGCAATGGTGCAAACAGCATCAGCACCTCTCAAATGTCCTTCACTGTCTCTCAAACAAGAACCGTCAACAAACAACACATATTCAGATTCTGGCAGTGGTTGATCCTGGATATCAGGACGGGGCTTGGTACATACTTCAGTTACATCCAAACAATCATGTTCAGCTCCATCAATATTTGTTTCATGGCAACAGAATGGATGGATTCAAAACCGTGCATCTTTTAAGAGTCATGTTCTTTGCACCCAAAAGAATTTGCTCATATTTTGTAAGACGACTATTCATCAGATACTGCGTTCGAGTACGAGTTACCAGTATCTCTACTGAATGGGGTACATATACAGTTAATGGATGTCCCATTACTATACTTTCACACTGCTCAAGACTCACACATGCAGATGCAACCGATTTCAGACATCCTGGTAATGCTGCGGCTACAGGATCAAGAGTCGCTGAAAAAATATGCTAAGGGGCTGCGACTACTTCCATGCATCTGTATCAACACTGGAAGAGCACAGCCTTCTCTTTCACTGCAGAATAATACAAAGCACTTGTTGTGATCTGGCATTCCCAGAGCTGGTGCCCTGCAAAGGCATTCTCGCAGCTCAGTGAAGGCAATCATACAACTGTCCTCCCAAGGTAACGGATCAGACACGTCTTTGTGTGTCAACCTCTGAAGAGGTTTCGCTGTCAGTGAGAAATTCGGAATCTTCTGGTGACAATAGCCCACCGTTCCTAAGAACATGTGGACTTCGTTTTGGGTAGTTGGTGGATTCATGTTAAGAATCACTACGATTCTTTCCTGTGACACTTTCCTTGCTACTTTCTCAATGTGGTGTCCCTAATACAGGACTTCAGTTTGGCAAAACTGTATCGTAGTTGGTGATGCTCTACATCTGTTCTCTGTAAGATGATTCAAAAGGGCAATAGTGTCAATTCTGCAAGCCTCCTTAGTATTTGATGCCACCAATAGGTCGTCAGTATACTGCACTAGCACTAAATGGTATGACATTACCAAAGATTCAAGATTCTTTTTAACGATCTGGTTGAAAATAGAGGGGCTTTCCATATACCCTTGTGGGACTCTGCACCATGCCAAAACACGATTGCCGAAACGGAAAGGAAAAAGAAACTGACTATCCTCATGATGAGGAATAGAAAAGATGGCTTGATACTGATCGATGACTGAAAACCATTCGGCTTCACATGGAATTTAAAATAATATCACAGGTAGATTCAGTACCACAGGAAAACAAGGGATAACAATGGTGTTTATTCTCCTATAATCCTGCACAATATGATACTTTCCATTCAGCTGCTGCAAGCCCATAATGGGAGAGTTACATTGAGCCAATAACAGGAGTAATTCCGGCAATAGTATCTGGAGACAAATTGTATTGTGGGATTCTCAGATATTCAGCATTTGGCTTTATGGTAATTCAGACTGGTTCAACACCTTTGACTAGCCTGATATCATTACCTGTAAAGTCCCAGACTTTAGGTAACACAGTGTCTCTCAGTTCAATGGATAGATCATCTCTCGTCAGGAGAGGGAACATTCCAATTTCAGATTTTGTCAGGACCTTTTGAACCCCATATTAACAGAAACTGCTTCTGAAATTGGGGTAGACAACTTTTTATCTGTAACTCCTACAACTTGGATACTTTCTCCTGAGAGGGGTAGGTTGGGAATCTCTGCTGTCTTTATAGTAGATCGGGTAGCACCAGTGTCAACAAGGAAGAGACATGATTCCCACTCACTTCTCTGTCCACATAGGCACCACTTTGGTCTACCTCTAAGGGTGTGCCAAGCACACAGTCCTCCTCCCCCTCAGACACCATCATGCCAATGGGTCTGGATTAAAATCATCTGTCTGAATGTCTTAATGTTCAGTTTAAACATGTAAACATGAATTCTTTATTCACGTTTTTACACTTATATTTCAAGGTGTACTTGGGATGCAGCGGAAGCCTTTTTCTCTCCTCTCACTTTATTTACTTCGGCCTCCGCACTGGACCCGTAAGAAAACTGTATTTTCTACTGATCACAAATTTATTGTGTACCCACAGAGGCACTGGTCCTCTGATGAATCTTTTTCTGTCGTAGTGAGGGGTGGGACTTCAGGATGTCCAAACCACAGTTAGCCACCTAATGAGGACCATTAATTAGAAGCCAACTCACAAGTTCAAAATGAGGTTCAAATAAACTCTCAGAACCATAGTGTAAAAATAAAGTATTGCAATTGGAAGGCCAACCCTCCTGAAGAAGTTTAGTCTGACCAAAATGGCACAAACCAATAGCTCCGCTGTTGCCACACACAATAAAAGCAACAGAAATTGATGTTCTGAAAACAATCTATGGCTATCTCTATCATGCATTTAGATTCAAGCTAATAACACAGTTCAAAGAAAGAACATCAGGACACAATAACAGACTTAAACAATTTAGAAAATGTAGTTATTGTATCAATGATGCAAAATCAAATCATACACGCAACGTTCTAAGTAGCTCTGTTAGAATGCCAAAAGTGCATAGTATTAAGCTATAGATTAATCAAAGGTATTCAAAGAAGATAGTTCAAGCATTACAGATTCCCACTACCAATGAAGGCTGGAGGATGGTTTAAAAGGAGGAAAAACCTCATTCAGGTAAGAGACTAAAGGTCACATTAATGTCTTCTGGGGAAATGTCCAGAAACATTAGAAAAAACAAAAATCGCAAAGTTCAAATTTGGTATCTCACCACATCAGTCCAAAAGAGTTCTGTAAGCAAGTTCATTAGGAAAGAAAAATCAAAGCATTGAGTTGAGGTTGTCAGCAAGGAAAGGAGTCCAAATCGATCAGCAATTACAGCAGCAGCTGCAAAAGCATCCCAAATTGTTGAGCAAAAAATGCAAACAGTAAGAGAGCTTTTTTAATCTCCCTCCTTTGGGGAGTTCGTCTTTATAGTATAGATGATGCAGTTGTGACATCAGCAATCGAACCATAATAGTCTGTCCATTGTGCTGTCATCTTCCGTTTGTTAGGTAACATTCGCTATTCCAGCCTTTTTTCCCAAGCTATTCATGAGAACCCACAGTTGTTCCCATCCTCACAGGTTGGTTACAAAAGAAAAAATGTATTTGTAGCTCCTTCATGGGTGCAGTCCAAGGATCAGTTCCCACTAATTCACACGCACAAAGAATAAGGCTTCATTCATAGTCAAATTGTTACATTAGGCAGGAACTGTTAAAAACAACATCTGAAAGAGACATGTTGAAGTTCATTTCACTAGGCCATGAAATAATGCAGCCTAAGAAAGGGAATTTCAATGTATTAAAATCATCTTCTTTTTGTAAATCAACTCATTTATAACTATTCAAACATAATAAAGTAAATCAAACATTTCATATTAAGAAATAACAATAGTTTTGTCAGTAATTATTATATTAAAAATTGAACAATCCTAAATATTGCATACTCATATGAATTTCAAAAGTAGCAACATGTAAACTAATTCTAAAAATCCTTAAAACAAAATCATTTTCCTTAATATATGTTCTTTAGGGTGTTAAGTAGTTATACTGAAAGTTTGAAGTATGCAATCTTTATCAACGTTAATTGGCACCAATATAGAGTCTGTGGAAAACCCTCTGCAATTGAAATCAATAGAAATACTAAACTTCTCATTAGTCTTCATAACATCTTGTTATTATTATTATTTGATTAAGCCTACTGTTTCCAGCTAATCAAGCATGTTTTTACAGTGCTAATAATTCAGTGTTTTCTCTGTTTCTGTAAAGTTTCTCATCAATGTGTTTAAGGTGCATGTTATGATTTCAGTGTCAAATCTAACAGAAAAACGTCTCCAATCACTAGCTAGGGTACAGGATAATTCTGACACCTCATCAGAACATTCTTAAACCTGAGAAGACTATACCTGAAGATGAAGACCTTGCTTGAAAAAAGAAACTTCAAGGACTCCTGACTGCTACTGGCACCCAGGGAAGAGAACTGCCCCCAAAGGGCCTGTGCAAGGGATACAAAAAGCAGAAGGACTCCTGTTTCCTAGACAGCTCTGCTAACCATAGATGACTGGATCCAGCAGGAAACCTGGGTGGAGGTAGCTCTAGTATTTAAAAGTCTGCCCGAGAACATGATGCCCACAGCAATGATCAATTCATATTTTGCAATGCTGCAGAAAAGTGTCATATAGTCATTTGTTCACTTCCTGGAGACCAGGACAAGGTGATGAGGCTTGCCCTGGGAGAGTGCATGTAAGACAACCAAGAAAATCAGGTTTAGTCCTGCTTGGAGCCGCCTCACTGAAAACAGTGTCTGCTGGACATCATACAAAAGGTATCCTGCTTCATGAAGCCCTATCTGGTAGCCTTGAAACACTAGTGGATTTTGAGAACCAAAAATGTAATTAAGTCAGAAGATAAAGTTTTATAGGGGGGTAAGGAGGCAAAATGTTCTCAGCAGCAAACCGGCCTGGGCATCTTAGACATGCAGCCTAGTCCTGCTCAGACCGTTTGATACCAAGCCCACCATCTTCAGTGGGAACTTGGTCCAGACGTATCTCCCTTTAAGGTGTGCTCACTAGCTTCAACCTTGGACCTTACTCTGCTGAAGGATTCTGACTTTCCAAATGTGGGCTGAGTCAGAAGGTCAAAACTTTGAAAAGAACAATCTACTTAGTGTGCTCGACAACCTCTGCATCACAGTCAGCCTGAAGGTGAGCCTGTGACCCAATCAACAGAGAAGTGATATTTTTCAATGGAACTTCACTTTTCCTAGGCACTGTTTGCCACCTTTAAAAATTCATGTATCTGGTCCCACTGAAGTATTTATGTTAATTACATGTTTTCTTTGTTTCTAAAGTATTTTGGAAATGTATTATTTTCTTCACTCTAAAAATGTTGGTACTGTTTGAACTTAACATACATTTCTCTGTGTAATTGTCTGCTGCTTGCGCCTTACTTACCAGCAGTTGAGCAGTGTTTCTCTGTGACTCTTGATGAGACCTAAGCAGTGTGTATTTATTAAGTTAGTAAGGTCCTCCTTCCCAAATTAAAAGCCCACTGACATGTCCTATTGTCTGCTTGAGGTGGTTCACCACCAACATATATGCAATCGCTGGTGTATAAGATAAAATATTGGTAAATTAGCTAAACCACATACATTTAAAAAATGGCATATAAAAAAACAAATAGACCCTGGTCTCTATGACTACAGTAAGCATAGCAGAATGTAGGAGGAATTGGAGAGAATCTGGGTAGGGACATGGAAGACAGGGAATGGGACACACTTCTAGTGTACACTCATAAAATATCCAGGAACATTAGTTTTAAATATACCCAGTTCGTTTTTTGCATCAAACGTACCTAACTCCACAGAAACTAAATAAAGTAGAAACTTTGGCATGCCCACACACAATGTGACTTAGTTCATGCAGATATTTTCCACAAGGTCTGGGATTGCCCCCACACTGCAGGTTATTGAGGAAACACCAATGTGCACCTTGAGGGCATGCTCGACAGAAAAGATTTAAATACCCCTGATGTGTGTGTCCTGGGATTATTTCAGCAGCCTAAAATAAGGAAGGCAGGCAGTTAATATCTGGACTTTGCCTGTGTGTTAGCCAAGAGAGCAGGGGTGGGCGCTAGACAGGCTAACAAAGACAAGAACTGGCTCAGCTAGAAGGCATCATGCTCCAGGAGGAGAAGAGACAGTTATGTCTATTGGCTAGTCAGTTGGATGAGGTTCTAAACTCGTTTGAGACCCTCTCAGTCCAATAAAGCGAAAGGATACATGTGTAAATGGGTGACATGAACTCATTTATTTATGACAACTCGAGAAGCCCTGAGACATTTTGATGAATATTGCGATCCGATACCTATGAAGATGGGAAGCTTGTCATAATGTAAAATACTGAGCACCTGGCCCACTAAAATTCTTATATATTATTTTTTTAGTGTCCTCATATCACCACCGATAAGCACCAACTGAGTTTCTAATGCCCCTCATGCTCAAAATCGGGCTCCTCTTCAATCAAGTTTACTGGGCTACATCGAGTGATCACAGACTTCCCAGCCTTTCCGATTTGAGAGGGTATAATCAATGGATGAAATAACACATCATATCTTCAACAGTTCCCAAAAACCTCCTTCTTCATTCCTGTTATTCCACTTCCTATCTATTTTTGGAAGAAGACCACAGATCTCTTCCAGGCTTGCCAGGTAGGGGTAGAGGCTTGGGTCCAAAAGCTTACATATTTCCGTTCTTGCAATCAAAATTAAATTAAAAGATCTGATTTTGGTGCTTTAAATGGGAAAAGAGACCTCCACAGTCCTGCTGCACTATACCAAACATGATTAGAGCGGTGCTTACCTCCATGGTGGTTTCTAAAGAGTCAGAGATGGTCTTACCCATAGCTATCCAAAATTCTTCCAGTTTTGGGCATGTAGCAAACATCTGCACATCGTCAGCCTCACTGCTACCACCGCTTGCATTTTGAGTCTCCACTTCCCTTTATTTTTGCCAATTTGTTCGGGGTCCAGTAGATTCTATGATGGGTAAAGAAGTGATTTTTCCTTAGTGCAGCAGGTTTAACCATCAAGTAAGGTGTAGATAAAGATACTTGCCATAACCCTTTACAGCCCAGCCTCTGGCAAGTATCCGTCCCATGCAGAATATGGCTCTTTCATCTTATCGTCCGCTGCGATCAGTAGATGCTGGTACCAAAGTGCCGCTTCCTTCTTCATGACCCAGTGATCCTGGAGATCTATTTCAATTTGCCCTGATTTGGAACAAGACCAACCCTGACTCTTGAGCCACACATTAACTTGGTCTATTTTAAAGCTGATAATGACTCCCTCTATCTTGTAATTCCAATTATTCCAAGTTAGCCTCTGCCTATCGTCCATCAACTGCCCCCATATGATAATACCACTCTGCTTCAAGGGCTTCATGAGACTGTCAAGCAGGCACTCCGGAGTTCCTGGAGAATCCCATATGGGGGACAACCTGCTGCAATAGGCAATACCCAGAAGTGATCTGACCTCATACCAAGTTCTTGCTGCTGCCTGTAGACATTTCAGTCTAACCTTTTTGAAACAATTTGGTACCCCAAATTTATAGAAGAAGTCTTCCTTGGGCAAGCCCGAAAACATTGCCCTGAACATTACCCGTAACAAGGTCTAATCTGGGTGTAGTAGAAGCATTCTGTTGTTTTTCAGCTGAAAGGCCAAGCAGTAAAGTTGTAGGTCTGGAAGTCCTAGCTCTCCTACCCCTGCTTTCCTCTTCAGTTTCTTCCAGGAAATATATATTCCCTTTCTAGACCAAATAAATAAATCTTCCCTTGCAATTTCAGGATAGCCTTTTTATCAAAA